>CM019169.2:42986166-43586166 GCA_009739505.2 Apolygus lucorum
TGTGTGTGTGTGTGTGTGTGTAAATGTGTGTGTGAGTCAACTTCGTCGTCTGTGATCCACCATGGTCACACAACCATGAGGGGTGGACCATGGCAGACCCCAGACGACGAACGTTGTGTTAGTGTAGTGTAGGTGTTGGCACTATTTTTTCCTGTTCAGCCCTGGTGTCTTGAGTCCTCCCAGCACCGCTATGTAGGACGACTCCCAGGTCTGCCTATCTATCCTGGATGTATTGTTGGGGAGTTTACGAGTGACTTGGACTTTAAAGCAACTGTCGAAGCTGGTACCATGAGAACGTGTATGGATGGCAATTGGAAGGTTGGGCTTGTTATTGATAGAGTCTCTATTGACCATTCCTGCGGATGGAGAGGGGAGTTGTAGTTTCTCCCAGGTAAAACGCCTCACAATTGTTGCATTTCAGATTATATACTAGGTTGGAGGAGGTACAGGTGGCTGCAGTTTGGATTTGGTATGAGTTTGGAGTGTTGGGAGTGGTTAATGTGCAGGAGCTATCTATTAAGGGACAGTTTTACAACGGGGGCGGTTACAAGGGTGGGTGCCGGGGTTCTCACGGGGGGATTTATTGCGATTCAAAATGTTGTTTAAATTTGGGGCTCTCTTGTAAACTAGGGAAGGTGCAGAAGGTAGCAGGTCTTTGGTCATACTGTTACAGGAGATGATAGGGAATAGGGATTTGAGGATGGGTTTCAATTTTTCAACGCCTGGGAAATAGGTTGTGAGAAGGTTTTGGCGCAAAGTGTCAGTGGACTTTTGTTTAGGGTGGAAGGAAGAAGTGGCCGGTAAGATTCTTTTTTGGAGAAGTTGAGGGGGGTATCCCCTCAGCTGCAGGGCATTGTGGAGGTTGTTAAGGTACTGTTGTTTGAATTCTGTAGAACTGCAAATGCGATGAGCTCTTATTGAGAGGGGAGAAAGGTATGGAAAATTTACAATGTGGGGGGTGGCAGCTTTCAAAATGTAGGTATTGTTGTTTATTTGTAGGTTTTAAATGAATGGAGGAATCAAATTTGTTGTTGGAAACTGTTAAATTTAAGATTTATATCCAGGAAGGTTGCTTTTTCTGCAGAGAATTCGTAAGTGAATTTGACTGAGAAAGAATTGTTCAACTGATTCATGAAGACCACCAGAGCCTCCTCTCCATGTTGCCAGAGAAAGAAACCATCGTCAATGTAACGCTTCCATAGTAGTGGTTTTTAGAGGTGAAGATTGCTAAAAATTCCTGTTCCACGGAAACCCATGAAAAGGTTGGCGTAAGAAGGAGCCATTTTGGTCCCCATAGCGCACCCCTTTGTTTGTAAATAAAATTTACCATCAAAAGAGAATACATTGTTTTTTCAGGACGAGCTCTGCTAACTTTACTATGAGTTGGTGGTGGGGGTTTGTGGGAATGGGCGGAGAGACAAAAAATGAGTGAGAGCATGGAGACCCTCCTCGTGAGGTATGTTAGTGTACAGGGAAAGTGACGTCAAAAGTGACCAGTAGAACCTGATGATCTAAGTTGGTGGGGATTTTAAAATTTTTATAACATCAAGGAAATGAAAACTGTCTTTGATGAAGGACGGTAAAGAAGTGACAATCGGTTGGATAAAGAAATCTACGAAGGCAGAAATGCGTTCAGTGGGGGCAATTGATGGAACTCACTATTGGTCTGCCGGGTATGAGGCTAGGATCAACTTGTTCTGGGATTATCGAATTTATGGATTTTTGGAAGCAGTCGGAAAGTAGAAGTGGGACCATGTGGTGGGACTGAGAACATCTACGTCCTTTGGCGTTAGCTCCTCAGAAGCTGCATTTTTCGACGAGGAATTTGTGAATCTTTTTCTGTACTGAGGGGTTAGGATCGGAGCGGAGCTGGGAGTAAAAAACTCCTGTTACTGAGTTGGCGGTGTGCCTCATCGTTATACACGTGGGTATCTAGGACTACAGTGGTGGATCCCTTGTCAGCAGGGAGTATTTTGATGTCCTGGATTAGTTTGGAGTGATTTAAGTGCTTGTATTTCCTGATAAGAAAGATTAGGGGGAGGTTTAAATGAATTGAGAAATTCAGGTTTTGTGGTCTCGGAAACAAGGCTGTTGCAATATATTTCTACTGGGTGATTTGAATGTAAGGGAGGAGGATCCACCTGGGAGTGAGGGCGGAAAGGGGTGAGGGCCGGATGGAGACTAGAGTTGCTGTTACCACTATTGTCGTGGGGTTGGGCGTTGTTAAATTGGTGCCAGTAAGCTTTCCATTTCAGGTTACGACAGAAGGTCAGAATATCCTGGTTAAATTTGAAATGATCGAATTTGGGGGTAGGAGCGAAACTAAGTCCTTTTGAAAGAACCCGTGTTTCTGTATCAGAAAGTGTTGTACTGGAAATGTTAACCACTGAATTGGTAGGTGGAGTTAATACTGGCGCTGGGTTCTCCTTGGGTAATGGTTGTCTCTTGGGAAAGACTGGCGGTCCCGCAGGCGGTGGTGGTAAATCAAAAATGGTTTGGAGGTCTGGTTTATCTGCTAGGATGGGGGGTGTTGTTCTATGGGGTATACATTGTAGAGGGAAATTGGAATTAATTAGCTCCCGGTATAATTTTGAAAGTTTCACTAATTGTTTTTGACGTGTTGAATTCAGGAGAGCAACAGCCTTTGTAATGCTATTCATCACAACCTCATGTGTGTGCGGGGCTGAGAGGAGGGTGATACGAATGAAGGATGTGAGTTTTTGGAGATGTATTGAGAATAATTTTGTATAGGTTGCCAGAGTTAATTTAGTAAGTTCTAATGAAGATAAATATCTGAAGATGTAGAAAGAATTTCGCATAGATGGGGGAATGGCGTGCAAGGGTAATTTTAAAGTGGTACCATTGGCTGAAACCCCGATGGCAAGGCAAGACTCTAAAAATTCAGTATGAGAACGAAATTGGGCAACTTTGCGGGCATGAAAATCGATTTCCTTCAGCCAAAACGAAACAGCAATGGAAGTCGGCATGGTGGTTAAAGAAATCCACCAACAAACCAGGCAATGGAAAAGAGGGTTAAGTAAGTAGAAAAACAATGCCAACTTGTGTGAGAGAAAAGTGTAAATTGTCTTTGTGTAAGTGTGTGAATAACGAATGTTTGACGAATGAAATAGGATGAAGATGTGAGATGAATGAATGTTGGAGTTGAGAGAAAAAGGAAGACGGAATAGATGAGAATCAAGGAAAAGTTGAAATTTGCAGAGGGGAAAGTTGTTGGGTAAAGAAGGAATGGAGACAGGTGGTCAAAGGAGAGGAACAGATATGCGAACTCGCGGGAGAATTACGGAAACGGCACACTTGCGTGAATATTTTGGTTGTGAAAAGGTGAAAGCACTCGCGGTGTAATAATACTGTCTTTGATTTTACAGGAGGGAGAAAAGAAAAGAAACACAAAATTTGAATTTGAAAGAACTTACAGGAGATCGGAAATTTTCGCTCACAGCGTCGTCAGCCCGGTAGAAATGGTAACCTGAAGTAGCCTCCTCGTCTTGCATCTAGTGTGATGTGGGTTCTGACGCGCGAGTTGGTATGTTTGCCGGCAAGGTGGAAATTGGGCATGGAGGAATTTTTCACAGGTTTCAAACGGGCAATAGAGAAGGGAAGTAGGTATTGAAGGTGGAGGAGGTATTGAAATAGGTTATTGAATAGGGTATTGATAGGGGGTATTGAAAGTGAAGGAGAGTAGTTTTTGGCGGTGAAAAGAGAATTTTTTGTGGAGAGAATGAAAAGGGTATGTGTGAAAAGGGTATGGGTATGTATGTGTGGGTATGTGTGTGTGTATGTGAGGTGGAGATGTAATGTTGTGTTTAGAGTGAAAGGGACTGTCTGAAGGGTGTGTAGGTGTGTGTGTGCAAGTAGGTATGTATGTATGTATGTGTGTGTGTGGTGTGTGTGAATGTGTGTGTGAGTCAACTTCGTCGTCTGTGATCCACCATGGTCCACAACCATGAGGGGTGGACCATGGCAGACCCCAGACGACGACGTTGTGTTAGTGTAGTGTAGGTGTTGGCACTATTTTTTCCTGTTCAGCCCTGGTGTCTTGAGTCCTCCCAGCACCGCTATGTAGGACGACTCCCAGGTCTGCCTATCTATCCTGGATGTATTGTTGGGGAGTTTACGAGTGACTTGGACTTTAAAGCAACTGTCGAAGCTGGTACCATGAGAACGTGTATGGATGGCAATTGGAAGGTTGGGCTTGTTATTGATAGAGTCTCTATGACCATTCATGCGGATGGAGAGGGGAGTTGTAGTTTCTCCCAGGTAAAACGCCTCACAATTGTTGCATTTCAGATTATATACTAGGTTGGAGGAGGTACAGGTGGCTGAAGTTTGGATTTGGTATGAGTTTGGAGTGTTGGGAGTGGTTAATGTGCAGGAGCTATCTATTAAGGGACAAGTTTTACAACGGGGGCGGTTACAAGGGTGGGTGCCGGGGTTCTCACGGGGGATTTATTGCGATTCAAAATGTTGTTTAAAATTTGGGGCTCTCTTGTAAACTAGGGAAGGTGCAGAAGGTAGCAGGTCTTTGGTCATACTGTTACAGGAGATGATAGGGAATAGGGATTTGAGGATGGGTTTCAATTTTTCAACGCCTGGGAAATAGGTTGTGAGAAGGTTTTGGCGCAAAGTGTCAGTGGACTTTTGTTTAGGGTGGAAGGAAGAAGTGGCCGGTAAGATTCTTTTTTGGAGAAGTTGAGGGGGGTATCCCCTCAGCTGCAGGGCATTGTGGAGGTTGTTAAGGTACTGTTGTTTGAATTCTGTAGAACTGCAAATGCGATGAGCTCTTATTGAGAGGGAGAAAGGTATGGAAAATTTACAATGTGGGGGGTGGCAGCTTTCAAAATGTAGGTATTGTTGTTTATTTGTAGGTTTTAAATGAATGGAGGAATCAAATTTGTTGTTGGAACTGTTAAATTTAAGATTTATATCCAGGAAGGTTGCTTTTTCTGCAGAGAATTCGTAAGTGAATTTGACTGAGAAAGAATTGTTCAACTGATTCATGAAGACCACCAGAGCCTCCTCTCCATGTTGCCAGAGAAAGAAACCATCGTCAATGTAACGCTTCCATAGTAGTGGTTTTAGAGGTGAAGATGCTAAAAATTCCTGTTCCAGGAAACCCATGAAAAGGTTGGCGTAAGAAGGAGCCATTTTGGTCCCCATAGCGCACCCCTTTGTTTGTAAATAAAATTTACCATCAAAAGAGAATACATTGTTTTTCAGGACGAGCTCTGCTAACTTTACTATGAAGTTGGTGGTGGGGGTTTGTGGGAATGGGCGGAGAGACAAAAAATGAGTGAGAGCATGGAGACCCTCCTCGTGAGGTATGTTAGTGTACAGGGAAGTGACGTCAAAAGTGACCAGTAGAACCTGATGATCTAAGTTGGTGGGGATTTTAAAATTTTTTATAACATCAAGGAAATGAAAACTGTCTTTGATGAAGGACGGTAAAGAAGTGACAATCGGTTGGAGAAAGAAATCTACGAAGGCAGAAATGCGTTCAGTGGGGCAATTGATGGAACTCACTATTGGTCTGCCGGGTATGAGGCTAGGATCAACTTGTTCTGGATTATCGAATTTATGGATTTTTGGAAGCAGTCGGAAAGTAGAAGTGGACCATGTGGTGGGACTGAGAACATCTACGTCCTTTGGCGTTAGCTCCTCAGAAGCTGCATTTTCGACGAGGAATTTGTGAATCTTTTTCTGTACTGAGGAGTTAGGATCGGAGCGGAGCTGGGAGTAAAAACTCCTGTTACTGAGTTGGCGGTGTGCCTCATCGTTATACACGTGGGTATCTAGGACTACAGTGGTGGATCCCTTGTCAGCAGGGAGTATTTTGATGTCTGGATTAGTTTGGAGTGATTTAAGTGCTTGTATTTCCTGATAAGAAAGATTAGGGGGAGGTTTAAATGAATTGAGAAATTCAGGTTTTGTGGTCTCGGAAACAAGGCTGTTGCAATATATTTCTACTGGGTGATTTGAATGTAAGGGAGGAGGATCCACCTGGGAGTGAGGGCGGAAAGGGGTGAGGGCCGGATGGAGACTAGAGTTGCTGTTACCACTATTGTCGTGGGGTTGGGCGTTGTTAAATTGGTGCCAGTAAGCTTTCCATTTCAGGTTACGACAGAAGGTCAGAATATCCTGGTTAAATTTGAAATGATCGAATTTGGGGGGTAGGAGCGAAACTAAGTCCTTTTGAAAGAACCCGTGTTTTCTGTATCAGAAAGTGTTGTACTGGAAATGTTAACCACTGAATTGGTAGGTGGAGTATATATATATATATATATATATATATATCTATATATATATATATATATATATATATATATATATATATATATCTATATATATATATATATATATATCTATATATATTATATATCTCTATCTCTCTCTATCTCTCTATCTCTATCTCTCTCTATCTCTCTCTCTCTCTCTATCTCTCTCTCTCTCTCTCTCTCTCTCTCTATCTCTCTATCTCTCTCTCTCTCTCTCTCTCTCTCTCTCTCTCTCTCTCTCTCTCTCTCTCTCTCTCTCTCTCTCTCTCTCTCTCTCTCTCTCTATCTCTCTATCTCATCTCTCTCTCTCCCTTTCCCTTTAAACCTTAAATTTTCGTAGGGAGCGAACGGTTTGTCCTACAGAGCTCCGCGTGGACTCAAAAAATTCTATAGAATCTTAAATTGAAGGAAAAACAATACCTTTATATCAAAATTTTTTGAGTTAGGGCGTTTTCAAAATTTCAAATTGATTTTGGAACCCTTAAAAGTGACCTACATCAACCAAAAGCTTCGGGGCACAACTAGACCCCAAATGGAGCCTACATACCAAATTTCATCAAAATCGGTCAATGCTAAGTGGCAAAAGTGCCGCGTACGGCGTACGGCGGACGGACGGCCAAATTTTTATTCGATTTTTGGATTCTACGTACCTTGAAGCGTAAACCATCAAATTTTGAGGGGGTGTTAAAATTTTTTTTTCTTGGTCGATTCCAAAGGTTCATTATTGAAAATAATAAACCAAAATGAATAAAATCTGTTGAAAAAATTATTTTTCTTGAGAAAATTGGATGATATTGATAGTTTGTGACACTAAAGTATCGATACTCTATATTTTAAAATATCGATACTCATGCCCAACAATACTTGGGATATCGATACTCGGATAAAATACAGTATCGATACAAAATATCGATACTTTTGTAACGATACCCATCCCTATATATACATATACTTTTATCCCTACATATACGTATACTTTTATACCCATCCCTACATATACTTTTATAACGATAGTCAGCCCGTACGTACAGCAAGTCTATAAATATATTAGATACCTTAGATACCTACAAAGGGGCTATGTCCATCCATCTTCCACATTTTCTATTTTTTTAAAATTTCAGATTTATTCATTGAGGAAATTAGGGAGTTTAGTGTGATAAGCCATTATGTTAGGAATTGTGCATTGGTGATAATTTCTTTTGTGTTTTTCTCAAAACTCCGTTTCTGGACATAGCTCTTTTGTGCTTTAAGGCATCGATATGTAGTGACTGTCAGTTTTCGGTGAAGAAACTAGGCCAACATCGAATGCCTGTTCATATTGAACATACCGTAAACCCCAATCTTATGGAGGAAGCTCTGGCAACGAAGTTGAATGCTAAAACTGCTCCAAAAGAGCCAATCAGTTTGTGGTGAATAAAGCCGTCTGGACCTGCTGGTACTGATTCAAGAAGTGCATCCTCGATGATCATCCACAGGAAATTCCAAGGAATCGCATGAAGGGAGCTCTGGCAATGATGTAGCAGACTTTATAGCAAGAGCTGCTCCAGAAGATCCAGTCTTTCTACGTACTACCATCAGTAGAATACGTGCTGACTATCTGGACCCACTGATACATATACTGTCCAGCCTTCGAGGCCTAACTAAATCCAAAAAATTACTTAGATCGCAGAATTTCGTTCATTTTGGTTCATAATTTTAAAAATTGTTCTTCTGGAGCTATACAAAGGTATTTTCATCCCACTCGATTTTCTGTTTTACATTTCAAATCGTACCCGTCGGATTGAGAAGAAAGGAAATATTCCGTATTGATTAATATTTTGTGTTTGATGTCAAAGGTCTACCGTCGAAAATTATTCACCAAAGTGGGATGCTGTAAACAATCTGAAAATATTTAATTAAGGAAAAAATCGGTTTTGAGCGAATTTTCGTGAAATCGAGTTTTTACTCTCCCTTCATCTAAGTCTTTTCTTTCCGGAAATTGAAATGGTATTTACCTTCCCTGGCAGCCCCACATGCTCCCTCTTCGATACTTCGACGAGCCTTGAAGAATTCCTTGTTCCGCCCGAGGGGAAACATCGCTAATTTGAATCCCCAAAAAGGGAAGAAGAAAACCGAAAGAGTAGACAAAGTTGAAGAGCAGGAAGAGGAAAAAACATCCCCTACCACCTCTTTTCAAACCAGAAATGACGAGGAAGGTGCCCCAAAAAATGAAAATGTATAGCGAAGTGGGAGGGTTAAAGGTGGTCGCCCGAGGCAGATTTCTTGAGACTCCTTTTCTGTTCAATTTGAGGTTCCTTTTCTTCTTGAACCTTCGTGTAGGGGTTTTGTTGCCCTTCTTTGTCAAAACGGGAGTTTTGTGTAGAGGAAATCAGATGCGCACAAAACAGACAGTGTTACTATCCCTTAATGTTAATGAATATACGCTGATCGTGGATGTGAAATTGGAAAACCATGTACGTCCAAAACCACGAGGTTTTGAACTTAGAATGTTTTATTATATCATTTATATATTAAATTATATTTGTTTGTTACTCAATCAAGCTTGAATCTCTTCGCCGTTGATGATGGGGATCTTTAGTATGCCACTTCAAACAAATAAGTATTTTTTTCCGGTAGGCAGGTGAGAAAATCTTCAAGATTCCAATGGTCTTCAGGTTATGTGGGATTCAAACCTACTATAAGAAAAATCTCCTTTTCTCCCATGCTGGAGCTCAGCCCGGAACCGTTTAACATCTTTCTTCCTGGGGATCAGTTCTGACTGAGCGGGCGGACCAAATGCTCCCTCCTCTCTCTTTCTCGTTCTAAGAGTATCTTCCTTGTCAGGATGCTCTCTGTGTTTTCTGCCACAGCAGTCCAGCTCCTTCCCACCTTCCAGCATCCTGCTGACGACAGCCTCTAGTATTGAAATCTGGGGGGCTAACTCCAGCTCTGCCATCTGTTGAAAACAAATAAGTCTGGATTTGTATTGGTGTGTATTTTGTTTTAAATACAGTAATGTGAGGAACTATTATGGATGGATTGGATCCTTGAAGAGTAAAGTGAAAAGTTTAGTTCCGGTTCTGCAGTAACTGGTAGAGCGGTATAACCGTTCCTGGAACTATTTTGGATAGAATTGGATCCATGAAGAGTAAAGGAAAGAGTTTAGTTTAGGTTTCTCAGTAACTTGCAGAGCGGTACAACCGTTCCTGGATCTATTATGGATAGAATTGTATCCATGAAGAGTAAAGGGAAAAGTTTAGTTTAGATTTCGCAGTAACTGGTAGAGCGGTACAACCGTCCCTGGAACTATTATGTATGGAATTGGATTTGTGAAGAGTAAAGGGAAAAGTTTAGTTCCGTTCCCGCAGTAACTGGTAGAGCGGTATAACCGTTCCTGGAACTATTTTGGATGGAATTTGATTCGTGAAGAGTAAAGGGAAAAGTTTAGTTCCGGTTCCGCAGTAACTGGTAGAGCAGTACAACCGTTCCTGGAACTATTTTGGATGGAATTGGATTCGTGAAGAGTAAAGGGAAAAGTTTAGTTTAGGTTTCGCAGTAACTGGTAGAGCAGTACAACCGTTCCTGGAACTATTTTGGATGGAATTGGATTCGTGAAGAGTAAAGGGAAAAGTTTAGTTTAGGTTTCGCAGTAACTGGTAGAGCAGTACAACCGTTCCTGGAACTATTTTGGATGGAATTGGATTCGTGAAGAGTAAAGGGAAAAGTTTAGTTTAGGTCCTGCAGTAACTGGTGGAGCGGTACAACCGTTCCTGGAACTATTTTGGATGGAATTGGATTCGTGAAGAGTAAAGGGAAAAGTTTAGTTCAGGTCCCGCAGTAACTGGTAGAGCGGTACAAACTATTATGGATGGAATTGAATTCGTGAAGAGTAAAGGGAAAAGTTTAGTTCCAGTTCCGCAGTAACTGGTAGAGAAGTACAACCGTTCCTGAAACTATTTTGGATGGAATTGGATTCGTGAAGAGTAAAGGGAAAAGTTTAGTTTAGGTCACGCAGTAACTGGTAGAGCAATTTAACCGTTCCTGGGATGATACCGTCGTAACAGCTCCAGTTGGAACTATCTTTGGTAATTTTTGGTTCAGGTTGGTGACACGATTTTTCCCATTTAGTGATTTTGAATAGTTCCACTATTGTTGTCTGATGGCTTCAACAGAAAGAAGACTATTACAAATAATAAATAGATTCTCGATAAAGCGAGAGATAAAGAGAGTCTCGAGCCGGTTCTCAAGATCGCTGTGCTCGATGTTCCAGTTGCAGTTTCCGACTTCCCTAACGAGTGTGTGTCAGTCTCTTGCAGGGCTTACTAGTCAGCACACGTAGTGGAAGGCCCCTCGGAATTCTGGAGCACCCTCAGAGGGCATCCAGCACCTGTCCGACGTTCGATCTCTGTCCTTTTACCCACTTTGTCATTGCCTACACGTATCTTCTTCTCCGTCACTTTTTACTCCCACTTATTTATCTTTTCCCCCTTAACGGCGGTTTTTCCTTCCCTTTTCATCATCCTCGCCTCTTTTATTTTGCTGTCGGACGTCACTTATCCTTTTTTTTGGGAGCAAAAGGGGTCAATTCGATGATCGCTATAGGTGTGAAGGACCTTCTGTTATCATACTTCCTCTGCGGTCAGAATCGAAAATACCTTCTTACAGGAACGACGTTCTTTCAGTGACCGAGATTGATTGAAATTTGTTTTCAACTCCTGACTTAGTATCTTTTGTTCACTATAAAATCAGTTTACCGCATTCTGGTTCTGGGCATCTCAGTTCCCACTGGCCCAAATAACTCAAATTTGGAAGGTATTCAGGGACGATGATGATTACCTATAAATTGTATCACATTAGGATCAGTAAATGCCACCCTACGTATAAGTTTCATAAATTTGGAAGGTATTCAGGGACGATGATGATTACCTATAAATTGTATGACATTAGGATCAGTAAATGCCACCCTACGTATAAGTCCCATAAAGTTTTCAAAAAAATAAATTGAGCCAATTTTTGCAGAATTTGAATTAATTTTCAGTCATTTTTGATCTATAACAATTCTTTACTTTTGAATATTCTTCGCTAATTCGGAAAAACCATGTAATAATAAACATATTGTTTAGTAGGTACTGCATGCATTCCAGGGGACGTCTCATTGTATAAGGAGTAGTTCACTTTCAACCAGTGAGCGTTAAAACATGCATTTTTATTTACCTTTCTACTACACAAAACTGTTCCATTCAATGTAATTTAGTTAGTATTTTGAGTCAGAAATAGTGGATCCCCACCTCTCACCATTTCTAGCGGCATTCGAGCCTCGAATTTGAACAGCATTTACTAATCTATGATCTGCTATACTCAATATACGAATTCAAGTACATTGCATGGAATTGGCTTTCTGTTCCCCATGTGGAGTGAAGAACTGCAAAACCACTACGTTTCTACTGAAAACACTATTATTTGATACGAAGTTTCCACGGGCTTGTAAAAGTCCACTTTCTAGATTACGTTTATTAACATGTTTAATGTTTTAGGGCTGGGGGTCATTCTGTGAATTCCGACACGCAAATCTGCAACGCTTTTTTTTCTTAGTTACCACGGACCGATTTCTTAGTTACCACGTTATATCGGCTCCATTTGGGGTCTAGTTGTACCAAGATGGTCACTGATCAGCTGAGTGAGCTCCAAGGCCATTTTCTCTCCTGTTGAACGCAGGAAGCTGAAATTTGAGAAGCAGGGTCAATGGAGAATGCTGAAGGCGCGCGAGTGGTCACTGATCAGCTGAGTGATCGGCAATCTAATTTCTCCCTTGCGAGGGAAAAACATTAAACATGATTTAATGTTTTTCCCTCGCAAGGGAGAAATTGAACAGAGATTTTTGATTCGACTTCTACTACGCAATACTCCATCATCAATGCTCTCCATCCTTCATGCCGCACAGTAGTTACTCATTTAGAGCTGTAAAATCCCGCTAATTTCCTCACCCCTCTCCAACAAAAGACCATTTCAGTTTTGATCTCAACAACTTTATGGCTTTCGTGGCCTCCAGCTGAGATGGAATTCTTACCTGCGATCCTTCATCGTTTTAGCTGTTAAGAGATTACAATTTTTTGAAGGTATGATTGTGATAATTGCTATAGTAAATTGCGTACGTAAGTATAGTTCTTTCCGACGCACTTCCCTCCAACTGATGTATTGTGTGAAGGGATTTTCTCTCAATTTCTCGAATCTTTCTAAAAACATCGTAACGCTCATACCTCATTTTGTTTTATGACACTTTATTTCCAAAAATCCCTCCTAAAAGCTGAAATCTATCGCTTACCTTCTCCATCTTTCGCATTGGTAAAATAATTGATTTTTTTTGTTCTTGGACATTTTAATCTCAAAAATCCCTCCTAAGAAAGTTTATCGTCTCCATCTTCCGCATTAGTGAAATAATTGATTTGTTTTGCTCTAAGACACTTTATTTTCAAAAAAACCCTCCTAAGAAAGCTGAATGCTGACGTTTACCCTCCCCATCTTCGCATTGGTGAAATAATTGATTTTTTTGTTTTAAGACACTTTATTTTCAAAAAACCCTTCTAAGAAAGGTGAATGCAGACGTTTACCTTCGCATTGGTGAAATAATTGATTTTTTGTTTTAAGACACTTTATTTTCAAAAATCCCTCCTATGAAAGCTGAATTGTAAAGATTATCGTCTCCATCTTCCGCATTAGTGAAATAATTGATTTGTTTTGCTCTAAGACACTTTATTTTCAAAAAACCCTCCTAAGAAAGCTGAATGCTGAAGTTTACCCTCTCCATCTTCGCATTGGTGAAATAATTGATTTTTTTGTTCTTAGACATTTTATTTTCAAAAATCCCTCCTATGAAAGCTGAATTGTAAAGATTATCGTCTACATCTTCCGCATTAGTGAAATAATTGATTTGTTTTGCTCTAAGACACTTTATTTTCAAAAAAAAAACCCTCCTAAGAAAGCTGAATGCTGACGTTTACCCTCCCCATCTTCGCATTGGTGAAATAATTGATTTTTTTGTTTTAAGACACTTTATTTCCAAAAATCCCTCCTAAGAAAGCTGAATGCTGACGTTTACCCTCCCCATCTTCGCATTGGTGAAATAATTGATTTTTTTGTTTTAAGACACTTTATTTTCAAAAAACCCTTCTAAGAAAGGTGAATGCAGACGTTTACCTTCGCATTGGTGAAATAATTGATTTTTTTGTTCTTAGACATTTTATTTTCAAAAATCCCTCCTATGGAAGCTGAATTGTAAAGATTATCGTCTCCATCTTCCGCATTAGTGAAATAATTGATTTGTTTTGCTCTAAGACACTTTATTTTCAAAAAACCCTCCTAAGAAAGCTGAATGCTGAAGTTTACCCTCTCCATCTTCGCATTGGTGAAATAATTGATTTTTTGGTTTTAAGACACTTTATTTCCAAAAATCCCTCCTAAGAAAGGTGAATTCTGACGTTTATCCTCTCTATCTTCGCATTTGTGAAGTAATTGAATTTTTTTGTTGTTGCAGGTAAGGCTGGGAATTTTAACCGTCGAAATGTCATCTTAGAGTAAGTTTTTATTTCCAATGAAACATTGTTTGCTCTTTTCCTTTTCAAGAAAGATTTAGTGTGCCTCAGGTCCTTTACTATAGAATTCCATAGATTACTTTCGTATTTTGTTGATTCTTGAACAATATTGGTTCTAGTAGTCTGGCGGTACGTAGCCTTGAGCTTGTCAAAGGCAAAACTACAAGAATTCTTGCAATTCGGCAAAACTTCAAGGATGACATTTTGGGAGGTATGCGACCCAGATTGCCCCTATGAGTTTCAGTTTCTCAAAATCGGCAGGTTTTTGGTAGGTAACTGGTTCTAAGATGATAGTACGGGCCAAAGATGTAGTACGCCAACTAATCTGCCAGGAATGGTGTTGATGTTGACTGTTTTTACCAGTGGATACGGGTAAATGAGAACGGCACTTTCGGTATAAAAACGGTCAGCGAAAACTGAGATTATAGCGCACAATTGCAATTAAGTTATAGTCTGATCTGATCTCTAGTTGGCGCATAATTTTCATAGTGGACCATCCACACCACAATGCGCACAATTTCTGAAAACGAATTCGTCTAATTCGGATGGAAAGTGTAGAAGTTATGCTTGTTACGAGGATTTCACGTTTGCGCATGCGCAATTCCTGCTGATCAGTTCGAGGGCGATGCTTTTCATAGGGGACGATCTACACGACAACCCGCGCAGTCCCTGGAAATTTCATCGAATTTGGATTGAGGTTTTTTGGTTCTTTGGACTCAAGCAAGAATTAGGGGTGGAATACTATAATTGATGAGTTTGAATCCAGAAGGTACCATATCCATTTTGATCAAACGTGAGAAAAACACGAAAAACCATAGCGACCTGAAAAACGTGCTATAAATCAATGATGTTATTGGTTTATTATTTTCAATAATAAGCCTTTGGAATCGAGCAAAAAAAAAAAAATTTTAACCCCCCCTCAAAATTTGATGTTTTACGTTTCAAGGTACGTAGAATCCGAAAATCGAATAAAAAAATTTCCGTCCGTCCGCCGTACGCCGTCCGCCGTACGCCGTCCGCCGTACGCCGTCCGCCGTACGCGGCACTTTTCTTAGCAACACTGGACCGATTTGGTTCAAATTTGGTATATGGGCTCCATTTGGGGTCTAGTTGTGCCGCGAAGCTTTTGGTTGATGTAGGTCACTTCTAAGGGGTGAAAATTAAGGGTTGAAATTTTCAAGAGTGCCCTAGCTCGACAACTCTCGAAATAAAGGTATCGTTTTTTCACCAATTTTAAATAGTACAGAATTTTTAAAAATTTTTGAGACCACCCGGAGCTCTGTAGGACAAACCGTTCGGTCCCTACGAGTATTTGAAGGTTTTCCTTCGATAAAACAGAATCATGAGTGTGAATCGCAAAAGAGGTCTAATCGCCGTTCAAATTTTATCGGACTAAAATGCGATCGCTGTTCATTTCTTCGATTTGTATACAGTTTTGCCTTCTGCGTAACCAGTAATCAAATTTCCATATCAAGCTTTCTATTTTTCGAATCGAGTGTGAAGCGTTTAGTTCTTTCTAATAAACTTGATTGTGAAGGTGTGAAGCCATTATAGTGTGGTAGGTAGTACCTACCAATAGGTAGGTGTGGTAGGTAAAAAAAAATTGGTAGGTAAAACAATGTTTGTAGGTAAAAAACGCTGCAAATCATTGCTCACTGATCAGATCACTGATCAGCTGAGTGAGCTCCGAAGCCAATTTCAATGCTATTGAATGGAAGTGCTCTTCCAGGCGTCTCCAGCATTCGAGGATATCTTCTTCACTCCTCACATCACTGATCAGCTGAGTGAGCTCCAAAGCCATTTTCAATCCTATTGAATGGAGGTGCTCTTCCAGGCGTGTCCAGCATTCGAGGAGATCTTCTTCACTCCTCACATCACTGATCAGCTGAGTGAGCTCCAAAGCCATTTTCAATCCTATTGAATGGAGGTGCTCTTCCAGGCGTCTCCAGCATTCGAGGAGATCTTCTTCACTCCTCACATCACTGATCAGCTGAGTGAGCTCCAAAGCCATTTTAATCCTATTGAATGGAGGTGCTCTTCCAGGCGTCTCCAGCATTCGAGGAGATCTTCTTCACTCCTCACATCACTGATCAGCTGAGTGAGCTCGAAAGCCATTTTCAATCCTATTGAATGGAAGTGCTCTTCCAGGCGTCTCCAGCATTCGAGGAGATCTTCTTCACTCTTCTGATCACTGATCAGCTGAGTGAGCTCCGAAGCCATTTTCAATCCTATTGAACGCAGGAGCTGAAATTTGAGAGGGAAGGTCAAGGGAGAATACAGATGGTGGTAGGTGCTATTGATGGAGAACCAGTGATCTATACAGAAGGATGATCTATACAGAAAATAATAAACCTTTGAGCAATGATTTGCAGCGTTTTTTTTATATATTTCTAAATTATAATAAATATTTTTGGAAAAAAAGGTAAATTAGTTCAAAGTTTAAAATAAAAGTTTGAAGTTAAAAGTTTAGTACTTTTTGAAACCAAACGAATAATAGACCGCCATTGTGCTGGATATAGTACCTTTTGAAATTGAACGGAATATTCAATCCCGTTTTTCAAGGGAATATATTATCTTTTGCTCCAAAAAGAAAATTCCACTATTTCCACTATTGTGAAGAACTACCCCTCTAAAACCCTGGGAAAGTGTTTACTCAATTTCGATAAAAATGGTGTTTATTACCTTTCCGAATCAAACTCCTCCATTTTCAACGCTGATTTGAATGGTCCCACTGATAGTACGTGATACCCTGAAATCGGGTTTTTATCTCATGTAATCCTTCTTTCACTTAGTTGTTTGGTACCTATTCATGCACAAATTGAATTTTCAATTCTTGCAGCTTCCTCTTGTATGAAAGGAGCTGCCTCATAAAGAATCTTGATTTTCGACGGATCAAAAGCTAATAGTGAAGGGAGATCAGGGGGGAATTTAATCATGTGGAGTACAATATGCTATGAGATCAGGAATAATCTTTTCACTCGGTTTTCTGAAGTTAAAAGCGTTTGTATCTGAGGTAAAGTCGCGAATCGATACTGTTCTACTTCACATCGTGGGGCTCAGATTCTGATTCAGCCTCGTAATAACGGGGAAGTAAACAATAATAGGAAAAAACGGTACAACCTATTTGCGAATCGGCCGACTCGAGTGCGTTTAGCGCAAATTATTACCGCAAATCGCGATCGTTTACGACGATATTCCAGTAATGGAGTAGTCGAGTGGAGTAATATCCACAATCAAGCCCATTCAATCAGAGCTGATAGATCAATAGTCGTCAGCCTGATTGATACGACCTCCCGACATTTGCTTGGTGGTCGGGAGGAAACCAAAGTGCTTCAGATCAAAGGCGATTACGGCATATTGCCCGGTCGATCGAGGCGGGGAAGCGCGACCGTTCCTCGGTTGTGACGTATTATTTACTTGAACTAGTTTTCAAAGTTTTTTGTCAAAGTTTTAGATCAAGCCGTCACAATTCGCTTTCGCCATCAATAGTGGGAAACCTTATTATACTTATACTCAAGCGGCAGATCGTGAGTCCTCCAAAATCAAAATTTTCTTTAGCGTTGCGAGCATTATCCCTACTTTTGTCGAGTTCCACCGATGGATCGAATCATAACTCTAGGGATATTCCAGGCAAATAGAGGTATTCGAGACAAAAATCTTTCTAGTTGTAAGCTACGTCGTCGAAATTGGAGTTTTAGTAGGGAGGAACGGAGGGGGGGGGGGGGTATTTAGTGAAAATAATGGCATTGACCAACGTCTATGACAAACAGTCGTTTGACGAAAGTCTTTTGACAAACAGTCTTGACTAAACGCCGTGTTGACGAAGTGTCGTTTGACATTGTTATGTGACAAACAGTCGTTTGACGAACAGTCGTTTGACAAACAATGTTAATTTGAATAATTTAAATTTGAAATTTCAGGGATTTTCGAAATTTATTAGTTGTGCATCTGCCTAGGGAATTGAAAAACTAAAAGATTGCCGCAGGAATCATCAAAATCGAACAATGATTTCCGGCGAAAAGTGAGAAAACCCTAACTGAATAAACGGTTTTTTCAATTTTTTTTTTGCCGGCAATTATTGCTTGATTAGGATGATTCCAGCGGCAATCTTTTAGTTTTTCAATTACCTAGGCAGATACAATACTAAATTTCGGAAATCCTTGATAATTTCCAAATTAGGTACAACTTTTAAAGTTTGAGCGCCTGCAATTCAGCGAAATACTGATCTGGAAGGAACGAACGGCGACCGACTGAGACCCCCTTAAGGCTTACTAATGGATCCCAAGCATTGAAATTGAGGGAACATTAACAATTTACCTCAGTTTATTGATTGTGTCACTGTGGATCAAATCATCGGTGTCACCATGGTGCCAGGACACTAGAAACCGCTTATTGCGTGGGGTTTTGGGTGTCTACGGACTGCCCACTATAACCAACAGTCCATCGTTACGACATACTACCGCTTTGCCGCCACTATACTTCCAATCTCATATCGATACCATAAAGCTCAAAGGCGCCATGTCCTAAAACGGAGTTTTGAGAAAAATCAAAGAAAAGTTTTCAACAGTGCACAATTCCTAAAAATAAATAGTGGCTTATTACACTAAACTCTTTAATTGCTTCAAGAAATTTTCAAGCCGTAATCTTCAGGAAGGTAATAATAGTTTTGTTAGGTAAATTTTAATTTTTCTAGAATTTAAAAAAAAATTAAAAATATGGAAGATGGATGGATTTAGGTCCCAGCTAAAGATCATACCGAAAAGAGAACCTTCTTCGTGCCTATAGCGGTTTTGAAGTCGGTTAAAAAGTGGAACTTCTTAGACTTGATTTCAGTAAATAAAAAAAATCATCGAAAATTCTTTTTTCTCAAAAAATGCTAAACAAATAGGATTTGCTCGAAAAATTTATTATAATTTTTTTTTTTTTGCTGTTTTATGTTTGTAAGTTTTAAGATAAACTGTCATAAAATTTTCACCCTTCAAAAAATATTCCAGAATTTTAGAATTCACTTTTTGGGTCGTTCCAAAGTAAGACTCGGGCATCCTTATGTAGACCGCTTTGATGCCAGACTGCCACCATTGGTGGAGGGGGGGGGGGGGGCTCGAATTCGCATGTTGGGTATCGTAGATCATGGATTTTAAAATGATTTTTTAAAATTCGAGGCTCGCATGTTATTGTGGCCGGGGCAAGGGTGTCTACTTATTCCATTTTCAAATTTTTGGGCTCTCATAATGTGTCTCTGTCTTCTAGACAACTCCAACGTCGTTCGGCGGCTTGATAGGACCAAACCCCAGGACCAAGTGATAAATTGAGACACAGTGTTGTGTTACCTGTACTTTAGAGCATAGCCACTAGGCTGTTAACTCTGCAAACTGATTAATTAAAATGTGAAAGTAAATGAACTAGATGGGCTCCTGATGTGCTGAGTTGTTATGTTATTAATATTTAATAAATACAAATATCATTGAAAAAAAATTTTCTCGTCGAATCTCAATTAACTATATAAACTAAAGTAGCAGCACATTGGTTTTCAAGAATCGAACTAGTACGTTCTGATGAGTTGAGCAGAAAGTCATTTTAGAACTTCTACAAACTCCCATTGCATCACTTTTCAGGTCGTTTGGGGTTTTTTCTTCTCTTGAAGACTCTCTTGGCAGTCATCGACCTCGGTTTGTCTTGTGGGCTTCCGAACTAGCAGGAAGGAGATTCTCATCCCATCTTGAGAGGGAAGGTACTGCTGAGACGATCGACTATCTGGTTTCGCCCAATGATAAAGGGAAAACGGCCGAAGGCAGTTGAGTTGGAGGCAGTTCTGAGGGAGACTTGGGAATACCCTCGGGTGCCGTAGTCCAAGGGTTAAGGCACAAGTCGTTACTGCCCCCCGAGGACTTCTGGATCGGCCTTCCCACCTTGGTTTCCCGAAGAGAGGAGGCAGAAAACTACTAGTTACATCGAAAGGGGAAGCCAACGCACCCTTGAAGGGGGGCAACGAGGGCCCATAACCTTTATCGTTTGAGTTTAACAGTCTCTCAGGGCTCGCCACCTCGTTGGGAGTAAAAGTTTCCCAATTTGGCGTCATTTACGACCTCAACGTAACGTAGTCTCGACTGAAATTTGGATGTTGACGCGGCTAGACATTCAAAACGACTCTGGTTAAATAATAACCTCATTGACGGCTTTGAGGGTTAACGAAGCTAGTTTACGCTGAACAGCCACTCTCCCCTATGGAAAGTCTGAACTTTGGATCATCCCAAAACTTCTTGTTGCTCTCTCATTATCCTTCAAAAAATAACCCTGCAAATAATTACAATTTTTTCGATCTTTTCCACAGATAATCCTTTTTAGTAATTTGTAGGCACTCCTATTCTGAGAGCTTAATTTTTGGCTAAACTGACTAAAACGATCCCATTTTTCAGCGTTTTCGATTTTTTTCTATAAATCATCAGTAATTTATCGTTGTGTTCATAAAACGTCAAATATGAGTAGTATTAAAGGGATCTGAGAGGAGCTCAGTTTGTCATTATTTGTACTCAGCAGTTCCTGAAAGGCTTCCTGTAGAATTCCGGCTTCGCAGGGCTACCGGAAGCCCAGTTGATCTGAGAGAAGTTCAGTTTGTCATTCGTACCCAGTGGTTCCTGATAGGCTCCTTGTGAAATTCCAGCCTCTTGGGGCAACCGGGAACGAATTTAGCTAGCCCAGTTAATCTGAGAGAAGCTCAATTTGACATTTGTACTCAGAAGTTCCTGAGAGGCTTCCTGTGAAATTCCAGCTTCGGAGAGCCATCAGACACGAATTTAGCCCAGTTGATCTGAGAGAAGCTCAATTTGTCATTTGTACTCAGCAGTTCCTAAATGGCATACTGAGAGTGGTTTTAAAGGGATCCAAGAGGAACTCAGTTTGCCATTATTTGTACTCAGCAGTTCCTGAAAGGCTTCCTGTGGAATTCCGGCTTCGCAGGGCCACCAGAAGCCCAGTTGATCTGATTGAAGCTCAATTTGACATTTGTACTCAGCAGTTCCTGAGAGGCTTCCTGTGGAATTCCGGCTTCGCAGGCCCACCAGACACGAATTTAGCTAGCCCAGCTGATCTGAGAGAAGCTCAATTTGACATTTTGGTTTATTATTTTCAATAATGAACCTTTGTTGTTCTTTACTCCTGCTGCAGTCATATCATAGATTTATGTGGAGAAGGAAGAATCAGTAAACACCCAGTTCTCATTCGTCACATTCACTCATCTCTTCACAACATTTAATATTTTGCGGTTTTTCTTGGTACCCAAAATCCATTTTCATTTCATTTCGGACCTATAATATAGGTATATTATACGATTAAAGAGTCGATCTATATAAACCATACTCCGATTTGTTATTGAACCATACCCAATTCATATCTTTATATATTTAGTCAACTAATAACTTTAAATTATATTTGAATCATTGGGTAGAAATACGAGCTGATTATTCCTTTCTGATTATTTCCAACTTCTGTTATTCCATCAGAATATTTCCAACTCTATTGCAGTGTGAAGCGTTTATTTCTTCCAAATAAAGTTGAGTGTGAAGTAGGTATGGGGTGACACACCCCTACCGTCACAGTCCAGGTATCTCCCTGGAACGGTTCCAACAGTTACAGTGACAAACATGTAACCGTTCCAAATTACCGGTACTTCCTACTGCGGGCGGTCAAATTCCCACTTTCTTGACATAGAAGAAGACAGCGTTCAAATCCCTATCATCCTTCTTCCATGCTTATGATCTCAACTTGCAATACAAAAGGAAGGAATTCGAACAAGTGTTACAAAAGAGAAATTATTAACAATGATAGTGAACAAACAATTCAAGGAAAGAATAATTTTTCGTTGCAGTTTAAGAACAGAACATTAGATTAACAATGATGGAGACAACTTCCATGCTAACCAGTCCCGAAGATCCCTTCCCGGTCCAGAGCCATTCCATGTTACTATAATATAGTAACAAGAAGATATTATCTTCTCAGTCCATGGGAACGGTAAGGGCACTTCCAGCTACATGGAACTGAACTGGAGATGAATTCCATGCTTACCGGTCCGAAAGATCCCTTCCCAGTCCAGAGCCATTCCATGATATCTTATCATAATTAAATGATATCTTATAATCTTAGGTTTTACAAAGTATACTGCACATCCAACTTACGATATTTTTTAAAACTTTTTATTTTTATTGAGCCCGTTAACATTTCTCATTGGCAACTATGGTAGCACGTTCAATTGTTTCATACTTTTAGTGTTTCCTTCATGGAGGAAAAACTACTTATGGTCCATAATGTGACGCTGTCGTACCAGGTGTTGTACCTCCGGTCGTCTAAAGCCCTCAGTGACGAGCGGGTTAGCGTGATCTTGATTTTGTTGGACGAACCTTGTTATATGTTGATTTCTAATTTCTGTTGTTGTGTCCAGGCCAAAATCATTGTATATCGTCTCATTTCTGACAAATTCAGGAGGGTGAACAGTGTTTCTTTGAAGGATCCCATTTTGTTGTTGCTCCACCCTTCTGAACTGGGAGCGGGAACAAGTAGATCGTCAGATCTGCATAGTGCCGTACCAAATATCAGGGATATAATAGTACAATTAGGTAATAAGAGGGTATTCTACCAAGTGGGTGTAGCACATAGCCCCCTCATTACTGATAGGTAACACGATTGGGTAGGTAACAGTGTAGGAGATCGTCAGATCTGCATAGTGCCGTACCAAATATTAGGGATATAATAGTACCTACAGTTAGGTGATAAGAGGGTATTTTACCAAGTGGGTGTAGCACATAGCTTCCTCCTCATCCATAATATAGTTGGTTAGGTAATGGTATAGGAGATCGTCAGAACTGCATAGTGCTGTACCAAATATTAGGGATATAATAGTACAGTTAGGTGATAAGAGGGTATTCTACCATGTGGGTGTAGCACATAGCTCTCTCAACACTAATAACATGATTGGGTAGGTAACAGTGTAGGAGATCGTCAGATCTGCATAGTGCCGTACCAAATATCAGGGATATAATAGTACAATTAGGTAATAAGAGGGTATTCTACCAAGTGGGTGTAGCACATAGCTCCCTCGTCATCCATAATATAGTTAGGCAGGTAATGGTATAGGAGATCGTCAGAACTGCATAGTGCCGTACCAAATAATAGAAATAAAATAGTACAGTTAAGTTAAGAGAGGGTATTCTACCAAGTGGGTGTAGCACATAGCTTCCTCCTCCTCCAAAATATAGTTGGGTAGGTAATGGTATAGGAGATCGTCAGAACTGCATAGTGCCGTACCAAATATTAGAAATAAAATAGTACAGTTAGGTGATAAGAGGGTATTCTACCAAGTGGGTGTAGCACATAGCTTCCTCCTCATCCATAATATAGTTGGGTAGGTTATGGTATAGGAGATCTTCAGAAGTACATTGTGCTGTACCAAATATGAGGTATATAGTACAACTCGGTGATGAGAGGGTATTCTACCAAGTGGGTGTAGCACATAGCTTCCTCGTCATCCATAATACAGTTGGGAAGGCAATAGTATAGGAGATTGCCATAACTGCGTAGTGCCATTCCAAATATGAGGTGTATAGTACAGTTAGGTGATAAAGGGTTTTCTATCAAGTGGATGTAGCACTTAGCTCCCTCGTCAATCATGTCATGGTTGAATTGTTGAATTGTGTTGTCAGAACTACCAAGTACCTACGATATATGAGGGAAGTCGAACAGTTAAGGGATATGAGAGTAGATGGCTAAGAAGGAAAGTGACCCAAATATCTCCTGAAACTGATCCATAAACGGAAACTCATCTACACGTATGGAAACTGATCCGGATTACAAAATGTCGTCCATCCTATTGCTTCTAGTTCACCTTACTGAAAAGATGCACAGTATTGAAGTAGATCTACATTGCGAAAACTGATCGAAAAACTGCGGGTAAATTAATTTCTGATTTAAATTGAGGACCATTAAAAAGTGAAAAATAAAAAATAATATAAAATGGAAAAATAATAAAATAAAAACTTTTTTAACAAAAAAATGGACCGACCTCAAAAATGATGTCCGTGAACACCAAAAAGGAAAAAATAATAATCTCAGCGAAAACACACTGATGTATTTGGTTGTTGGATATAAATATCTTGTCAACAGATGGTATGTTGGAATACCAACATGATATATAACAATTATTTGTAATGTGATTCACACTCATTGTCACACTCATATCCTCCATCATACGATAGCAGTGACGTACTACCCAATAGTTTTGGAACACTTATCTCTACTCGTATTCATGTTTTGTAATACTCACCAGATCATGTGAGTATTACTTAACAACCACAGTGTATCCAGATAGGTAGGTAGGTACGCATTGAAGTCGCCGCCGTGCCCACCTGTAGACACAAACGTCTCCTAGATGTTCTACTTACCAACATTTTATTCGTTTTCGGAAATATAGGTACATACCTCCCATACCACAGACATGCTTCCACACCGAGTATGAACGTATATATCGTCTAAAATTGTGGACGGTTTTGAACGTTAATTAGGTAACAACGATTCCGAAGGTATTGTTAGAAAGTGAGACCGGAACAACAAGTGAATTTGACGATTTATTCGAAGAGAGAACTAATATCCAAATCACGTTTTCAGAACCGAACTCGACAACCACATTTTTTAAAGAATAAACATATACAATCATCTTGTCGCTAACAAGGCGACAGTTTCCCAACACCATATCCTTCCGTTTCCTCTTGGTGTGCTTGCATCTGATCCACATGGACAATCTTTTGAAGTCCGTTTGGGAGCCTGACCCTATAAATTACATCATTGATTCGTTTGCACACAATACACGGTCCCACCCATGGTCGTTGAAGCCTTGGTGCCAGACCCTTTTTCCTGGTTGGATTATACGACCACACCTTATCCCCTTTCTTGTATCTTGGTGTCTCAACTCGTTCTTCATATCTCTTCTTCGCTTCCTCCGCCACTTTTACCAATGCTTCTCTCGCCATACTGTGTGCCTCATCTAATTTCTGTCGTAGAGCCTCTGTGTATGTCCTGGAACTGTTTGAATTCGGCGACATGCCAATGACGTCCACAGCCACACGTTCAAACGGTACTCCTACTCGATACTCCTGCAACGGGGCTCTCTTCGTTCGCTTCCTTTCTGGTTCCCTGCAACCTACACCAGCTCTGACAAATTCCTTCACATCCCGATGTAATCCTACCCAACAGAAGTTTCTTCTCAGTTCAGTAACCATTCTCCTGGTTCCAAAGTGACTCAAATCATGTACCATATGGAGCACCATCTGACGACACTGCCGAGGGACGATTATTTGCATTGCATGTTTTGTACCTCTATCGTTTTCCCATTTTCTCTTCAGCACCCCTTCCTCAACGACTAAACTGTCCCACATAGCCCATAATGCTTTGGCTGTGGTTCCATAAGTAGCCACTTTTTCCCAACTTGGACGCACACCATCCTGCACCCACCTCCGCACCTGGGCCACCTCAAGATCTTTGCCCTGCTCTTCCTTCCACTCCATTTCTGCTTCTATTTGTACTCTCTTCACATCGTATGTGCTGTTTTTATCTTCTTCTGGTTCTTCCATCATCACTTCTGCTGTGGCCGCATTGATCTTTCACTTAGCTTTTGCGAGGAAGTCCATTCCAAGAATGCAGTCATCCATTATGTCAGCCACCAGAACTGTGTGCTCTCTTGCTTTTCCCTCATCCAACCCCACTTGCACGGTTACTCTGCCCTCCACTGGAAACTCTTGGCCTGTCACTGTGCGTAAGTAGTACCCCATATTGCCTATGTCCCCAGTGGAACAATCCAACTCACGATAAGTTAGCCGTTTGATAATTTTCTATGTTTTCATTTATAATCATAAGGGGACACATATGTCATTTCCGCGCTACAGCAGCAATTTTGGTTTTTTCGCGATATTTTTTCAATGGTTTGTCCGATTTTGATGAAGTTTTAAGGAACTAATCCTCAATATATTCTGGTTGGATGGTAAAAATTTGAACTCACTCAGACCATCCAAAAAAAAAAAGTTACAATTCCAAACTTGAGCTGTACTAAACCTAATTTTTTGATATAAATGTTCCTTTTTCTCTGAGAATACTCAAGCTATCGGTCTGAAATTTTGACAGCACCATCAGTATACTTAGTGAAGCAAATCTGATTAACAATGTTTTTATGAAGTTCACAGAAAAAAAGTTATGAGGGTTTTACATTTTTAGCGATATTTTGAATTTTCACACACTCATATTTAGGCTCCATGGCGTTATTCGGCAAAACCCTCCATCATAATTATAGGTACATACTAGAAGAACATCCTGTAAAAATTTGGTTCCAATCGGATGAATAGTTCCTGAGAAAAAGGAACAAATAAGCTCTAAAACGTAATTTTACAGGAGAGCGGTTTGAATCAAAAACGCGCGGCCGAGTTTGGGCGGTCAGGTTTATCGAAATTTGAATGACTGTTCCTGCCTGTTTTCAACCAATGGAATTGCGGTGTCAACTCTCGATAGTTCAACATCGATATATATCGAATAGAATACATCGTTTAGCATCGAAACCTCAAAGATAACCTGAGTGTATGTTTACAGGAGCACGTCTTATTTTTGTGTCACTTTTGTCTCTTTACCTGCTCTTCGCTTTGGTGTGTTCAATGCCGTTATCATTCAATGATGGTTGTATAGTGAAGTGTCGAGTCCTTGATGAATTAGGTATTGTGCCCGGGAAATATTGTGCTAAGGGACTGTGCGAAATCGACAAAGAGAGGATGAGATTTGCGTAAATAGAGGCCAATAAAGAATCGCAGCTTGCCCGAAAAAGAAGATCCTGAGCTTGTAAACATCTTGAAGAACAGATGCGAGAACAAGAAGGTGATGATCCCGCTTATGGTCCAGGTCTTTGTTGAAATGAGAGTTATAATTTATACTTTCAAATAATTACTTATTATTATAACGTTGATCTAGCTCAGCCTGTGCATCATTCCTTCAACAGCGCTTCCGAGCGCTCCTCAGCACTAGTGACTCCCTAAGTTTCAACCCAAATTTGGAGCACTTCTACTCATCAGATTTAGAAATTTTTTTTGAAATTTCCGGAATTGAGTCTATTTACAAATTATGGAAAAAAAATTTTTGTGCGTCCGGACCGAAAATTGACATATGTGTCCCTGATTATGTGTCCTGATTAAGAAATTTTTTATGTGTAATTAAAAGTCCAGGTATTCTAGCTGTTTTAATTACTTCGCTCGTAATCCAATAAATAAAAGCCTTATTGCATAAGATAAATTCTCTTTCTACACTTTAGACTTCCAACTTACCTAGTAGCTACTTTCTCGAGTGAGAATGAAATTAACGAATAAGCTATTTTGAAATGATTGGTAGCTCTTCAGCCTCAATCATACACTGGACCCCTATACTTACCGGCTTCGTTAATATTACATAATTCAGTTAATTGAATGTAGATGAGGTGAGATGATACGCCTGATGTATATGAGTTTTGATTTCTATTGAAAGGGAAGTTACGCAACGTTCATTTCACGGATCACGAAATTCTCGATATTTACGGTGCAGCGCGGTTCTGCGTGAAAGATTGATCGGGTGCCTCATTTGTGATAAGGACCGTTTAGAACCGGTGATAAAAAAAAGAAGAAAAAGTTAGAACCGGTTGAGAGTCATTGGGAGAAAATAATAAATCCGTATCAGATGGTACAAGGGAGGGTGAAGCAACGATTTGTCAAGGGGAAAGCCAGAAGCGACTGATCGGAGATTCAGGAGAACTTCGAGAAGTGATTCAAATAAGAGTAAACAGCTCGAGATGAGGAGACCAGTCGGGGCTCGGGAAAGAAAACATAACTATCTATCTAGGTATCTATGAGGTCTGTCTGAGGAGAGCCAGCGGGAGGTTGGTGTAGTTCAGGTCGACAGTGGCAGGTCGTACGAGGTGGCAGCTCTTGTTGCGAGTCAGAGATCAAATATGAGGGCCCTCGAGAAAGGGCCTGTAAAGGGGGGCCCCTGTTTCGACATTCTTTCCTGGACTTGCAGGCCTAGCTATCCTCATCCTCATCATCCTAGTACTCGAAAAATAATGAGCTTTGAAGTTTACAACGACTGCTCATCATTGAGTGCGAATGCTGAGTTGACTAAACGACAGCCCGATTGAGAAGTCGTTTGCGTTTATGTTGACGATTTTCAACATTTTCGCTTGAGCACAATTTTTGTGCAGTGTCGGTTTGTGCGCAAATCTCATAAACATTTGCCAAATTGGATAAACATAAATAACACGGACGTATAAAACCAGTTGATGTGGTGTGTGTGTGTGTTGTGCTTGAATATCTTATAGAGAACTTCATCAATTCATAGATGACGATTATCCAATTTAAACGAGAAAATCCATCAATTCATAAGGGATCATCATCCATTTCTTGGGTGACCACATCAATTCACAGTGGGCATCCTCAAATTCATTGGAGACCATCCCAAAAACACCTATGAATTGGAGGATGATCCTTGACAAATTGGAGGATAGACCCTTATGAGTTGTATGATTCCTCATGAAATGGAGAATGGTCCTCACTTAATAAATTGAGATACAAAATTTTCCTTCCCTACGTGGGAATAGAAAATTTTTAATTCAAGGTGAAAAAGTGTTTAAATGAAAGTAAAAACGCTGCAAATCATTGCCCAAAGGTTTATTATTTTTTGTATAGAACACCCTTCTGTATAGATTACTGGTTTTCCATCAATATCACCTACCAACATCTGTGTTCTCCCTTGACCCTCCCTCTCAAATTTCAGCTTCAGAAAATGGCTTCGGAGCTCACTCAGCTGATCAGTGATCTCCCAGGACACTTCAGCATTCGAGCTCCGAAGCCAATTTCAATCCTATTGAACGCAGGAAGCTGAAATTTGAGAGGGAGGGCCAAGGGAGAATACAGAATCTGTATTCTCTCTTGACATCTGATGTTGGTAGGTGCTATTGATGAAAAACCAGTGATCTATACAGAAAATAATAAACCTTTGGGCAATTATCCACAGCGTATTTAAACTATAGTCTACCTCCTGGGCAGATTCCGTCTAATTTATCTGCCAGATAGACATTCTCACTGATGTATACTTTAGTGGCTGCCTGGCAGAAGTAATATCCCCTCCACTGGATATTTGTTGCCTTGTTGTTGTCATATTTTAAACTAAATTTTTGAGTTTTCGCTGATAATTCTCTCTAGGCAGAAACAAGAAAACAGAGTAGGCACCGTGAAAAGGAACCTTGAGGTCGAATTTGAAAATAAGGCTGATTAATGACCAATTATTTGGAATGGTATACGAGCAGTCTTTTTCAGAAAGTTTGTTTTTACTGTTTTCATCAGCCTTCAAATTGTATAATTTTCATTTTTGTTTAATGTCAGGAAATTCAAAAATATGCAATTTTTTAGTATACAATTTTTTAGAAATTCAAAAATATGCAATTTTTTAGTATAAAATTAGCGTTCACATATTTAGTTATGTAAATACCAGGTTGAACCGCATATTAGAATCGATTTTCTGGTGTAGTTGCCTCGCGAGCAGATGTTCCCACTAAGAGGAGGGAAAAGCCCTGTTCTCACGAGGAGGTTAACACCAATTTTAGCTCTGAGGAAATATTTCTAGAGACGAATGATATTGAAAAAATCGTTTACAGGTACCTACAAGACCAACATCCTGTGAATTTCATCTAAAAGCTCAATGATTCATTCATTGAAAAGTACTTGAAATAACGAGTTATCAGGTCTTATTGCTTTTTTTTCCAAAATTAGTGATACGGAGGTCTGACGTTTTTGGCAGTTTTCCCTTTTGATGTAGAAAAAATGCCTCAACATCGGATTTATTATATTTTTCTTCAATATAACATTTAATTTTTGGTGTCAATTGTTGTTCTTTCCAACCATTACAGACCACGACAATTCGGATTCATTCACAAAACAGGGGCGTCCGGTGTGAATATTAGTCAGGCAAACAGCTTGGCCAATTTTTGAAGAATACACAATATTGAAAAACGCAGCAAATTATTACACATAGGTTTAATATCTTTCTTTATAGAAAATAGCTTGCCATTACCAAGACCTGCCAACCATGTTTTTCGCTTCTCAATCGAGTTTATTTGAATGAATTAAACACTCCATTCGAAGGAATGAAGGATTCCTCCATTAAGAAATTTGATTACTGGTTGCTAAGGAAGCGTAACCCTTTCAAATTTTTTTGTGGGTGGATGGATACTTCATGTCTTGCCATGCGGGGGTTAGTAGCCATGGCTCATCTTCCAAGTTTCTTTGCTTTCAAGGTCACGAAACACCTCCTCGATTGTTTGCCTTGACTGATGCTATGGTAGGGATTAGTATCCAAGCCAAAATACGTATTTATATCATTATCCTAATTCATCTAACTTCCTTAGTAATCATGAAATAGTCCCTAAACTGTTTAAAAATTGTTCAAAATCGGCTAAATATTACTTGCAAAAAATGGAAATATAGGAGAATCTCAACAAAAATTAATTTATTAATTTCGCACAATTTCGAACACCACAGTGTTTGCTATGTTTGCCTGGAGGAGACGCCACTGTTCACAAAAGGTTATTTCGATTTTCCTTATGAATCACCCTACAGTGACGTGCAACTTGTTCCTTGGTTCTTTCAAACAACATGAGATAGTCGTAACCGACAATGAGAGGAAGTCCCTTACTGCCTACCCAACTTGGTAGACTTTTTTGGAGTTCTGGTCATCAACCTTTCCGTTGTTTACTTGACTCCTATTAATTCACCAGTGACCGACTATGCTCGACCTTTCTGTTTACCTCCTTTTCTCAGCGTTGACCACTCAAACATTCATCAAAACCCTCTTCGGGTCAAAACCTTCTGAATAATCGAGGCTTTTCGGAGCCCTTTGAAGTGCGCTTCTATTACAACACGATTGATTCTCCACAACTAGACTTGTTTCTAGACATCCAACGGGATATGTCTCTTTATTTAGAGCTATTGAGGGCATTCCAATCCCTTATTGACTTTTTAACATCGATTAGGTTGAATTTTGTATCATTGATGCATCTCTCCCTGTCCTAGAACCCTACTGGAAAACCCCAGTAACTTTTAGATGATGTGCTTTGGGAATAATGAGCGACCACTAAAACCATGGGAATCAGACAAAATTATGCACGGTTGGTGAAATTACAATTCCAGATTTTGACACCAAATCATTCTTTTATAAGACGTTTCATGTCTTCTTCAAAAACTAAAAAATCACTTCAGTACTCAGTATTATTTTCCTGCGAGAACAGATAAACCAAACAACCGTAGGTACTTTTGATCTTTTCCTCCATAAACAATTTTGAGTTTGTGCATAGCTGTTCGCGTGCGAGCTTTAATTATAACTTCAGGAGGCAGCACAAAGTACTGAATACATTTTTTTTTGACAATTTTGTTGGAAAGAGAGTTTTTTAGTTTTTTGTCCGATTTCTATGGAAAAATCCATTCATGCAGCACTAATGAGCGAATTTTCAATTAAATCTTTCAGTTTAAGTTATGACTAAGAAACTGATTAATTGAAAATTTCTCCCTTAGAGGGAAACACAATAGATCATGGATATGTTCATTGTTGTAGGTGTAATTTGAAAATTAAAATGATGAAATAAAATACACACAAGATTTTTTTATGAATAATTTATTAGCATGAAGTAGGTGCAGAGATGGGCGAATTCTTGTTCATAAATACGATTAAGAATACAAATCATATCTGCGATTTCACGATTATGAATACGAATACAGGTATGAATATGAATATGAATACCAATACAATTGTATTCATACTTTGAATACGATTTTTTCTATGATTTCCATAAAAGTCGAATTTTTTTTAACGATTTTCCCTGAAAATCATGCTTTTTTAAAATGATTTTCTCCCGAACTCTGGACATATTTATGGCCTAACATTGTCAAAATAATCTATCAAATTCGAAACGCTCGCCAATTTTTATAGGATTTTTCACGCAGAATCGAATGAGACCAACACCAGGTCGCTACGACCAACTGAGTAGAAAGTACGACAAAATTTCCGGTAAAAATCATAATTTTTTGATGATTTTCAGTGCAAATCGGTAAAAAACGCGATTCGCAGCGGAAATTTCGTCGTAGTTTCAAAACGGTTTGCCGTCGCGACCCAGTGTTGGTCGCATTCGATTCTGCGTGAAAAATCATATAAGAATTTGTCAGCGTTTCGAATTTTGATTGATTATTTTGACAATGTTAGGTCATAAATATGTCCACAGTTCTGGAGAAAATCATTAAAAAAAGTATGATTTTCAGAGAAAATTGTAAAAAAATCGATTTTTAGGGAAATTATAGAAAAAATGATAAAATCGTATTCAAAATACGAATACGGGGGGAAATCGTATTCAAAGTGTGAATGTATTGGTATTCATATTCATACCTGTATTCATAATCATAAAATCGCAAATTTGATTTGTATTCATAATCGTATTTATGAATAAGAATTCGCCCATCTCTGAGTAGGTGGATACTTCATTTCAATTTTTGTGATCAACAACGTAGCATTTTTTCTAATAACATGTACCTACCTATTTACTTTTTTTAAATGAATAAACTGAATTTTTTCTAAAATTTCTATCGCGAATTACTAAAGTGTCGCGAAAAATTCCTTGACCCCCAGCCAAAAGACATATCTATGTCAAAACAAAATCGATCAAATATCATATCTGTTGAAATGATAATCACGGCATACATGATGACTATGTGTATACGAAAATGTCCTAGTTTGGAAACACCATGATACAGTTCAGTTTTTTATGGAGCTACCATGGGATAACTCAGTTATGAACTGTTCTCGTTGGGTAACAACCATAATATAAAACTATGCAAAGAAATACTATTCCTTTGAAATGTTTTTCTTCGAAATAAACTTGATGGTTGGTAGGTAGTGACAATGGCAAAGCTGTTAGCTTTGCAGACGTGTGATCTATAAAGAAATAATAAACCTATGTGTAATAATTTGCAGCGTCTTTTACGTTTTCTTCAATAACTATATTTTAGAAATGATCTGTTTTATTCTCAAACTGCCCATCCACCTTGGGAGATTTTTATGCATTATTTTTACCGCTTCAATGTGTATAATATGAAAATATTGATTTTTAATAGCTAACAGCTGATATTTCTTTAAAAATAACCCCATGGCCTAGGATTAGAAATGGTTCCTCATAAATTAGAAGGAGCCACTTCTAGAGGGACACCCCCTCTCTTCCCTCACCCCCTTCGCATTTAGTCATAACAAACGACTGTTTACGTTTTTTTGTTCTTTTTTCGGAAATCCACGGAGGACCGATAGCTCATCTCGAGGGTAGCCGAAAATAACGCCGTCGTGTGTCTGTGTGTATATGTGGCTGTGTGGGACGTGGACTACCTACCATTCAGTTTCCGTCACGCTAGTCGTTCCGTCGCTTCCTCACTGGGCTCGAACAGGTGCCGAATGTTTACACAATGGTCGTACTAATTATCCCGCGTTTACCGTCGCACGAACGCGCGCGAGCCAATCATTCCACACACACACGTCCATACGTCGATGCGAGAGACTGTTTCTAACTAGTGCTGATCGCAAACAGACGAAGACAAATAATCGGGGAGAAATGGTAATCAACCTGCGGACGCACGCCGCTATTCCCTCGAATTTCGAGAGCTACTGGAGGATGTTTTTCTTGTTTATAAATGCTAATTTTGGTTATAACGCGATTAAAATTCACCCGTAATTTTTGGCTGAGGCGGAGGTTCAGAAGTGAGACAACATTCAATACGGAGGGCGTCCCAAACTACGTTATCCCTCATAAGATACTAAATTTTCGTAAAGTGTCGGGTGGGTTAACTCACCACATTATTCATTTATCCTGAACTGGAGATGTTCACCAAGGTCGGAAAGGTTAGGAAAGCAAACTGAATACTAAACATATATTCCATTCCGTGAGTACCAGTAGTTTTGTGGCAAAGGATGATTACGGATAATTATGAAAACAACGAAGAATAGAGAAAAACGAGGCTAATAAAATAGAATTTTCTGAGTACAGATTAAAAAAAAATTTCTTTACAGATATCCGGTTTGAAATATTTCAAAACGATTTCAGAAAATTTTCCGAGGGTCACTCTGGAATGTAACTTGAGCTATTATTTAGCAAACATTTCAATTTCTCAGCCTCAGTGGTGCGCTCCAGTATCATAACTTTCTACTATATCTGCTTCACTAGTACATGGTGTTCCTAAGGAAGAACTGAAAGTAAGTGTACGGAGATTGAAGAAGAATTTTTAGAGGTTCTAGACATATGAAGGAACTTTGTAGTGTTTTGGTTTATTATTTTCAATAATCCGTCTTTAGGATCAACCTTTAAAAAAATCGAACCCCCCTCAAATTTGATGGTTTACGTTTCAAGGTGGAATCCGAAAATCGAATAAAAATTTTGCCGTCCGTCCGCCTTACGCGGTTTTGGTTTATTATTTTCAATAATGAACCTTTGGAATCGACCAAGAAAAAAAAATGTTTAACACCCCCTCAAAATTTGATGGTTTACGTTTCAAGGTACCTACGTAGAATCCAAAAATCGAATAAAAATTTGGCCGATTTTGATGAAATTTGGTATGTAGGCTCCATTTGGGGTCTAGTTGTGCCCCGAAGATTTTGGTTGATGTAGGTCACTTTTAAGGGTTCCAAAATCAATTTTGAAATTTTGAAAACGCCCTAACTCAAAACATTTTGATATAAAGGTATTTTTTTTCCTTCAATTTAAGATTCTATAGAATTTCTAGAATTGTTTGAGACCACCCGGAGCTCTGTAGGACAAACCGTTCGCTCACTACGAGAATTTAAAGTTTGGACGTACGATAAATCAGAAACACGAGTGTGAATCGCAAAAGAGGCCCAATCTCCGTTCAAATTTTAGCTGACCGAAATGCGATCGATGTTTTTCTTCATGTTGGATGGTTGGTGGCTTTGCAGACGAGTGATCTATATAGAAAAATTAAAAATAATAAACCATTGTGTAATAATTTGCAGCGTTTTTTCCTTAGTAACCTTGGACTCATGGAGCGATTTTGATGAAGTTTGGTATGGACTCCATTTGGGGTCTAGTTTTGTCCCGAAGCTTTTGGTTGATGTCAGTCCCTTCTAAGGAGTGAAAAATAAGGGGTGAAATTTTCAAAACCCCTAGCTCAAAAACTCTTCATATAAAGGCATTCTTTTTCCAATTTAATATAGAATTGAATTTTTGGAATCGAATGAGACCAACCAGAGCTCCGTAGGACGAACAGTTCGCTCCCTTTGAGAACTTGAGGGTTGGTCTTATGATTAATCAGAAACTCGAGTGTGAATCGCAAAAGAGGCCTAATCTCCGTTGAAATTTTAGGTGCCCAAAATGCGATCGTTGTTCGTTTCTTCGACTTGTACTCAATTTTGAGTCCTTAACATCCAGTATTCAAATTACCTTATGAAGGCACCCACAACTCTTTATTTCTTGAAAATAAATTTGATTATGTAGCGACAATTATACACATATATGTGGTTGGTAGGTAGTGACAATGGCAAAGCTGTGTTCTTTGCAGGCGAGTGATCTATTTTTTTAAACCTTTGTGTAATAATTTGCTACGTTTTTCCAAAGACCTCACCAATCTGATTCGAATTTTCATGGTTTTCCAAAACAACCATTGAACCCCCAGGCCAGTATATTGCTATTTGAGGAGGATAGTTGTGTGGAATGGGAGAGGGCATCTCAAGTTTATCTAAACTCTCTCCAAGCTTGAAGTTCAAACTCTGGGGGGTCCCGGAATTTTCAATTCTCGACTCTCAATCCAAGTTGGACAAGATAAGCTCGAAATTCCTGTGGAAACGCTGTATCTCCCAAGGCGGGTTCGAACGTACCAAACTCGAACACAAAGTGCTTAGTCGAGTGTGTGCACAGGTATAGTTTGTCAATATTCCTGATCAGGTGGGTTATTGGGGGCGGTGGTGAAGGGCGGTTATTGGAAGGGGGTAGCGCCAATCAGCCTTCAGTATTGGTCTGGTAGGTTTGCGTTCGGTTTAGGCTATCAAGGAGGGGTCTGGTCGGTTGTTGATGTTTAGTCGAAGGAAGAGATAGACTAGTCAGCTTAGCTGTCCGATAGCGGGAATTCAAACGAAGGATGTGCTGCCCTTGAGGAGCTGGTCCCACTCAAGGTTTACTGAGGAAAAAGCGTCAAATTTCCCAACTTTTTGAAGAAAAAAAAAATTCTTGACGGTTAGAAAATATTTTTTGACAACATAATACCTTCATAACCACGTGAAAATATAATTTTGACTGTGTTTATATGAAGATTACTCATTTGACTTTGGTTTTCAGGACGTCCCACAGTAAGACTTGGGCGTCCTTATGCGATTGATCTGGGGTAAAGTTGGACAACACTCAAAAGAAAAAAAACCTCCCACTAATCCGTTTTAGACCAATCTGAATCCAAATCCGCGGAAAAAACCATATGGTATGGTGTATGTCTGTGTGAGTGACAAAATCTTGTGTACTCTGCCCAGGCCTTAGTTCTCAACCGATTTCCCTGGTTCTTTTTTCTTCGACGTGGAAATCTTTCTAGTTGTGCACTATGTCGCCGGAATTTTGAATTTTCCTTTTAAGGGGGGGGGGAAAGGGGGTTTAATGCTTTAAAAACGTGCGTTTGCGGGCATAATCTTGTAAACTCTGCCCAAGCCTCAATTTGCAACCAATTTGCGTGTTTTTTTTTGGTTTATTATTTTCAATAAGGAACCTTTGGAATCGACCACGAAAAAAAAGTTTAACCCCCCTCAAAATTTGTTGGTTTACGTTTCAAGGTACGTAGAATCTAAAAATCGAATAAAATTTGGTCGTCCGTCCGCCATACGCGGCTCTTTCCCCACTTAGCATTGACTGATTTTGATGAAATTTTGTATGTAGGCTCCATTGGGGGTCTAGTTGTGCCTCGAAGCTTTTGGTTGATGTAGGTCACTTCTAAGGGTTGAAAAATAAGGGTTGAAATTTAGAAAACGCCCTAACTCAAACAATTTTGATATAAAGGTATTGTTTTTCCATCAATCTAAGATAGAATAGAATTTTTTGAGACCACGCGGAGCCCTGTAGGACAAACCGTTCGTTCCCTACAAGAATTTAAGGAGTTGGACTTAAGATAAATCAGAAACACGAGCGTGAATCGCAAGAGATGCCTATAATTATAATTATAATCTCCGTTCAAATGTTAGCTGACCGAAATGAGATCGATGTTTTTCTTCATGTTGGTTGGTGGTAACAATGGCAAAGCCGTGTTCTTTGTAGACGAGTGATCTACATAGAAAAACAATAAACCTTTGTGTAATAATTTGCAGCGTTTTTTCCTTAAGATAGATTGGCGGACCCAATTGTTGGCAATTCTCACGAAACTGTGCCAAACGGGCTTTTGATTTGCATTCCCCAATGAATTCATTTTTAACGCGATCAACCAACACGTCCATTTGGTTCGTTATACTTCCGGGCTCATCAGGATTTATCTACAAAGAGATTCCGTGTTTACTGGTAAGTTCAGACCAAGCTTCCATCCACGAAATTGAAAAAAAAAAGTGTTCCCCAGAATCAAAATTTCTACTCGCGTTTTACTGGTTCAGTGTCTGTCTGTCTGTGTGTGTGTCTAACGGGCAAACTATACGAAGTTATTATCCGATTTCGATAAAATTTGCAGGGATTATGCGTATTGGCGTGTAGATGGTCCTCCCGAAAATCATAGACCATGAACTGACTGTACCCTCTGCGAATGCGCAAACATAAAATCCACGTAACCGCCACAATTTCTACATTTCTCATCCGAATTCGATGAAATTTTCAGGAATTGTGTGGGTTGTAGAGTGTAAAATTGTGATTAATCATGACATTCAAAAACATTAATTAAAGAATTCCGTGATTAATTATGGGAAAATTGTGATCAATCGTAGAATTTTTTGATTAATCGTGGGGATTGTGATTAATCGTGAAATTGTGATAATCAAAATTTTTAAAAAATGATTATTTTTTATGATTAATTACATATTTTCTGTGATTATGGCTTTGATCATACTCATAGTGCGTGAATATAATTTTAATCGTATTATTCCCGTGATTATGATTTTATTCATACTCTAGTGTGTGAACGAATTTAATATTATTCCTAATCACAGAAAAATATTCCTGTGATTAGAAATCTTAATCTTTTTCATGAGTATGATTTTGCTCAACTCTGTTCGAAAGTGGGTAGGTATAAGAAAAGTGAGGATGTAGAACCGAAGATATCTTCCTCGAGAGCTCAATAAAACGCGGAAATGCAAGTTTCGCTCCGAGAGGGCGACACAGTAAAAAAAAAAAAAAAACTTTTCTGATCAACCTTCCGCTTTTCCTTAACTACACTTCCGGCTGCGAATGCAGTATATTTTTCCGATACGGAAGACCCTCCGATGATTTCCCCAGAGGAAGTCCCTGAAGTTGCCTCGGACGGGGCGTCGGATGATCGTTCGCGAACTGCTTTGCCGCCGGTTCTCGAGGGGATTCGATCCTAAAGGGGCCGAACCGGTCATAAATCCGAATTATGACTGTAAAAACCGTCCTTCTGTTCGCTGGGAGGGAAACTGCGATTGTCTAGTGTCGAACACCGTCTGCTATGGAGATGAACTCTGAACTAGTTCTGACGTATTATATATAAGGGCCTGGAGTTGTTAATAAACTTGGTAGAGAACATGGTGTACGCCGATTCATCCACAATTTCATAAAACGTAAGAGTAGTAGGTAGGTATGAAACGAAAAAAGAAAAAAAATACATTCTGGTTTATTATTTTCAATAATAAGCCATTGGAATCGAGCAAGAAAAAAATTTTAACCCCCTCCCCCCTCAAAATTTGATGTTTTACGTTTCAAGGTACGTAGAACTCGAAAACGAATAAAAATTTTCCGTCCGTCCGCCGTACGCGGCATTTTTCTTAGCAACACTGGACCGATTTGGTTCAAATTTGGTATATGGGCTCCATTTGGGGTCTAGTTGTGCCGCGAAGCTTTTGGTTGATGTCACTTACTCCTAAGCGGTGAAAATTTAGGGTTGAAATTTCCAAGAGTGCCCTAGCTCGAAAACTCTCGAAATAAAGGTGTCGTTTTTTCACCAATTTTAAATAGTATTGAATTTTTAAACATTTTTGAGACCACTCAGAGCTCTGCAGGACAAATCCTTCGCTCCCTACGAGTACTTAAGGGTTTTCCTTCGATAAAACAGAATCACGAGTGTGAATCACAAAAGAGGCCTAATCTCCGTTGAAATTTTAGCTAACCAAAATGCGCTGTTCGTTTCTTCGAGTTGTATTCAGTTTTGCTTCCTCAGCACCAAGTAATAAAATTCCCGTATGAAGCTCTCTATTTTTCGAATCTAGTGTGAAGTGTTTAGTTCTTTCTAATAAACTTGATTGTGAAGGTGTGAAGGCAGTAAGGTGTGGTACCAATGGTTGGTAGGTAAAAAAACGCTGCAAATTATTGCCCAAAGGTTTATTATTTTCTGTACAGATCACCCTTCTGTATAGATCCCTCCCTACCAACCGTAGGTACCTACTAGGGCATTTTTGAAAATTTCAACCCTTCGTTTCCATTTGGTTGGGGTTGAAATTTTCAAAAATGCCCTAGTAGGTACTGCAATGTGCCTCATTCAAATTCCTTTAACGGAAATTTATTTTGTTAAAAAGCTACGCTTTCCCATCAAAATAACAAGAAAAATCTTATAGAATTGAACTAAGGTGACAATGTTTCATGACCTTCAGGGGGTGGGACTTCTTTGAGCGTGTGAGCAGACTACTTATTGAGGGAAACTTAAACTTTGAATCAGCAGCAAACATACAGCGTAAAAGGTCGTTCAGGAGTTGTTTGTTTAAAAGAAAAATCAAATTATGGCAATCCAAATTTATTGATAGAATAAGCCTCAAATCAGAATCAGTGCTCTCTAATTACTATTATAAAAAAGAGCGACTCTCCACAATCAAATTATATTATAGAAAAGGACTTTATGAAACAGAAATGACAATGTATGGCACTTACTTTGTGCATGGATCTTTAACGTCCATGCATTTAAATATTTCGCCAATTTGATTTGGAGCTCCAGTACGGGATTAGATTTTTTTGATGCAGAAATCTTTCGTTGACAGGCTGGTGCTCCAGAATTTCCACAAGTACTCTGACGGAATAAGTTATACAAGAGGCAACCATGTGCCCGCACACCTTAAAATGCAAATCCTTTTTTTTTTGTTTTTTTTTTTACTCCCCGACTGCTGGAGAAGAAGTGTTCTTTCGCGCCTACATCTCCCTACTCTACCATCTCTCCTCTCTCCAGTACCCCATCTGCGATTAATTCTGTGATTCCTCGGAAGAGGGCATCACAGTTCCAAGGTTGGTAGGGAAGGATCTATACAGAAGGGTGATCTATACAGAAAATAATGAACCTTTGGCCAATAATTCGCAGTTTTTGTATTACCTTTAAAAAAAAGCTGTACGACCGAATTTTGTTTGGTTTTTCTAGTTTTCATGGTCTCGAAATCTTTATGGATTGTTAATAGTTGGTAATCATCATGGTTGTATGTACACGTAATATTTGAAAAAAAAAATCCTTCTGATAAGAGGGCAATACTTTCCGGCTTCGGTAAGGAAAGTGAAAACCTTCCGACTGTTTTCCCGTACGTAACAAGATCCGAGTTCGAGAAAAATGAAGGGTGACAGGCGAAACCAGGAACTCACCCTCGACGGTGGCGGTAGGAAGTAGGGAGAGACCCTAAGAAGAGTCCACTGAGGGCAGATACGCCTAATTTATTTATGGCCGGGCCTAACAAGTGTTCTTCATCCCCTACGTATATAACTAGGTATATAAAACAGTGTATAGAATACGCCCCTGCAGGACTCGAGTGCATCTTCGGGGGGGGGGGGGGGGGGGGAGGACCCTTCCGAATTGTAGGATCGATATTTTTATGGGAAGTCGGTCTTCTCTTGCCTGGTCGACGTTGAATGAAGTTGTCTGTTTTCCCCTTCTAGACAAACCGAATTATCTCTTCACGTTCCTTAGTTGTAAATTTGGACTGATCCAAGTGAAAGTGGTCCGAAACACGCTGCAAATTATTACGCAAATGTTTATTATTTTTCCGTCTACAGGGTGTAACACTATAAGAACGTCAACCACACAAGAATTTGGATTCTACAACTAATTTCTGATCGAAAATGCATCGCAGCAATTTTCGTTTAACCTCTTGTTTTTCCAAATTTTTTCAATTTAAAGATTTTTTTGTTTTTGTTTTTGTTTTTATGTCACTAAAACGTCCGTAACTCTCTTTGGATACAGTAACAAATTAAAACTAATTATTCTGTTGAAAAGAGCATTAAATTTCCTATCTTCCTGATGGACAACCAAAGTTTTTTAAATCGGCAAGACGGGTGAAAAATGAACTTGAAGAAGAAAAATTGTTAAATCTTGAAAATTTCAACTTTTCTCAAACGCTCATAAGTCCCTGCTTTCCAGCTTGTAAGTGCTTGCCTGTAAGCCTTAAAGTTGCACCAAAAGCTCACCTTTCCAACGGTTTAGTCATTTTCATTTTTAAAGTAAAATTTATTACAGAAATTTGTGTTTGAACGCGGAAAAACGTAAATTTTTTCAACGAAATCGGCGCCCTGGCTAAGGCGATTTGAGGGGTTCGCCGATGGGATAATTCATAACTTTGGTTTTCCATCAGGAAGATAGGAAAGTTAACGCACTTTCCAACGGAATAATTTGTTTTAATTTTTTTAAACAGTTACGGACATATTAGTGACATCAGGTCAAAAAAAAAAAACGAAAAAAAAATCTTAAAATTGAAAAAACTTGGAAAAACAAGGGGTTAAACGAAAATTGCTAGGAGGCATTTTCGATCGGAAATTACTTGTAGAATCGAAATTCTTCGGGTTGACGTTCTTATAGTGTTACACCCTGTAGATCTCTCGTCTGCAAAGAATAGGACTGTGACGCTCGAGGGCGTTATCGCAGGTCTTGATAATTTTTCTCTGCTGCACTTGAGCGGGTGAGGCGGTAAGTAGCCATGAGCGAAATCATCAGAACCAATTCTGATCTTCTTTTTAGAAGGCAGCTGGTGACGTGCGTGACGCTAGGGGCGGAATTCATAGTCATTACTTAAGTCTGAGTGCACCCTCAAATGCATCGAAAAGGGTTGGAGGGCACTCATTTGTATTCATAGACAAGATTTGAGGGCTTTGTTATAACCACAGAGAACCGGTGACAAGGTTGTAACTCACGATCAGTGAAGAATACGAGAGGGAAATTCCCCCGTGCTTTTTACCCAAAATATCCATGAAACAGAGAAATATCTCCACCAAGGCTGCCAACTTAAGGTGAAAATCAGTTGAGTAGCCCCTGAGCGTCCCCTCAGGCTCAGTGTGCACTCAGGCGACCACAAAACTCAAGTGGGCCGTCTCAATCAACTATGAATACGAACTGTTGAGTCGAGGCCGACCCTCAACTCAGATAATTGAGTGCTCGCTCACATTCAAGCCTTGTCTATGAATTCCGCACCTAATCTCCGTTCAAATGTTAGCTGACCGAAATGCGATCGATGTTTTTCTTCAAGTTGGTTGGTGGTAACAATGGAAAGCCGTGTTCTTTGCAGACGAGTGATCTATACAGGAAAATTATAAACCTTTGTGTAATAATTTGTAGCGTTTTGTGTTAGTGTGTTGGCAGTACTGTGGCCCCAAGTTCCGCACATACACTACTCCTGGTTTTTCACCGATTGCAATACTTTCCTTTTTACCACCTATTTCGAGTGAAGGAGGTAAGGAAGAAGAAGAGAATTAGGGATCTTCTCCACTGGTAGAAACACAGGGTTGTCCCTTTGGATTAAGCGGAGACACGGAAGGGATTAGCGGACGGACGGCAGGTGGGGGGGGGGGGGGGGGGGTGCTTCAAGGGGGCTGCGAGGGAGGACGTTTAAGTGGTGCGAATGAGGTGTCACGGTCTGACGGACCGCAAGCGGGAAGGACCCTCCCTTTGATCCGCGTCTCGTTAACAAACACACACAAACACCCGTCGGCGGTCGGGGGAGGCGACTTTGCGTCAACTTTCCTTAACTAGAATGAAGAGAGAGAGTTCTAAACGCCAGGATAACACTCCCCATTAGACCTCCTCCCCATTAGACTGACTCCCCATTAGCATCCCCCCCATTACCATTTGACTCGGCCGTTGAAATTGTTCATCGGCTCTGCGACACCACTTTGCATAAGGAAGCCAATTCTCCCCTCAAATCCTCCTTCATTTCTATTATTTGTCCTCCTAAATAATCCACTTGACTACCAAAAAACTTAATTTCCAAATTCGAGTAAGAAAAAAGCTGCAAATTATTACACAAAGGTTTATTATTTTGGCGAATTTTCTATTAAAAAAAAAATGAAGCTATTGCAATGGTCTCAAAATTTTTAGAATGAACTTTTCGAAAAAAAATTCACTGAAATCCATTTCGGAACATTCTGAAACGATCCCTGAAGTTTTTCCAAAAATCATATATATAGCATTTCAATTCAACCTTATCCAAGTCAAATTCAACCTTTTCCAAGTCAAATTCAACCTTTTCCAAGTCAAATTCAACCTTTTCCAAGTCAAATTTAACCCTTTTCAAGTCAAATTCAACCTTTTCCAAGTCGAATTCAACCTTTTCCAAGTCGAATTCAACCTTTTCCAAGTCAAATTCAACCTTTTCTAAGTCAAATCCAACCTTTTCCAAGTCAAATCCAACCTTTTCCAAGTCAAATTACACCGTTTCCAAGTCAAATCCAACGTTTTCACCATTATTAGGGAAATGACTAAAAATACTCACAAGCCCTAAATGTAGTACCAAATGCTTGTCTGTGATTGGGGACTGGGCTGAAAACAATACTCCAACGCAGTAGGTAGGTACCTGTAAATAGAACAAAGTCATGTTTTATGAATGAATATGGACTCCTAACATCTTCAAAACATACCCAGTGCATACAGTATGTTGGTATGGTATGCTGAACATCCAAAAAACCAAGATAAGTGTAAAAAAAACTTTATGAACGAAATCTCAACACCATTGTTCCTTTTCTTAACCATACCTTCAACTGAAAGATTTCTTTGAAAATTCGCTCATTAATTCATGCTGCATGAATGCAATTTTTTGTACAGATCACTCGCCTGCAAAGAACCCAGCTATGTCATTGTCACTACCTACAAGTCATATTTTCGCTTCACAATCAAGTTGATTTTGAAGAAATAAGAGTTGTGGGGTGTTGGGTTGAGGGTGCCTTCATAATGAAGTTTGATTACTGGTTGCCAGGGACGCAAAACTGAGTACAACTCGAAGAAAAAAATCAGCCTACAGAGCTCCGAGTGGACACTTTCGATTCTAAAAATCCAATACTATTCTGAATCGAAAAAAAACAACCATTCAGCCAGGAGGTTTTGAAAATATCACCCCTTATTTTTCACCCCTTAGAAATGATTGACGTCAACCAAAATCTTCGCGGCACAACTAGACCCCAAATGGAGCCAATCTATCAAATTTCATCAAAATCGGTCCAAGGGAACTAAAGAAAGTGCCGCTTAGTGCGGTTGACGCGAAAATCTCTATTCGATTGTCTGGTTCTTCGTACTTTGAAACGTAAACCAACACATTTTTAGGTGTGTTAAAATATTTTACTTGGTCGATTCCAAAGGTTCATTATTGAAAATAATAATTATTGCCATTATTATTATTAGCTGATCACAACAACATAGCCATGGCATCACATAATAACCTCGTATCTCAATTTTGGCCAAACATTATTTTTTAAATTTTCTGAATGAAAACTTTGTGGGTATTTTACCCACCTGTAATTCAATTTTTAGCGGGAATTGCATTTTTGCTCTCTATCACTCCAAATGATTCCCTCGGTTTTGATCAAGAGAGCTGAGCGTCACTGATAACCTCGTAACTGATTGCTACAACATATTTCCAATAATTTTGCATTATTAAACAGTGTTTGGAGTTACGTGAACTTGAAATAATAAATTGACGACTTGGGGAAATTAAAATCACCATTGCCGATAGAGCTAAACAGTTTATTGTCTCTCCTGAACAATTCTATAATTTTGAGATACGAGGTTATCATAATATGATACCATATTCTGATCATATTATGATGCCATCGATAGGGAGGACTGACTGGAAAAAGGAAAAGGCGATTTTGATATGCCTTCTCCCATTAGTAAAACCAGTAACATAAAACAATACTCAACAGTTTGCTTTATTTTGAATATAGCATTAGCAAACTGAATTAAACCTTTAACAAACTGAATTAATCCTTTCACAAAATGAATTAATTCTTTCGCAAACTGAATTGAACTTTTTGCAATTTGATTCAAACTCTTCGCAAACTGAATTAAACCTTTCGCAATTAGAATTAACCCTTTCACAAATAGAATTAAACCTTTCGCATACTAAATTAAACTTTTCGCAATAAACAAACAATTTAATAAATTTTTAATTATCAAAAATACTAATAAATAAACACGTTAAACTATCCATGTATAAGTCAATGTTCTAAAGTAAACTATCACATGAATAGTCCGATTTTTCAAGAAAGGGGAAGGTCAGTGGAGGGTTTGGCCTGTAGCTGCAGCAGGAAGTACGAGATACATGCCCATTTTCAACGGGATTTTCGAGGAATTCGACCGTCCCTCCTTCGAGCGTTCAGCAATACTCACAATACACAGCAATATTCAGCAATACTCACAGAACTAATATTTGAATCGCTGTCGCTCATCACCACAACAATGTTTCTCACAAAACCAAAAAAAAAGAAAAAACCTACAAACACTTTTACGACGAGAATGTTGACGGGAAGGGAAGGGTGACTCTACACAGTGAAGGTCAATGAAAGTTTGCCAGTCCATAGGGGAGTAATTGACCATCCACAGGGAAGATATTGACCGTCCACAGATAAGGTATTGTTTTGGGGACTTCACTCACTCTTATGAGTCCTCTGATCATGTTTGGTTCAGAGGATTAATTTTATGAAAGGTTCACTTGTAATTGGGAAAGGATTAATTCAGTTTGCGAAAGGTTTAGTTCCAATTGTGAAAGGGTTAATTCAGTTTTCAAAAAGTTTGAATCAAATTGCGAAAAGTTTAATTCAGTTTGCGAAAGGATTAATTCAGTTTGCTAAAGGTTTAATTCAGTTTGATAATGCTATAATTTACTCGTCGCAATTTTAGCTGCATTTCTTGAGGAATTCGCTAGAATGCGGCACCAGAAAGTCGGCCACCCCGGAAGGATTATTTTCCTACGATCGAGTCTGTATATAGAAAAAAACTAAAGGGGACTTACAGACGTGATAGGAAGGGGAGATGGAGGGGGTCAGACGTTTGTCGAAGGGGTCTCTTAAGCCCTCAGCTGAGAGATTCCGGTCACGTAGAGGCCGTAGCGATGGACGCTGAGAGAGAGATAAGGGAAAGGAAGAGAGGGACTAGCCCCTTCAACTCCCCCTTCTCCCCGTACCTTCATCATGTCGCGTCGGAATTTAAATGGTTCATTAAATTCATTAAGTAAATCACCGTGCAGTTTAAAAGGGGGAAGAAGGAAAGGTCTCTCCGAGGAGGTTGTTTTCCGAATGAGTTCTTTCAGAATTGGCGTCTTCCGAGGGACCGCTGAGGATGCCGACCGCGTAGGGCCTAAACGAACGATTACGAGAGTCGAACCAACTTTGGCCAAATTACGAATTTGCATGATATTCTGGAATTGTCTCTTCGAATGGTATCTTTTCACATTTCGGTTTAACTCTGGTGCTGGTGGAGTAACATTGAGGCTGCGTTAATGAATTCAAAATGGGAGTTTTCCTCCCAAAAGAAAAAAAGAGAAAAATCCTCGAACCAGCCAAATTTGGTAACGTTTCAATCCTATGTGGACCTTATTTACCCCCTGGTGTGTATAAACCCTCTGATGGACTCCCAGTGTATAAAGGGTCTGACAGACACGCAGAATTGAGATACCTACATGATGGGTTAATTAATATATTTTTCGTCATACCAACATTTATTTGTTAAAACAAAGTAATTAGACTTATTCCCAAGTAGTCTATGGGGGTCTCAAGGAGTCTAATTTGGACAGAATTTCAAAAACTATGATCTACAACACCCAACATGCGAATTCGAGTTCACCCCCCCCCCCCCCCCAATGCTCCTGCAACGGTGCCAGTCTAGGTAGGTAATCCGCAGAAGTTCACATTCGTGTTCCGTGTTCAAAATTAAACATACAAAAACCTACGAAATATAGCATTTCTAAGCCAAATGAAACCTTTTCCAAGTCAAATGAAACCTTTTCCAAATCAAATGAAACTTTTTCCAAGTCAAATGAAACCTTTCCCAAACATAGTGTATTTCTGTAAAGTAAACGATCGTAGATGAATAATATATTACATAATTTCAGAAATTCAGTCTTAGAGGTTCAATCAGTCAGCGTAAGTATTGGTGACTCCCCTTAATTATCGGTTTCTCCGTGTGGGCGTGGTGAGTAGGTAGGTAACCTTTCACATTCAACAGTAAGGAATTTCTCAAACTTACTTGTTTCCTATTCTACTAAGGTGAGATCTACTTCGATAATCCTATGTCTAACATTCATTGAATTTTCATTTTGGCAACTTCTTTGTACGATAGGTACAAATGCATCGATCTGAAATTTGCAGAGTATCTACCTATCTAGGTAGCTCATTTCACTCATTTTCTCAATAGGTTTCATTTAACTTGGAAAAGGTTTCATTTGGTTTGGAAAAGGTTACTTTGGTTAAGGTTGGTTCATTTGGTTTACTAATAGTTTCAGTTTTTAGTTACACTTCAGAACTAATTTAGTTTTAGTTTCGGAACTAATTTTTGCCCAACTCTGTTCGATTACAGCTGAAGGTGCGAAATGGAACCTTCTATAAAGGGGGGACAGGTACTGAGCGAGCGCCTGAGATATGCCAACTGCTGTCAAAATACTTCATTGAAATTTCCCTCGTGTCTGTCAGACTCTTTATACACATCAGGGGTTATTATTCTCATACAAAGTCGTGAAAAGACCTGTTCGGGTATTCCTGAAGGCTCTAGCTGTAGAGGATCTTCGACGCGTACCAGCAGCAGCAGTTTCAGTATCTGTCTAGGATGCGTTAACTAGAGCCAGTTGATTGAAGCTGACAAGAGCTAAGAGTGGATTTTTGGTGTAAAAAAGGTGAACAAATCCACTATAACAGCCCAAACTTTTTTTCAGATTTTTTCAAGATCTTCAGGGGTGCAATGGGGTGTGCGCATGGGTCGGAAAAACTATTTATTGTTATTTTCAATCTAAAGTAGACCTCATTCAGAGAATTTTGACACCAACCGCGACCTTCTAGCGTGAGAAGACCTTTTTCTATGATTTTTCAAAGTTTCGAATGTTTATGACGTCACTGTGGGCTAGGGGGTCCCGCCCAGGGAGGATTTTTTTTAGGGTTGAGGGTGAGAATTCCATCTAATCCGGCCCGAAACCGTAAATAGGTAGGGGATCTAAACCGTAGTAGATGGGAAGATATAAGATCGGCCTGAAACTGTAGAACTCCCTGGACCGTAAGGAAAGTTATCAAAACCTACGTAGTGTCGAGAAGAGATGAGACAAGGATGCTTGTTGAATGAGTCTTAACCGTAGAGTAATAGACTACGTAAAAATTACGTAATGAGTAGGGAAATGAGACCCCTAAATCCCCCCCCTCTCGGCCTTCTTAACTGGGCCTCCTCCAGTGCTATCGGTACCTAGCAGTGAAATGACCTTTGTGGTGTCAAGACCTCATCTCCACTTCTTCCGTCAAGATCTTGGTTTTCCATAACGCCTACACGTCAAAGATACGTAGTCTACTATTTGTTGAAAATTATTTGGAGTAATTGTTACGTGTGTCTAGGGGTGATTGACATGACGTCTGATTGCTTAGCGACTTTCCATAGTCTGAAGAGAGTATGTACGCTATTTCTTCGAATCGAGTGTGAAGCATTTAGTTCTTCTCCAATGGTTGGTAGGTAAAAAAAAGTTGGTACTTAGGTAGAAAAACGCTGCAAATTATTTCACAAAGGTTTATTATTTTCCTGTATAGATCACCCTTCTGTATAGATCCCTCCCTGCCAACCATAAGTACCTACTACCTACTTGGGTATTTTTGAAAATTTCAACCCCAACCACCAACCAAATGGAAATGAAGGGTATACATTTTCAAAAATGCCCTAGTAGGTAGTAGGCACTTATGGTTGGTAGGGAGGGATCCATACAGAAGAATGATCTATACAGGAAAATAATTTGCAGCGTTTTTCTATAACATTTGTATCATGAAAAATTCGAAAATGAAGCTCACCTTTTCTCCACATCTCTAAATAGCAAGAGATTTTTCCTTTTTCTCAAATTTTCATTAATTTTCTCTTTCAAAATATTCCAAGAATAATATATTCATTTCAAAACATTTATTCTATCGAATATAATACATTATCCAGAGTAAAAATCGAGTTTTGGATGTGATATAAGAACATTTATGTGATGTAATTTTGGTATTCATACTCGTAGCTTCTCTTTAGGATACATTATTTTATATACTCAACATATAAAGGGAAATACTGAGAAGAATGAGTTTATGTTCGTTTTTTGTTGAATGAATGAAAAATATATGACCATTTTGTGTTGAAAATATGTTTTTCAGTTTCACACGTCATTTTTACGTAGTCTACTAATAACTGTGTGTCAGGGAAGTCTACTACTCTAGGGTTAAGGAAGGTTTGAGTAATAAAGCGAGGGGCTGGTTCTGAGGCCGAGTAAGTACCGAATGTCACGTGACCACTCCTTCCCTCTCTTTACCTGAGTTTGTCTCCTCTTTATTATGAGGCCGTAATAGTTCTCTGGATATTATTATTTGAAATTGGTCGAACAGTTTGAAGTTTTGCCAACAAGCTAGTTGGGCCAAAACTGACCATTTATCCTCCAAGAGAAAAATCGATGTTTCGGAAAATACAACTCCGTAATTTTTCACGATCTCAACAAACCAATTTTTATTTTTAACTGGTAATTTTACCCTGAAGTTCAACTTCAAAAAAATCCCTTCGTTCTGGTCTACGGCGAAACCACACTGTCAATTATTTCCGACAAAATTATCGTTTCAAATTTATCACTTGGAAGAAGCTACGAGTGTAATAACTATAATGCAAGGGACAACTTTTTTTTCGGTTTGTCACCCCGTCAGACACGCCGGATACCTCTCGTCCTTCATAAATCACCAGAAATCTTATCTGTTTGACCAACTGACCACGTCTACCAGGCCCAGATATCGTGTTTCCTGGTCGGAGTCTGCTTTTACAACGTCTTCCAGTCCGAAACAGACTTCCGCCTCGAGGATCCAAGATAAAGAAGAGCGCGGGAAGGTATGGCAGAGCGCCAATACGCCAAAGGCACATTCGATGGCTGTACGTTATAGAGGAGTACTGAGTTTTTTTTTCTATTTGTATGCAAATAATACCCTGAAGGGAGGAACAAATAAAATTACCCTCACACGATAGATAGCGGCCAATAATTACTTCAATTTGATAGTCTCTTCATTTCCAATATTCTTTAGAGTAGTTTTAATTTTGTATTATTTAGGGATAGTTTATGAAAGGGCCTTCAACTGCATTTGGACTTCACATTGAAGATTAACTGGGTTTAAAACAGCAAGTGTTGTGACTCCGCCACATTTCCGCTGTTGTTCCCTGAATAACATTTGGCCAGCCTTACCTCGACAAGGGAAAACGCTACAAATAATTACACAACGGTTTGTTATTTTTCAATATAGATCCTGCTTTTCCATATCAGTACCTACCAGCAAAACGTCGTTATCCGAGATTTGTAGGTGCCCTCATATAACGAAATTTGGTTCTTGGTTGCCAGGGACGCACAACAACTGAGAGATATGAAACTACAACTTATGTCTTGATTTAAGAATTCCGACACTTGAAGGCTTCAAGTTGAAGCCAGACAATTATGCTCCTTGCATCCCAAAAAAACAGACGAATTTTGGAAAAAATTGGAGTACCAATCAGAGGTTTGAGCGAAGTTGGCCCTTGAATTCCAAACTTATTAACCCTGTACTTCGCAACGTCTAATATACCATACGCGTTTTCTGTTCAAATTTCAACATTATAAAAGCTTCTTCAGTTTCATGTTTTTGGAGGGCCAAGGGTACAATTTAGTGGAAAAATTGAAACAAATCCCCATAGGAAAACTAGGTACCAAAATTTGAGATAATTAGCTCGTTAGGTTTTTGATTAAGACTGCGTGGTTGTATTGGTCTACATTCACGTTTACTACCTACTTTATCTAATTATTGCAGCAAGTGAGAAGGTGTAGTAATTGTAGTAATTATTACTAGCGATTCTTACATTATTATATTTCATGAACTCTCTATTCTGATTGAAATAGAACGAAATGCCTACATTTTATTTAATAACAATTCTCATTTATCGGTGACTTGACAGTTCAGGATATGTAGGCACTAACTATACCACACGCGTTGAGAATATGTTCAAATTTCAACTTTTCAAAAGCTTTTTCAATTTAACAAGTTTTTAGAGGGCCCAAAGTACACTTTAGGGGGGGGGGGGGGAAATTTGAGAGAATTCCCAAGGGGATAATTTTGCCAAGTACAGGGTTAAGAGTTCTGTTGAGGGAATTCCTTTTTTTCTGGACACATTCAAAATCCATGTCTTGGCCAATGTCCTTGAGACACGATTCTTTTAGGAACATTAACTAGTAACTACCCATTTCGGCATTAAATTAGATTTTCATGAAAATCGCACTTATTCCCCTTCCTATATTCTAGACTCCTCAATTCACAGAAGCGAACCAGTTCTAACCGGCAAACTCCACTCAAAGATTTTGATCAGTCCAAATTTTAACGGAGATAAGGCCTCTTTTGCGAATCACTCGTGATTTTGATTTATTTAAAGTTCTACACTCGAGTTCTCGTAGGGAGCGAACGGTTTGTCCTACAGAGCTCTGGGTGGTCTCATTCGATTCTAAAGATTCAATTCTTTAAATCGGTGAAAAAAAACAATACTTTTATATCAAGATTTCTAGAGCTAAGACGGTTTGAAGATTACTACTCCTATGTTTCTCCCCCTTAGTAGTGACTGACAATAACCAAAAGCATTGAAGTACAACTGGACCCCAAAAGGAGCCCATATACCAAATTTCATCAAAATCGGTCTATGGTAACAAAGAAATGTGGCCGATGGACAGATTTTTTAAAATTTGGTTTTTGGATTCTACGTACCTTGAAACGTATACCATTGAATTTTGAGGGTGGGTTAGAACATTTTTTTCTTACTCGATTCCAAAGGTTTATTATTGAAAATAATAAAACAAAACTTGACTTAAGTAATTTGATCGTCATCAATTTAAATGTTTGTAGTTTATTGTAAGCAGTTTTAATTATGAGAATGCATCTTACTTTCATTTCATATTGCAATATTACTAGAAACTACGAAGATCCTATCAGAGTTCAATATTCAAAATTGATCGGGTCAAGGGTCACTCTTGTTTTTCCCGAGCTTTCGGTCAATATATTACCTTCATCAGGGCTCAAGGATGAAACTATCAAGTGAAATCTACACCGGTGCCACAACAAAATTTTGATTGCCTATCAACCCTTTTGAAGAATCAGAAAAGTATTCAAACGACCAATTGTTGTTATCGATTGTTTTAGATAGTAAGTGTTTCTGTGATTTCAGCATAATTGTAGTTTCTTGATGTTTGTTAGTTTTTCAATAGGTTTCTGGTTCTAAATAATAGAAATAGTTTCATCACTTCTTCGATTGATGGCCAATCAAAATTTTATGTAGACGTCGGTGTACTTTTAGCGAATTTTCAAGGAAATAAAAGCCTCAAAATTTTTAGAATGGACTTTTTCGAAAAATTTTTACACTGAAATCCGTTTTGGAACATGCTGTAACGATCCCTGAAGTTTTTCCAAAAATCATATACATATATTATAATATAATATATGTATATTATATGTATATGTATATGTATAAAATATATTTTATTTTATATATATTACCTCTATTACCGTTATTACCTTCACAATCATGGTAATCTTTGGCATATTCAGATTCAGCACAAAATTTCTGATTTAAATGCGTTTTTCAAAAATGAAAATTGTCCAAAATTAAGAAAAGTATGTATTTATTTATATATAATGAATACGTGCGTATATTTGTTGTACCCAGAAATGCAATAGCCGTGTGGGTACTCTAAGAGTTTGTGGAGACGAGTAGAACGTGAATATGGACTCCTAACATCTTCAAAGCAGGCCCGGTGCATACAGGTAAAATATTGGCTGAAAGATCGGCAAAAAAGATGTGAGCCTCTATTTGACCGTTTTCCTGATCAATTTGACCATCCCAATAGTCCTAGTTTTATAATTTTGAAATATGGACAATTCATAACCAGTTAAAGCTGCTTCTGTTACACTCTCCTCTCAACATGAGAGTCGTTTCTATTCAAAGTGTCACATGTAACGTAAATATCTCAGCTATGATAAACATTTAAGGATTTTCGTTTGAGTGGTCTTTGATTAAATCGTTTATCCGATTGATCGATAGTGAAGAGGTAAGTTTATTCCCAAGCTCTTCTCCGGTGTGGTTAACTAACTTCGACGAAATTCCAACTGTATTAAAACTCCTTCAACTCCCTTGAAGGAATCAGTCCAGTTATTCCCGGCGCCAGGCTTTTGATCTTTTTATCTGTTGGGCAAATTTGAAGAAACCTCTTCCCCCCGCTCGAGCCTCAACCCGATCCGGTTAACTTTTTCCCAAAGTCGTGCATTCCTTGGAAGCGGGCAAACACCTCTCAAAGCTGTGTACACTAGCTGGACTAGTTGAAGACTCTTTGATGTTTAGTTTTCCTTTTTATTTTCGCTGGAGGGCTCTGAGATACGAAACCGTTCCATAACTTGTAGACTGAGTATTCAAATCTTCGAAGAATTCTAGAATTCTTTTGTAGGAATATTTGGCAAACCATACCGACCTAGGGATCGTAGAAATCGTGAAAGTAAGATCTTGCTGCATTTGAGAAAGACTCATCCAGACCAAATGGCACCTATTTGGAACTTTCAGGTGATGAGTCAAGTTGTTCGGAAATCACCCAGATCAGATAACCCATATTAGGAACTTACAGGCGATTGTCAAAAATCAATTTTTGATATCTGAGATTCTGCCGCAATTTGATCCAGAAATCACCATGATCAGGTGTACCTTATTTGGAACCTAACGATTGGATCGAGCAGGCGATGGTGAGAAATCAAGTTTTGATACCTGGGATTTTGATCCTACCGTAATCGATCAGAAATCACCCAAATCAGATGTACCATATTTGGAACCTAAAATTTGAAACTTACAGGCGATGGTCAGAAATCAATTTTTGATACCAGGGATTCTGATCCTGCTGCAATCGATCAGAAATCACTCAGATCAGATGTACCTTATTTGGAACGGGCACGCGATGATTGAACAGAAATCAATTTTCGATACCTGGGATCCTGATCTTGCCGCAATTTTATCTAGAAATCACCCAAATCAGATGTACCATATTTTGAACCTTAAATTTTAAACTTTCATGCGATGGTCAGAACTCAATTTTTGCTATCAGGGATTCTGATCCTGCTGCAATTGATCAGAATCACTCAAATCAGATGTACCTTATTTGGAACCTAAAATTTGGAATGGGCAGGCGATGGTCAGAAATCAATTTTTGATACCAGGGATTCTGTTCCTGCTGCAATTGATCAGAAATCACTCAGATCAGATGTACCTTATTTGGAACGGGCACGAGATGATTGAACAGAAATCAATTTTCGATACCTGGGATCCTGATCTTGCCGCAATTTTATCTAGAAATCACCCAAATCAGATGTACCATATTTGGAACCTTAAATTTTAAACTTTCATGCGATGGTCAGAACTGAATTTTTGATATCAGGGATTCTGATCCTGCTGCAATTGATCAGAATCACTCAAATCAGATGTACCTTATTTGGAACCTAAAATTTGGAATGGGCAGGCGATGGTCAGAAATCAATTTATGATACCAGGGATTCTGTTCCTGCTGCAATTGATCAGAAATCACTCAGATCAGATGTACCTTATTTGGAACGGGCACGCGATGATTGAACAGAAATCAATTTTCGATACCTGGGATCCTGATCCTGCCGCAATTTGATCTGAAAATCACCCAAATCAGGTGTACCATATTTGGAACCTTAAATTTTAAACTTTCATGCGATGGTCAGAACTCAATTTTTGATATCAGGGATCCTGATCCTGCTGCTATTGATCAGAAATCACTCAAATTAGATGTACCTTATTTGGAACCTGTAATTTGGAACGGGCAGGCGATGGTCAGAAATCAATTTTCGATACCTACCTGGGATTCTGATCCTACCGCAATTGATCAGAAATCACTCAGATCAGTTTGATCATATTGGGAACCTGTAATTTGAAGCTTATAGGAATCGACAAGAAAATCAAATATCGGTTCGTGGAGCTCACATATCTAGAACTTGAAAGAGATGGTTGGTAATCAATTGAATGATACCGGGGATCCTATTGCAATGTTTGGATCTAGAACAGTCCTTGGATGACTTTTCAACTTCCGGAACCTTCAGCCTGCTGAAACAACTCTAAGGTTTGCCTGTTGGTCTCCCTCTTCAACCCCTGCATAATCGTGGTCCTCAATTATCTGCCATCAAGTGGGATCTTAACTGCTCCTGCAATATCCAAGAACTTCACGATGTGGCTGCCTAATATGGTCAGCCCTACAATTGCCTCAACAAGTGCTGAGACATAAAATGATCTAATAAAATAATAAGAAAAATCTAATAAAATAATAAGAATCTACTAAAAATTATTCCCACTTGGTTGTCGCATCGGTTAACATCATCACTGTCGTGACCACTCATAATTGGATGGACTTATTGAACGAAAATGTACGACTCCGCTCATAATCAAATTGTTCTTATACACGTTTTTTTCCCTTGAAGTCAATTTGGTTTTAATGAAATCGTTTACGTAGGTAGCCTATCCGTTAATTCAATGGTACAGTAAACGATCATAAAATCGCAATGAGTTTCAATTTAATGACTCATTTTCCAATATACTCGTAATTGTACAAGTTTGAATCTCATACCGAGCGAAGGTTTCTCTAGAAAATTGAAACCCCCGTTACATCCGAACTTTCTTTTTCTTGTTCAATTTTCACTCGGAATTGATTCCGAGAGGCTGCAATAAATATGAAAGACGGAACCGAGTAATCATAGTAATTGGTTTTTGCTTATTCATTCTATCATGCAAACTGTTTGTTCACGAAGTGGTTTTCTGTTTGTTCAACAGGTAATTATACGAAGACGCTCTCCCCCCTCGGGTTATTACGTGAGTGATGTATTCTTTTCATTCCAAGTTTGATTAGATATACTTTGTGTTTGAAAGCAATTATTCACTTCATCCATGGAATGGTGTCATCGGATTTCTCCTTCTCTTCGTGGTGTTAGTCTAAAATTTTTAAAATTTTTTTGCTGATTGAACAAATGGGATTTTGTAACATTTGATTATCACAAATCTTGGAAGATAAAGGAACTGTTAAGAGCATGGTAGAAGTATTGATCCTGTTTCTTTCATGACGATAAGCATCTGCTGCCCTAACCTGCTGTAAGCTTTGATTTTAAGCAAATCGTGCCATGTGAGCTGATTAATGGGGGGTGTGCCTTGATTTTTTTAAAGATTTTTAATCGAAAGTAGACTACATCCTGAGAATTTTGGCACCAACCGCGAGCTTCTAGCGTGAGTAGATCTGTTTCTATGATTTTTCAAGGTTTCGACCGTTTATGACGTCTCGCGCCCCTCTCGCCTGGGCGGGACCCCCCAGCCCACTGTGACGTCATAAACGGTCGAAACTTTAAAAATTCATAGGAAAAGATTTGCTCACGCTAGAAAGTCGCGGTTGGTACCAAAATCCTCAGAATGAGATCTACCTTAGATTAAAAATAACAATAAACAGTTTTTCCAACCCAGGCGCACACCCTATTCTATCGTTGCCACTCAATTGTAGGTGTAAAGAAGACGTGGTAGTTTTTTTGAAAACAACAATTTTTATTGATATTGTAAGCTGGTGTGCTCACACGTTGTGGACAGAGGGATGGGGTTAACCTACCACTGTCACCAAGGTATGAGCGTATCGTTCAACGAGTGACGACTAAGTCGTTAATCGTTGAACAACTTTGGCACGAGTTCTGTGGGGGAAGAAACAAGCAAATACCAAAACACTATTGAATAAGTTAAAATTAAAAGGGGTAGCGTGAATATAATTACCTGTGGCGAGGCGTAGACAATTTACAAGCTGCGTGGCGAAGTCGTGTCGAAACTGTTTTAACCTGAAGGGCGCATGAAATTGAAACAGATCACAAATGTGTCTGGCCTGAGGGGCTTAATAAAAGATCCTGAAGGGATTGTGCAAAAGAACCTGAGGTGTGTCGATGCACGTTCCTCGTACTAGTTATTCTGAACCAGGAAAAGTCAAAAACAACTACAAGGTTACAACTAATAGCTTGAATTTATTGTAGGAACAATTAGCGTGCAGCGCACGAGAAAAATACAGCCTGAAGGGCAAATGTTTTAGGCACGTTTGTGACACAAAGACATAATAAAATTGGTACAACTTAAATCCGTGTTTTTCATTACAAATCCATTATCCAATCTCAGTTTAGCAAAGTTCAGTTTCAGGTCATTAATCGTAAGAGGCAGTTCGGTTACAAAAGTTAGATCGTTTTCGTGTTCAAATAGTACTTAGCTTTTACTCTATCACTCACTACTTTGGCCAAAGATTTAAAATAGTATGTTTAGTTTGTGCACTCACTCTGACAGGGCCCTGAGGAAATCTGTCGGATTCGTGGCGAAGATGTAGTATGGTTCGTTCTCCTCTGAAGCGCAGGGTCGTAGCAGGGGATCGCGATAATTGAGTCGACTCCGTGGTTAAACTGTGCGCACAGGGTAGACAAGGGGAAAATGGCGAGATCGAGTCGTGGGGTCTGGCTCGCTGCGACTGATCTAGCTGACGGTTGGTAGGGGACTGAAGCGACGCCGCTGACGCTTCTGGAAATTCCGGTGTCACTCCCCGCCCCTCCACTTAGATGTTGGTCGTGGAGGGCTCCGACTGGCTGGACGAGGGACCATCTGTTCCGCCTCGTCGGGGAGTTGGGAGGCTGAGGTGGAGGTCGCGTCCCGCTCGTCTAGGGGCTACAGAGGGAAGCTAACTGCTTAGCCCAGCCCCGCCACTGAAGTAGGTGGAATTTCAGTGAGCGGGAGCTCACAATATCTACGTTTTTTTTTAAACTTCTTTTTGGTCTAATCCTCACTTTTTTCCTTCCGAGTCTACCAAGGTATAGGAAGCTTTGTATTCTCTTTTCAAGGATGAAAAAAAAATAAGTTCTCCAAAATCAAATTCCCACTCACGTTTTTCAGTTTTTTTACGTTTCAGACCTTTTTGAACAATTTTGGTTCTGTGTCTGTCTGTCTGTGTGTCTGTCATGAAATCCTTGCCACAGCTAACTTAACTAACTTAAAGAACTTCCACAGTTCTCATCCGATTTCGATGAACTTTTCAGGGATTGTGCAGGTTGGCGTGTAGATGGTCCCCTATGAAAATCATGGCTCTTAGCCACCCCAGAACGTGAGAGTATAGCTTGGTCCATTTTGTTGCCACGGTTAGGGTCCTCCTCTGCGGTAATACGGAGTGCTCTGTATAGAATAGCTTGACCACAGCAGAGTAGTAAACGACCTCCCTCTGTCCTCAGCAGCCTTTTAATAGTTTCAGTATTTCCCCTAGTCTGGTGGCAGTGTACACAGAGAGTACCCTGACTAGGAAGACATAGTTAGAGAGAGAAGGGGGTACCTGGTCCATCACGTCATCTAGAACTGACGAAGTGCCTGAAGTAATGAGTTAGACGGTACCAGGCTGAGCTTCCAACATGGAAGAAAAGGAGGTGTTTTTTAGTGGGTTTGAATCCCACTCAACCTTGAAGACGTGGATCCTTTAAGGTATCTTACGTATTAAAAGTATTTCCCCTAGCTACTTAATTGGCAATAGGGTGTGCGCCTACGTAGGAAAAACTGTTTATTGTTATTTTTAATCTAAGGTAGACCTCATTCTGAGAATTTTGGTACCAACCGCGACCTACTAGCGTGAGTAAATCTTTTCCTATGAATTTTTAAAGTTTCGACCGTTTATGACGTCACAGTGGGCAGGGGGGTCCCGCCCAGGCGAGAGGGGCGCGTGACGTCATAAACGGCCGAAACTTTGAAAAGTCATAGAGACAGATCTACTCACGCTAGAAGGTCGCGGTTGGTGCCAAAATTCTCAGGATGTAGTCTACTTTCGATTAAAAATCTAAAAAAAATCAAGGCGCACCCCCCATTGCATCCCAGTCATTGCACTTCACATGTATGTTAACACTGGGCTCTTCCATCTTCTGCTACTTTGAGAACGAGTTCAGTGGAAACCCCACCAATTGTTGTCACGGTGGTGGTAGTGACCTCTTTTTACTAGACCACCCTTTACGATTTATTGCTTCCGAGTCTACCATGGTAGCGGAAGCTTTGTTTTCACTTTTCAAGGACGAAAAAAAAAAGTTCTCCAAAATCAAAATTTCCACTCGCGTTTTGCGTTTTAGACCTTTCTGAACAATTTTGGTTCCGTGTCTGTCTGTCTGTCTGTGTGTCTGTGTGTCTGTCTGTCTGTCATGAATTCCTTGTAACGCGCATAACTATACGAAGTTATTGTCCGATTTCAATGAAATTTTTAGGGATTGTGCGGGTTGGTGTGTAGACGGTCCCCTATGAAAATCATCACCCCCGGACTGATAGAAGCGACTGCGCATGCGCAAACGTGAATTTCCTTGTAACGGCCATAACTTCCACATTTTCCACCCGATTTCGATGAAATTTTCAGGGATTATGTGGATTAGGTTGTAGATATTCCCATATGAAAATTATCATCCCCGGACTGATAGAAGAGACTGCGCATGCGCAAACGTGAATTACTTGTAACAGCCGTAACTTCAACTGTCCCCCAGGGGTCGCGGGTTCGAATCCCAGCCGAGGCTAAGTATTTTTTTGATCCAATCACATGCAATGTATGTGCTAGTATGTAGATGTCATCTACTCACTCACATTTTTCATCCGAATTTGATGAAATTTTCTAGGATTGTTCAGATTAGCGTGTAGATGGTCCCCTATGAGGGTAGTGAAAGGTACTTAGAGATTGGTGTTTTGAGATTAACAACTATGCATCTGATCATCTATATTATCGGGTTATGGATACGAGGAAGCTATGTGCCACACCCACTTGGCAGACGTTTTTTTACTGGTTAACACTGTTAGTATGGATAGTAACAAAGAGTTTTGAGGCGCTAAACCAAAAACCACGCCATTCCGAAAAATTCTAACTTTGTTGAAGCCCCTGTCAAGCTACATAATGATTACAGTAAAGTTAATAAGGAGATGGAAAGTATGTCGATCACTGTTCTCAAAAAATCATAAATTAATCAAGAGGAATAGATTGTTTGTTGAAATTTCAAATCAGTACCTAAATCTCCAAAAAATATAAGAACTTTATGAAATATACTCGTAACCTAGGGATAAATCATATCGGAATATTAGAATCTCAATATTTACTGTTAGTCACCTATTAAAATTTTATCGTTCACTAATGGTTCAAATTTTGGAATCTTTAAATGACAAAAAATATTAGATCCTATTGAGAATTATGGGGGAACGCAAAGTTTTGATGAGTAGCCCAAATTTCAATTTTGTCTTGAACTGACTTGAATTTGATTCGTTTACAAATTAAGTTTGTTGTATGAATTTTCCCAACCGAACTTCGAGTAATATGAAATCTGCTGCCTCAGTCTCCTCGGACGCTAGTCGTGAATATTGACCACCTCAGGTTCCAAGGTAATCATTTTCCTCCCTCACCGAGCGGCGTTCGCCTAATTGAGACCAAAAACCGCAATAATAAAATTTTTTAATGGTTTTTTCGTCCGACGGAAAAATTGTCGGTTCCTTTTTTGAGGTGAAGACTTGACTGATTGGTTGCGGGATGGACTTTAAGTAGAATTTCGAGTGAAGTGTGTGTATGTGTGTCCGGCTGTGTGTGTGCAGGGCTGAGGGCCGGCAAGCTCAAACCCTGGTTCGTTTTAATTGGTTCTTCTCACACAAATCAAGCGTCAAGGCCGAGAGAGCCCTCTCACCACTCAAGTCTCTCCTCGAAAGAGCAGTTTGCTCAGAGCGGGTTGTTCCGAATTTACCATTAACCAATTAATGTTGTTAACCGAAAATAGACCAATCCTCCATCTTTCGTCATCTCATGGGGAACAAACCTTTGCAGAGTAAATTCGTCAATATTTACCGCACACAAATTTATCTTAAGAAACAAAAATAATGAAAATTTTGGATAAATAAATTTTAAGCGAAGAACATCATATGCCACCAAATATACAGCCCACCCAACTTGGCGATAATTTTGATCGTCATAGGCAATTCCTATAGGGATTTTAAAGCTGATTCCAAATTATACCATTTGTGTATTATACTATATTGCAATGAGTCTATGAACACCGATTCTATGTTTTTGCTCCAAAAAACTTATTTAAAACTAATTTTTGTAATAACTAAGTAAAATTAGCGATTTCTGGTTGTTAAAAGATAAAGCCCGATTATAAATCAGAGATGGGCGAATTCTTATTCATAAATACGATTATGAATACAAATCATATCTGCGATTTTATGATTATGAATACGAATACAGGTATGAATATGAATATGAATACGAATACAAACGTATTCACACTTTGAATACGATTTTCCCCCGTATTCGTATTTTGAATACGATTTTATGATTTTTTCTATGATTTCCCCTAAAATCGAATTTTTTTACGATTTTCCCTGAAAATCATACTTTTTTTTATGATTTTCTCCCGAACTCTGGACATATTTTTGACCTAACATTGTCAAAATAATCAATCAAAATTCGAAACGCTCATAAATTCTTATAGGATTTTTCACGCAGAATCGAATGAGACCAACCACAGGTCGCTACGACCAACTGAATAGAAAATACGACGAAATGTCCGGTAAAAATCATAATTTTTTAATGATTTCCAGTGCTAATCGTTTAAAAAAATACGATTTTCTGCGGAAATTTCGTCGTATTTTCTATTCGGTTGGTTGTAGCGACCTGGGGTTGGTCTCATTCGAAACTGCGTGAAAAATCCTATAAGAATTGGTGAGCGTTTCTAATTTCGATTGATTATTTTGACAATGTTAGGTTAGAAATATGTCCAGAGTTCGGGAGAAAATCATAAAAAGAAGTATGATTATCAGGGAAAATCGTTACAAAAAAATTCGATTTTTGGGGAAATCATAGAAAAAATCATAAAATCGTATTCAAAATACGAATACGGGGGAAAATCGTATTCAAAGTGTGAATACAATTGTATGCGTATTCATAATCATAAAGTCGCAGATGTGATTTGTATTCATAATCGTATTTATGAATAAGAATTCGCCCATCTCTGATATGAATGTTATTCTTCATAACATTCCTCACTACTTTCATACCCAGTTATTGTTGTAATCACCAGTCACGCTTTGGATAGAGTTTACATAAACTCCAAACTTCTTCCAAGTTTCATTGTCTGATAATTTTTTCAAGCTTTCGAAATAATAGTGTCTCACTCCAACCTGAAGGTCTCCCCATTAACCCTGAAATACGCTTAAACGTTAACATGAATGACTGGCAAATCACGCGACCCCCCCCCCCCCCCCCTCCTCCTCCTTTGGTAAACCTCAAAAAACGGCTCCGCCTTCCGTCAGTATAGCCTTGTTCTTAGCAATGTTGTCTACTATCAAGTAAAGCACGTTTTTCTGAAAGTTACTACTCCTGAGAGGCTCCTGTTAGTATTAGTTGCAAATGTATTCACCAACTGAGAAATTTCAAAAAATTTGGGTTTTTAATAGCATCTCCAATGGTGAAATGACTTAAATTTTTTCCAACACCATGTCCTAGGTCAATCATAGGGTAAACTAAATAATTTGAGCGGATTTTGGAAAATTTTAAGCCTCAGAGGCGCATTCTGGTATCGGTGATGTAGTGGTCCATGCATGTTCATGGCATGTCCATGGCTATTCACTCTAATTTATTAATTTTCTCAGAACACGAAGTTTAAATTAAAATTAGAAATACCTGAATACCTGAAATAGAAATACCTGAATTGCAAAATTTGTTGTTTGTACTTCCTAGGTAAGAGGGTTAATAAAAGAAATTGAGAAATTAAAAACTGAAAAATTTTAAATGTCTTTGGATAGGTACCCTACATGGAATTTTGTTTTCACTTTTCAAGGTTGAAAAAAAAATTTCTCCAAAATCCAAATTTCCATTTGCGTTTTAGATCATCCTGGACAATTTTGGTTTCGTGTCTGTCCGTCTGTGTGACTGTCATGAAATCCTTCCCACAGCCATAACTTCTACATTTCTTACCAGATTTCTATGAAATTTTCGGGGACTACAATTCTCAACCGATATCGATGCAATTTTCAGGAATTATGCAAATTGGGTTGTAGATGATCCCCTATGAAAAGCATTGCCCCCAGACTGATAGCAGCTGCTGCGCATGCGCAACCATGAATTCCTTGTAACTGCCACACCTTCACATTTTCCATCCGATTTCGATGAAATTTTTTGGGAACATGCGAATTGGGTTGTGGATGATCCCCTTTAAAAACTATTGCCCCCCAAACTGATAGTATCCAGTGCGCGGTGCTCAATGTACTCAAGGGAGATTGATGATGCATCGGATCATCTGTACAATCGTGCTATTGACACGAGGAAGTTATGTGCCACGTTCTTGGCTGACGTTTTTATATTTATTTGTTCCTTTTTTATCTAAAAAAGATAAAAACAAAATTCATGAAAATAGCGATACAATATTTCACAACAATATTTAAAAATTATCATATTGGGCAATGATTTGCAGTGTTTTTCTTCTATTTTCTTATTTTTAGTGGAAAATTTTAAAATTTGGAAATATTCGTTGAAATTAAATGTGTTGAGGTCTCGTGATTTGAGATATGATGTGGATCATCATGAGGAGTTATCGTTCCATTTCTCCACAAACAATATTGCTTTCGTGGATATGAGGGTGAAATGCAGCTGAAATGTGAGTTGCTACGTATGCACATGATGTTTCTAGCTTCATGAATATTAACGAGTAAACTCCATGTTTACAACATCACATGTTGGAAATCATGAAAATATTATTCACCAAAAGCTACCGACAGTGAAAATCGTCTTGAATTTAGAATTAGTAGATTCAATTCTCAGTTACCAGTACTGGACCACCAGACCAACTACCACTTGGGTTTTCGCAGTGGATACATAAGAAACAGTATATTTATGTTGTATGGAGCATTGAGACGTCCCACTTTAGCGGGTCTTATCGTGACCGATACTCCTGATGCCGTCGTTTTGGGACACACCCTGCTTTTGATGTAATGGTAGCACCAACTTCAGCCATTGTTCCTGTACAAGCTACCACGACACTGAATTGCCCTCGTCCCACCAACAGGTGTCTCCTGTCAGGTAGAGGCAACTAACTACAGCCCTCCAGTACGCCAGCCACCCTTCCGTCGAACCCCTCAATTATGAATGCACGCAGTTTTTGTAGTCCTCACTTATTGTTGACGCCCTGCAGGCATAAGTTATAATTTTCCGGCTCTCCCGCCCGTAAAAACCTTGATTCATTTTTTTTCTACGTTCCACGTATAAAAGGCAATTGGAATTTCGTATTATCCTTAAATGTTCACCTGAATGCCGTTTATCGAGAGAGATAGTGGATGACCAATGTGCTAAAATTTAAGCCCGCTGATGCATTTATGCGATTTTTAAGGATCTTTCTTGAATATATTTTTTTAGGAGTTGAAGTATTCCCTTTCCATTGTAAAACAATTATTGTTTTTAGGTCTCTTGAAGACAAAATTGGTTTATTATTTTCAATAATATACCTTGGAAATTCGTCAAAAAAAAAAAAAAAAAATGAATAAAAAAAACTACAAAACTTAATATTTACTTGAGAGAAACAATCACTTCAAACGCTCATAACAATCTGCTACCTCCTGGAAATGAACCCCTACTTTAAATGGAAGCTCAATAGGTCGAAAATAACCTCATCTCACCAATATTTGAGTCCAATTAACGGAAAACAAGACTCTAATGAACCTACATTTACTGGAAATATAACCTCAACATGACGAAATTAACCTCATCTGACCGATATTTGAGTCAAATTAACAAAAAACGAGACTTTCGAAATAATCTTAAATTCCTGCAAATATCCCCTAAGGTTGAAACATCGAAACTCGTTGGTTTGCTCGAGAGAAAAGACCACTTCAAAGGCTCATTTCTACCTCCAATTCTTGAAAAAGTCGAGATAGAAGGTTGAAAACACCAAAACTTGTTGGTTTACTTGAGAGAAACGACTACTTCAGAGGCTCATTTCGACCTCCAATTCTCCAAAAAATCGAGATAGAAGGTTGAAAACACCGAAACTTGCTGGTTTACTCGAGAGAAACGACCACTTCAAAGGCTCATTTCTACCTCCAATTCTTGGAAAAAATCGAGATAGAAGGTTGAAAACACCGAAACATGTTGGTTTACTCGAGAGAAACGACCACTTCAAAGGCTCATTTCTACCTCCAATGCTTGGGAAAAGTCGAGATAGAAGGTTGAAAAAGACCGAAACTTGCTGGTTTACTCGAGAGAAACGACCACATCAAAGGCTCATTTCTACCTCCAATTCTTGGAAAAAATCGAGATAGAAGGTTGAAAACACCGAAACATGTTGGTTTACTCGAGAGAAACGACCACTTCAAAGGCTCATTTCTACCTCCAATTCTTGGAAAAAATCGAGATAGAAGGATCAAAACACCGAAACTTGCTGGTTTACTCGAGAGAAACGAGCACTTCAAAGGCTCATTTCTACCTCCAATTCCCAAAAAATCGAGATATAAGGTTGAAAACTGCGAAACTCGTTGGTTTACTCGAGAGAAACGAGCACTTCAAAGGCTCATTTCTACCTCCAATTCTTGGAAAAAATCGAGATAGAAGGTTGAAAACACCGAAACATATTGGTTTACTCGAGAGAAACGACCACTTCAAAGGCTCATTTCTACCTCCAATTCTTGGAAAAAATCGAGATAGAAGGTTGAAAACACCGAAACATGTTGGTTTACTCGAGAGAAACGACCACTTCAAAGGCTCATTTCTACCTCCAATGCTTGGGAAAAGTCGAGATAGAAGGTTGAAAAAGACCGAAACTTGCTGGTTTACTCGAGAGAAACGACCACATCAAAGGCTCATTTCTACCTCCAATTCTTGGAAAAAATCGAGATAGAAGGTTGAAAACACCGAAACATGTTGGTTTACTCGAGAGAAACGACCACTTCAAAGGCTCATTTCTACCTCCAATTCCCAAAAAATCGAGATAGAAGGTTGAAAACTGCGAAACTCGTTGGTTTACTCGAGAGAAACGACCACTTCAAAGGCTCATTTCTACCTCCAATTCTTGGAAAAAATCGAGATAGAAGGATGAAAACACCGAAACATATTGGTCTACTCGAGAGAAACGACCACTTCAAAGGCTCATTTCTACCTCCAATTCTTGGAAAAAATCGAGATAGAAGGTTGAAAACACCGAAACATGTTGGTTTACTCGAGAGAAACGACCACTTCAAAGGCTCATTTCTACCTCCAATTCTTGGAAAAAATCGAGATAGAAGGTTGAAAACACCGAAACATGTTGGTTTACTCGAGAGAAACGACCACTTCAAAGGCTCATTTCTACCTCCAATTCTTGGAAAAAATCGAGATAGAAGGTTGAAAACACCGAAACATGTTGGTTTACTCGAGAGAAACGACCACTTCAAAGGCTCATTTCTACCTCCAATTCTTGGAAAAAATCGAGATATAAGGTTGAAAACACCGAAACATGTTGGTTTACTCGAGAGAAACGACCACTTCAAAGGCTCATTTCTACCTCCAATTCTCGGAAAAAATCGAGATAGAAGGTTGAAAACACCGAAACTTGCTGGTTTACTCGAGAGAAACGACCACTTCAAAGGCTCATTTCTACCTCCAATTCTTGGAAAAAATCGAGATATAAGGTTGAAAACACCGAAACTTGTTGGTTTACTCGAGAGAAACGACCACTTCAAAGGCTCATTTCTACCTCCAATTCTTGGAAAAAATCGAGATAGAAGGTTGAAAACACCGAAACATGTTGGTTTACTCGAGAGAAACGACCACTTCAAAGGCTCATTTCTACCTCCAATTCTCGGAAAAAATAGAGATATAAGGTTGAAAACACCGAAACATGTTGGTTTACTCGAGAGAAACGACCACTTCAAAGGCTCATTTCTACCTCCAATTCTCGGAAAAAATCGAGATAGAAGGTTGAAAACACCGAAACTTGCTGGTTTACTCGAGAGAAACGACCACCTCAAAGGCTCATTTCTACCTCCAATTCTTGGAAAAAATCGAGATATAAGGTTGAAAACACCGAAACATGTTGGTTTACTCGAGAGAAACGACCACTTCAAAGGCTCATTTCGACCTCCAGTTCTTGGAAAAAATCGAGATATAAGGTTGAAAACACCGAAACATGTTGGTTTACTCGAGAGAAACGACCACCTCAAAGGCTCATTTCTACCTCCAATTCTTGGAAAAAATCGAGATAGAAGGTTGAAAACACCGAAACATGTTGGTTTACTCGAGAGAAACGACCACTTCAAAGGCTCATTTCGACCTCCAGTTCTTGGAAAAAATCGAGATAGAAGGTTGAAAACACCGAAACATGTTGGTTTACTCGAGAGAAACGACCACTTCAAAGGCTCATTTCTACCTCCAGTTCTTGGAAAAAATCGAGATATAAGGTTGAAAACACCGAAACTTGCTGGTTTACTCGAGAGAAACGACCACTTCAAAGGCTCATTTCTACCTCCAATTCTTGGAAAAAATCGAGATAGAAGGTTGAAAACACCGAAACTTGTTGGTTTACTCAAGAGAAACGACCACTTCAAAGGCTCATTTCTACCTCCAATTCTTGGATAAAGTCGAGATAGAAGGTGAAAACACCGAAACATATTGGTCTACTCGAAAAAAACGACCACTTCAGAAGCTCATTTCTACCTCCAATTCTTGGATAAAGTCAAGATAGAAGGTTGAAAACACCGAAACTTGTTGGTTTACTCGAGAGAAACGACCACTTCAAAGGCTCATTTCTACCTCCAATTCTTGGATAAAGTCAAGATAGAAGGTTGAAAACACCGAAACTTGTTGGTTTACTCGAGAGAAACGACCACTTCAAAGGCTCATTTCTACCTCCAATTCTTGGAAAAAATCGAGATAGAAGGTTGAAAACACCGAAACATGTTGGTTTACTCGAGAGAAACGACCACTTCAAAGGCTCATTTCTACCTCCAATTCTTGGAAAAAATCGAGATATAAGGTTGAAAACACCGAAACATGTTGGTTTACTCGAGAGAAACGACCACTTCAAAGGCTCATTTCTACCTCCAATTCTCGGAAAAAATCGAGATAGAAGGTTGAAAACACCGAAACTTGCTGGTTTACTCGAGAGAAACGACCACTTCAAAGGCTCATTTCTACCTCCAATTCTTGGAAAAGTCGAAATAGAAGGTTGAAAACACCGAAACATGTTGGTTTACTCGAGAGAAACGACCACTTCAAAGGCTCATTTCTACCTCCAATTCTTGGAAAAAATCGAGATAGAAGGTTGAAAACACCGAAACTTGTTGGTTTACTCGAGAGAAACGACCACTTCAAAGGCTCATTTCTACCTCCAATTCTCGGAAAAAATAGAGATCGAAGGTTGAAAACACCGAAACTTGTTGGTTTACTCGAGAGAAACGACCACTTCAAAGGCTCATTTCTACCTCCAATTCTTGGAAAAAATCGAGATAGAAGGTTGAAAACACCGAAACATGTTGGTTTACTCGAGAAAACGACCACTTCAAAGGCTCATTTCTACCTCCAATTCTTGGAAAAAATCGAGATAGAAGGTTGAAAACACCGAAACATGTTGGTTTACTCGAGAGAAGCGACCACTTCAAAGGCTCATTTCTACCTCCAATTCTCGAAAAAAACGAGATAGAAGGATGAAAACACCGAAACTTGCTGGTTTACTCGAGAGAAACGACCACTTCAAAGGCTCATTTCTACCTCCAATTCTTGGAAAAAATCGAGATATAAGGTTGAAAAAACCGAAACATGTTGGTTTACTCGAGAGAAACGACCACTTCAAAGGCTCATTTCTACCTCCAATTCTCGGAAAAAATCGAGATAGAAGGTTGAAAACACCGAAACATGTTGGTTTACTCGAGAGAAGCAACCACTTCAAAGGCTCATTTCTACCTCCAATTCTTGGAAAAAATCGAGATATAAGGTTGAAAACACCGAAACATGTTGGTTTACTCGAGAGAAGCGACCACTTCAAAGGCTCATTTCTACCTCCAATTCTTGGAAAAAATCGAGATAGAAGGTTGAGAACACCGAAACATGTTGGTTTACTCGAGAGAAGCGACCACTTCAAAGGCTCATTTCTACCTCTAATTCTTGGAAAAAATCGAGATATAAGGTTGAAAACACCGAAACATGTTGGTTTACTCGAGAGAAGCGACCACTTCAAAGGCTCATTTCTACCTCCAATTCTTGGAAAAAATCCAGATATAAGGTTGAAAACACCGAAACATGTTGGTTTACTCGAGAGAAACGACCACTTCAAAGGCTCATTTCTACCTCCAATTCTTGGAAAAAATCGAGATATAAGGTTGAAAACACCGAAACATGTTGGTTTACTCGAGAGAAACGACCACTTCAAAGGCTCATTTCTACCTCCAATTCTCGGAAAAAATCGAGATAGAAGGTTGAAAACACCGAAACTTGCTGGTTTACTCGAGAGAAACGACCACTTCAAAGGCTCATTTCTACCTCCAATTCTTGGAAAAAATCGAGATAGAAGGTTGAAAACACCGAAACATGTTGGTTTACTCGAGAGAAACGACCACTTCAAAGGCTCATTTCTACCTCCAATTCTTGGAAAAAATCGAGATATAAGGTTGAAAACACCGAAACATGCTGGTTTACTCGAGAGAAACGACCACTTCAAAGGCTCCTTTCTACCTCCAGTTCTTGGAAAAAATCGTGATATAAGGTTGAAAACACCGAAACATGTTGGTTTACTCGAGAGAAACGACCACTTCAAAGGCTCATTTCTACCTCCAGTTCTTGGAAAAAATCGAGATAGAAGGTTGAAAACACCGAAACATGTTGGTTTACTCGAGAGAAACGACCACTTCAAAGGCTCATTTCTACCTCCAATTCTTGGAAAAAATCGAGATATAAGGTTGAAAACATCGAAACATGTTGGTTTACTCGAGAGAAACGACCACTTCAAAGGCTCATTTCTACCTCCAATTCTTGGAAAAAATCGAGATAGAAGGTTGAAAACACCGAAACATGTTGGTTTACTGGAGAGAAACGACCACTTCAAAGGCTCATTTCTACCTCTAATTTTTGGGAAAAGTCGAATGGTATGTTCGATGTATAAATTGCCTGGGCTACAAATGAATTGGTGTCGACCCTGTATTTTAGTGAATATCCTAATTAATTAATGGAAAAGATCATAACCCAATAAATTAACAATTTGTTTATTTATTTAATTTTTTTTGGTTCGTTTTCTAGAAGAAACATGTTTATTAACATATATACTTTGTTCATTATTGTAAGAACTCTCCCAAATTGTATAAGGAAACTTAATGCAATAAATCACTCTGACTTTGACTTTGACTAGTTATAGAATCGACTGGTACCGTATGACAGGCCAGTTAGGCTTACCCTGTATAGAAATAGTGAATATCCATAATTTTTGTGTTTTCATTCGCATACTATCATAAATCTACTGCATTAATTTAGCTCCTTTGACTGCAGTTTCTTTCCTTTGAAGATCGAAATTTCTTTCATCTGAATAACCTGTACGGACCCTGAATTCCATCACAATCATTTGATTGTGAAAAATAAATTTAAAAAAAAAAATGAAAAAAAAAATTCAATTTTGGAGGATGCCTGTTTTTTTCGACCCGCTTCCTCTGAATAGTAGTGAATAATCAAAAGTTCCATTGACCCGGCGAGTGTTTAATAAACGAATTTTTATCAAACACGTCGATCGATTTTCCACCCGTATTATTCAAAATTGTACCCACATAAGTGGTTCAAAAATTCTAGTATGTTTTAATGTTTATTCACATGTATCACTGCATTAGATCTTCAAGTGCCTCCGGTGCTTTTGACTTCAGCCCTACATTTCCTTCCAAAATCCGGATTTTCCTTCTTCAAACGATTAGAAAATATCTTTTTCCCGATAAACTGCCCGGAGATGCATTTGATTGGCCCTCGCAAGGGTTTCATCCCTTCGGGGTCTAATTTTTAATTTGCATTCCCCCTTTTGCCCCGGCTCCAATACTCTCCAGCTCCGATGAGATTCCCTCCGCTCCATCTACATCTCTTTGAAATTTGCTTTTTTTTCAACACTCCAGATGGGAAGTAGGGAAAAAAAAGAGAAATACCGAAGAAAGAGAGAGACTTTAATCGAATTATGGAATTGATTTGTTATTTTGAAATGACGCGATCCCTTTCGACTCTTTTTCCTCCCCCCTCCACGTCTGATCAAATTATAAGAATTGAACTAAGAAGGCAAGTTGGATGGAAATGAAACGAATTAATATTTTCCTTACCATCCATTGATTTTGCCTTCCGTTGAAGAACACATTTTGTGAAAATCCTGGGAGGAAAAAACGTCTGCCAAGTGGGTGTGGCACATAGCTTCCTCGTATCCATAACCCGATTGTATAGATAATCCGATGCACAGTAGTTAGTCTCAAAACATCAATCTCTAAGTACCTAACAATCCTGAGAAATTTCATCGAAATCGCGTATAAAATGAGAAAGTTATGGCTGTTACAAGGAATTCACGTTCGCGCATGCGCAGCGGCTACTATCAGTCCAGGGGTGATGATTTTCATGGGGGATCGTCTACAACCTAATCCGCATAATCCCTGAAAATTTCATCGAAATCAGATGAAAAATATAGATTGTTCTGACACTGAACATTTTGTTATATTAAACATAACAAAATGTTCAGTGTCAGAACAATCCATATTTTTACTATTACTATTACTACTTATTACAATAAATTTTATTTATTTATTTTTTGACGATTGTAATACCATAACTTTGGATCTACGATAAAAAAATATCGTGACTCTAAGGGGAACTTGGCAACTGCCCTCCCGGCAAACTGCCCTCCTACCTCTTTAGGTCAGTTTAAAACCCCGGTTTGAAACTGCCCTCCTAGGCCATCTCGAGCGACTGCCCTCCCGGTAAACTGCCCTCCTGTTTTAGGAGGTCAGTTTCGAACCCCGGTTTTAAACTGCCCTCCTAGACCACCTCAAGAAACTACCCTCCAAACTTCCTGCTTCCAACTTTTGAGGGTCAGTTTCGAACCCCGGTTTTAAACTGCCCTCCTAGACTACCTCGAGCAACTGCCCTCCCGGCAAACTGCCCTCCTGCTCGGAACAGATCTCCTGTACCTGTGCGACTTCTCATTTCTGGGACATGGGTCTCTCAAAAGTATAACGAGCTGTCAATGATAATGGATCTTCAGTCACGATCATCAATATATATTAGGAATAAAATAATTAGAATATCAATTTCATGGAGAAATCGAGTTTTCACGCGAAAATCGGAGTTTTTTCCATTAAATCGGCATGAGACTTGAGGGTTGGATGGTGGGCAGATGGCTGAAAGGGGGTGGACTTTTGCCTCCGAGACGGCGATTTCGCTGAAATCAACAAGAAATCGCAAAGTCGACCTTAACATTAGAAAGTTGATCAAATTTGCAAGTTTTCCTGAGATTAGACAGTTATCAGCAAGTTTTCCTGAGATCAGACAGTTTTCAGCAAGTTTTTATTGGAAATGTAATTAACGTACCTACGTACAAGTTATTTTAGGAACTTTTTAGAAAAATGTTTAGAAAATGTTCAATGTTTAAACTGCAATTGCGATCCGTTCTTGATTATGAATGTGCTTTAGGCGTAAATCCGACAAGGATCGATTCTACAACTAATTTGCAACAGAAAATGTCTCATAGAGATTTTCTTTTAACCCCCTTAAAATCCGCCTTTTTTGACTCTTAAGATTTTTTTCGTGTTTTCGACCTTACACCATTAAAACGGCCATAACTCCCTTGAATTACACTCAAACATTAGAAATGAGGGTACTGTTGGAAAGAGCGTTGAATTTCCTATAAAAATTATATCAGACCGATTTTTTTTAAATAGCTTCTGGGAGGAGTGTTTTGAGCCCAAAGTTAAACTTTTTCGATTTCTACATTTCTTCAAAAATTTCAATGGCATTTTAAACCACCATTTTCGTTTTCCCAGCCGTTCTTCCTGACGGAAAAAAACATCTACGTTTTCTCAGCTTTCCAATGATACAGTCATTTTTGTTTGTTGAGAAGGACATTTTTTGAGAAAATTGAATTTTTATGCGAAAAAACGATGATATTTTTCAAAGAAATTGGCGTCTCGGAGCGCGCCCGCTGACAGGGTTGGACAGCGGGAGGAGGGCTGAAGGGGGCGGGCGGGCGCGCACCGAGACTCCGAGACACCAATTTCTTTGAAAAATATCACCGTTTTTCAATTATCACCGGTATCAAAGGACATGGTAGTGCGGGACATGGTATCAAAGGACAAGTTTACCAAACAAGGAAAGCTCCGTAAAAATACATTCTGTGTTAAAAGAGCAGTATTTGGGATCAAGGCATGTTTTGGTCTCCCGAATAAAATGGGACATTCTCTGATTAGGTCAGTCATTTTACATTGAAGAGGACTGTTTCCCCCGCAACTTTGGGCATCAGCTCCATCAGAGAATAAGCTGAGAACGACAAACGGTGCTGAAACATTTCACTGCGATTTTAACAAGCAATTTCATATTCCCCATACTAATATCCATCTCGTGATCTCCGTAATGAAATAAGTTCAAGTGAGAAGCGACATGAAGGTAGCCAGCGTGAACAAAGGTACCTGAAATCAAAAACTAATTTAACTAATAAAATCGGATGTTAGTGGTAGGTAGGTACTTGTAGATTGAAGTTTTGAGATTATCTTTTTGGTTTATTATTTTCAATAATGAACCTTTGGAATCGACCAAGAAAAAAAAAAAAAAAATTTAACACCCCCTCAAAATTTGATGGTTTACGTTTCAAGGTACGTAAAATCCAAAAATCGAATAAAAATTTGGCCGTCCGTCCGCCGTACGCGGCACTTTTGCCACTTGGCATTGACCGATTTTGATGAAATTTGGTATGTAGGCTCCTTTATGGGGTCTAGTTGTGCCCCGAAGATTTGGGTTGATGTAGGTCACTTCTAAGGGTTCCAAAATCAATTTTGAAATTTTGAAAACGCCCTAACTCAAAAAATTTTGATATAAAGGTAACGTTTTTCCTTCAATTTAGGGTTCTATAGAATTTTTTGAGACCACCCGGAGCTCTGTAGGACAAACCGTTCGCTGATTACGAGAGTTTAAAGTTTGGACGTACGATAAATCAGAAACACAAGTGTGAATCGCAAAAGAGGCCTAATCTCCGTTCAAGTGTTAGCTGACCGAAATGCGATCGATGTTTTTCTACATGTTGGATGGTTGGTGGCTTTGCAGACGAGTGATCTATATAGAAAAATAAAAAATAATAAACCATTGTGTAATAATTTGCAGCGTTTATGCATCGGATCAGACACACCCATCAGTGTAATGGATACGAGGAAGCTATGTGCCACACCCATTTGGCCGACTTTTTTTCCTGATCCCAAACCGAGTGGGTTTCCGCCCCATGATCCCAACCATGCCACTGCTCTCTTGAACGTCGCCATCATCACTAGATGATAAAAGACTACTATACCTCACTATCATTCGTCCTATATATGGCAATATGGTTGTTCAGTTTGGGGCCTGGCAAGCAAAACTCAGATCAAACGGGTCCAGACTCAGCAAAACCGTGTGCTTCGCATTATCACCGACGCCCCTTGTTCGTGAGAAATGATGTGATACACCGCGATGTTGAAGTACCTGAGGTTGAGAACGTTATAAGGTCTACAATGACACGGAAGCAGGATTCCTTCCGATCTCACCAATCTACAGTGTTAGAAACACTGCTCTCCTCAAGGGACAGAACGAGACTCCCCCGACGTCTTATACAAAATGGACCGCCAATCTAGTCGAAACCTAGTCATTCATAAATTTATTCGTGTCATTGTTCGTGTGTAGTACTGATATTTCCAGTCTTTCGTCAATATCGTGTCATTGTTCGAGTCTACTGTTATTACTATATAGTCATTCATTAATTCGTGCCATTGTTCGTTTTTGTTAATGTTATTACTTAAAATTAATTTATCAACTTTACGTTCTTATAATGTATGTTAACGAGCTCCACTAAAAGTTACGAGGGACTGTCACTGGACAGATACCCTCTTTCATGTTCCACTGTACTAAGTACAAAAAATTACATCTTAAAATTATCACAACATAAAAGTATTTTGTAATATACAAAAAGTTGAATGAAATATTTAAAAAAAATGATCCTAATCCCGGATCCCTTATTACGTTGCGCTAATTAAAAATATTTAAAACCCACATAGGTTAGTTAATTCCTTAATTATAAGTAAATGTAGGCAAGCAATGCCCGTGTAATCTACATTAGCTTGTTGTAATGCCAACATTATGTTTCGTGTTCTGCAGGTAAAATATCTAGTCGTGTTTTTAAGGGCTAGGAGGCCAGTTTACCGGGAGGGCAGCTGCCAAGGAGGGCACTTGCCACGGAGGTCCATTTGTAAGGACCGATTCGATGAGAGGGCCCTGCTAATACGTGGTGTGAGCAGGAGGGCAGTTTCTCCTGACGTACAGTAAAAACTGGCCTCCTCGGAGGGCAGTTTGCCGGGAATGCACTTTCACGGGGCGCACGTTTGTGTTTCGGGTTGAAACTACCCTCCCGCAGGAGGGCAGTTTGCCGGGAGGGCAGTCGCCACGGGGGGCACCTGCCCTAGGTCCACTCTAAGCACCACAGATAAAGACTTTTCTGAACTCTTCATACTTGCCCAAATTCTCAAATGAAGGTTGATGTTGGTTTATTATTTTCAATAATGAACCATTGGAATCGTGCTAGGAAAAATCTAATCTCTCAAAATTTGATGGTTTGTGTTTCAAGGTATGTAGGGTCCAAAAGTTAAATAATACAAAATCCGTCTCATGGACAGATTTTGATGAAATTTGGTATAAGGGCATCATTTGGGCCGCCAAACTTTTGGTTATTATCTGCCACTTCTAAGTGGTTGAAAATAGGGGTTTTAATTTTCAAAACGCCCTAGCTCGAAATCTCTCGAAATAAAGGTACTGTGTTTCACCTATTTCAAATAGAATTGAAGATTCAGAATCGAATGAGATCACTCAGAGCTCTGTTGGTCAAACAGTTCGCAGGAACTTGAAATTGGACTTTCAATAATTCAGAATCACGAGGTTTCTCTGACGGAAATAGTCATAATATCCGTTCACATTCTTTACTTTAAGTGGAGCTCTTATTAATCTAATTAACAATATAAGTTTGGTAAATTAATTTTTTGATAATAACAATAACAAACATGAATGAGACAAACAATACAAGAAACAGAACGAGTAATGACACGAATTGATGGGTGACTAGGTATCGACTAGATCGGTGGTACGTTTTGCTTCCTCACTACCGAAGGTAGGGAAGCTTTGTATTCGTGAAAGAAGTGAAAAAAAAATGTCCTCCAAAATCAAAATTTCCACTTGCTTTTTGCGTTTTAGAGCTTCCCGAACAATTTTGGTTCCTTGTCTGTCTGTCTGTCGGTCTGTCTGTGGTCAATCCTTGTCCCGGGCAAAACTATACTAACCTGTGGTCCGATTTTGATGAAATTTTCAGGGATTGTGCGGGTTAGGTCCAAGACGGTCCCCTGTCAATTTCAGCACCTTCGGACCAATAGGAGCGAGTGCGCATGCGCAAACGTGAATTTCCTGGAACCTCGGTTTCTCGGTTTCTAATGAACCGATTTTGCTCAAATTCGGAGGTTGGTTAGGGACTAACTTCTAAGAGACACCCTATAAGTTTCAATCAAATTGGTCAAGCAATAACCGCTGCGCATGCGCGAACTTTAAATTTATTGTTACAACCAAAACTCCGCAACTATTCAACCAATTTCGATGACATTTTCAGGGATTGTGTGGGTTAGGTCCTAGACGGTGGACCTCTAAATAAAATTCTACGTTGAAAATACAAACAATTCAATAACTCTTTGAATCATAATTTTTTCGCCAACTGATTCTATACGTCCATGTTACAATGAGTGAGAAAGCTATACCGCCCACCCAACTTGGCAGACGTTTTTTTTGGGACGTCGGGGGAACCTCGATCTGTCTCTCGAGGTGAGCAGTGCATCGAATGCTGTAGGATCACCATGAATCACAGCGAATCCTGTGATCGGATCGCATACTGATCACACTTTCTTCCTTAGGAACGTCTAGGTCTCGGTGGATCACATCATTCCTCACGAACCAAGGGGCGTCGGTTATTGTGCGGAGTGTACGGTTTTGCTGGGTTTGACCCCGTTAGATTCGGGTTTTGCTTGCCAGGCCCCAAACTGAGCAACCATACTGCCATACAGGACGAATAACAGTGAGGGAGAGCAGTCTTTTATTATTATTCAGTATTAATGGTGACGTTCGAGACAAAAGTGGTTTTAGTACATTGGTTCGAGTAAGTAGCCTCCTAACAAGTCCGCCAAAATGGAAATCGTATGTCAGATGTTGTTGCAAGTGGATTCCCAAATATCGAACTTGCTCAGCTTCGAGTTTGAATATTGTGGTTTGTGACTTGCTGGTATTCATGGTGATGCGCCATCGTTAAGGTGGTGCTGTAGGTAAACGGATGCGTTTGTGCCCGATAAGTCACGAGAAAGTACTGCGTGGTCATCGGCAAACATAGCAAACGTCGTATTTTGGGATGTGGTCTTTGCTATTGAAAATTCTTAGGTATAAGTAGAATTCGCTTATAGGGATTAGATGGGGGTTGAAAACGGGGGGTGCGCCTGATTTTTTTTAAATTTTTAATCGAAAGTGGACCTCATTCTGAGATTTTTGACACCAGCCTTTCTTTTTTTGGATGAGTAGTTCTTTTTCTATGATTTTTCAAAGTTTCGAATGTTTATGACGTCAAGCGCTCCTCCCGCCTGCGAGGGACCCCCCCCCACCTACTGTGACGTCATAAACATTCAAAACTTTAAAAAATCATAGAAAAAGGTCTTCTCACGCTTGAAGGTCGCGGTTGGTCTCAAATTTCTCAGAATAAGGTCTAGTTTAGATTAATAATAACAATTAACAGTTTTTTCGACCCATGCCCACACCCCGCACATCACTGTAAGCTTCCAGTCTCTTGAAAACGATTTGAAAACTTATCGAACGGAATCTGTACATAGTTTTTTTCTATTTCAATGGAATTAATACAAATTATATCCATTATACTGTTTTAATTCTTATATCCTTGGAACAATCTAAAATTGAGGCAAATTCCCCATTGGGGAATTTGCCTCAATTTTAGATTCTGGAATTTCAGGTCAAATCCGATAATAGGGCCCTAGAATAACGTTCAACACTAGGAATAACCAGGGGGAAAAAATTACTGTAGGAGAAAATGCCTAAACAAGTGAAGCCTCTGTCACGAAACACCGCAAAAATCGAGGAATATTGTTGACGTCATACGAAAAAAAACGACGAGAAAACAACTCCAACAACAGACAGAGTTCTAGCACTGCCACACAAAACAATCCAGTGAAATGGCTACTCGAATAATGTGATTCAAATCTTGAAACTAAATAAGAGAAGATGAAGACTAATAATGCTTGATAAACTAGTAGGTAGAATCGTATTGTAAAAAAGTGAGTAATATTGTTTCTTTTGGTCACTTTTGTGTCTGGGTTCTTCCTGCCAGTTCGCGGCACACTCTTGTGCGCACTACTTGTAAGCTAAAAGTTCGTGTATGTTCCGCTTCTGTGGTAAGCGCCACAGAACCTCATTTGAAGTCAGATTGGTAGAATTTCCGTTACGTTTCAAACATGGCTGCCTCTTACACATTGCCACCACATTTAAAATTTCCATCTTCCTTAAATTCTCTAAATTTTTTGGATGCGTTTTCGAGCAGCTCACTATGGTTTTATTCCATAAAAATAAACCCTCATTCGAAAAAAAAATGTGAGGCAAATTCCCCATTAGCAGCTTTTTCGACCCATGCCCACCCCCACACATCACTGTAAGCTTCCAATCTCTTGAAAATGATTTGAAAACTTATCATGTAAAATCTGTACATAGTTTTTTTCTATTTCAATGGAATTAATACAAATGATATCCATTATACTGTTTCAATTCTTATATCCTTGGAACAACAATAATTGTTGTGATAAGAATTATATCGAAAATTGTGTTAGTTGCTTCTCTGTAAACATTCGATCGTCCTGGTTTGGTATTTTGGGCTATTTCTGAATCAAAGTTTATATGGGAAATATTCCTCCAACGTTTCTGGTTAGATCCTGATTATACTTTCCGTTTTTGGATTGGTTTATTACAACCACCTACCGCGCCCAAAGGTCCATTCTTGTTAGTCACGTCCGTTATCACTTCCAAGTTGACCACCTACTACGCTCACGAAAGCCCTATACGAGGAGCTTCCTGCGTAAAAGCGGATTTTAAATGGGTTTTTTCATTCCCCTTCCGAGTTTGGTGTAACGTGTAAGGTATAATAAACGTTTATGGGGGAGTTGCGACACTCGAGCCTGCTTGTTAGGGGTTTGGTAATACTTGAGGGAGACCTGCAGGAAGGCTGCAACTTTGGTGTTTACTCGCATTCTATAATGGTAATAAATAGGGATTGTATTCATATGTTTTTACATAATTATTTTCTAGGCCATATCAATACCTTAAAGAGCAAAGGCGCTATGTCCATCTATTTTCCATATTTTAATTTTTTTTATTCCAGAAAACTCAAATTTAACAAAATTATTATTGACCTTCTTGATGGTTATAGCTATAAATTGTTTTGAAGAAATTAATGAGTTTAGTGTAATAAGCCATTATTTTAGGAATTGAGCACTGGTGAAAACTTCTTTTGCGTTTTTCTCGAAACTCCGTTTTTGGACTTAGTGCCTTTGCGCTTTTAGGTATCGATATATTGGCAATATTGAAGAAGAAGTGTTCAAATAAGCAACCTTCAAACCGGTTAAGCCAACTTTTATTTTACATAATAAAATATGTACATAAAACCCCAACCGTACGTATGTACGTCACTCGAACGTGGGGGTCCCGGGTTCGATTCCAGGCCGCGACATCAAAATTTTTTTCACACATCTTCGATTTGATTTTGCCTGGTTTTAGCAGGCTTTTCAGCTAGTTTTCACATATTTCGCTGTAAATACATATTTACAAATAAATAACTGAAAAACCACTCATTTTCAAGTCCTTTGTTTGAAAGATAAGAATTAAATTCTGAAAATCCCATCTGAAAATGGGTGAGGAGCCTTGACTGTGGTTCACAGCCCTTGATCCGTGATTCTCAGCTACAACAACCATCTTTACAAAATTTGTAAAGATGGCTGTGAACCACAGTCAAGACTCCTCACCCATTTTCAGCCTGTGTTTTTGAGCTGACATCGATAGGAGTGGGTGTGAATCGTATGAAATTCCATTTAATTCTTGTGATGCTTCGATCTTATTACGATCTTTCTTGGTTCTTTTGGATTAATTTTTGGTTTGGAGTGTTTTTTTTATGTTGTGAAAAAAACCTGGACAGATACTCGGCCCTTCGGGCCACGCCTTACTTACTGCTTAGAGTCTTTGATGAGGGATGGGATGGAGAATAAGCCCCGCGTGACACTTTCCGCATCGTTAGTTCAAGGCTAAAGCATGTTCCACTCTAAAATATATCAAAAAGACAATCGATGGTTAAATATCTGCACGGGGGGGTGACTGGCCATACGTCTATTACGGATATTCTCAAAGGGTCTGAAATCTCCAGTGGTTTTGCTGCCTTCACTCTCCACGAAATCACCTCCTTCAAGAACGCACCGACAACTTCTGTGGACGTTGAATACTCATTCGGTTGGTACAAGGCGATTTAGTCCAGATCGTCGTCGCTTCACTTTCGAACATTTGAAATTCCATGTCGTGGCGAATAATTTCAAAGAGTTCAAAGAATAATTTCCACATTTCACCCTTCTTTTTCAACTAACCAACTTTTTCTTTTGTTCGTTTTGAGCTAGAAAATATTTCAACATTTTTACATATTTACTGCATATTATACAAAAATAGATACATACCTACCTTATAAGTTGAATATTTTGCATTTTTAAATACATAAAAATTCTATCCCTAGTAATAAATTAATAATAAATGAGTACCTACTTGTGATCGTTTCACGATGCCATTGATGGAGAAGGCAATATGGTAGATGTAGATAGCAGATAACTATCTGCTACCGTTGCGACAAAGCATGTTCAATTTGAAAGTGCTATTTTTACCTTGAGTGTTAACCTTAGTGTTATTTACTACCTCCCTACTAATATTCGGTAAATTTGTATAATTCAAATCAAAGTGTCCATTTTTACTCTAATTTTTTTTTAAATCCCCGTGTTTTGGCAGATTTTATTTTGATTTTGCCCATTTAACATTCTGGCTTGGATTGAGGGGCAGTTGTCAATGGACGTCTGTAGAATAGTTTGCTGAGTGCTTCCTATTTGTTCAGTCCCATTTGAGGCTTTTGCCGCACTTCCGATTCTCCAGAATGCGCAGCAAAGATCTGAAGAGGACTGCACTATTCTGTAGGAAGTACTATTCTCTTATTTGAAGGATGCCAGTGAAACGAGGGTGTTATCATGAACTCCTAACCGGTGAATTTATCATTTATTTATTTATTTTGCAATACTTACAACAGTAATTTGCAATTATTTTTACTGTCGTGTTCATTGTGAGCCAAACTCTGCATTTTATGGGTCATTATCTATACAAAATAAATATTTATTATTATTATTAATTCCCCCTCAACTCACCACAGAATACAAAATTATCGTAATCCTCCTCAAAATGTTCGATCGATTGGGTATTCGCCTGAAATAACTCAGGAATCTCAAGACTTCAATCGTTTTCAATTTCACGTACGCGTTACATCCCTCCATCCACTAATTAAGGATTAACTAGGAAGGAAAATTATTCATTGTACCCCGCGATAGACCACCACTGAACTCACTGTTGGCTACCATGTGCAACATAATTGATTGCGTAATGGACCTGAGAGTCAACTCAACCTCGCTCTTCTGACACAACGTTGCACCGCGCTAAATCATCCTGACACTCACTTCACCATAATGGAAATTGAAGTCGCTTCTGCGGTCCTTCTTCTCGGTGCGTATTACTCAACCCCTAACAAGCCTTTTAAAAAGGTAGTGGAGGTCTCGCAACCCCATAAACCCTTATTATACCACACAAAAATGACACTAGACTCGAAATGGGAGTGAAAAAATAACAAAATACCCTGTTAAGGTACTTTTTGGAAATACATAAAAATTCAATTTCCGAACTTTTTATAATACTCAATACGGTATGTCGATGTCTCAAATTTCACGTTTTAGACCTCTCTAAACAATATATTACATTCGCAATGCATTTAAGTCTTGAAATATCATCACGAGCAAACTATACGAAGTTACGGTCTGATTACATTAAAATTTTTAAAAAAATTAAATTAAATAAAATTAAAAAAAATAATAATAATTAGGTACTTAGTACCTAATTAATTATTTTTTTTATTTTTTTTTTAATTAATTTTTTAAAAATTTTAAATTGTTTTTGATTTTGGGTAGCCCCAGATTCATGGCGCTAATGGAAAACCTCCATCCCTTGTTTTCCCCCTCCCTAATTGTCCGATTTCTTAGAATCTTGAGTGTTAGTTGGAGACTAACCTTTTTTTTACTGTCCCACTAATCTTTTTAGGACGTCCCACAGTAAGACTTGGGCGTCATTGTTTATCTGGGGTAAAGTTGGACAACACTCAACAGAAAATAAAAAATAACCACACACTAATCCTAATAGACCATTCTGAATCCAAATCCGCGAAAATAAAACCATAGGTGTATGTCTGTTCGTGTGTGTGTGATATTTAATTCGTGTGTTAAATTTATCAAGATCTTATGACCATAGTTTGGCTCAAATTTTGACGGTAGTTTGGGGCTAGTCTCACGAAGGTAGCTTCTTATTCATAATCCGATCATTAGTAGCCACGGTACAAGCGATCGAGTGAGAAGTCGTCATCATAATTGAAAACAATTCAGTCGTGTTTGTCCATTCACGAAGCCTTCATGTTTTGTATTGGAGAATTCATCAGTAATATTGTATAATGGGGTGTGAGCATGGGTCGGAAAAACTGGTTAGGTATTGTTATTTTTAACCTAAACTAGACCTCATTCTGAGAATATTGACACCAACCGCGACCTTCTAGCGTGAGAAGACCTTTTTCTATGATTTTTCAAAGTTTCGAATGTTTATGACGTCACAGTTGGCGCCCAGGCGGGAGGGGCGCGTGACGTCATAAACATTCGAAACTTTGAAAAATCATAGAAAAAGATGTTCTCATCCAAAAAGAGGATGGCTAGTGTCAAAATTCTCAGGATGAAGTCTACTTTCGATTAAAAATTAAACAAAAAAAAACAGGCGCACCCCCCCATTATAAAATATATAATTTTACACCAAATAATTCTGTACCATCGAGTTATTCCGTCTGTGGACAGCTACACTCCCTGCTCAACTTGGCAGTAGTTTTTTAGGACGTCCCACATTAAGACTTGGGCGTCCTTATGCGATCGATCTGGGGTGAAGTTGGACAACACTCAACAGAAAAAAAAATAATCACACAGTAATCCGTTTTAGAACATTCTGAATCCAAATCCACGAAAAAACCCATAGGTGTATGTCTGTGTGTGTGTATGTGTGTATAGGTGTATGTGTGTGTGTATGTGTGTATAGGTGTATGTGTGTGTGTGTGTGTGTGTGTAACAAAATCTTGTGTACTCTGCACAGCCCTTAGTTCTCAACCGATTTTCCTGGTTCTTTTTTTGTTCGTCGCGGAAAACTATCTAGTTGTGCACTACGTCGCCGGAATTTCGAATTTTGCCTTTTAAGGGGGGGAAAGGGGGGGTTAATGCTCGAAAAACGTGCGTTTTTGGGCATAATCTTGTGTACTCTGCACAGGCCTTAGTTCTTAAACGATTTTCCTGGTTCTTTTTTCGTTTGACGCGGAATACTATCTAGTTGTGCACTACGGCGCCGGAATTTCGGATTTTGCCTTTTAAGGGGGGAAAGGGGGGGTTAATGCTTGAAAAACGTGCGTTTGTGTGCATAATCTTGTAAACTCTGCCCAGGCCTCAATTTCCAACTGATTTGCGTGTTTCTTTTTTTTTTACTCAAATAACTTCTGAGTTGTACATGGTTTTACCAGAGTACCAAAATTCGCAAGGGGAGGGGGCGAGTGGGGGGATAATATTCACAAAATATCCGATTTTTCAATATTTCGGTTCCTTTACTGCTTACTAATTGTACCCAAGCTTTGAAATTGAGGAAAAATTCTCATTATACCTCCGTATTTTCATGAATTATTCTCTGTACCACCATGGAACTAATAGTGGTGCCAACATGGTGCCAGGACATGGTGCCATGATGTCATAAACCGCTTATTTCGTGTTTTTTTTTTTTTTGTGTTTCACCTTGAATACGGATGTGAACTTCGCCGGACTGCCTACCAAAACTAATAGATGAAAGTTCAATGTTACGACGTATTCCCGCTTTGGTGCCAGACTGGCACCATTGGTGAGGGAAGGGGGGGGGGGGTAACCTCTAATCCGCATGTTGGGTATCGTAGATCATGAATTTTAAAATGCTCTTCAGATTCGAGGCTCCCATGCCGCTAGAAATGTTAAGGTGGATAATGGTGGGGGGGGGGGGTCAGTATTTCTTGCCTAAAGTAATAAATAAATTAAATCGAGTGAAATAGTTTCATCACTTAACAACTGGTTAAACTGATCTAATGCTTATCCAATGGGACGTCCCCTGGAATGCATGCATTACTAAACAATATGTTTTCTTTTTCTCTTCAGGCTAAGTACTCTTCATAGCAACTATTTCTGGTCACATCTCAATCATTTCACAATCATCATTTATTGAGTATACTCTAGTTGCTTCGTAGCTTCATTAACCTGGAGATTCGAGGGACTTGATTGATGGTTTCCACGGTTCTAGAAGGGAGTTTCTCTTCTGAATGCCAACCCTTCTTCAATGTCGGTAACAGAAAAAGAGGTGTGGATGTGTGTGTTCAAGTTAACGTCCGAGTGAAGTAATCATGGTATTTATCACCGCATTAGTAGGTATAGAATAGATGCTTGGAGGGTTCTAATGTGCTCGTGTCAAGCATGTGCTAACGACTGGCGCTCTTTCAGAATGTATAAAGAAGCGTCCGGAGCGGGAGTCTTCTTCAGTCATTGATGACCCAGTCTTGGAATGTCGAGTGTAGGTATAATAGTGGTTACCATATTGCGTTTACCATTATCGCGACCATAAAATTATCAAATATGAGTGATTTTATAGAGTAGGTAGTGAATCTTATGTAATGATGTCTTAAAAATTAACTTCCCTCGACTGGGGGTCGATCTCCAGACTTTCTGACTGAATACAAACCTGATCTAACAATTTATATTTGGAAAAAAAAATTCCCCACTACAATCGACGGTGTTGTACATAAATGTTTAAATCACAATATTGTATCACCATGTTCAGCTCTCAGCAGTCATGTCTATCGGGCTGCTTGGTTTCAGGGTCCGAGATCCGACCCCGGATATTGGGATAAGGGACAGGATTTTTTTTTTCAATATCTTTTTTATTGTTATCATACGATAAGTATAGAACAATCGTCAACATTTAGTAAGTTATAATCTAATAATTTGAGGTATATATCATGAAGTAAAGTAGCATTTAACACTGTGAAAAAAAAATAATAATAATAGAAAGACGTGAAGCAGGAACATAATATGTTCCACATATTATGTGGATTAGGAACTTAAGTGATCGGTCTGTCTAGGAACTAACGTATGTGTGGAACGCCACCGCGCCGGCCGGGATTGAATACCTTGACCTAGAGATGATGGAGGGAGGATTGTGCCTCTTCTGGCTGTCATCAGCTGACGCTTCTCCTCCCCATGGGGTTTGAGTTCAGCTCCAAGTTTCACGGGGTCCACTTGCTCGGGCCGTGGCAGGCCTTAGCCCTGAATACAGACCAGATGAATGATCCTCCTGTCAGGACTCGGGTGGTGGAACAGTGGGTAACCAGCCCGAATCAGATCCTTGGCTGACTTGCCATGACATATTCCACGCCAAGTAATAGTTGCCCCAATCACCTTTATTTGATTTCGCTGTATGTTGGCAAGTTCTGCTGCAACCTCTAATAGTGAGCAGCCTCCATAACCTCGTTGTGCTAGGTTGAAGTGTGACTCAAGTCATACTGGCCATCCTTTACGACGAGCAAACCCATCTAATAGGTTCAGGGCAGAATTATGACGGGCTCACCTGGGTCTTACCATGGCAGAGCAAATCTGGACACATGCGAGGCGGTTTCAGGTGTTCCATAGCTGATCGCATCCCTCCCCCGTTAGCTTTGGCCCTTTGGCCAACGTTTTACAACCCAGTGTTCTCTATTTTTGACTGACTCAGGAGTTATTTGTTAGTCGTTTTTTGAACGGGGCGGGGGAACTGTTGAAATTTTGAAAACAGGTAGCTGATCACAACAACAACTCCTTCATAATAGTATTGACTTTGATTATCTAGTTTCATCTACCAAGCGTTGGTTTGGTTTGAACTGTTTCTAACGAGCCCTCAAATGCTACCTGTCTTTGCATTTTGGAAAAGATTGAAATATTAATCATTATTTTCTAACTAAAAAATATTATACCGGGTGTCCCAGAAGTTATGGTCCACCCTCCGGCATTTCCGTATTTAATTACGTAAAAAATGGGTCCAACGCCATTTTTCATATTTTTTTGTAAAAAATTTAGGAAAAATACATTCGCGCAAAAAAATTGCGCGCCAGTGCGCGCAATTGACACTAACTTTGTTTTTTCAAATGGAAACCCCCATTTTTTATTGCAGATTCAGATTCTACGTCAAATTTCATGAGAAATTCATACCCGAACGGACTCTTTTCATTGCGCGCAACTGGTACTTTTCGCGAGCAAATTGACCAGGGTGCGCAAAAGTGCATTTTTTTAAACCCCAAGTGTGGCACATGTTTTGTCATTATTTTTTGACGCTGAATCACGTGGTGAGGTCCTTCCTTCGATTTCATCGTTATTTTTCCAAATTTAGAAGGAAAAATTATGTTTTTGGGCTTTATTTTCCCTACCCCTTCCGTTCCGGTCCGTAAAACCGGAAATCTTCCGTTACGGTCAATTGCGCGCACTAGCGCGCAATTTTTTTGCGCAAAAGAATTTTCCTAAATTCTTTACAAAAAAATATGAAAAATGGCGTTGGACCTATTTTTCACGTAATTAAATACGGAAATGCCGGAGGGTGGACCATAACTTCTAGGACAACCTGTATAGTATAAAAAAATAAAAAAATAAATTTAAAATTCACGTAATTAACGCCCAAATGCATTATCTAATCCATTAACTTCTGATAATCCTTCAAATATAAATACTAGAGAATATTACTCACATAGGTACATACTCGATACTCGTACATTGTGTGAGATCAAGAGTTTCACTTGTGGGGTACCCACATATTATGGCACCTTTTTGGAAGCTGTCAGTGAAATCCTTCGAATAACTAAGGGTTGAAATTTTGAAAACACCCTTGCTCAAAAAATATTGATTGTTTTTTCACCAATTGAAAATAGTATTAAATTTTTAGAATAGAATGAGACCACCAAGAGCTCTGTAGGACTAATCGTTCGTTCCCTAAGAGAACTTGAAGGCTTGGACTTATGATAAATCTGGAACACGAGTTGAATCGCAAAAGAGGCCTAATCTCCGTTCAAATTTCAGCTGATCAAAGTGCGATCGTTGTTCGTTTCTTCGAGTTGTCCTCAGTTTGGCGTCATTAGCAACCAGTAATCAAATTTCCGAATGAAGGCACACACAACTCCCCTATGGTTGGTAGGTAGTGACAATAGCAAAGCCGTGTTCTTTGCAAAGCAGTGATCTTTATACAGATAATAAACCTTTGTGTAATAATTTGCAGCGTTTTTTTGATAGAACAATAGTTTCTTCCCGTTCAAAATAAAGTCAGAACTGGGGGAAAACGGGGCAGATTAACCGCTCTTGTTCCTGAACCAACAAAAACTTAGGTTTAAAGAAAAAACCCGATTTATCCCCGTCTCCCTCCGCAGACTTTAATCCAGAGTTATTTCACCATAAAAACAGTCGCTTGTAAAACACCTACTCGGAGGGAGATTGTTCGTAGAGACAATTTGCATGTCATTAGGTGGTGCGGTGCACTATCCACGGCTCTCGGGACGGAATGCTCCCTGATATTTATGGAGTGGAATTATTTCGTCGGGTTTTTTCTTAATAATGTTCTTTCTGGGGACGACGGTGATGCGAGAACGAGAAGAATCGAGCGGTGTAGGTATATAACTTGATGAGCGAATTTGAATTTGAAAAAACAAAAAAAAACTCGCATAATCCTGAAGAGTTATGAGAATTTGTAAACATTCTTGATGAGATTTGTTGTGGGAACTTTGTTAGAAGTTAGAGGTTCTGGACAAGATGGATTGCTATTAGACCTCATGAACTTATCTACGAGTCAGTGATTGTCTCTTCCATTTCTGGCACCCAAACACGCAAATAGTACGAGAAAAAAAAATCAGCGAAATTTCAACTCCTGGGAGACACCTATAGTATCTGTTGATGTGATTTTGCGAAACATCATTAATGTGTATCATTAGTGTCAACTTCTTGTTGCCGTTGATGGGAATAGTCAGTGGGGAATAGTGGGCTTCCCCCTAAGGAGCCCACAATCCCCATTAGAACGATTTTTTTTTTCGATTTAAGATAAGTTTATTATAATTTTTGCATGATGAGTGGAGGAGAGCAGGCAGGAAATTCGTGGGATCAGGAATGGCAGGAACATCCAGGGGATTAGGAATGGCAAAGCCCGTATTTCCATATCAGTCTCTGAGGAGAGGAAGCGGTGAGCCATCTTCCAGTCCCAGACTTCTAGATGGATTGTGGCACCTCAGCTCTTTTCGCGTCCCTCGAAGTCGAAGTGATACAGCTCGGATGACTGCGAGTTGAATCTTCACTCGCACCCATCCGGCTATGTACGACTGGGGCTTGTTCCACTTGTCAGTGAGTGCATCGACGAGTCGCTTCTCGAAGTTCCTGAAGTCTCTGTGGAGTACAGCTTCACACGAGCAAACCAAAGGTGTAAAAGTGCCGCGAAGGTCCTCTACTGCAGTGTCGTACTTTTAGTGTTTCATTCTTGCGGCTGACTCGGCTATGTCGGACCATTCCCGGGTCGAGTAGGAAGTGGCGTCAGCGTTAATAACGCGGTTGTCAAAGAAAGACGCCCTCTCCCTACTCCAGACCCCTTGGACTTTTATATCGGCGACAAGCCCGGGTGTTCGCTCACTGCCCTCCCTCATAACTGGCTCAGTTACCACACCATTCCATGCTAGGGCTGCTAATTTTGCTACTTCATCCCTTACGGAGTCATGACCCTGCTTCACGAGTCCACCGCGCTTGCAGTTCAGAGCATGGTTAACATTCATGGGGACTCTGGTTCCGTCTGAGTTTGGGGGACATCCATCGCATGAAGTTGGGAGCCCATTTATTTCTTTCCCATACCGTAAACACAATGCATCCCTGAACTGAGTGCTGGAGAGGTCCAGGTTGTCACTGGCTAGGGGGATGACTGTGAGCCATTGCGATGCATTTCCGTCAACAATTCTTTTTATTGTCTTTTGGCCTGCGGGGAAAGAACCTCTATTGCTTGTTGACTTCAATCGATGTTGGTCTGTTTGCGGATCAGTCTTTGCGTTTTCAATACGTCTTTCACCCGTTCTTCATGGTCAGACCCTGAGAAATCATCCCCATCTGCAATTGTGGCTATTAGGACTGAAGTGGCCCGTTTCGAGGCAGTAAACGCCTCATTCGCCGACAGAACAGGGTCCTCAATGGCTAGCCCACCCATTTTTACAGGTAGTGCAAACAGGGAGTGTTCGTTTTCAGACACTTCTCGACCGAGTATAGCAGGGGTAAGAGTATCGCGTATTGCTGTTGAGAGTGGGACGAATTGTTCTGTGCAATTTCCTACAACCCTGTGAACGTAAGACCATTCTTTCTGGAGAGACTTTGTGAATGTAGCATACGCTGCTTGGGGCTATCTTTCGCGACTTTGGTAAAATGTTTCACACATTCCACCCATGCAGATACCTTGGACGAAACAAACTCCTGTTTTTCTTCTATGGAGCCGAGAATACCACCAAGGAACCTATGGGAACTTACTATTTTTATGCTGAGCGTCCCAAATAGCTGTTGTGCTGCTGCTTCCCTGCCTGGCTTCACTACTAACATTAGAACTGAACTGTTACAGTATTTCTTTCTACTGTTAAAAAAATCGAAATATTAGCTAGGTGACAGTAGTCAGCCTTATGAGTGTGGTATTTAGCACCAGCGTTAAAATTATACATTCAACCTCTTGGTTATTAATGTAAAAAAAAACCTCAAAAACTACTCTCCTCTTCTCCCAGAACTCGTAGAGTATCCACACGTGAATGATTATTTCACCCTATTCTCCCATGCCACCATTCTGTATGCACAGGGTATGTTTTGAAGGCGATGAAAATCCATATTCATAATATATTGTGGTAGTGGACCTTTTTTTTTTCTTTCAAATAAGTGGGGGTTTCTTGACAATGAAAGTCCTTAGTCGTTTCCATTTCCAATCACTTTAATTTGTGGAAAGCTACTCAGTAGAGGCTACGACTCTGCTACTCCTCAACAGTGGCCTCCAGTCCTCCACTACACTACAGTAGTGGCTACTTGTGCTCTACTCAAAAAACGACCACCAGAGGGTTGTCAATAGCTCTCCAGGTATTAAAGTGATTGGAAACGACAAAGGACTTTCATTGTCAAAAAAGTCCATGTTTTGTTCTACTCGTACATTTGTGCATTTTTGTATTGCATTGGGTACACGAATATACCAACGCAAGTTTTCATTATTTACATTAATTGTTTCAATTTTTTGACAATTTAAATTTTTCTAAATTTTACCTGGATACAATTTTTTTTTTGTTATTAAGAACCTTTTGCGAAAACTTGAAATTTTTGCGAAAGAAGAACTCAAATTGTCGTTTGAGGGTCACATACTTATTCCATGTCGAGATATGTAGTTATATTTCTTGTAGAATGTTCTAAAATGGATGTCAGTAAAAAAAAAAAAAAAAAACGCTGCAAATCATTGCTCAAAGGTTTATTATTTTCTGTATAGATCACCCTTCTGTATAGATCACTGGTTCTCCATCACTAGCACCTACCACCATCTGTATTCTCCCTTGACCTTCCCTCTCAAATTTCAGCTTCCTGCGTTCAACAGGAGAGAAAATGGCCTTGGAGCTCACTCAGCTGATCAGTGACCACTCAGGCACCTTCAACATTCTCCATTGACCCGCCCTCTAAAATTTCAGCTTCCTGCGTTCAACAGGAGAGAAAATGGCCTTGGAGCTCGCTCAGCTGATCAGTGACCACTCATGCGCCTTCAGCATTCTCCATTGACCCGCCCTCTCAAATTTCAGGTTCCTGCGTTCAACAGGAGAGGAAATGGCCTTGGAGCTCGCTCAGCTGATCAGTGACCACTCAGTCACCTTCAACATTCTCCATTGACCCGCCCTATAAAATTTCAGCTTCCTGCGTTCAACAGGAGAGAAAATGGCCTTGGAGCTCACTCAGCTGATCAGTGACCACTCAGGCGCCTTCAGCATTCTCCTTTGACCCTGCCTCTCAAATTTCAGGTTCCTGCGTTCAACAGGAGAGAAAATGGCCTTGGAGCTCACTCAGCTGATCAGTGACCACTCAGGCGCCTTCAGCATTCTCCATTGACCCGCCCTCTAAAATTTCGGGTTCCTGCGTTCAACAGGAGAGGAAATGGCCTTGGAGCTCACTCAGCTGATCAGTGACCACTCAGGCGCCTTCAGCATTCTCCTTTGACCCTGCCTCCCAAATTTCAGGTTCCTGCGTTCAACAGGAGAGGAAATGGCCTTGGAGCTCACTCAACTGATCAGTGACCACTCAGGCGCCTTCAGTATTCTCCATTGACCCGCCCTCTAAAATTTCAGCTTCCTGCGTTCAACAGGAGAGAAAATGGCCTTGGAGCTCGCTCAGCTGATCAGTGACCACTCATGCGCCTTCAGCATTCTCCATTGACCCGCCCTCTCAAATTTCAGGTTCCTGCGTTCAACAGGAGAGGAAATGGCCTTGGAGCTCGCTCAGCTGATCAGTGACCACTCAGTCACCTTCAACATTCTCCATTGACCCGCCCTATAAAATTTCAGCTTCCTGCGTTCAACAGGAGAGAAAATGGCCTTGGAGCTCACTCAGCTGATCAGTGACCACTCATGCGCCTTCAGCATTCTGCATTGACCCGCCCTCTAAAATTTCGGGTTCCTGCGTTCAACAGGAGAGGAAATGGCCTTGGAGCTCACTCAGCTGATCAGTGACCACTCAGGCGCCTTCAGCATTCTCCTTTGACCCTGCCTCTCAAATTTCAGGTTCCTGCGTTCAACAGGAGAGGAAATGGCCTTGGAGCTCACTCAGCTGATCAGTGACCACTCAGGCGCCTTCAGCATTCTCCTTTGACCCGCCCTCTCAAATTTCAGGTTCCTGCGTTAAACAGGAGAGGAAATTGCCTTGGAGCTCACTCAGCTGATCAGTGACCACTCAGGCACCTTCAGCATTCTCCATTGACCCGCCCTCTCAAATTTCAGGTTCCTGCGTTCAACAGGAGAGGAAATGGCCTTGGAGCTCACTCAGCTGATCAGTGACCACTCAGGCGCCTTCAGTATTCTCCATTGACCCGCCCTCTAAAATTTCGGGTTCCTGCGTTCAACAGGAGAGGAAATGGCCTTGGAGCTCACTCAGCTGATCAGTGACCACTCAGGCGCCTTCAGTATTCTCCACTGACTTTTGATTATGGAAATTTGATTACTGGTTACGCAGAAGGCAAAACTGTATACAAATCGAAGAAATGAACAGCGATCGCATTTCAGTCAGAAAAAATTTCAACGGAGATTAGACCTCTTTTGCGATTCACACTCATGATTCTGTTTTATCGAAGGAAAACCTTCAAGTACTCGTAGGGACCGAACGGTTTGCCCTACAGAGCTCCGGGTGGTCTCAAAAATTTTTAAAAATTCAGTACTATTTAAAATTAGTGATGTTTTGAGTAGGTTTAATTTGATTATTGAGATCAAGCTGTGACTAGAAATAACGAAGGACCACCCTAGTATGGTGTGACTAGGGACACTCTTTGAAGTACCTACTACTATATTGCACTTGTTGAATCTATCCTAATGACTAGTCTCAGTGGTTATACTAAATTGTAGGTTTAGGAACTTGTGATAAAGGTGTGATAAATAACAGATAACAATAACAATCCCCTTTCCATAAAGATATATTATAGTGAAAAACAACAGACTAGATTTGTTCCCTAATTCCCTACTTGGCCAAGGTTACACAGATAAAGGTAAAGAAGAGATAGCAGAAAATGTCAACAGATGTGACTAGATATAGATTTTTGGTAGTAAGAGTTCAAATGGTGATGAAGTAGGTAGAAGAAGTCTTCATGCACGAACTTGAGCAGATGAGGAATAGGCAAGAAGAGATGCAAAATGTTACCTTCAAGTATCCTGACTGAAAATGATGGTGAAAAAGGTGGCTTCATCCATCAATCGGCGTCCACTGTCTTCAGCAGGAATACTTGAGAGAGGAAAATGTGTCAATCCTCCAAAAAGGCTGGCCCAAGTAGGAACTTCTCAGGTAGAACAAAGGACCTTCCAACTTGCTTGAGATTTTGCTCCAAATCTTCACCAATCGTTGACAGGGACGACTTTATGATGCTAATAATACTTGTGGCAACTTCAAGTATTACAAGGATTACAATTTTAACAAGGTGAAGAATTAATAAAGTTGGAAAAGGCAAAGAGAAATTCGAGATAATGGAAAATGGCGAGATTTGAGTAGAAACTGGTTCAACTTCAAGCTCCATTCAGTTGGCTCAAGGCAGGAATCAGCTGAATACGGTTGGTAACACTGCGCGCACTCACATCACTTTACTTAGTTTTAATTACCATGCCAAGAACAGATTGCAACAATATTCATTTTAAATAACAATAATAATTCTGCAATAAACAATTATTACAAAATAGGCCCATATTTATGGGAACTCCATGGAACATGGAAGCATAGTCCATAGAGACTTCCATACTCAGAATGGATGAAGTGGTCACTCAGCCATGATAAGAGATAACGGGAATAATTTAGATAAGAAGATGTCAACTATTTCAGTGATAAGGAAACTCGTCTTTTTGACGTTGAAGATTATGTTAATGTGAAATTCCACCGGAAATAAGGGTGGCAGGTAGAAAATGTATTGTGCATTGTAGAAAGGTTACTGCGGAAAGAATTGAAGAGAGAAAAGCAATGGTAAGTCTTCTGTGTAACTGATAAGGCGGAAACATACTCCCCCCGTTACACAGTGAAGGCTAAACATTGCGGAAAATGATTAAAGAAATCAGTTAGAAACATGAACATGCAAAGGGATTAAGTTAACAGCGGAACGCTTAAAAATGCCAGATTTTGTTTTGACCGATACTACTCTTACAGTATCATCATTGCCTGGATGCACGTCGACGATACGACCCATTGGCCATAGGGCAGGCGAGGTGTTGATACCCTTGATGATTACGACGTCACCGATCCTCAGGTTTGGTGATTGCTTCGTCCACTTCTTGCGTTCTTGAAGCGATGACAAATATTCATTCCTCCAACGGTGCCAAAAGTGTTGAACTCGCTCACGGATGAGTTGCCAGCGATCCAGTCGATTCTCAGGGATGTTGGAGAAGTCTGGCTCTGGTATGGCATTGACCGGCTGACCGATGGTAAAATGTCCAGGTGTTAGTGCTTCCGCATCATCAGAGTTCTCAGTGAGGGGTTGAAGAGGTCGGGAATTCAATACTCCTTCCACCTTGGCAAAAAGAGTATGAAGCTCACTCTCAGTATATGGCCTGGAACCGAGGGTCTTCACCAGGAGAGACTTTGCCGACTTCACCGCTGACTCCCAACTTCCTCCGAAATGAGGTGAACCAGGAGGATTAAACAGCCATTCCACAGCAAGATGAGATGTATGGTTCGCAATGGCATCCTGAGTATCGCTGTTGGAGATCCATCCTTGAACTTCCTGCAGATACCCTGAAGCTCCCACGAAGTTAGTTCCACAATCTGAATGGACGGTAGAAGGGATACCTCTGCGGGCGATGAACCTATCAAACACATCAAGAAATGCTTCAACAGATAGTGATACACAGAGCTCAAGGTGGACAGCCCGAGAAGCCATACAGATGAACACACACAAATAGCATTTGTGCGTACGAGAGTTACGACGTGCAGTCTCACGGCATACAAAGGGCCCTGCAAAATCAATGCCACAATTGTAGAAGGGTCTTACTCCGCTGACTCTGGATGCAGGTAAGTTGCCCATGATGGGCTGCACAAAGGACTTGCTAAACCTTGTGCAAGTAACACAATGCAATTTATGAAGCCTCACCAGATTCCTGGCCTTGGGCACCCAATACTGCTGTCTAATAAAGGCTAACATAGCAGTAGGGCCTGGATGATTATTTTTGCGATGTAGATGGTCTAATACAAGGTTGGTGAAGTGCGACTTTGCAGGCAAGAGGATAGGATGTCGCTGATCCAAAGACAAAGGAGCATTAAAGAGTCGTCCTCCCACTCGGATGATGTCATCATGGTCACGGAAAACAGCCAATCTACGAAGTTCTAAAGGTAAGTTATTATTGGATGTTGCGGTGTATACCTCAGGAAAATGTTGTTTCTGAAGCAACTTGATAAATGTAGTATGTGACTCTCCAAACTCTGAAGCAGTCAAGGGTCCAATCCTGCGACGCCTTCGCCTCCTCTTCGGAATACGGGTATTGGACAAGAATCGTCGAACATAAGCGAGCACACGGATGACACGAAGAAACGATGAATGGCGCTCAGCATAGCTCACAATATAATTTCCAGTTTGGACAGTAGCAAGTGCAACAGTGGGTTTCACAATCCTCATCTCCGGAACCTCGATGTTCAGGATGGCTTGCGAGATCGGCCACTGCTCAAATGGCTGTGAGCACCATGCAGGCCCAGCCCACCAGAGTTCATGATGCACTAGGGCCGATGGCAGAGCACCACGGGAGCCGACATCAGCTGGATTGTCAACCCCTTTGATGTGGTACCACTGATCCTGTGGTATGACACTAAGAATTTGCTGTGTCCTATTTGCCACAAATGTATGCAATTGATAGGCAGGAGTACGGAGCCAGGCAAGCACGATGGTGGAGTCTGTAAAGCAGTAGGTGTTTGCGATGTTATAGGTGCTGATGAATGCTTGAATTGATGATACCAGCTGCGAAAGCAGCAGCGCTCCACAGAGCTCTAACCTTGGAATTGTTAAGGATTTTAAAGGTGCAAGCTTGGTCTTTGCTTTCAGCAATGACATGGTGGTAGTAACACCTTGGGTAGACTGCAGGTAAGCTGCTGCACAATAACCACGTTCAGATGCGTCGCAGAAACATATGAGCCTGTACACAGTATCAGTCTTAGCAAGAGCACGAGGGATTGATATAGCAGATAGATTGCTAAAGTCCTGAACAAACTGGGTCCATCGAATCTTCACGATGTCAGGAACCTCATCATCCCAATCTACTCCTGACTTCCAAGTTTCCTGCAGGATACATTTTGCTAAAAATACCACTGGTGCAAGATACCCCAAAGGGTCATATAAGCGAGCAATAGCAGAGAGAATGCCTCTCTTGGTGGTTACAAGCTCTGGTGATTTCACAGAGTACCTGAACTCATCAGCCTGCGGATCCCAAGTCATTCCAAGAATCTTGGTTACAGGATTGATGGTATTACCATCACACAAGGAGACTGGCTGCTGCTCAATAGGGAGATCACAGAGTATCGAAGAGGTGTTGGTATTCCATTTTCCCAACTGAAAGCCACCCCTGGCCAGAAGGCCAATCAATTGTTGTTTCAGATCTAAGAGATCTTGAATAGAGTCTGATCCTACAGCCAGATCGTCTACGTAAATGCAATTGGTAATTGCATCAGCAGCTGCAGGGAAATCCGAGCCTTCATCAAGTGCTAGCTGCCTCAACACCCGCTGAGCCTGATACGGTGAGCTGCGAACACCATAAGTTACAGTGTTCAGCTCGTAGTACGAGATATCATCCTCAGGATTAAATCTCCAAGCGATTTGCTGGTAATGGCGATCTTCAGGCTTAATTAATATTTGCCTGAACATTTTAACAATGTCGCAAGTGAAAACATGTTCAAAGCGACGAAAGTTGAGCATGATGGAACAAATGTCCGCTTGCAATTTGGGACCTGCATGAAGGTGATCGTTGAGGGAACCTGTTGCAGTGCGGAAACTTGCGTCAAAGACAACGCGCAGTTTGCCATTACCCTCTCCATCGAGCTTATAAATGGGGTGATGTGGTATGAGATAAGTTGGAGGGGTAGTTGCCAATGACATGTGATTTAACTCGAGATACTCCTTCATGAATGAATGATAATCTTGACGGAGTTGCTCATTCTTAGCTAACTTAGCCTCGAGAGAATGAAAGCGATTAAGAGCAATCTTGATATTAGGTACGATGCGAGGTGATGATTCGATGAATGGAAGAGATAGGACATATCTCCCCCCGTCAGTGCGGTAATGTGACTGACTGAAGTGAGTCTCACAGGCTTCTTCGCCAGCAGACATCAAGGAAGCAGAAGATGATGGCAACGGCTCCTCAATCTCCCAGAACTGCTCCACTTGAAAGGTAGGATCCGTTAGTGATAAGAGGGATACGGCGTGATCAATTGGTTCTGAATCACAGATGAACCGACCCATAACGGTGAACCCAAACACAGTTTCTAAAAGACGAGGCCCTCTGTCATGGATAACCAGGGGGACGCCTGTCACGACTTCTGGATAGAGGTCAGCTCCGATTAGGAATGATACAGGTGCAGGTGAATTGAAGTCTGGATCACTAAGTCCAAAGCATTTATAATCGTGCCACATGGAAGATTCCAACGAGGTTTGAGGTAGAGGTGGTGTGATGGAAGGAACGACCAATGCTTCGGTATCCAGTCGAGATGATGATGGAAGCAAGAAACTTAAATGCATCCTGCTAGAGATATTGGTAAGAGGTACAGCATTAACGCCACTAATGGATCCATGATAAGGTCGAGTGGTCTTGCCCAGTTTTTGAGCACATTTCTCTGTGATAAAAGAGAACTGTGATCCTGCATCCAAGATGCCACGGAATACCTGAGGATTACCCTTAGCATCAATCAACGTTGCTCTAATAGTACCAAGCAGAACTCCACTGATGGCCGACGAAGTACTTGTGCAGGAAACGCCGCTGTGGTGAGGAGTTGGAGTACCCACTGCTGAACTCTGAGAACTCTCAGAAGTGCTAGCTTGAGGCTTCGGACCAACATGAAGATCAGTGTGATGACGCAGCTTACAATAGCGACAAGTCCACATTGACTGGCAATCCCTAGTTTTGTGGAAAGGATGAAGGCAATTACGGCAGCCAGCAAACTGCTTTAGAGCATCGAGACGCTGTGAAGGTGTTGAGGATTTATAGATAGGACAGTCTGCGATAATATGAGACTGCTTACAAATGTGGCAGACCACGCTGGAAGATGACTTAGATTCAGAGTATTTCGTCTGAGAAGACGCTGCAGCGCTTGTCAAAAGTACTTGACTATTCTGCGGCTTAGGCGAAAACTTATTTGGTTTGGGTGGAGCCTTAGGTTGGTTAGTTGTGAATTCAGTCCTAGGAAGGCACCGCTTCTGTACGAAATCCTTCAGAACATCTACAGACGGATAATCAGTACCAACGATGGATAATTCAAATGCCTTCCGAGTCCCTGAATCCAAGTGACGAAGAGCAAGCTCACACAGGATATAATCAGCAAACGATGGTATGTTGAGATTTTTAAGGGATACAGTACTCTCCATCACATGAGATAGGTAGCGCTGGAGAGAATCCGCTGTCGCCTCACCGCCACTAGTCTTAAATGAAAGCAACCGCTCTATGTAAGAACTAGCCAATTTACGCTTATTATCATAAACCTGTAAAATAGCTTCCCAGGCTTGTTGAAAGTTAGCCTCAGTTACAGGAATAAACTTTATAGTATCAAGAGGCGGACCTTCCAAATACGAAAGTAGAAAATGGAAACGCTCTGCATCACTAAGAGTCTCCTCCTCGATGACTAAGGCACTGAAAAGTTGCTTGAAGGTAGACCACTTGGAGAAATCCCCATTGAATTTAGAGATGTTAATCTTAGGTAGAAGGGTACGTCCAGACAAGGCAAAACCAGACTGTGAAATATTCATAGGTGGATGAGCTGGAGGTGGTGGCTGCGCCGCTTGATTAAGTTGCTCGTGGTAACCTAATGCCTCATAATACCACATCTTAACATCGTCGTAGAACTTTTGATCTGCATCAGACGGGAAATCAGGCATATAATGAGACTCAGCATAGGATAAAGCGGCTTCCCATGCACCCTCAAACGCCTCTAGAGCCCTATCTAGGACCCGCATCATACCCAAAAAGGTGAACTTCGACGCTAAATCCATAACAGCTAGGGCTCCCTTGTTGGCAATGACTTTTACCTCCAACCCCTTGGTTTCATAGGTACGCTTGTATTTTGTCATACCCCTGAGCGTGACAAGACTGTCACCTAAAAGGTCATCTGGCATTTTTCAAGCTTTGAATTACGAAAATATATGCAAAAAATATAGATTATTCAAAGGGATTTGCAGTAGTAACTACCTAAACACAACAAAGATATCACAGATGAGAATAATATAGGTACCTAAATGCACAACAGAAATAATCACAGATAGATTTCGAAAAATATAGATAGAGAACAGATAATATCACAGACACAAGTTAACCTAACCTACATCACCACTCTAGAGACTAGAATATAATTATCACAGATAGGTACTTCAGTGTATGACTGTAAACTAGGTGCCAACTCAATACCCGGTTCGAATTGACCAGAATGTTTTGAGTAGATTTATTTTGATTATTGAGATCAAGCTGTGACTAGAAATAACGAAGGACCACCCTAGTATGGTGTGACTAGGGACACTCTTTGAAGTACCTACTACTATATTGCACTTGTTGAATCTATCCTAATGACTAGTCTCAGTGGTTATACTAAATTGTAGGTTTAGGAACTTGTGATAAAGGTGTGATAAATAACAGATAACAATAACAATCCCCTTTCCATAAAGATATATTATAGTGAAAAACAACAGACTAGATTTGTTCCCTAATTCCCTACTTGGCCAAGGTTACACAGATAAAGGTAAAGAAGAGATAGCAGAAAATGTCAACAGATGTGACTAGATATAGATTTTTGGTAGTAAGAGTTCAAATGGTGATGAAGTAGGTAGAAGAAGTCTTCATGCACGAACTTGAGCAGATGAGGAATAGGCAAGAAGAGATGCAAAATGTTACCAAACAGTGTGTGTTGTTGTTGTTTTTTCAAAACGATACCTTTATTTCGAGAGTTTTCGAGCTAGGGCACTCTTGAAAATTTCAACCCTTAATTTTCACCCCTTAGAAGTGACCTACATCAACCAAAAGCTTCGCGGCACAACTAGACCCCAAATGGAGCCCATATACCAAATTTCATCGAAATCGGTCCATGGTAACTAAGAAAAGTGCCGCGTACGGCGTACGGCGGACGGACGGAAATTTTTTCATTCGATTTTCGTATTCTACGTAGGTACCTTGAAACGTAAAACATCAAATTTTGAGGGGGGGTTAAAATTTTTTTTTTCTTGCTCGATTCCAAAGGCTTATTATTGAAAATAATAAACCAAAATCAAATAAGTTCGTGCTAAGAATTTTTAGTGAGTTGCAATAGCTTGATTTTCCTAGGAAATTCGCTTAAAGGGGTTTCTGACAATATTTATTAGATAGACCAAAAATATTAAAAAATCAGTACATTTTGAATTTTAAGATCAAATTATGTAGATCGACCCAACAAAAGAATGTCAATTGGCATAGTCATTTTGAATTTCTTCCCTAAATCGGTAGATGTACAGAAAAATCGCTTTGGCGATGATTGTAAATACGACTTTCAGTTTCTGCAAGGCTCGATTTGAGTGGAAGTTGTGGTCTGGGAGGGGGGGGGGGGGGGTGCAACTAGGGATTACCGACTTTTCTAGGCGATCGCTTTCCAGGTAGACGTCTGCGGGTGCTCAACCCCCCCCCCCCTCCCTCCCATCAGGCTACCCTTTCGAGGCGTTCTGGGGTGATCTCGAGACGTCCAATCAAAGAAGAGAACGGCTGTCACGTGATTCTACCCCCCTCACCCCTCGCCTATGTTTTGAGTCACCTGACCGAAAATCGCCCAATCAAAGTCGAGAACCACTAGCAAAGCCTCATGGGATACTTCCTCCCCCTTCCCCCCGTCTGACGTCGTGAGCCCCCTTTCCAGTTCAAGTGGGAACTCAATGCACTTCGGTAGGATGTAATTAGTGAGTGTGTTTGCAAGTTTATTTCCTTCAATTTTCATCTTCCACTAGGGAATAATGCAAGGGCACTACGTTTGCGATTCAGTGAGTGTTGTGCTGTGACGTGTCGGCGACGAGACGACCAACGAAAAATAATTCAATGAGGAATTCATCTTCAAAGTTGAGGTACAGTCGATCCAGGTAACTTTAAACTATTGAGGAGGAGGGGGAGGGAGGCTTCGCACCAAATTGTTTGTTATTTTAAAACCCTGTAACGGTACACTACGTAAGTATTACGTGTGGTTGGGAAACTTTCCTTTCCTCCGCCTCACCTTGTTGGCCAAGCAGACTGCCCTCAGCAGCGTCTAGACCTAGAATGACTAGTAGTGACGAGGGAAGAATCCCGGGGGATCCGGGTTTGGGATCATGGGACTGAAAATCAACGGGTTTGGGACAACTAAGCGACGGGTTTCGGATCATTTGGTTCATGTAGACCGACGGGTTCGGGATCACGAAAAAACATCTTGAACTGCATGCATTTATCAGATTTTAGGCACCTATGTACTACAAGTCGGAATGAACACATTCGTCGTTTTGGTTTATTATTTTCAATAATAAGCCTTTGGAATCGAGCAAGAAACAAATTTTAACCCCCCACCCCTCAAAATTTGATGTTTTACGTTTCAAGGTACGTAGAATCCGAAAATCGAATAAAAAAATTTCCGTCCGTACGCCGTACGCGGCACTTAGCAACACTGGACCGATTTGGTTCAAATTTGGTATGTGGGCTCCATTTGTGTTCTAGTTGTGCCGCGATGCTTTTGGTTGATTTTTTGCTTCCTCACTACCGAAGGTAGGGAAGCTTTGTATTCGTGAAAGAAGTGAAAAAAAAAATGTCCTCCAAAATCAAAATTTCCACTTGCTTTTTGCGTTTTAGAGCTTCCCGAACAATTTTGGTTCCGTGTCTGTCGGTCTGTCGGTCTGTCTGTCTGTCTGTGGTCAATCCTTGTCCCGGGAAAAACTATACCAACCTGTGGTCCGATTTTGATGAAATTTTCAGGGATTGTGCGGGTTAGGTCCTAGACGGTCCCCTATAAATTTCAGCACCTTCGGACCAATAGGAGCGAGTGCGCATGCGCAAACGTGAATTTCCTGGAACCTCGGTTTTTAATGAACCGATTTTGCTCAAATTTGGAGGTTAGTTAGGGACTAACTTCTAAGAGACACCCTATAAGTTTCAATCAAATTGGTCAAGCAATAGCCGCTGCGCATGCGCGAACTTTAAATTTATTGTTACAACCAAAACTCAGCAACTATTCAACCAATTTCGATGAAATTTTCAGGGATTGTTTGGGTTAGGTCCTAGATGGTGGACCGCTAATATTTTGGTATTCAATAACTCTTTGAATCATAATTTTTTCGCCAACTGATTCTATACGTCCATGTTACAATGAGTGAGGGAGCTATACTGCCCACCCAACTTGGCAGACGTTTTTTTTTTTTTTGTTTAAGTAAGATAACTTTATTATTATAATATAATATTACAGTTGTGCTGTCTACACGTAATAACAAAAAAACATGGTACATGATTAAGGATGCAATCCCTTACAGTAATTAATATAATTTGAAAAGTACGGTAATAATTTTAAATATTTTATAGTATGGCGTCTTGGGGTCGTTTGCGTTTGAGTCGTCGTTCTTTAAGGTGCGTTCTTTAAGTCGTCGTTACCTTTAAGGTGCGTCCACACTTGTGCGTTTTCGTCTTTCAACTGTCAACTTGCGTCTTTCAACTTGCGGCATGAAGCATGCCCTTGACGCATGCTCGAGAGGCAAGCGATTCCTGTCCACATTTGTGCGTCAGTTGTCTTGCAATCTTTGCGATGGAATCGGTAAAAGCAACTTCGCTTCTGTTAAGTGCAGCGTATATTGTGATTTCGGATTCAAAACGCTGCAAATTATCCAGCATCCAACATGAAAAAAAAAAACATCGACCGCATTTCGGTCAGCTTTAAATTGAACGGAGATTAGACCTCTCTTGCGATTCACACTCGTGTTTCTGATTTATTGTACGTAAAACCCTTGAACTCTCGTAGGGAGCGAACGGTTCGTCCTACAGAGCTCCGCGTGGTCTCAAAAAATTCTAAAAATTCTAGAGAATCTTAAATTGAAGGAAAAACTATACCTTTATATCAAAATTGTTTGAGTTAAGGCGTTTTCAAAATTTCAAAATTCATTTTTGAACCCTTAGAAGTGACCTACATCAACCAAAATCTTCGGGGCACAACTAGACCCCAAATGGAGCCCATACCAAATTTCATCAAAATCGGCAAATGCTAAGTGCCAAAAGTGCCGCGTACGGCGTATGGCGGACGGACGGCCAAATTTTTATTCGATTTTTGGATTCTACGTACCTTGAAACGTAAACCACCAAATTTTGAGGGGGTGTTAAAAAGAATTTTTTTTCTTGGTCGATTCCAAATTGATTCATTATTGGTCGATTCATTATTGAAAATAATAAACCAAAAAGAAGAAATCGAGAAAGAAGCGGTCCAAGTGGATGATTAACTTTTTGAAAGAGCGGGAGAATTATGGAATTATATTCCTCGGCTTAGAATAGACGACGTGCTATTCAATAATTTTACTTGCATGTCAAAGGCCAACTTTTTTGAATTGTTGAATATAATGAAGCCCAAAATTGAAAAAAGACAAAATTCAGAAGAGCCCCCCCCCGAATATACCCCCTGAATATATGCTGGCAATCACACCACGATTTCTGGCCAGTGGTGATCTCTATTCTACATGTACAGTGTTTCCAAAATGACTCGTGATGAACGATTTGACGCACAGTAATCCAACCCGTGCGGTTCGCCGTGCGCTACACCCTCCCCATCGTTCAACACCTCCGTGCGTCTTGGAAGAGGCATGCGCTCCGACCTTCTAGAGGCATGCGTCTCATGCGCTACACCGTGCGCTGTGAGGCATGCGTTTGACGAACGTAAAGTTGAACAAGTGTAGACACACCTTTATAGAGATAAGGGTGGATTTTCAGCCATCTGGTTCATGAGAGGGTTCGGGTGGTTCAGCATTTTTGCGTGGAGCTTTTCATAGTTTTCTTTTATTGTCTCTTGCACGGTGGGAATGCTGAGATCAGAGTGAAGGACCGAGTTCCTGATGTACCTATGGTTTCCCGTGATCATTCTTAACACTCGATTTTGTGTGGTTTGAACTTTCTTTAAGTGGGTTTCCGCTGCTGATCATCATAGTCCACAAGAAAACTGCCAAATTGGTCGGATGAGAGATAAGTAAAGGAGTCGTTTACTTTCGAGGGAAAGTGAGGAGCGTTCGTCCAGCAGATGTTTCAGGGAGCGGATCCTACGCACTTTTGCTACCAGCGTCTTGACATGTTCGGCCCATGTTAGTTTTTCATCTAGATGGACTCCCAAGTATCTGACATTTACAGAAACTATTAGACTATTCTAAAGTATGTGTCGGGTAAGTGTGGGTTTTGGTTGATGTCAGCCACTTCTAAGAGGTAAAAATTAAGGGTTGAAATGTTCAAGAGCTAGCTCGGAAAATCTCGAAATAAAGGTATCGTTTTTTCACCACTTTTAAATAGTATTGAATTTAAAAAATTTTTTGAGACCTCCCGGAGCTCTGTAGGACAAAACGTTCGTTCCTTACGAGTACTTGAAGGTTTTCCTTCGATAAAACAGAATCACGAGTGTGAATCACAAAAGAGGTCTAATCACCGTTAAATTTTTAGCTAACCAAAACGCGATCGCTGTTTAACCAGTAATCAAATTTCCATACGAAGCTCCCTATTTTTTGAATCGAGTGTGAAGCGTTTAGTTCTTTCTAATAAACTTGATTGTGAAGGTGTGAAGGCAGTATGGTGTGGTAGGTAGTACCTACTAATGGTTGGTAGGTTGAAAAAAACGGTGCAAATTATTGCCCAAAGGTTTATTATTTTCTGTATAGATCCCTCCCTACCAACCATAGGTACCAACTACCTACTAGGGCATTTTTGAAAATTTCAACCCTTCATTTCCATGTGATTGGTGGTTGGGGTTGAAATTACAAACTCATGTTATTTTTCTTAAAGTTGGAAGGGGAAATAGTTTCCACATCATCCCTTGATGTCCCCCCCCCCCCCCTACAACGCTAAATACGAATTTCTTTCATCGGAATTATTTTGATCAAGAGGGGGTTTTTGAGGCTCAATCGACTGGATTCAGTTTTACTCAGTTTGCCATTGTGCACTCTTTCTTTAATTGCTCTTCATCCCGTCTGTCGAAAATTCTTTTTCTCTCTGAAACCATCAACTGAAAGAGTGTATAGGTTGAACTGTACCTATTTTAAGTGAACACTATTTTATCAAAACAATTTGATTCCGTGCTGTGAACGAGAACTTTTTACTGACAACACAATTTCAAAAGTAAACAAATTAACAGGTGTCAAAAACATGATTCAAAATAAAAATTAACTGTAGACCGCTACAATCACCCCCTCCCTAATAACAATGATAACTTTTCAATTTTGTGGGAAACCGAACAACTCTTCCTGATCTTGTTCTGTAAGGCTGCTGTGGCAGTGGCGACTGTGGGGTAATTTGTGAGTGTTGTGGCATGTGTTGTGCTTGAGTGGAATCCGTAGGATGTGTAGATGACGATTCGGGGTTGATAAGGTCTTCTTGTGGTGCTGTTGTGCTGTTTGGTCTGAGATCTTCGTTTGTTAAAAATGCTGGTTTCAGACGATCTATCGTGACTGACATTTCTTTGCCCTTGACCCAAATGATGAATGTTTTTGTTTTTCTCTCTTTTACCTCATAAGGGCCATCGTATGGTGACTTCAACGGACTACGAATGCCATCGTAACGCAGAAAAATATGCTTAGGCTGTTCCAATTCAGGGTGTACAAAAATGGCTCTTTGCCCATGCCATTTTGCTGGTTGAGGCTTCAAATTTTCCATAGTCTGCTTTAGGCAAGCAACATATTCGTGGGTTGGAGCTGAAACGGGGGAGTCTTCAAAGAACTGACCAGGTAGTCGTAGTGTGGTGCCGTAAACAAGTTCTGCTGTACTACATCCGAGATCTTCCTTCAACGACGATCTTATCCCCAGCAGAACCATCGGTAACACGTCAGCCCAACGTTCAGTGTTATGGCATCGGATTGCTGCTTTTAGCTGTCTGTGCAGGCGTTCTAGCATCCCGTTTGCTTTCGGGTTGTATGCAGACGTGAAGCTGTGCGAAATCCCCAAAGTAGTTGTAAGTTGTCTGAATAGTGAACTTTCAAACTGACGGCCTCTGTCCGAAGTTATCTTGTGAGGGACCCCAAATCGACTGATCCAATGTGCGCAAAATGCCTGAGCCACAGTGTCGGCCTTGCTGTCTGCAAGTGGTATAACCTCTGGCCATCTGGTGAACCGATCTATGCAGGTTAATACGTAGGTATATCCCTGAGATGGAACCAACGGGCCAACAAGATCCACATGGACGTGAGAGAAACGTTCACTGGTTGGCTGGAATTTGCCTAAAGCGCTGTGGGTATGCTTTTGGACTTTGTTTCGTTGACAGTCAATGCAAGAGCGAACCCACTCCTTGCAATCTTTAGTCATAGAGGGCCAGATGAACCGTTGACTGAGTGACTTATAGGTTGCTCTATTACTCGGATGGGACAAGTTATGCACTGAGTCAAAAACTTGACGTCTGAAACTAGGAGGAACATAAGGGCGCACAAAACCTGTCGAAACGTCGCAATGCACGGGAGCATCTGAGTTGGAAAACTGAATTTGTTTCCACTGTAAGGAGGAATCAGATGGAAGATCTTCTTTGCACTGAGCCTTGGCTAATTCTGCATAATTTACTGGCAATGGGGCAAAAGCTTCAATTCGTGACAAACAATCTGCTACAACATTGTTTTTTCCAGAAATGTGTTGAATGTCAGTTGTGAATTGGCCGATGAAGTCAAGGTGTCTGATTTGTCTTGGTGTAGCTTTGTCTGGTTTCTGGAGGAATGCATATGTCAGTGGCTTATGGTCAGTGTACAGTGTGAAAACTCTACCTTCGAGTAAGTGTCTGAAGTATCTGATGCAGTCGTGAGCAGCCAAAAGTTCTCTGTCATATGCACTGTAATTTCGCTGAGTAGGAGATAGAGTACGTGAAAAGAAACTAATTGGTTGCCATTCTCCATCTACTTTCTGCTGTATGCTGCCTCCAATAGCAACGTTTGAAGCATCTACCATGAGGGACCAGGGGACGTCTGAACGAGGATGAGTTAATAGTGTTGCTGCACTCAATTCTGCTTTGCATTGTTCGAATGCACACCGAGTTTCTGTAGTCCACACTATTTCAGAATTCTCTTTCCCAACGTGTCCCCTTAGATAGTTAGTGAGTAGAGAGAGATGGTCAGCTGCTTTGGGAATGAAGCGACGGTAAAAATTGAACATTTCAAGAAATCGTCTCAAGCTCTGGATGTCCTTAGGCAGTTCGAATTTTTGTAGTGTTTCGACTCTACTTGGTAATGGTGTGTGATACCTTGCGTACATACCAAGTGTCCCAAGAACTCAATCTGTGACTTCCCAAATTCACACTTTGCTGGGTTGATGACCACTCCGAAATCTCGGAAGCGTTGGAAAAGTGTTTTGAAGTCTTGTAGGTGCTCTTCCTGTGAGGAACTAGCCACCAAACAATCGTCAATGTAGGCCCTAACATTTGGTAGTCCTCTAGTCAATTCATTGACAAAGCGTTGAAAGGTTTGGGCTGCGTTACACAACCCAAAGGTCATTTGAGGGAATTCGAAAAGGCCAAAGGGAGTAATGATCGCAGTTTTCTCTATATCCTCAGGAGCCATAGGGATCTGGTGGTAAGCCTTAAGAAGGTCAATTTTAGAAAAGATAATTTTGCCATGAAGGTCTTGAGCCAGATCTTGTATATTCGGGAGTGGATAACGGTCAGGAACTGTAATTCGATTGAGAGCACGAAAATCCCCACATGGCCTCCAATCGCCAGTCTTTTTAGGTACCATGTGCAACGGGCTTGCCCATGGGCTCTTGGATGGACGACAAATACCCTGCGACACCATGTAGTCAAACTCTTTTTTGGCTATCGCGTACTTTTCAGAGTCTAGGCGACGAAACTTGGCAGATATGGGAGGTCCAGTAGTTATGATGTGATGGACAACATTGTGTTTTGGCTCAACCAAAGTGAACGAAGGCCTCGTAATGTCCTTGAATTCAGCGAGAAGAGAATGATAGCAGGAGAATGAACCTATGGTCGTTATTATTGGCATTTCAGTAGTACGAAGCTGACCATTGGCTGATAAGGAAGTGAGAGAATCGTGTAAACATCGACGCTTCAAATCAACCAAGAGACCATAGTGTGCCAAGAAATCTGCCCCAATGATCGGCTTGGACACTTCTGCAATGACAAATGGCCAGTGAAAAGATCGACGAAGACCTAAATCAATTGACAGAAGTGACGTACCATATGTCTTTATCTCTGTACCATTGGCTGCAATAAGTTGGTACTTAGAGGGCCGTTTTCTGTCTGTCATGGAAGGAGGAACAACACTGACATCAGCACCTGAATCGACCAGGAATGTTTTTTTGTTACTTTTATCTCTGATGAAAAGGCGGCTACTTAATTGGCCAGCATCGCCTGCCGCATCTAACGATTGGCCTACTGGTTTTCCGATGGTTTATAATTCTGTTTGGAATAACAACAAGGCGGTTCGCAATTGATTGCTTTATCACCATATCGAAAATGATATCGACATCGCCACGTACCTGTGGCTATTTTGTTATCCCTTGTGGAAGGTTTTGTTCTAGAACTTGATCTGGATCGTGAACGTCTAGGTTGTCTGTATTGCATGGCATCTAATGTATCAAACCTACGAGTCAGCGCATCAATCTTATTCACTAGATCGTCATATGAAGGATTACAATTAGGTTGAGAATGCGATGGTTGAGATGTATTTGTCAGATTTATTGAGGAACATTCGGATCTTGGGTCTGAAACTTCCATGATCTTATCAGCTAGTGGTACTAAAGTTTCTAAACTAGCATTAGAGCTTACTGACAGAATCGCTCGTGTATTCGTTGGAAGTTGCTGAAGCCACAAAGATTTCAGGATGGTGTCGCTCACTTTGTTGTTCGCTAGATCCTTCATCTCTCTCAATAGTTGGCTGGGTCGACGATCTCCAAGGGTTGTATCTTTCAGCAAACGTTGTAGTCTCTTATCTTCAGAATCCGAGAACGAGTCAATGATTCTCGTTTTGATGGTTTCATACTTGTTTTGCGCAGGTGGTGAGATGACAAGATCACTGACTTGGGAAAGGATGCTGGAATCAATTGCTGCCACAATACAATCAAATCGGTCTTGGTCACTGACAACGTTCTTCATCCGAAATTGTGCCTCACATTGACTAAACCAAATGGCTACATTGGCCTTCCAAAACGGAGGTGCTATGAAACTTATGGCCCGAACATTTTCTCTTGGTGGTGCCTCTGCAGCGTTAGGGTCTGGTAGGACAGCGTTAGAATCCATGTTCTAAGTCGGGGTTACTAATTATAGGTTGAACTGTACCTATTTTAAGTGAACACTATTTTATCAAAACAATTTGATTCCGTGCTGTGAACGAGAACTTTTTACTGACAACACAATTTCAAAAGTAAACAAATTAACAGGTGTCAAAAACATGATTCAAAATAAAAATTAACTGTAGACCGCTACAAGTGGTCACTCGTAGGACAAAGCGTATTTTGACACTGAGGTGGGTCCACGCGTATCGTGATCCTATTTGATGCCCAGCTATTACTCTCTGTCAAAGGAATGCCGATTTCAACACGTCTGTTTATGTTGGTCGATTTACATTGAAGCATCAGAACTTTAATTGTATTTTTATCGGAACCACGAAACAGCACTTGAACAGTTTTGGCTTTGTATTAACTAGGTCTATTATGTACCGCTCCTTTGTCAAAAATAGCGCTGGCCTCTCAGGGTTTTCTTTCTTCTTCGTCTATTCTGATAAACATCTGCTTGAATTTGCCACTGATTCTGTCCTATCACGTTGCCATGTTTTACGAGTACATTTAGCTAGAGACGTGAAAACCCAGTGTAAAGTTTCCAGGATTGTTATGACGATGCTGTGAAGACAGGAAGTAGTTTAGTCGGACGTTTATTGCTCTTCAGTGGGTCTACTATTAAATGAAGGAGCTCAAAACGTAGTTCCGAATGTTCAAAATCGGGCTTAGTGCTCTCTGTAGCTCAACAATTGTACATTCAGTATATATGAGTGGATGTAAGCCACTTGTTATGATAGCTCTTAAGTCTGCTTCCCGATTTCCCATCAAAACAGAACCAACATATAATATGATGGAGACCATTGAGGCAGTCATCTTGTTTCTGAGTTACTGTTGGGTTTCTTCGCTCATGAACGTTTGCCGCCATGAAATTACACCTGAGCCTGCCGCCTTTGTTCTGGACAATGGATATTACTCTCAAGAACCTGAAAAGTTGTTAACTTCCAGGCGTCGATCCTCCCTGGATTGACAAGACGAGCTTTATAGCCACTGCGAGACCGCGGGCGGTGATTCGTCATGAAGGCTCGGCCCTTCCGTGACTCGGCTCTTTTTTTTCCTTCAAAGAAGACGAAGAAAGAAGAACATTAGGAAGGCTTCTAGTCTTACGATCTCTTGTTAATGTAAGGACTCGTTTATTCCCGGATCATTGTAAACTCGTTTCGACTGTTCCTATGACTGAACCGCCTAACCGTCGTACTTTTTAGTGAAGCCCATGTACTAGTTACCATTCCAACAAAGTTCGGCGAAATTACTTTTCAGTCTGCCAAAATACCTTATTGTTCGGTGTCCCCATTGAGGAAGTGAAACGTTTGTTTCCTCCTACTTTCAAATGAAAGGTGTTTCTACGGAAAAACGAAGAGAATCCACTCTGTTTGCATTTTTCCTGAATAGTTAATGGGATTGATGAAAATCGGGTTGATTTCGGAAAATAAGTCTCCTGTAATTTTTGGGAGACAATCAAAATTTATGATTTCAAAAAATAACCGGGAAAACGGAACACTTCAACGTGAAGCGGGAACGCTCGCTGATTGGCTGTTCGGATCGCTGTCCCCTCCCAGTGTTGCCCGATGGTACGACGAAATCGTGTTATCTAAGAGGAAAGTTATCAAACAAAAACAGGGGAAACCTAATTTTCCCCATCTTGCTTTTTCAGTTTTTCGATTTCGAACTTTACTGGTTTTGTGAAATGTTGCAGCTGGGGGACTATAGATTTCTCGATCTCAGCGCTTCAAGCGGCCATAAATGAACTATTCCAGGATTACGTCATCCTCCCGGTTTCTTTAAACGTTCATATTTTCTACACTGTTATGTTTATTCGTAAATTAGGAAGTATGGGCTGAAAGTTTGCCGTAGGTGGGTTTTCGAGGTGCTGAATCCGATTTCGGGGTCAAAAATAGGAAATTCCGACATGGTGAAATTCCTCATTTGTTGTTCAATTGTTGAACTAAGTATAAAAAACGATGCAAATACACCGAAGAAATTGCCCGAAGAATAACAACTTTTTCTTCTCTCCATCTTTTCCAATACCTATTTGGGAAAAGAGATGAAATTACCTCGCGCCTACAGGAAGAACAATGGGACTACTGCACGGTTTCGAGAAACTGTTCCTCCCTGTTTAGTTTTCAATCATCAGTCTGTTGTTGTCAATTGGTTTTTTTTAAATTTTTTTTCTAATATTTATTTTTCAAACCATAGACCCAATATAAATATGATTAAAAAAAAAAAAATACAAACTCAAGTGCCCAACAATTGTCTGCTGACCATCTAATTGCCCAACTTTGCCCAAATCCGGAGAATGGTTTTGATTGATAATTGATTTCATTTCAATCGATCATTGTGGAAAAACGAAAAATCATAACCTAAAATTGCTAACAGCTTCTCGATTGTGTTCACGTTCATCGTCGTGGAAAATTTGCATGGTTTTTCTTAGAAAATTATTCATACTGAGAATTATTTGTATTATAGGACTGATAAAACAACACAACATAACTATTAACCCTTAACTTGGCAATGTAGCTTTAAAGCAACTTCAGTCGGTAAAAAAATCCCAAAACGTTATGATGGTTCAATTTTGGATATTTAAAGACAAAGCTTGTGATATTACCTTAACCCTTTGACTCCCAGTGGGACAATACGTCCCAATGCTGCTTCAAAAATTACCAATGGGCAAAGCGGTCTCTGAAACGCTTGTGAAACCGTGCCTGCATGTCCCACAGGTCTCTAACGTTCATTTGGGGTAGCAGTTTACCACTTGCTCGGTACATTGCAGCACATAGAGAGTTTTGGGAGAACCATGGTGTACTGTTGGGACAGTTTTTCTCATCCATAACCTACAGTTGGGACAAACATCCCAGTGTTGCAAAATCGTTGGGACCAGAACGTCCCACTCATAAAATATTAGTGAGGCACTTGGTCTCACTCATAAAATACTACTTAGTGGGACACTTGGTCCCCGCCTTCATGTGCCAGTGGGACACCTATGTCCCACCACCCCCTCCTCACCTATGTATCAGAAAATCATAAGTGGACCAGTTCTCTGGCCTTTGGACATTATTAAAACACTGGGCCGAATTTGATTTGAAATTTTCCATAAAAAAATTAGGAGTCAAGGGAGGAAACCTCCAATTAGCTTGTTATGATGGTTTAAATTCGGATATTCGGAGACAAATCTCGCGAAATTACCTTAAATTCTTGTTAATTTGGGAGGAAATGTTTTTTTAAAACTTAATTTCTAGAATTTATCTTAATGAGTTCGACGGAGGTTCTGGTTTAATGCAACATGAGCATCAGTATTTTGGCACTGTATCTTTAAAGCAATATTGTTGTTCTGCACTCCTGCTGTAGTCATTTTCTTGGTTGTTGTGGAGAGGAAGCAGAGGACGTCAATATACTCTTTTGAACATTTATTTGGCTAGCGCTTTCAGGGCAAACTATGGCCCCTTTCTCAAGCCTACAAGAAAAAACAAATAATTGAAGACCGTGACTTTAGGGGGTCCAATGTATCCTTGAGTGAAGGAACGAAGCTATTTATTTTAGTAGGATAGCTCCATGCTATCCTTACACTCTCATCCACTCGCGCAAAAACCTTCTGCAGTTCATTTTGCCACATTGGATGGTAGGTACACGAAACAAACTTTCTTGCTGGTCTATCACTTTCAACCAGTGCATCATCTACCTGCAAAGTCAAATAAATGTTGAAAAGAGTATATTGACGTCCTCTGCTTCCTCTCCACAACAACCAAGAATAAAGCAATATTCATACAATGGACCGATCTATCGATAATTTGGCAATGTAGCTACATCTGTTAAACTGACTGATGGCTTAAGGCCTTAATGTTTTTTAAAAAGCATTTTTCCCTTGTTTGTTAGCGTATTTGGCATCAATTGAAAAACATATTGAAGCGATTGGTCGAGTTGCATTTTCCTTGCCAAGTTAAGGGTTAAGCGGAATACAACATTAGGTATGCAAGCTGCGCGCTTACAATAATAAATTATTAAACGAGACTGCCAATCAGACTTGAATGTCTTTTGAGAAGTGAAGGTTTCTGTAGGCTGGAAGGATCTTGGCTGAACCCCGGCAAGTACTAAGAACACTATGATCAGCCGGCTATTTCCACTAAATCTTCTGTCTAAACCCTCGACTTAGCGATAAATGATCTATTATTGGTAATGATCGGATTTCTGTTGGAATTTGCAAGTCATCCCTTTTCAATCCTTGAAAACATTCTGAAGGACGTCGATTGTCGTTCTTCAACAGAGGCTCCCATTGTCGCTCCACGTAGATCTCCCGAAGGGTCTTTACAAGTGTCACAGGAAACGAACGACCGGTGATACAGACACTAGACGACTTCGATGATTCAGGCACTACAGGATGAGTGTTTCTCGAAGGGGAGGCTACACATACTGATACATCCATACACAAACTACACCGAAGGCACCAACACGTATGCACGTTCCCCCGATGTTACACAAACGCCCAGGCGAGTGCCGATCCTTCAAATAGAGTGCATCGTCACGTCTCATCACGAACAAAGATGAGACGCGTTTTTTTCAGGTTCGCCGCGATATCTTTAGGCGACTTTGAAAGATTCAGTCGCGCAGCATCTCAGCGTACGGTCGATTCGTGCTCGAGGCGACGGGGTTTCAAAGGCATTCCCCGAGAACCCACCAGTTCAAATTGGGTGGACCAGCAGATTAATCCTCAATGCTGGATTCCAGAAAGGCCCACTTCATCACTTAGCCAGATAAGAACGCTGTTTCCTTGGCCTATGAGGTTGCGTTCGAACATCCTACTTATTGCATCATAGCATTCTCTAATCACAGAATTACAACAATAACTGAACTTTTTAGAACGTCCCATATTAAGACTTGAGCGTCCTTATGCGATTAATCTGGGGTAAAGTTGGACAACACTCAACAGAAAAGAAAAATAACCGCGAATAATAACCCGTTTTAGACCATTCTGAATTAAAATCCGCGAAAAAACCATAGGTGAATGTCTTGTAGCGAATACCAAAATTTACTCAACAGTAATTTTTACCTGCCACAATATAAATTGTGTCTGGCCAGGACAGTTGGAGATGGTAGGGTCCAAATTTGAGAAAAAAAAAATCAAAATCAAAGCAGAGATGCGGTGGTAAGTATTTTATTAAAAATAAACTTAAAATTTCGGAGGAAAACCCCAAAAAAAAAAAAATGTATTGGAAATTCCAAAATATAACCTATACTTAGGTCTTATCTTATATTACCTAAAAGAAAGTTTACTTAGTTCCTAAGGGATGGCCACCCTAACATTATTCAAAAAAAGAAAAATATTATAAATTTTCTACACGATCGCGAACTTCCTATGCTTAGTCGAAGTATTCCCCTGCTAGGCCCAGAACTAGCCGCCTCCAGAGTTGATAAAAGGCTTCGGGAGGCTGAGAACAGAAAACGAAGGAAAAAAAATGAAAATTTGATTTTCCTTCCTGCCGCCTCGTGAAAGCTCTACTGGAGTTTTGGGGTTAATTAACCTAATTACCTTAGGTATCAAAATGATTCCTACCTTCGAAGCAAAGTGTAAGGGCGAGGGGTTTGGCAAACGATCGTCCGTCCTTAGAGGGTAGGTACTCCGCCAGGTAGGTTGGTAGTACTCAGCAAAACGATAGGTATTGTGCAGAAGTAGATGACTGCTGGAGAACAAAAAAAAAAGGAACAATCCCATGATGATCCAGACTTCACCAACAATCGTCCATGGTACTTCAAGTGCTGCAGGTAACGTACCTTAATGTTGGCTTCAAAATCCTGAAATCCAGGGCGATCCCTCCGACGAAGAAAATGGAAGAGAAGGTGTCCTCGTGGATTATAACAGGTTAGCAAAACTAGAGAAGCTCCAGCTATCCGCACTGAATGGCGATGGGAAGCCAACTAAATCTTGAAGTGAAGGGATAGGTCAAGTGATCTCGGAGTTGAGAGATAAGCTCCCGAATATCAACCTGACCAAAGTTGAGGACGCTGCTACAATCTGTCTGTGTGTGTGTGATAATGTGTACTCTGCCCTGTTGAGAGGGGGGTGAGAGCCCTGGACGCACAAAACGCACGATGAGATTTGAACCCACGACCCCCACAGAAGTCGGTCCAAATTCCACCGCCAAACAACGCTCGGCCCTGCGACCGTGGCCACACCGGACCCCCGGTTGTGCACTACTTTACCGGAATATTACATTTTGCCTTTTAAGATGGGAAAGGGGGAGTTGATGCTTAAATAACGGGCGTTTTTGGTGCATAATCTCGTGTACAGGCCACAATTTCCGACCGATTTACTTGTTTATTTTTTTGTTCGACTCAGAAATCTTCCGAAAGCACACTATTTCACCAGAGTATCAAAATTACAAGATGAGAGAGCGGGGATCCTCAATGAGAGGATCAAGCCTAATTAATAAAATTAGATACAGCTTTATAACATGACTGAATTGACTTTGTTCTTTTTATTTATTAGGTAATTACATGACGGGGGGTGTCTTATCTAGTTTAAGTCAGATCAGTACCCGAAAGTGCGGAACTTTTTTTACAGACTGGTGGACTTAGCGGCCCCTCTTGCGACTTGCGAATCCTCCTTCAACTTTAATTCATAACTGAGACTTGACTCATGATTTTCAGAGTTTATGCGACGTCGGTTCTCTATGAATTTCATCACCGTCTGACCAATGACACGTAAGCATCCATTTCTTACGATCGAGTAGCCCGTTTTTGTTACGATTTGGAGGGTAATTGAGCCGTAAATGGATTACCCATCGAATTCATCATGAAGAGAACCTGATGTACTATCAACATGATCGCGAAAACCATGATTAATATTGGGTAATTTATCAGTGCTGAACTAGTATTATTGCTTTATAATACAACAATCAATCATTAAACGAAAACACGAAAATTTGAGCTTGCACTAGGATGGTGGATGTTTAGAACTAGGGATGGGTATCGATTAATCGAAGTAATCGATTAATTTGTAAAGATTATTCAACGATTATTCTCTCCTCACATTGTCAATTATCACTGATTAGTTAGGTTGTTATTGTTAGTTACTCTCCTTGTTACGTTAATAGCGAATTTTCAAGGAAAATGAACCTGTCGAAGGCCTCAATTTTTAGAAAGGACTTTTTTGAAAAATTTCTTCATTGAAATCCATTTTGGAACATTCTGAAACGATCCTTGAAGAGTTTAAAAAAAGATTTCTTTGAAATTCGCTCATTGATTCATGCTGCATGAATGGACTTTCTTTTACGTATTATTACATACATACGTTATTGTAAAATGCATTTTGTAATAAGTAACTTAGTAAAAATCCAACTAAACCTGGTATCATGTTGGAAACAGATGGCATAGTCTTTTCCTGAGGTTTCTAAAATCGCCTTGAAATACGAGCCTGCAGTGGCTACCTCTGTTCCAGGAAGGTTTTTTTCTGAAACTGGCCAAATTTTAAGGGAACAGAGGAATCAGCTGACCACCGAGTTAGCAAACTCCTTTTTCTGAAAGACATAGATAAACAATATTGGAGCGAGTAATAACATCATTGTATCTACTCTTTTTTTTCACTCTTACTTGGGATGTAATTTTAAATTTTAATAATTTTTAAGTTGAGTTTGTAGTTTTTATTGTACCTAACCAACTTTATCCCAACCTTTTTGATATAATCGATTAATAATCGATGTTTGATAATGATCGGTGAATCGATTACTCCAGTCGAAATAATGGTTGTATTTCATTAATCGATTATTCGTTGGTCGATACCCATCCCTATTTGGAACAACAACGGTTACAACGTACAATCGTTTATGTGTACTATGATGTACAGTCTGAGTAAAGAAACCATATTGTTTTACATTCTAGGAACAAACTGCACTAGTCGATGTCAAAACCAAAACTGACTTTATTCAATGTATCTAAATCATAACTAAGTAATAAAACACGTGTATAAATTCCTAACATTACTCCCTCTTTTCCTTTTTTGAGTTTTTCTTCAATGATCATTTAACCTCCCATAGCAGCAAATAATCCTTTTTCAAAATTTAAGAATTTGATCGACTTTTCACCATTTTTTTCTTTCCTGCCTCTCTTGCCACCATCCGTTCTTGCTTCTCAACCAACTGCAGATCCAGACAAGATTCCTCCGTAGGATTTCTTAAGATACCAGGTACGCCACTTTTCTCGTCCCCTTTCCCAACATCTTTCCAGCTCAGAAACGGGTTGTGCCTGGCTTTCAATTGGATATGCCACTTCGTCTTTCCCAAGAGGACTTGTGTGGAAAACACTTTGCACCAAAAAGCGTCTCGTCTCTTTCACGAGTGTTGGAATAGCATTGGCACGAACTGAAATTGTTGTCCTGTCTTCGTCTGTAAGAGCTAGCAAATCGCCCAGCGAATGAACCTTTGCCCACTCTTTCTTTTCAGATTGTTCCTTCGAAATTAGAAAATGGGAAACAACCTCCAGCTGGCATTCCAGGGCCTCAACATCTTGGGACAGAGCAAGGATTTGTTTGTTCTTTCCATCAAATATTTCCTCACCAGCATCAACTTCTTCTTGAATGCGGAATTGGAATCGGAAGCCAGAGTTGTTGAGCTGGGCCTTTTCAATAACTAGCCTTTCATTTCTTGATGTTTCGATTTGGAGAACATCTTTCAGCTGCTGGATCTCTGTGATGTAAGCAACGGACTCTGCATGCTGCAACTTCAGGCTACGACGCAACTCACCGTTCTCATCTTGGAGCATCTGAGTTCTCTCAAATTCTCTCTCCAATTTTGTGACGTATTCTTCGTTCTCGACTTTAAATTTCATGTTTTCTTCTATAATGACTTCCACTTCATATGCTGCTTCCTTCAACTGTTTGTGATGTTTGTTTTTCATTTCCTGAGTTGAAACTTCCAATTCTCGCAGTTTGGTTGCCATTGCAATATTTTCGTTGTCTCTACATTTGATCTCAATTTCCATGCTCGATAGGCTGCGTGGATATTTTTCATTTTGTTCAACAACATGATTTTGTTTTTCCTCAAGTTGCTTTTTCAATACCAGGACAGTTTTTCTATTGATTTCGTCGTTGATAAGCGATTCGTTCAATGAATTTCTCATTGTTTCGCATGCTATCTCTAAATCGCCAATGATCTTGTCCTTATCTTCAAATGGTGGTGTCTTTGGACGATAATCGGTCAACTCTGATCTTTTCCTTGAACTATTGACACCTGGAAACTGAGCATTTTTTCGTGACCATGAGTCACAATTATTGTTTTGCGTCAAGTGACAACAATCTTCTTCCATAAATGTTGAATCTTCGTCTTTCCAGCTTCCTTCTCTCCTCTCGTTTTGAACTAGTTCTTTTGCTGCTTCCACATTGCGCGAGCAGAACACCGAATGGAAGTACAGCACGCCGCACTCAACACAGCAATTCTTTTCCTCACATACCCAATCTTGGGTGGGCGTCTGCCTTCTTCCCTTAGACCGCCTATTTCGTGGTACTCTACCACTTCCTCGAATCTCTGGCAGTCCCCATTCCATCATCTCCTTCTGATGAATTCGTGAAGCACCGCTGCCATCACTGTTGAGGTTTTACATTCTAGGAACAAACTGCACTAGTCGATGTCAAAACCAAAACTGACTTTTTTATTCAATGTATCTAAATCATAATTAAGTAACAAAACACGTGTATAAATTCCTAACAATATTAACTTAACGGTAGTCATCATGGTCATCTTCGAAATAAATAATTGAAAGCCGATGTACCTTCAAACTACATAATTAATCCTCTCCATTGTGTTTCTTGTTCGCCCTTCTTCCTCTTGTGTACTTCGTACATATGCATTAATACCCGCTGCCAACTACCCTTTCACCATTCATTTTCACGTGAACCACGGTGGGATCTCTCGGTAAGAAAAACACGTTATGCGCTCCGAAAAACTCGGATAAAAAATATTCTCTCGTTCCCATTTCGGTCTCTTCGATCTTCGTTATTTTCCTCTATTTCCCCCTTTTTTACGTTCTATTTTCACGAGCTGAACCCTTCAAGGTTCACTGGGTGGTTTTAGAGCTCGTTTTTCCGAAATTTTATTTCATTCTTCGCGTGACCTATTACTTCTGGTTTTATTCCGACATGCGGTATTTCGTTATTAACGTAACCTCGGCGGTGCTATTTCGTGAGTGCATTTTCTCGTCACGTCGAGAGATAAATGAATTTATTGTGTCATCAGTCAGAAGTCATTCGTGGTTTACGATTCGTATATAATTGTTAATATGACGTACTACGCATTCCTGCCGAAATTTTATTACTGATAATGCCATTATGAACCACTTGTCAATTCATCTTCTTCAATTAGTCTGCCAATCTGTTCGGACAGCATTAAACCCAAAAAAGGCCTTGCTGCCTAAATAACCAATTTCTCCTCACAAGTACCCATGGTTACCACTCTCGATACTAGCAAACATACATCTTTATAAATAACGCTGCAAATTATTACGCAAAGATTTATTATTTTTCAGTATAGATCTCTCGACTGCAAAGCACACAGCTTTGCCATTGCCACAACCTACCAACTATATTTTGACTTCTCAATCAAGTTTAATTTGCAGAAATAAACGCTTAACTCTCAATTCGAAGAAATAGGGAGTTGTGGGTGCCTCCATTAGGATATTTGCATACTGGTTGCTAAGAACGCAAAACTGAGTACAACTCGAAGAAAATAATAACAAAATGCATTTCGGTCAAATGAAATGTTAATAGAGATTAGGCTTCTTTTGCGATTCACACTCGTGTTTCTAATTTATCGAAAGTCCAACGCTTAAGTTCTCATAGGGACCGAACCGTTGGTCCTACAGAGCTCTAGGTGGTCTCATAAGATTATAAAAATTCAATACTATTTTAAATTGATGAAAAAAGAATATTTTTATATAGAAAAAATTTGAGCTAGGGCGTTTTGAACATTTCAGCCCTTATTTTTCTATTATTAGAAGAGACTGACATCAACCAAAAGCTTCAGGGCATAACTAGACCCCATATCAAAATCGGTCCATGGAATCTAAAAAAAGTGCCGGGGTAAAATTTTTTTCTTGGTCGATTCTAACGGTTCATTATTGAATTAATTAATTAAATAATTAAATTATTGAATAATAAACCAAAAATTATGGGGGGGGGGGGGGCACCGCTATAAGTGTTTTTCTAACCCCCATATTAACGGTGATAGAGAGTCGGGACCACCCTGTATACGATTATGAGATGAGATTTTGTGCTGAATCCCGATGTACCGTTATATTACTGTGATCATAATAGCAATATTCACAAAAAAAGATTAACACTTTTTTGGATTCCTAGGGTTGTCCAAATTCCTGGCTAACAAACTCGTCTTTTTGATTGTTATTATGAACAATTTGGAAAAACTTTAGCGAAACAATTTCATAAATTCATTCGAATTTTTGGCCATTCAATTTGAATTTTTGTCAAAGTTTTTTCGATTTTCTGATTCTACGTACCTTGAAACGCTAACCATACATTTTGGGGGGGGGGGGTTAAATTTTTTTCCTTGGCCGATTCCAACGGTTCATTATTGGAAATAATGATTAATGTATCATCACAACTATCATTATTGTTGTCTACATATCATCAACGTCACAGGAAATTCGAATAAGTATGCTAGATGGTTGATTTATAGTACAATAATAATCGCGAAAATGTAGCAATAATCCCAATACTTTCGAGTTTTTATTGTTTATCTCTGCGTAGGAGTGACTGAAGTTTGAAATGTAGGTGATCCCCAGACTCAGAATTTTATGCTTAACAATCGATTTGGGACACTGTTTAGTTGGAATAACCGTTTTTGAGGTACTTACAGGTGCTGCTTACAGGTGCTTGGTACTTGCAGCCATGTTGGGAATATTTGACACTCGATTGTGCTTGGACGACTGAATCTATTCTAACTTTTGAGTAGGTAGGTCTTTTGACGCAAAATGCTATGCTAATTAACTTTGGTATGAGTGAATTTGCCCGTAGAATGCACCATTACCCAGCTATACGCAAACCTAAAAACGTGCCAAAATTTCGTGGTTTTTTTTGGCTCTTAAAACTTAAGCACTACTCAGACACCGTCGCACACTCTTACACCCCTTATTTGAGTGGCTCAGAATTGATTAAAACCATTTCCAGCTTGTGCTTATTTTGTAAGCAGCTTGAGTCTAATTTGCTTGGGCTAATGTAGGTTTGCTATTAAAGTTTTTCATCATCAAGTACTGATTGATACCTTAATTGTTATCACAATCAAAAAAACTAGGTGTGAGTAGTGTAGCTTTCTCACATAGAATGAATCCCATAATTTATGGAACGTAATTTTCACGATTATGTTGATGGTTTTCTAAGTTGACAACAATACGATTGAAACGTCTTTCACGATGAGCCACAAAATACCATCAAAATTAAAGGAAAATCGGATTACTAGATTGTGAGAAATTGGTTTTAGGGTGATGAAAGGTACTGGAAAAGAACAAACTAGCCTCTCTGAATTTCGGGAACTTTGAAAATATCTTGGAAGCATCAGCTTCCCAAAACATATTCTTGGTTGTTATGGAGAAGGAAGCAGAGGACGTCAATATACTTTATTCACATTTATTCGGCAAGCGCTTTCGGGGCAAACTATGGCCCCTTTCTCAAGCCTATGTTCACTCTGCAATTATTCTCCCACTATCTTCCATCCCTCCTCAATCACCAAAATCTCACCTCTGCCAATCTTGAAAATTATTCTCACCTTGTCCATTTCCATAACAATTATTCTTTTCAAATAACCTGAGATTGTTGTTCCTGTTAAAATTGAAAAAGTTCTCCTGTCTGTGATCCCCTCTAGTCATTGTTTTATTGTTAATTAGTTTTAAGTAATTTTTACATCCTGCCAGTGATTTGAAAATAATAATTGTTATGGAAATGGACGAAGTGAGAATAGCTTTCAAGATTGGCAGAGGTGAGATTTTGGTGATTGAGGAGGGATGGAAGATAGTGGGAGAATAATTGTAGAGTGAACACAGGCTTGAGAAAGGGGCCATAGTTTGCCCCGAATAAATAGTAATCCCGAAAGCGCTTGTCGAATAAATGTGAATAAAGTATATTGAGGACCTCTGCTTCCTTCTCCACAACAACCAAGAAAATGACTACAGCAGGAGTACAGAACAACCAAAACATATTTTCGTTCAATATACCTAATGTACGTAGTTGCGAAGTACGAGTGGCACCTTCGAATTACGAAAGAAATCTCAACCTTATATCACGGTTTAGGTAGGTATAATTTGATACCAGAATTAAATGTTGCCTATCCGTTCTGAAAGATCAAAAACACGCAAGGCGGACCTACAAAGCACAGACCAGTGAAAACCCAATCCCAGAAACCCGAAGACTTCATAAAGATAAGATTCAACCGGTTTTGGATATCATAATTCCTCTCGTACAAATAAGAGGTGAAATAATATCGAGAAAAAAACTGGTTTTTGGAACGAGAAACAAACTGAAAGATGATTATCGTGTCATGTTAGTGGCGTTTTGCATTAAAATCGCTTATAGCGACACGAGACCAGGTATAATTATAGTTTAACAAGAACTAAACCCGTCCGGGAGGAAGACAGAATAAATTGCTATACGCAGTACGACCGAAGTGAAATCTTCACAAAGTGTCAGGATCAAGGAGAAAAAATTACAGGTGGAAAAAAATAAGAACCTTAATAAAACTTTAGGAAGGAGGGAAGGGAAAAGATAACTGTGTTAATCCGATATTCAATTTATTCAAATGAGATGCAAGCGGAGCTCATTGAGTTGGCGGCAGGGCGTAAAGTCCCGATAAATATTTATAGGGAAGGCACGAATAGTGTCGAAGGCCGTGTTAAAATCTGTGAAGAACACGGTAAAAAAGGCCCGTCGTATAATGCGGATAAGTGGGAGAGGTTGATTGGTTTTGTTTGCATACGCGTTCGCCACATCGGCCATAGGATTTTTCGAAGGAGAGATTTTTGAGGTGAGAAGTTGAGAAGGACGTCGAGATCAATTATCAAATTCGGGAAAAGACGTAGAAATAGCGGAGAGGAATAAAAAAAACATCAGTATTGTAACTTAATACAGGTTGCGTGTTATTTGACTGGCGGTTCTAGGTCTGGTTTCAATATTCTTGTCTTCTTGATTCCTATTTCAAAAGATTCCTGAACCAATTCCACGTTACTGTCGTGTGACTTGGGCAATCAGAGAAATGAGACTCTTCTCATCAGCCCTGAAAGCCAAAGGACTTTTTAGAAGAAGTTCATTGTTTAATACAAAATGGATTCCACCGTAGAGTCGACATCCTTTGATGAAGGAAAGAGCTTGGCCTATCAGGGTAGATATTGGGCAAACCACGACCAGTCGAAAAAGAAGTCTTTCACGGAGAACTTTCAGCCCTGAAAGAAATTTATTGCCTCGGAGTTCCTTATCTGAACTAACCATCAATACTTTTTTCTCTAAATTAATATTTATTGCACCAATTAATTCAACTTTTCGCAACATTTCCATGTCAATGAATATAAGTATCGGAAACGAAAGTGTGGCACATAAGCACACAACCATACTTCATTTTTAGGACGTCTCACAGTAAGACTTGGGCGTTCTGGGGTGAAGGAGGACAACACTCAACAGAAAAAAAAAAATCACACAGTAATCCGTTTTAGTCAATTATGAATCCAAATCCGCAAAAAAAACCCCATAGGTGTATGTCTGTGCGTGTGTGTGTGTGACGAAATTTTGTTTCGTCTGCCCTGGCCTTAGTTTTCAACCGATTTTTGTGATTTTTTTTTTGTTCGTGGCGAAAATCTTTTTAGTGCACTATGTCGGCGTAATTTCGAATTTTGCCTTTTTAGGGATGGGGGGGAGGGTTAAAGCTTGAAAAACGTTTGCGGGCATAATCTTCTAAATTCTTTTTTGTTTGACTCAGAAATTTTCCAACATGCACACTATTTCACCAGAGTATCAAAATTAGCAGGGCGAAGGGGAGAGTGGGGGATAATATTCATAAAATATCCGATTTTTCAATATTTCGGTTCCTTTACTGCTTACTAATTGCACCCCAGCTTTGAAATTTAGGAAAAATTCTCAATTTTACCTCCGGATTATCATGAATTATTCTCTGCACCACCATGGAACTAATAGTGATCTAATAGTGTGTAGGGGGGGGGGGGGAGATCAATATTTGTTGCCTAAAATACTAAGATTATCAGTTTTATCGCTTACCAACTGGTTTACATTGATCTACCGCTTATCCAATATGACGTCCACTGGAATGCATGCATTACTTAACAATATGTTCATTACAGTCACCAAAAACATCTTAGGAATTCCACAGCTGTTCCAAAGTGTCACCGGAGTAACCAAAATTAAAACTCAATTTAAAAACAATGGTTAGAGCACATCGAGTGAAACAGTTTTATCGCTTACCAACTGGTTTAAACTTGTCCAGTGGGACGTCCTATGGAATGCATGCATTACTGAACAATATGTTAGACTTGGTGTTCTTTGGCGTACAAGATTCACAGGAGGGCACAGCACAACACTCACTGAACAATATCATGAAAACAGTACTCCCTACTGCCACAGATCGTGAGGTTTTCTTATGTTTAGTATTTCGTCGTTTGAGGCGCGGCTCTACTCGTCTGACATTTGGGCGAAATCGAGTTGAGGTTTCTCATTGAAAATTTCGCTCTCGAGCGATTGGCGCTTTTTTTTCTCGTAGCGCTATTATTTGCGATTTAGTCAGCATAGCATAACTAAAACCACCCATCAGCTAGGCACATCTGCACTGAAAGGATGGAGAAATCGAAAACAATACATTCAATAGTATACAGGGTGTCACCCTTACGGGCGCACCACCGGGCAGGGTTCAATTCTACTACTAATTTGCAACAAAAAATGTCTTATTGCCATTTCTTCTTAGAGGCTTCGTTTTCGACTTATTTCACATTTAAGATTTTTTTCGTGTTTTCGACCTTACATCACTAGAATGGCTATAACTCCCTCAATTGATGGAGTAAAGTCAAATTTGATTATATCATTAGAAACAGCGTCAAATTTCCTATCTCCCTGATGGGGTTTTAGAAAATTTCAAATGAAACGAACGGGTGTGAAATAAACCAAAAGTAAAAAATTGGTAAAGTTTCGAAAATTTTCAATTTTTTCAAAGTTTGTTTCTCGAAACGTCGTGAACGGAAATTTCCATGCTGTAGGCCTAAAAGTTGCATGTGAATCCCAGCTTTCTAACGGTGTAGTCATTTTTTTAAAAACACCACTTATTCAGTTAGAAAATGACGTTTTTAGGGCAGAAAACGATCATTTTAGGGTGTAAATCGGCGTTTTTCACCAGAAATGCTTTCCAACTTAATAAATCATTTGACATGGAATTTTGCGTACTTTTTGACGCTGAATCAAATGGTAACACTTTCCTATCTCCTCGACAAACAAATAGTACTTTTCAAGCCCTTTCTCGGTTGAACAGGGTACAACAACTGAGTCCTCGACTCCCAATTTGTTATCTATCGAAAAGATAAAGCTTTCCGCAAATGATCGGGACGACATTTTCAAGACAGAGGGCAAAAATTAGGTTAGTCAACAAAGTGGGAGGAGTGCGAGTCATTAATAACCCAGAACTCCCTTAATGACAATTTTGGATAAAACGAACAACGAGATTGAGCCCTTCGCCCAACGATAAGGGCTTGAAAAGTACTATTTGTTTGTCGAGGAGATAGGAAAGTGTTACCATTCGATTCAGCGTCAAAAAGTACGCAAAATTCCATGTCAAATGATTTATTAAGTTGGAAAGCATTTCTGGTGAAAAACGCCGATTTACACCCTAAAATGATCGTTTTCTGCCCTAAAAACGTCATTTTCTAACTGAATGTGGTGTTTTTAAAAAAAATGACTACACCGTTAGAAAGCTGGGATTCACGTGCAACTTTTAGGCTTACAGCATGGAAATTTCCGTTCACGACGTTTCGAGAAACAAACTTTGAAAAAAGTGAAAATTTTCGAAACTTCACCAATTTTTTACTTTTGGTTTATTTTACACCCGTTCGTTTCATTTGAAATTTTCTAAAACCCCATCAGGGAGATAGGAAATTTGACGCTCTTTCTAATGATATAATCAAATTTTAATTTACTTAATCAATTGAGGGAGTTACAGCCATTTTAGTGATGTAAGGTCGAAAACACGAAAAAGATCTTAAAAGTGAAATAACTCGAAAACGAAGCCTCTAAGAAGAAATTGCTATAAGACATTTTTTGTTGCAAATTAGTAGTAGAATCGAACCCTGCGCGGTGGTGCGCCCGTAAGGGTGACACTCTGTATAGTATACATTATAAGTATACATAAGTATACATTCTATAGTAGTAAGTATTCTTATCAACTTTGATGTATTTATTTGCTCCACGTCCTCAACGGATTAGATCAGCACCTTAAAAGTACGCAGAAAGACGGAGTGACAAGGTGTTATCCTTGCAGTAGGCCCATCAGAGACATACAGTCTGTTTTGATATATCCCCTTCCTTCATCAATCCGACCCCAATCCATACACCCCTCGCTGACACTCCATTCAGACTCAAAGTGAAGATTGATAGAGTCGAGTTACCTAACAAACCCAAAGGAGCCCACCCGGACAAATGGAACGTCCGAAGAGAATGGGTTTCGGGTTTTGTAATAGAGAGCAAATTACCGATACCGCCAGTATTCATCACCTTCGAGCGATTGTTAATGGTTCCACATACTCCCACATGCCCGTGTGGAGCGCTGTCATCGACAACTTTATGACCCTCTGGAGTGGACTTACGTGGAATATTAATCTCTCAATACCGCAACCGCGGTGGAGGCGTGGAAGATTTTTTTTTTGCAGTGAGCTCCCGTCACTGAATGAAGACGTTAGTCATCATTAATAAGTCATCGCAAATCACGTCGATACCTTCTTTATGGCAGACTCCAGACTTCTTTAGGAGATCATGAATCTTTTGTGAAGCCGTGAATTTTCTTTTGTGGCCGTGTGGGAAAGGCGTGCTTGATTATCTCGATGGATGAATGTGCCTACTGATTTATACGCCATTATTACACACTTGGAACGACACCAAGATACCTCACATATTCGTCATTATCAAGAGCCTTAGGCGACATAATATTCTAGTGCAAGGATTTCTCAGCTAAAAAGTTATATTTTTTCAGAAATAGGTCTTAGATTTTCCAGTCTTTGTGGGAGGATAGACAATTAAAGTCCTTGGTTTCTTTACTTCTTTCGTTTTTTCAGAGTTCAACCCCTAGAGTTTACTTTTTCCCTACTAGACTAGAAATTTCAAGTTTAAAATCCTTTTTTGTTGTCAATTTTTTTCTGTTTTTCCAGGTTGAAAATGACAACCTAACGGTTGTAGAAATTTCAAGTATAATTTCCTTTTTTGTAGCCTTTTTTTGTAGAAATTTCAAGATTAATATCCTTTTTTTGTTGTCAATGTCTTTCTGTTTTTCCGGGTTGAAAATGAGAACCGAACGGTTGTAGAAATTTCAAGTTTAATTTCCTTTTTTGTAGAAATTTCAAGTTTAATATCCTTTTTTTTGTCAATTTCTTTCAGTTTTTCCGGGCTGAAAATGACAACCGAACGGTTGTAGAAATTTCAAGTTTAATTTCCTTTTTTGTAGAAATTTCAAGTTTAATATCCTTTTTTTTTGTCAATTTCTTTGTGTTTTTCCGGGTTGAAAATTACAACCCATCTGTTGTAGAAAGCTCACCAAAATGAAACAGTAAAAAAACTAAGGAATGGTGTGGTGTTGCGTTAATTGATGCCAGAATGGCGATATGACTTGATGGGTTAAATAAAGCTCGATGGAGTAGAATACAATTATTCTATTCTAACAACAACAATTATTCTGTGATTTTCATAGGGGACCATCTAAATACTAATTTGTAACATCCCTGAAAATTTTATCGAAATCGGATGGAAAATGTAGAAGTTATGGCCGTTACAAGGAATTCACGTTTGCGCATGCGCAGTCGCTTCTATCAGTCCGGGGATGATGATTTTCATAGGGGACTGTCTACACACCAACCCGCATAACCCCTGAAAATTTCATAGAAATCCCGTTACAAGGATTTCATGACAGACACACAGACAGACACGGAACCAAAATAGTTCAGGAAGGTCTGAAACATAAAACGCGAATGGAAATTTTGATTTTGGAGAACTTTTTTTTTTCATCCTTGAAAAGTGAAAACAAAGCTTCCGCTACCTTGGTAGACTCGGAAGCAATAAATCGGTGGATATCAGTGCTTTTAATATCACATGGCAATTGTCTTCCCTTCAAAAGTGAAAACAATAAATTACTGTGAAAACCTAATTCATTTTTCGCGCCTCCATTACTTTTGGCGAATAATTGAGCTCCCGCTGTAGGTATGGTGGGGGGGTGCTGGTTGTGAATTTGGTGTCCTGTGTTTCCCCCTACAACATTTTGATTTCTTTGCTAATGAAATTTCCCTCGTACATAAATCAAAAACCAATCGCTTTTTCTTTGTTTGGAACCTCCGTTACTATTTTTGAGTTTTGCCCAGGTTTCCTTGAAACGGCCGCACCATGAGCCGTTTTACAGAAAAATGTCAACCCCAATTTTTCATTCAAACGTTTTATTTTCCTCCGTCGATATGATCATGTGATTCTCCATTTGGAGGGCTGAACACTGAGCAGGCGTTCTCAGCTTTCGCCGCCGTTCGACCCTATTTATCATACATTCCCCGCACGTTGATACAATCTGTGGAAGACGCCATCCTCAACCACGATTATCCCATTTCTCCAACACGCGAAGGACCCTTTAGGTTAGGCCCGACACCCGAGTGAAAAATAATTACTTCTTTATAGAACAAGATGCTTTCTCGGCTCGGCGGGTGCTCGGGTAGTCTCGAATGGGTATCCGACTTCGATTTTGTTCATTATGGATCTACGTCCTTTCATTACATATCCAAGTATTGGTATTTTAACTTTGTTCCTAAGATAAATGGCAGATGTCCAGCAGATGACAGCTGTGATGCAAACTTTGCTCTAAGAAGAAAATTCCTAGATTACAGTTGTTACTCGGCACTAAAATACTTGAGAATATTCAAATTATCGCAGTTGTGAAATTTTCATTAAATCGAAACCCATCTGGGATTTATGTTTATTTATTTATTTGAAAAAAAAAAAAAAACAAAAAAAAACAGTGATTTTCAACAAGTGACTGAAGTGCAGGTGTGAAGCTCTGTAGGTGGATTTTTTTTTTTATTCATACAAAATACGAAGATAATTTTTATGAAATGACATACGAGAGATTAATGCCGGCGCACGTACAGCTGCTGCCTACAGCGACTACTGCAGAAGGCTGACTGTGACCGACCTCATCTCAGCCCACGACAGACGGAAGCGCTGCGTCATGCGGGCTTCCATCCATCTCATTCCTCGTCGAGGGTGGATGAACATCAAAACTCGGTAATACGCCTCTTCTGGTCGACGAGGGCCTTTGAGAGTGGAAAGCGATCCTAAGTGATCATTTTCATAGCGTCAAAACCGGGAAATACCTACATATATTCTAAGGGATGAACTACAATGAGTTCCCGTATATTGTTATTAATCCATGGCGCTGGGACCTGTTTAGTCTTCATTCTAGTTTTAGGACAATGCTTATCGTATAGTGTTAAAACCAATCCATTAAAAAATGCAACCTTTTTGTTTATTTCATTTTCATTGTATATCTGTTCCTAATTAACACTTTTTGCTTAATCACAAAATTTTTGCTTGTCTAAGTTCTTCTTGTTTCTAATTATTATGTATTTTTTTTATCACTTTTCAGGGATTTAAAATTAAGTGCACAGAAAATTAGGTCATGACGGGAAAGCCCAGGGAGAGAACATGAGAGGGAAAGAACGAGAAGTAGACTGCAATGAAAATGGAAAAATGCAAAGAAAATGACCAAAAGAGTGTCTATATGTAATTGCGTTAAGGTTTGTACATTATACAAGTACGTCAAATCGGATAGAGGTATATGCAACAGAGCAACAGTTGCTCTGGCACCTGCTCCGTGGTTTAATGGAACGACTTACTTTCGTTCCATCGAATCACGATTCAGGGATTGTTTTTCCCCCTTCACTTGGAATTAGCCGGTAGCCACAGCCATGATAGCATTTTTATCTTTTATTTACATACATTCCAATAAGACAAAAGAATATGTATGTCGAATCGGACCTCCTTCTCCTACAATGCTCCTCTATTTCTCCTTCCTCGAGTTCATCACCTCCGGGCAAACTCATAATGAAACTCACTTATACAATTTTTGACGAACTTTTATTTTACTCTGAATATAACTGTCCACTCACATGGGCATACTCCCTACATAATAATGAAAAACAATTCTCGACGATTCGTCCCCGTAGCTCCCCTTTTCTGTCTCCTTTTTTCGTGGTCTGTTTTTCTTTGGGTGCAGCTCCGATCTGTTAATCCTCATATTACTTCTTGATGCAATGTAGCGCACAATTTTAAATTATTTTAATACAAATTCCCACGCCGGCATGTATTAAAAATTGCTTTTTTTAATAATATATGTGAGGCGGAATGCAAAAAGGGACCTCTTGTCGACAAAGCTGATTTCGAGGAAAAGGCTAAAAACTGGAAGAAGGTCGAAAGTATCGATTTTTCACTTTCTATCGATTATTGATCCTTGGAGCCTCTAGAACCCAAGTGTATAGGTCTGAAAGATCGAATCGAATCGAAAGTAACCTAAATAAGAAAATATCGATTTAAGAATCTAAGAATTTAAGGTAGCATTTTGAAGTTTATGGTCGTTTTTCTCAAAATCCATTTTTTCTGTTATAAAACACTAAAATACTGCAGCTTCGTCATTTTTTGAGCTATAAGGATGCTTTTGGTCTTAAATTCTTCATAAATCTAATACAGATTGAGAAAATAGCAATAACTCCATTTCGACGAACGCCGACAAGAGGTCCCTTTTCGCTTTCCGCCTCACATATTGTTACGACTCAGGTGTAGATCTCTATTTTACGGAAGAACAACTCACTTGGTTGGAATACGAATTAAGAATGACGATTTATTTAGTAACGTAATTTTGATGTAAACACAATAGAAGTAGCTAGGATGTATCACTCGGCAGCCTGTGATCCCAACAATATTATTGATAATTTAAGAACTAAATTTTAACATCAGTCTCACTTAAATGAGTACAGATTTCATATAGCGATTCCTTAAGTACCTACCTACTTTCATACAAGACCATTTTCCTTACTCTCGTAGTTCATATCCGAAGATGTAATTGGTAATATATGAATTATTCTCCCCCTCCTCCCCCCCAATACACAGATAGACGCCTCATTGCTTATGGGATAATATCCATCCATCTTTTCTATACAGGGTGTAAGCCTAACGGGTCTGCCACGGTACCAGTCGATTCTACAACTAATTTGCAACAAAAAATTCCCTTAGCGATTTTTTTTAAACCCTTCGTTTTCGAGTTATTTTAACTTTAAACTTTTTTTTCGTGATTTTGACCTTATGTCATCAAATTGGTCATAACTCCGTTAAGTAGCTGTGTAAATTACAATATGAGGATACCGTTGGAAAGAGCATTAAATTTCCTATCGGATAGATGCCTTAACTGTTTTTTGAGTCGAGGTTTGAGACATGAAAACGTCCTCTAAAAAGAGAATTTTACGTAATTTTGGAAACCTCGCATTCTTTCAATCTCAAATTGAACTACGAGAACCCATACTTTTTCAAGATGCAAGAACAGTGAAAACTGCGCCAGAATCTCAGCTTTCCAATGGTATACTCAAAACATATTCTACAACCGTATTTAGGGGAGAATTTCGGGTTTGAACGCGGAAAAACGTGAATTTTTTCAACGAAATCGGCGCTCCGCCTAGTCGATCTGAGGGGTCGGACGATAGCAGTGGGTGGGCGGGCGCCGCAGTAGACCGCGAGGCCTCCGGAAACAGGCATCTATCCGATAGGAAATTTAATGATCTTTCCAACGGTATGCTCAAATTGTAATTTACACATCTAATTAACGGAGTTATGACCAATTTAATGACATAAGGTCAAAATCACGGAAAAAAGTTTAAAGTTAAAATAACTCGAAAACGAAGGGTTTAAAAAAAATCGCTAAGGAACATTTTTTGTTGCAAATTAGTTGTAGAATGGACTGGTACCGTATGGCAGACCAGTTAGGCTTACACCCTGTATAATACTTGTATATATTTATCATCCCTTGTTCTTGGGTTGGTTTAAATCAAGGAAAAGGGATTCAATTGAAATGTTTGGTTTCTAGGGGTAGAATACATCGTCTATCAGATTATTTTCAATTGTCTAGATCCCCCAGAACGATAATGTTTCATTTGTATAGCGAAGCCTTCCACCTACAAAGTCGACGTTTTTCTAGCATTCAAACTCAATATTTACTTTCAAAGTTTTACATCCAACTAGTAGAAACATAACGGACTGATGAAGAGATGAGAAAGTTGAGACCTTATAACCTTATAACTTTTAGCAACCTTACTCGGTAAAAGTCACATTGTAACTCGTATTAAATATTTACAAAATAGTTTAACCTGTTTAATATAAATATGTTCTCTTCACGAGCCTTGAGAACCCTTGGTGTTTGTTGAATTCATCTAGAAAGAAGAATGTTCCACCAACAGTCGACTGGGTGGATTTAAGCTGACTGATTTAAACGTCTAGCCAGGGAAGATAAAAATTTATTCTGTGTTTGCGCGCTGGCTTAACGTTTTCTCACAAGAAGTGATGAGACTTGGATGTTTTCATTGTACTCGAGGCGTTTCGGACGGCTGCTGACTGTGGCGGGGCCACATGGCCGCGGGTTTTCTCTTGTTTGTTTACTGGAGCTACCGGAATGGGACGTATCTCTTCTCTTCTGAAAGGTACGAGGACAAGTATTTTCGTTAGTCTTAACATCTTCGTGTGGAGAGGTCATCAACCTGCGCATCATCAACGGAAGGGTGAAATCGAAAACCTTGTAAACTAAATTGTTTCCCTTTGGTCGAAAACTATTTCTCACTAACCCACATATTTCCTGCTTCACACGTGAGTCCCACATCAGAATCAACTCTGGCTTATATCTCTTCTCTGAGGCCGTTCTACGTAGAGCCCCAAAATAAAAATTTCCGGACAACTTATGGTCTTTTTGTTCAAAAACTTTACGAACATTTTTATGGTTCAATGTTGACGGAATCTTCGGGAAACATGCGGTTGTCACTGGAAAGTTTCCAATTTTTTTGCACTTGCATGAATGTGGACTTTTTTAAACCACGATTTCTTGATTCTTAATCCTCCGAAATTGCCCAAATTTGGATGTTTTTTTTTATGATCCAAGACTCGCACCTGTTGATCCAATAGTGAGTAGGGCTGGAGCAAAATCAAATGATAAGTTTGTAATATAGCCTACTGAAATCGGAGATGTCTTCTGGTTTACGTTGCATTTCGATAATTAGGAGCTACGACGCTCGTTGAAAAGCAGGAAAAACCTTGAATTCCTTGATCCCGATAAAACTTTGGGAAACAATGATCATGTTCATTCAATGACATTTTCTGCCACAGCATTTATCAGCTCATTATGGTCCCTTGGAAATTTAGCCAAAAGTACAGTCTTTGCGCAGGCGCAAACATTACAAAGCTATTAAAAGTTGGTTTCGGAATCAATGCTGCTGAATTCTAGAGCAATTCAATCTCGAGGATAATTTTGGGGGAGTAAAGCAAATTATCTTGAAAAATCGTCATAAATTGGGAAGAATTGTCTGCTTCTCGTCCGCATCGGATCAAACAATTTTTCTACAAACGCTAATTTTATTTTCAAGTATAATTAAGTTAAACCCCTTTTTTTACATTTTAAATATTTGAATTAGAACGAGGTCCTTAATTTTTTGTTCATCTTCAACCTACTGACCGATATATTTCTTATTACTCTGTAGCTACATGATTGTTACAGCCTGTAATGATTGCAAAGTTGTTAATAATGAAAATTCATTATAATTATCGTCCAATATAGTTGATTCTAAGGGTAATTGGATTATTGATTTATTATAATCCACGCCCTGGTACGCCAAACACTGAACGACGACTCTTTTTCAAGATTAGATTAATCCTAGTGACTAAAAAAAGTAAAAATGTCCAAATCAGAAAAATTAAATAAGAATTAAATAAGGTAGTTTGGGAGTTTGAAATATGGTATAGCGGAACTCACTCTCAAAGTATCACGTCCATTTTAACTCTCTTCGCACCGGTTATTAAGTACAAAGTTGTCTTCACGTGGATGCCTTTTGAAGGGAAAATCGTGACGGGAAACACCGGAAAGTAATTTACCGAGTAACAAAAGAAGAATAAAAAATGCGTTTTTCGGTTACCTTTTACTAAAGAAGAAAGGCAAAACCTGGGAGAGTTAAAAAAAATCGGTGAATGGACACAGCGCGGCGACACGGTGATGGCCAGGTGTTGGTCTCTAGGTCTGGCTGAACAAGTTTTTTGTGTGGTATTTCCTAGTGAATGGAAGCAATCCAGATTATAGGAACCGACAGATTTTAGAGTTCTGGGGGATCAATGGGACGAAGAAGTTATTGTTGTTGATTGTTTCTGTCCCAGACCGCCCTTTTTCTATTCTTTAATAAATAGCTTTTGACATATAGTAAACAAATGAACAATGTTAGGACAACTTGGTTGGTAAATTTTTATTGTCATTGATTCATGAGCAAAATATAATCGAAATCAGTTGGTACTCATCTACTTCATTTTACAAAATATGATAATTTTTAAAAGTTGACATCAGTCTAAATGAAGTTAATATTGGTATTGTGAAGCTAGGTTTATATCTGCCATTCTTTTAGCACATTCGGCACTCAGTTTGTAGAGATGAGTCGATCCAACTGGAGCCGCTACGTTGGATCGAATTGTTCACCTCTCTTGAATTACCAGCTAATGTACTGATCAGGGTCCATCCATAATGGATCCCCACATCATTTACCTCAAATAAAATACGTACCTACACTCTTATCTCTGACGACATTAGGTAGTTTCATCTATCCAGGTAATATGGGCAGAAAATATGTGTCTGGAGCATTTTTCCAAAGAAATGTCTATTAGAAGTTCGGAATACTGCAAGTCTTCATCAGTTTCTTCACTGAAATCTGATCAGGTTGGCAATGCAGCTGACAATGGCACGTTTAAAGATGAAATTAACCTTCGGGAGGAAGAAATCAACCTGCGGGCGGTACTCCATGCCGCCTTTACTGAATTTACTCCCAAACTAAAGATAACCTTTTCTATTCAGTGTTTTGAGCCTAAATAACCACGTTACTCAGCATTAAAAAATCTATGAAATGATAACTTTGACTTTATTTTTTTCTCTAAATTAGTTCCTCAGAAAAATCACGAAAGTAAATCTGATTTCAAATAATTTGGTTTTTCGGCGAGATTGATTTTTGCGGTTCTCAATGCATATACACTCCTGCTCAAAATTAGCGCACCATCCATTTTTTCGTTTATCTCTTTCCTTCTTCCCTTATAAATTTTGTATCCTGGACTGGCCACCAAGGAGCCTAAACATGAATCCGATAGAGCATGTTTGGGACATGCTAAAAAGAAGAATTCGAGCCAGAGATCCACCATCAGACAATCTTTAGTAGCTGGAAACAGCAGCGAAAGAGGAATGGGACAATATCCCCAGGAAGGTATCCAAAACTTGATTAGAGGTATCGGTCGATAGCTGCAAGCCCTCATCCTAGCTAGAGGAGGTAATACCAAGTATTGAAAAGCTAAACTGGCATAATTCAAACCTTTTTTTCAATTTTTATAATTTTACCACAAGAAGTACATTTTTCTATAATTCATTAAAAACATATTTTTTTCTCGAATTTGTGCCTTTTTTTGTTACATTTTTCTGAGTTTGCAAACAATGTGTGCAAATAGATAAAAACTTGATAAAGGAAAAAATAAGGGGGCAAACGAAGAAATAGATGGTGGTGCACTAATTTTGAGCAGGAGTATAGTTTACTACTCTGAAATATATACCAAAACCACACAAAAAAATGGTCCTATTATTTTCTAATAAAAATATCAGGGATATGAAAGAGACTTTCTTAATGATTGGTAGGTACCTTTTATTTATAATTCAATTAAAATTCAATTAATCAACTCTTTTGTTATTAACGTATCGTGAGTCATCAAAGCTTCAAATAACTATAGCTTAATACAAAAAATATCATGAATATTATCTCTGAGATTCTTCAACATCAAATTTGAAACAAATACAGTTTTTATGTAAACTGAAAAGAATAAAATCACTCGCGTAAATTGAAATCTTCTTCCATACAAGCACCACTCATTAGTTGATGGGAAGCTACCGAGGTCCAAAATGCTGGAAACGATGTGTATTAGTGAATTACTGAACTTTTTAGAGAGAAGCGGCATAGGGTGCCGCTCCGCAGGTGCTCGAGGGTTAAGATGGAACGCTTTGTGGAGCTGTAACCAAAATCAGACACCGTTAGCAGATTTTATTTGTTGATTTTAGCGCTAAATTGTAACCTTTGCGCATTTGGAACGTTTCGAAAACTTCCTGGAGTGACTGACTGGCTGTATTAAATCCATCTGGCATCTTGCTTTGAGAGTCCAAGATCCTACCCAGGACGTTAGGGGTAAGGGACACGTTTGAATTTTCTCATATTCGAGTTGATGGGTATCCCCAATAGGTTAGAGTTCGGTTCCAGGCCTCACAGGGTACATTTTCACTCCGAAACACATACTTGAGCTGTGTATTGAATGCTCACGACTTCAACGTTCCTTCTGTGAGGACCAATTCAGGAGGTCATACATCCTCTTGACGATCCTTTGCCGACAACATATTGTTCTAATCTTTCAAAAAAATCCATAAAAAACCTCTTTGGAAGTTCTTCATAAAACCTCGCAAAAATGCACTTCTTATCTTTCCTAATTAGAAAGCAAAATCAGAAATAACAGCTTCTCAGGGACGTGCAACACTGATTACCTTCTGGCATCAAACGATCCCGCTACTCTGCACAACTGCAGTCGAACGCGCCTGCTGGAATTACCCCCTTCCATGGACCCCTCTTGTTAAGACCCCCCATCGCCCCCTTGTTTGGACCTCCATCCATTTCCCTTCTTTTCATATGTTAATCACTATCCTCTCCTTTCATTATTTCGGACAACGCTGGCCACCTCATTCCTTTTAGATAAGATTACAAAAAACCTCACCGGCATAATCTTTCGGAGTTTTTCGACTTCGTTTTGTATTTGAAACGCGCCATACGGCCCTTTCTAGGAGACCGAGTTCTTCAGAGATGGAGAATCCTCCACTGAAAATAAAAGACGCGACACCTTTCTCGCGTGTTTGAGGTTGATTCGTCTCCTCTTTTTCTCCTTCTCCGAAATAAAGAACTTACTTTTTGTTGGATTTGGTTATCTATTTGACCAACTCGTTGGATTCCGATTATGGTCTTTCCGTTTTTGGAGAGTCCCTGAGGTGCCACCTACCGCGCTCAAATGGCGTCCTATTCTCGGTAGTCTCAACTCACTTATACATGTTTGCTACTTGCGTGGAATTCCTAAAGAACCTGGGAAAATACAAGTGGCCTACAGAATCTGAAAAATACAGGAAATGGTTCAGCCTTCATGCATGAGCGAGAGGTTCTTCTACGAGTAATGCATTCTGGAATCCTGATAAAATGTTAAGATTTGTCTATGAAATGCGCTTGGTGGCATGATGGCTCCATTGTTTAATCAGTCACATTTATAAATTCCTGATCAAAGAAATATGTTCCTTAACCCTAATTGGACCATGGTAGGTATCACTAGTGTCACTGAAAACATCTCAGGAACTCCACAGCTGTTCCAAAGTGTCACCGGAGTAACCAAAATTAAATCGGGTGGAGTGGGGCAATTGCGACCCAAAATGTCAATAGTTCAACTTTGATCCTCAGTAACTTTCCTTTGATAACGCTATTTTCACTTTTTTTTTTTTAATGAGTAGATTATTTTACGTAGATTACGATGCACTCTTCAAATTGTACAAAAGATTTACTTCTCATGGTCCAAACTGTGTTTTTTAAAATTCCGACCGACTTCCGCATTTGCCCCACTAATCGGGGCAAATGCGGAAACGGCCTGCGAATCCCATAAAAACATTTAGTTGCATTAATGGGGTAAATGCAAACAAAGCCCATTTCAATACGAACAGAACGCTAAATTTAATTTTTTTCTCCTCCACTTTTTTATGACCAAAATGAACTTTCCTGCGCCAACTGGTTTGCACTTTATCTTTCAAATGACTCTTTCTTGAGTGAATAATTTTCCCTTGAGAAGGTTTCTGAGGCAAGGCGCTCAAATGGCGCCATTTTCAAAACCATTTCCGCATTTGCCCCATTTCCACATTTACCCCACTCCACCCTAGCATTTTTACATTTAATGACAGTAGAATCGTTTGTGGGCCATTGGAAGTCTCGAAATAGAGTTATTATGAAAATTTCCAAGGAAATCGATGGAAAAATTTCTCAAAACGTTCGTCATAATATAATTTTTTGACTTTTAATAACTCACATAAACATATAAAATGATTCGAAAAAAAGCTCTAACCATTATTTTTAGATTGAAATTTAATTTTGGTTACTCCAGTGACACTTTGGTACAGCTGTGGAATTCCTAAGATGTTTGTGGTGGCAGTAGTGACACCATGGTTCGATTAAGGCTAAAAAAAGTGTTGCACTTTCCAAATACCAAGAACTGGTATGCTCAAGATGGTAATTCCTTTCCAGAAGGGATGTTTTTTGATTCTCAAGAATTGTCTAAACACACTGGCCTACGAACTCATCCTTTTTTAAGTTATGAATGATATTTTGGCACCATTTAGAGGTCAGGTTGGAGCTCTGGAATACCAGGTTTTAAAATATTTCAAACCTGATTCCCATGAAGAACATTTTCAAAAATTCTGGACAAAGTCCGGATATCATTAAGCGTTGACATATTATTTTAAAAAGTAGTAATTTTGTTTTAGTGAATAATAAATTTTTCTTTCTTTTTCAGGTGAGTGAACGTTTTCTTCATCAACCTGTCGAAGAGGTATGACCTATATTTTTATAAAGCTAAACAGATGAGGAAAACAAAAATTTAAAAAGTCCATTCATGCAGCATGAGTTAATGAGTGAATTTTCAAAGAAATCTTCAAAGCTATGGTTAAAAATATAGAAATATTAGCTATATGAGGGCGCAGTCAGTCTTGACGGCATGGCAGTACAAAATAGTTAAAATATATATTTAAAAAAATCTTCGTCACCACGAATTTAGAGTACCCACACGTATATTGTTGCTTTTTTCCAGTATGCCATGCCTACATACCGCATACACAATGTATATTTTGAAGATGTTGAGAGTTCATACATTCATGTTCTAATCGTCACCATGAACTTATAGTTCCCACTCGGCTATTGCATTTTCGGGTACAACGAATTTACCCAGGTTTTCTAAATTTTTTTTTAGGTTATCTAATTATATATTAACATATTTTAATTTATTTAACGTATTTAACATATTTTAATTTATTTAACGTATTTAACATATTTTAATTTAACATATTTTAATTTATATATTAACATATAATTGACATATTTTTGACAATTTTTGATTTCTGAAATTGTTTTTACATCAGAAATTTTGTGCTGAATCCGAATAGTATACCTCTTACTACTTTGATTATGATTAATCAAATTATCGTTAATTGCTATAGAAACCCTAAAAACGTGTTTTTTGACATATTTTTTTAATATTTGTACGTATTATGGGGGCCTCTAGAAGTTCCTGATCCCAATATACCGCAATATTCACTAAAAAACAGTAAAACCCGTTTTGGTCTCCTTTGGGTTGTCCAAAATGCCTGGCCAACGAACTCGTCTTTTGGTTTTTATTATAAAATGTTGGCAAACTCGAAATTTTGGCAAAATTATATCGTTATACAATACATTTTTTTAGTTTTTTTTTCGTAAACCTCCAGGAATCGTTTTATAATGTTCCTAAGCGGATTTCAGTGAAGAAAATTTTTTTTTCAAAAAGGTCCATTATAAAATTCTTAGTCCATCGTAGTTTTTATACTTTTCTTCTCAAATCTGTTCAAAAATTCGAACAATATATTAATTTTTTTGAGTAGGTACCTACACAAGAAAAAAAAATACATAAATTATACAAAACTCTCGAGAGTGGTATTATATACATAAATTATAGTGTGATGCTGTGAAACTGGAGATTGTTTCAAATTCGATCTCTCTTTACCACTAAGGGCAACATCCCTATATTGACACAGATGGTGTCGAATTGAACGTGTTGGGATGCCGTTTGGGATTTGGTCTAGTTTCGCAAAGCCGAAATATTTCTCTGATACCGAGACCGAATGGGACCAAACTGATAACTCCGGCGTGTATCCGCGATATCGCCCTGAAACCCCGTTGCCAAGGGGAGCCCTATCGAGGAGGGCGTATCGAGAAATACCCTCTGAAATGGAAGGCGAAAACCCCGAACGGCGGGGTTTCCGATGAAGAAAAAGAGGTTTTTGATATATCTCGAAGCCCTCGGCTTCTCCACGTTACTCCTAGGGGGACTTCATATCCAGAAGTCAGGGTCAGGCATTGAGGTCGCGGCTTATCTGAGCGCATACCCTTCCCCAGCGGTATCTCTTCCCTATGTCAGGAGGGGGATACATAGGGTAGGGATGAAGGTATCTTTCTGCCGAAAGGGAGATAACAGACACAGCGGAGGGATTTATTTATGGTAAGATTCGGATATCTCTCCTTTGTGTGGTACCTTGGTTTCTCCAGGAGGTACGAGTTGGTGTTCGGATGACTACTACAAGTGTATATTTCTCTAGCAACAATGGGGCAGATCTTCGATAGCTCGGAGGCTGCGGGATAAGCCAACTTCATTGTAGTTATATCAATTCAATAATTTATTTGCAGAATATTACATTGCAACGAGTTGATTATCGAAACAAAAAGATTCTTTAAATCACATAAGTTCTATATGCTGAAATATTGGCCTATCGAAGGTTTATATTGGCTTATTACGCCCAAGTATAGTCCCGGGTGGTTTGTCGAACTCGTTCAAAACTCAAAGGGGTGAGTTGAAGCGATCAATTGTCACCATGTTTGTTCATACTGTAGGACTCAGCTGAAAGCGTGGATGAAGGAGTTCGTTTCAACTTAGTTTTGCAGATGATGTGAATTTCCTATCTGATAATCCTGTTGTGAATCAACTTCTTGTGTTTCCAAATTAAAAAGTGCAACCAAGCCTCACCTCTACCGGGGTCAACCCTTCTTAACGGTCTCTACCTCAACAACAATCTGAATGTTCTGAACTACTCTCCCAAACTAAACAGCTACCTACTCGGCGACAAGGCTATTTTCCGACTGATTAAGGCTGGACGGCCACTTGATGTGATTCTCAAAAAAATAGATGGCGTTGGTGGCGGGATCAAACGTTTTTAAGGTTTTCCTACGAAAGTTATAAACTTTTTTCAATCGGAAAACGCGAATGTACTCTGAATTTATAAATGAAGGTTGCTCTAATTGTAGTGTTTTAATATTCCGCTTCAATTTCGATAAAATTTGTGTATCTCTTTATTATTAGGAGTGTTATGAGGTACCTTCTAAACCCTCCCAGGCTGAGTCACCCCTTGCTACTTGCCTAATTAAGTGATATTTCAATTAAACACTAACAGCCACTTCAGCTAATCAATATTTTCATGTGACCATGATTGCAAACGCTAGTGTAGTATACATATGGGCTAGTAATTATTATTTGATTAATTCGTAGAAAACAAATAAAAATTTAAACAATCAAATTTTTTTCTCAAAATCGAAAATTAAGTGATATTTCAATTAAAAACTAACAGCCGCTTCAGCTAATCAATATTTTCATAGTAGAAAACAAATAAAAATTTAAACAATCAAATTTTGTCTCTAAATCGAAGATTAAGTGATATTTCAATTAAAAACTAACAGCCGCTTCAGCTAATCAATATTTTCATGTGACCATGATTGCAAACGCTAGTGTAGTATACATATGGGCTAGACATTTTTTGTCAATAATTGTTATAATTTTTGTCAATAATTGAATAATTGTTATTTGATTAATTCGTAGAAAAAAATAAAAATTGAAACAATCAAATTTTTTTCTCAAAATCGAAAATTAGAGTTACCTACCTCTATTTGGTTGATGAACTCAGATCACTTTGAAAATTTTAAATTGGTCAACCGACAGCTGAGATTAATGTAGAAAAAACTATTGAAAACTCCCCTCGCACTTGCACTGTTGTCTTCCCCCTTGCCCTTATTATAAAAGGCTGGTTCAACCTAAGGTCTTCATGCATTCTTATTCTCAAGCTGCTCATTTTTATCGAAATCTTTCTTTCGAAACGGATGCAATCTTCAAAACTCTTTCTGAAATAAAATTGGCTAATCAAAATCAAATCGTGGCTAGTTTTGGAGGCCTAATTTATTGATTCTTGGCCACCTCGTTAGAAGTTAGAGGCACCTCAAATCGAGATATCTCACCAGAACGACTGGAAGCTAAAATGATGGCGCGCGGCCCGGATAAGAGGAAAGGAAACGGTAGATGTAATTCTGTCGATCCAGCTGTTGCTCTTCATCACAATCTCAATCCCCTCGGCAGAGCAGGTGCTGCTGTTTAGACAATGAAATTAGTCCACTAATCACCCTCTCGTATCACTAACGCTCGGTGACTGCTCATAGCTTCCGTGAAGGGGTGATGAGAGAGTTATATTTGTATAACGCTATTACGCTACTGGAAACAAGAAATAATTAGGGCTACAAACATATCATAGCCCAGTCACCAACGCCCGTTAGCTGGTTTAACCCATTTCCGGCCAGGGGTAGAAATAAATTCAAAAGTTGAAATTTTTATGTAAAAACATTATATTTAAGAATGTATGAACATGAAATGAAGCTCAAAATTTTTCAATGAATTTCAAAACAAAAGTGCTTTTGGCCAAAGGTGCGTTTTCGCATTCGTCGATTTTCGTCGTTGTACAACCAATACCATTATTTATTTATTTTTTGTTTTGAATGTATTCGGCTTCTACACCATTCCAAGCATTCAGGATCAAGAGAAGAGAAGTATTGTTCCTTCTCCAAAGTAACGAAAAATTTCACATGGTCAAAGCTCCTCCAGACCATCAAAAATGCCTATTTTTCAAAAAATTCTCCAAATTCGCAATGAGTTCCTGAACGTTGAAGCAAAATTTTTTTTTGAGCAGTTTAGGAACAGTATAAACGAGAAAAAATTAATCTACAACGATTTTCCAATATTTTCAATTCCTTAAAAATTCATAAATATGACGATGCGAAAACGCATCATTGGCCGGAAATGGGTTGCAATGAATTGAGATCCCTCGTCCTTTGTGCCTTGGTGGTTTTGAAGTCGGTCAATGAACTAGAAAAGAAACAGTAGTCATCAAATTCGTCAAGAGAATGGGCTTAAATCAAGTAGGTAGGTAGAGTACAACTTCAAACATCACAGGTTAATGTCATCCTTTCTTGAGTAACTTTGTTGAGTCACCCAAATTTCAATTGGCCGCGAGAAATTATGGTTATACTAGACACCTCCTCCTAACATACCCTGATAGAAGTGAGCATTTAGAGTAGGTACCTCATTTGAACATATGGGGATAACTGTGACGTGGTCAATTGCCTCAGACAGTGAGTCGAGCATTTCCAAGATGATGCCTCCGTTCTTACAGTCCACTAAATCATTTTAAAACTCATACACCGGCCAATTAGACACGCTATGTTTTTAAACGTCGATGGCTCCGTAATTTATAGCTCTACTCAAGTCAGTTTCGCGGCCGTGCTAATACAATTCTTTGCTTGTTGAGCATTCGCAATTGACTGAGACGTTCTACAGGCCGTTCATCATATTTCAGTGTGGTTGTAGCCAGGCGTCAGTAATAATGACATTAATTCACCCAAGTGTTATTCGACTGACGGGGCTCGTATGAATGATGTCCTCTCGTGGAGCTACCCATTAATCTTTTTCTAGTGCGTCCCCTCGTATGAGGTCGCATTTGTCGTAATCTGAAGATCTGACGCATGCGCGATGGAAACTCGTAAAGGCACCTGCGTTATCGAGTTTCATCTGAAAGCCTGTTTCTTTAAACGGAGTTGAAAGTTCCCTAGACAAGTGAAGGAAATAAGGCAGGTGCCGCACTAGGATTGACATCTTCATTCCAATTATCCCTGTGGCAGACGCACCCCAAAAACCCAAACATTCTACTGGATGCGTCCAGCTATGATCGGGACAATCCCAGCTCACTCAAAAGGATGATCTTGTCTTATAAACTTCAAATTATTGATAGTTTTCAGAGACCTATGGAGATCATTAGCTTCCTCACAATTTGTATAATGGACACATAAATTGATTGCCTCTATCAGAACGCTAGCACCTACCTACCCAAATTCTTTGATATGAATAAGTACCTTAACTTGCACTAAAAATTTAAATTTTACGATACCGTTAAAAATTGCTCAACTTACCCCAATGCCTAAAATAATTATTTTTTGGAGAAATTGAACACTAAACATTAAGTCTAAAAATTAAATCTTGTCAAAATCTCAAAATGACCAGTTTTTCAAACGCTTGGTGATCCTTCTAATTCTTGTAGTAGAATTGCGGAGTTAAGCTAGAAGATGTACCAAAATGTTGGCATTATAATTTATTAGAGAAAATGAGGTTTGATTGAAAAAAAAAAATAAAACTGTAAGGAAACTTTATGAGGTCTCTAAACTAGATGGTTAGATTATAAATGCTTGCATACGAGTCTGGGACATTTTCATGTCAACCACTACACAACAAGGTAGTGAAGTAAGGTTGTTAGTTCATGTACCCAAGCATCAAAATAAGAAAACTGTTGATTGTTCTCTACGCTGCACAGTGTTTATTGATCGCATGATCAAGTTTTCGTGACGATTTTTCAGTTTATGTGCCAAAGCAAAGACATGAAAATGTCAAAAAAGTGTTTCCAACAAACGTTTTGTGAACAAATGATTTTGAGTTATCAAACTTGAATAAACTTGAAATAAAGTTTTGAAGCCGAATCGAATGGTGGAACTCTCAGAACTCCCCAATTTCATGTGTGGTCGTTAATTTCGTTAATTGGAGGGCGGTCCCCAATGAATTTTGAAATACACAATGCGAATTGGAGGATAGTTTCCTATGAATGCTTACTGGAAAAGTGAAAACATTGATTCCGGAAGCGAAAATACAAAAATAAGAAACATAAATGCTGAAAAATGAGCTCGAGAGAAGATAAAGCTAGAATAGAAGAAAAAATATATTTAGAATGAAAATGAGAAAGATTTTAGAAAAATTAAGAAAGATCGAGTTTTGAAGGTTTTTTTCAGAGTCCTTGTCAATTTATCTCAAATTTTAAATTTAATTAAGTTTTTTTCAATGTTCTACTACTTTTACGCGCGCCCAGCGGAAGTTGGGGCCTCCACGACAGATATCGTCTAGTTATTTTAGTTAGATACTTTAGTTAGATACCTACTAACTCTTTCTTATATCAAATTAGTTTTGAAATTGCGGAAGACTAAGTTTAAAAATAAATTAAAAACTACCAAAAAGTGACAAATAAAAATTAAATTAACAATTGGAAAAAAATGAAATAAAAACGTAACAATAAAAGTACTTTCCGATCTCAAATGCTGGTGAAGGCAAACCACTAAAAAGGAGAAAATTATTCAGAGACACAAGTATGTTTGTCTCTACCTATGGGCGCGATGTACCCATGCGTTGAATGCATACCTCTCTACCAACCTGTCCAAATGCGTTGTAATTATTATTGTTACTTTTTGCTGCGTTTATTATTATTATTTATTAATTTTTTACTTAACACGTCCACAAGAGGTGCGTTTACTCTACTCTCAAACCACAGATCTTTGCAACACACTGCGACATAATAATTTACATTATTAAATATGTTCTGTTGCTGAAATGGAGATACAGATCTGGAGATCTGTTATTAAATTATACTAGTTATTTTTGACTTTGACGGCTAAGAGAAATGAGTACCTGTGCTGAATATTGACGGTTTTGGGAGGAAGCATTATTTCCTACCCCGTAGAACAGATGTTCGGACTAATGGGAAGAAAACAAGGGGAGAGATGAACGCAGTAAATCTATTTACCGCCACCGGTGACCGGATCTGAGGGGGATTAAGAGCACCACTCCAGTTGAAGTCGACTCCGTTTTAACCGAGAGGGTTTTGCGGGTTAAAACAGTCGTGGTAAGGGAGAGGGTTAAATTCTAACCAAGTGTCCGAGTTCCCTTATCCTGTAATTATAAGGGAAGGAGTACAGGAAACGGAAGCCAATTTTGAATGAATATCCGTCGAACCTTGTTAGCTCCATTCATTAGTGAAGTAAGCGGGGTTACGGGTTCCCGGCGGCACAAGCATTCTCAAGATTTGATCACTGATTTATTTAAATTTTAGATGATGGAAAATTAGCTTGGGGATAGATTCTTAGTAGAACTAATTCAGGAATTGTGCGAATTAGGGGAATAAAATTTGATTTCTTTTGAGTTTCAATTAATTTATAATTACTATCTTCAACCCACCCAATAGTTGATAAGGAATGTACTGTAGACAATATTGTTGTTAACGAACACCTGTTAAACTGGAGCTGAACAACTTTTGATCAACTTTCTTCACGTTTCAGAGAAATTTCTTCAAAATTGGTCCATGGAGGACGGACGGATTTTTTAAAATTTAATTTTCGGATTCTGTAAATCATCAAATTTTGAGGTGGGTTAAATTTGTTTCACTCAATACTAGAATGGCAGCCCGTTGAAAACCTGAGATTCTGTTAGGGTTTTCGATTCGCAAGTAAATTTCCCATTTATGGGGGGGGGGGAGGAGGATTATTTGTTAACAAAAAAAAAGGATTTTTTAAAATTTTATTTTTCTGGGGTTCTGTGGGAAGAAAATGGGAACTCGGTAGTGCGTTTACGTGACTGAATGGAGTTCAATTAATACGTTTAGGATGTCTTAATACAAATTAACGTCAGAGTGAAAAATCAAGTACAAACGACATTTCTATAAAGTTATATCTACTGTAAAAGAGACTTACGAAGTTGTACTAGTCTTATATCACAAAAAACAATAAATCAAATAAAAACCGATTTTATAAAATTTTCTTTTTTTCTCATTAATACACTAAATGAAAAGAAAAATTTGAGAAATGTTACCTCATTGGAAATTTGAGATTCTGACAGAGTTTTCGATTCGTGTGAAATTCTCCCTTCTGTGAGAAATTCTAGGGTTATGAGAGAATGAAATGGAATACTTTTGGTGCATTTGAGAAACTGCATGAAGTACGAAGGTCCTATGGAAGTCCTAATACAAGATTGTAGGAGGTTAAGGACGATTTTTTCGTAAAAATTCTCGCTCAATACTTGTTTAGTTTCTCAAATTTCTGATAGGATAGTTCAATATGGATCCAGCCACCAAAAAACCCAAGAAACTTCATTGGTCCTTATTACAAAACTTTCTTGATTGACCACCTTCTTGAGAGTTCTCGAGTCTTCTTTGTCGCCTCGGATACTCTGCACTGTATGCTTTTTGAAAACTAGTTATGGTACGCTGGTCTTATTTGCCTGCTCCACAATGTTTTGGTTCGAATGTAAAATAGGTAGTACCTACTTACTCATGTACAAAGCAGAAGTAGCTTATGACAGGTACTATGTAATTCCGAGGTTTTTAATCTGGAAGATCTGAATCATGCGCAGTGAAAACTCGTCCTGGCACCTGCGTTTATCGTGTTTTATCTACAGTCGTGACCCGATTCCTCTGTTTAGCGAAGCCATTCGGCGCACGCCCATTTTCCGCCCGATTCTTATCTGTCTGTCTGTTCACACTTTTGCGTAACGGCGGTTGATGCGTGACACGTCCTTTGCGTGCGTTTTGTTGAATTATTCATACTTAAAACCACCTGTTGACATGGTAAAATACTACTACCGTACTAAACTCATATAACACGAAATAAATAACAGATGAAATAAATTTCAACGATAAAGTTAAGTCACTGTATTTTACGAGTCGATTTAGGGTCTCTTTTGTCAATACAGAAGCTCAATAATACTTGGAGTGAGTGTTTGCTCCAACAAGAGGCGACGTCGCTTTCTTTACTTTCTTTCTACTGCTTCGTTCAATATTGATCCATATTAAATATATATATATATTAAATAAAAAGTATTACAAGCTTGGTTGAAAAACAAACAAATTTTGTTTGTTTTTCAACCAAGCTTGTAATACTTTTTATTTACAAAAATCCCAAAACGGCGCATTGGTTCCCTGAAACGTTGGAACTGTAATAATGTAAGTCCTATCGATTTTGGTATCATCTACCTTTTTTGTTGAATAGGCAAGTTACTCAAAAATTTATCAATCTGACTTATAAGTTTCAGAATCGAAAAGTTTCCACTCGAAAACATTCATATCATCGTTCAAAATCGGATAAAAATTTCGTAGGAAAATTTCTACCCCTTTTTTTCTTGTTCAACCTGAGTGATGCTCGAAGGACCACAACCTCGTTTTGATTCAATCAAACGGGGAGAATTTTGGAGGGTTCTTCATAGGTACGGCGTTCCTGGGAAAATCCTGCGGCTTGATCAGGAGATGTACTCTTCTCTGCAGTGTCCTTGGTCATTAATTGGTTCTTTTTAATTTAATTAATTAATTGGTTTAATTTGATTTGAATTAATTGGTCTTTTTGTTGGTATTGGATCCATGGATGATGAAAACTCTTGAGGGTAGGAAGAAGGGTATTCAATGGGGCTTTAGGGAGTGGCTCGAGGAATTCGACTTTGCAGACGATGCCTGCATGCTGACTCAACGCGTTTGCAATGTGAGTTTCAAGCTCGAGAGACTGAACTAGCTTAGAATCAATGAGGGCAAGAGGATTTTAATGTATTTAAAAATGCAAAATATTTAACATATATATATATTTATTTTCGTATAATATGCGGTAAATATGTAAGACATTTTTATTTTCAAAAATGTTTATAAGCTCAAAACGAACAGTTCAAAAGAGACAGACATTTTTATTTTCAAAAATGTTTATAAGCTCAAAACGAACAGTTCAAAAGAAAAAAATTGGTTAGTTGAAAAAGAAGGGCGAAATGTGGAATTCTCTCTTTGAAATTTTTCACCACGACAAGGAACTTCAAATGTTCAAAAGTGAAGCGAAGACGATCTGGACGAAAAATCGCCTTGTACGTACTGAATGACCATTCAACGTCCACAGAAGTTATCGGTTATCGACAAGCGCTGTTAAGGTGTGTTCCGTGTTTCTTGAATTTTAGCCAAAGGCTCTAAGCAGTAAGTAAGGCGAGGCCCGAAGGGCCGATTCCGTCCAGGTTTTTTTCACAACATAAAAAATCGCACATCGAACCAAAAAATAATCCAAAAGAACCAAGGAAGATCGTAATAAGATCGACTCTCCACAACAAATAAATGGAAATTATACGATTCACACCCACTCCTATCGATGCAGCACAAAAACAGGCTGAAAATGGTTGAGGGTGAGGGGCTTTGACTGTAGGTGATTCTCGGCTATGACAACCATCTGTGGAATCTCTACAAATTACATATTTCAAACGAAGGACTCTTCCTAAAAAAATTATTAAAAACGTCTGCCAAGTGGGTGTGGCACATAGCTTCCTCGTGTCCATCACCCGATTGTATAGATGATCCGATGAATAGTAGTTAATCTCAAAACACCAATCTCTAAGTACCTTTCACTACCCTTATAGGGGACCATCTACACGCTAATCTGGACAATGCTAGAAAATTTCATCAAATTCGGATGAAAAAATAAGTGAGTAGATGTATGTGATTGGATCAAAAAAATTCTTAACCTCGGCTGGGATTCGAACCCGCGATCCCTGGAGCACAAATCAAGACTCTGTCCTCTGATCTATTGAAGCCTTGTCATGTATAAGATTTGAGATTCCCACAGGAGACCATCCCTCTATGAATGAATCCCTCTATGAAAAACAATTCTCCATGATTTTCATAGGGGACCATCTAAACACTAATCTGTAACATCCCTGAAAATTTCATTGAAATCGGATTGAAAATGTAGAAGTTATGGCCGTTACAAAGAATTCACGTTTGCGCATGCGCAGTCGCTTCTATCAGTCCGAGGATGATGATTTTCATAGGGGACCATCTACAACCTAATCCACATAATCCCTGAAAATTTCATAGAAATCGAGTGGAAAATGTGGAAGTTATGGCCGTTACAAGGAATTCACGTTTGCGCATGCGCAGTCGCTTGTATCAGTCCAAGGATGATGATTTTCATAGGGGACCGTCTACACACCAACCCGCACAATCCCTGAAAATTTCATCGAAATCGGACAAAAACTTCGTATAGTTATGCGCGTTACAAGGAATTGATGACAGACGGACAGACACACAGACACACGGACACACAGACAGACAGACACGGAACCAAAATTGTTCAGAAAGGTCTAAAACGCAAAACGAGAGTGAAAATTTTGATTTTGGAGAACTTTTTTTTTTTCGTCCTTGAAAAGTGAAAACAAAGCTTCCGCTACCTTGGTAGACTCGGAAGCAAAACTGCTCAAAATGGAAAAAAATAAGTGGTTTTTTCAATTAGATATTTGTAAATTTGTATTTACTGAGAAATATGTGAACATATGTAAAATAAAAGTAGGATTAACTGGTTCAAAAATTGCTTATTTGAACATTTCTTCTTGAAGAACATCAATATATTGCCTAGAAAAGAATATGTGAAAACACGAGAATCCGATCCCTACTTATGATTCACAGCTTGTCGTAAGAGGTCGGAGCGATACACCACCATGAACTACCGCGCTCCACAAATAGCCCACTTTATATTCGATTAGGGCCTCCGAAAAAAGGAGGGGGGAAATCTCTTACCCCGGCAAAATATTTATTTTTCGATCATTCCCGAAGTTGTAGTGGGAGTAAAGGGGAAATCCTTTCAGATAGATTTCTCCGAATAAAAATACAAAAAAAAAACCATCTCGAGGAAAAAATATTGCGGTGTCATTTTTCATGCTCTTATGCTTCGTAAAAATCGTCTTCTTTTCTTAGGAGAAGTCATTTTTTTCGATTTTTCCCCTCATGTAATTTATATGTTTTCTCCGAGTCTTATAACACAAGTTAGAGAGATTTCCCTCGATTCGAGAGAGACAAAAAACGAGTCGATTCGAAGCAATGAAAAGGTCTTTTCGTGTTTTCCGAGGAAACAGGGATGTAGATAAGGGACTTACAAAAGATGCTTTTTTTAATGAGGAGAGTGGATGATCACAAGTTTCTCTTTATCTAGTTTCTGTTAGTCGGATCTACTTTCTCATTGTCGCGCACAGCATGCTGGGAGCAGCAGGTTCTGCGTAATAAAGTTTGGGAGAGTCGTGGAGGGAATTTATGGAGAAGATGCAGAGAGAAAAGAGGTGGAACTCTTCCTGAACGTTTGTCTGATAATTTATGTTGGTTACAACATTGTTGTCGGAGGTCGGAACTTCGGGACCCATTCTATTAGATTAGGTGCTTTCTTTCTACGAATTTCAGCAGGAGAAGTTAAAGTCGGGCAGTATGACTTGGTGAGAGAATTTCAACGAATCACTCCCTGGTATTTTACCAGTGAGGTAATTCTGTTTATTTGAAAATTACTGTGTACATTTAGATTTGTTGAAATGCCAAAATACCTGCTTGTTGTTTGTTACGGATAATTATTAAGTTTTCCATATTGCACTGCGAGAATACAAGTGACTTATCTCCAAAAGGAAAAACTTTTACGGAAAATCCAGTTAACGTTTTTGTCTTTTAAAACGCTATTCCAACACCTCCACACTGATTAAATCCAGATTTTTCCATGTTTTGTAATTTGAGGGAATTTTTCAGCAACTTTAATTCCTTAAAAAATTACCCTCAATGAAGCGATTTTCATGATTTTTCCGTGAATTCCTTGATGCGTTTTTGGAACTGTTTTCTATCTGTATTGGGGAAAACGAAAGGAAAATTAAATTCTGAATGGTTCGAGCTCAATGTTAACAAAGAGATGTGACATTACGGAGACGAAAGGAGTCTTGAATCCGAGGAAATCGAACCAGAAATCAGGAAAAAGGAGATTTAGGAGATTTTTTGTCGTTAAACTACGAGAATTTGAACGAGTTCTGCCTGGTATTTTGCTAGTAAGGTGATTCTGTTTATAAGAACATTATTATACAAAGTCAGATTTTTTGAGATTGACGCAAACCCATCTACGAGATGTTATTTACGTCTACAAGTTTACATGTTTGATTATTAAGTTTCCATGCTAATATATATGGTTATCACTGTGAATATGAGCTTTGATTCACTGTTGAAATATTAGTGTGTACAGTTCCCACTTGTGCTTTATGAAAAACTAGCTGAAAAGCCTACTAAAAGCAGGCAAAGACTATTCCTCCGACTCTCCTCCCGCCACCAACTCCCTCCGACTCCTCCCGCCCCCAACCCCTCCGACTCCTCTCGCCTCCGACTCCTCCCGCCCCCAACCCCTCCGACTCCTCTCGCCTCCGACTCATCCCGCCCCCAACCCCTCCGACTCCTCTCGCCTCCGACTCCTCCCGCCCCCAACCCCTCCATCCTACAACTCTCCCTCTGCCACGACCCCTCCGTGCATACGTACGTACGTACGTACGTACGGTTGGCGTTTTATATAATTAGATTATGAAGTTGGCTTAAACCACACTCTGCCTTACAGATTTAAATACTTTTTACTACTGGATTTCTAAGTACTAGTTCCTGACATTTTACTACATTGTTCCATCTGAGAGAACATAATATACTATATATTATATAGTCTAACTCACGTTCTTCGTACCATTCTACCCACTGATACCTCTGATACAGAAATAAAACGCTGCAAATTATTACGCAAAGGTTTATTATTTTTCTATATAGATCACTCGTCTGCAAAGAACACGACTTTGCCATTGTTACCACCAACCAACATGAGGAAAAACATTTGAACGAAATTTGAACGGAGATTAGGCCTCTTTTGCGATTCACTCTTTTTTCTGATTTATCGTAAGTCCAACCCTTAAGTTCTCGTAGGGGGCGAACAATTTGACCTACAGGGCTCCGCGTGGTCTCTAAAAATTCAATACTATCTTAAATTGATGAAAAAACAATACTTTTATATCAAAATTTTTCGAGTTAGAGAGTTTTCATTTTTTCAACCCTTAGAAGTTACCTACATCAACCGAAAGCTTCGGGGCATAAATAGACCCCTAATGGAGCCTACATATAAAATTTAATCAAAATCTGTCAATGCTAACTGAGGAAAGTGGCGGACGGACGCAAAATTTTTATTCGATTTTCGGATTTTACATACCTTAAAACGTAAACCAACAAATTTTGAGCGGGTTAAAGAAATTTTTTTTCTTGGTCGATTCCAAAGGTTGATTATTGAAAATAATAAATGAATATATTTTGAGTAACACCCAGAATTTTTGTAAACAAGATTAGGAAAGAAGGGAGCAAAAATGAAGAAGAAACTCACGAAAAATCAAGTCTAGATTGACCAGACCTTGTGTTATCAAAATCCATTTTTGATTTGTTTGAACCACAATTTCCCACTACCGTTCAAGTTCACCTCAATCTCTTCGTGCATTTCACAGTTGTTATAGAATGAAATGCGGTTAGATTAAAGTTAAGCTGAGTCCACACGCAGAGCACTTCAGAATTCCTACTAATGAATGTTTTCCGCCTCGTCCAATTAGTACCATAATCTTAATCAAGGATAAAAAAAACATGTTCTTATTCATTAAAAAATTATTCCGTCATTAATATTTGAATCGATGAGAATAAAAACAGTACAAGTCCATTTATGACGATTGTTGAAAAATGGCTTTTTGTAGGTTGTAACCAGTAGAACTACGCATTGAGCACAAGAGCAGTATGCTAACCACACTCGGTAAACTTGAACAGAGCCTAAATGAAAATTATTGAGGGAAAAAACAGTAGGAGTCCATGGACCACCTGACACCTGATATCTCGATAAGCTGATTGGGGACATGTACTGTTGTCATTCTCACTGATTCATTTAAACAGTGTAATTCTAGTCTTGACCTGAATCTCTCTGGAGAGTTATTTGGGGTAACAAAGTGCAACTCGTAAATCCCTTAAAGGCACCAAATCGCATAATCCCGCTGTTAAAAACTGTTGTATTTAGATTGTCGGAATTTGAATACTCATATTTTACGAGTCGGTCAACGGACTCGGGATTTTTCTCTCGTCGAAACAACTCCTTGGAGCGTTTCACTGGATTTCTGAAGGCCCTCGGCAAGCATTTATTCAAATCAGGGGGAAGGAACATTTACATAACTTGCTTCTCGACTCGACGTTTTATTATTATGGAAAAGGAAAAATCGCTTGAATGAACGCTTTTGCATTTCATTTTGCGGGGGTTGAAACGTGGCGATCTGAGGGCAGACAGACCGAAGCAATCAGCGGGATGGAGGAAGAGTTGTTCTAAGATGCTCCGGTCGAAGGGAAACCTTCATGAGATTGTGTCGAAAGATTTTACTATACATAGCGAATCATAACATTTATGTGGGTCATGTTGTCGGAATAGACACCAGATCGAAATGCCTGTGACTTGGTGTCGTGACTCCAGCAACAATAGGGTCGTATTTTAGAATAAAAATGTAATCCAGTCCAGATGTGTTCAAAATGGACCATCGCAGGAAAGTTTTGGGGGGTATCTGATTGCTTCGAATCCTTATATTTCATCAGGTGCTGAATTCGAATCTGAGGGTTGCCACAAAAATTTCGTGACGGAACATTGAAAAAAATACAAAAGGAGGCACTCAAAAATTGTGGGTGGTTTTGGTTTATTATTTCCAATACCTGAAGAACCTTTGGAATCGAACAACAATTTTTTTTTTAGGCTCCATTTGAGGTCTAGTTGTGCCCCGAAGATTTTGGTTGATGTAGGTCACTTCTTCTAAGGGTTGAAAAATAATTTTTAAAATTTTTAAAACGCCCTAACTCAAAAAATTGTGATATAAAGGTATTGTTTTTTCATCAATTTAAGATAGTATAGAATTTTTAAAGCGGAGCTATGTTGGACAAACCGTTTGCTCCCTGCAAGAAATTAAGGGATGGACTCACGATAATTCAGAAACACGATTGTGAAACGCAAAAGAGGTCTAATCTCCGTTAAAATTTTAGCTGACCGTAATGCGATCACGTTTTTCTTCTTTTTGGTTGGTGGTAACAATGGCAAAGCCGTGTTCTTTGCAGACGAGTGATCTATGTAGAAAAATAATAAACCTTTGTGTAATAATTAGGAGCGTTGTTGCCCATAACTTAGAAACGATCAACTTTTGGCAAAAAAACTTGTATAATATACAAGCAAAATGCAAGCAATTTTGCATATTATGCAAATACAAAGCAAATACAAGCAATTTTGCATATTATGCAAAATGAAAGCACCTTACATTTTCTACAAATTCCATTTCGTACGTTTTTTTTGTCAGCCGGCACAGGTTACGTGAACGGTTCGTTTTTTTGCCATAAGTTAGTCTTTTTTGGATAATAGGCTGAAAATCACCAAAAAATCACCTTTTTTAAATGTTCCTTCACGAAGTTTTGGTGGCAAACTTCAAATTCAGACTCAGCACCCCAAAAAAACTTAAGGAATCGAAGAAATTAGAAACCCCCTAAACTTTCCTGTGAAAACCCACTTTTTGACTGGGCTGATATGGTCAGTGCGACCTCGACAAAGGGCAACTGTTTTAACGGTCATAGGTATACATCCAAAGACATATCATCGGAGCCTAGAGAAGTCCCCTACCCAAGTATTGGAACTACACCAAAATTATACTCATTTCGAATCTAAGCACTCGAGCTATAACTTCTTCCAACAGACCTATTTGTTTTTCGTTATCCATCATCCTAGGTATTTGAGTGCAAAACTTCGAATTTGATGTACGAAACCTAGAACTTGGTGTAAGGCGAATATGCATGGTACTTTGACTTGAAAACGCTACATTAATATTTTTAGGTTGTAAGAGCTAATGTCTAGCCTTACGTTTTTAATTTTCTTATATTTGAATTTAAATAGGTACTTCTTACTTTAAGTAGGTTGAGGTGTGTGAGAGGAGCTTGGCTAGCGGTACCAGGAAATTCCTGCCCCGTGTTGCCTAAGGTTTGAGGTAAGTAAATATAACTCTTCCTTGGTACCTGACACTATGCTTATGCCAGCCCATTAAAGAGAGGGTATATTGGAGAATTTGAGCTGAGTAAATTCCGCTTGGTACCTGTCAGTATGTTTATGACAGCCCGTCAAGTTTAGGAAGTTTACAACATATACTTTAAGGAGACAATATTAGGTTCCTATCACTATGCTTATGACAGCCCGTTAAGTTGAATATTGGATCGGGTAAGGGAATTTTGGAAGGCTTAAAACTGACCAAGTTTTGATTATAGGTTTTGGTAAGGTTTTCATGAAGGAAGGCAAGATTTTTGTCAAAGATACTGACTCTAGATCGTCCAACCGCCGAATTCCCAGCCCTTGACGCCAGGGGCCCTATATACTACTTGTACTGTTCGCAGATAGAAAGAATTTGGTTGGCCAATTTCCCGAAGGGTATACCTGCTAACATAGACGACTACCTGTTCCAAAATCTTAGGTAGCCTGTTAAGTCAGGCTGTTAAGAAATTAAGAAAGGGCCGAGACTCAGTAATCGTAATCCAGGCATCGAGCAACTCTCCACTCAGCCAATTGTTAGTAAGGATTTTTATCTCGAATGTGAGTTCACTTGCCCTTCTGTTACCCTTCTGTCACTCGGTCTCATTTTCCCTGGCTTGAGTGGCAGGTAGAAGAAGGACGATGTTTTTGGAATTGTAATACACATGGACATCTCACCAAAACGATCCGCATTCTTTCGATCTGCAAACAGTACAAGTTCCCCACTAAGGGTTTGGGGAATTCCCCAAGGGCCCTGGAAAAACCAGGAGAATGACCCCTGGTTTGTTTTGGCTGTGGTTGTATGACCTAGGGCTTTGCTTTATTTCTGTAAATTATGATATAAACAAATAGTGGTACCCCACAGGAGTATTATAATCTTCATTCCAAAGGTCCCAATGTATGATCAAACCAGGACGAAACTCGTTCATCTGGTCACCCAGAGTTGTTAATCTTTGTTATTAGTCCATTCAAAATTTATGATTTTTCGTTTCTAATTAAGTAGCTTGTGGTTTGTTGTCGATTGACATCAAACTCATTTAAATGCTTATTTTGATGGTACGTAAAATTTAGTATTTTGCAGGCAAACCCTCAAGTTTAAGAAACTATAAATTTGTTACGTGAAATATCACATAAGTGCTTGGTATATTAGGGCTACCCAATACCCCCGTTTGGCATGAATCGTCGAAAAGTCATGTGAATATTGTTCAATGGGTCAAGTTAAGTCATTGTGTGGCCTCCAATGAAGAACCCCCAGTCGTATCGCGTCGGTTGTTTGAAGTTTTTTCCATCCTGGACTCATCATGAGTGTATGAAGCGAGGTAGCACGACAATGCATTCAAGTCAAAAACTCCGTCTTGTTAACTTCATACCATACCTTGACATGATCTTGAAAAAAAATTCTAAATCAAATTAAAGTTAGTATTCAAATTTGCCATTTTCCTAAATTCAATTTTGAACACAGTCAGAAATAGAGCCTCAACAAAAATACCATTGAATAAAATCAGAGTAAAAAGTTACCTTAGAAATAAAAAACGTAATAAATTAATTTATTAAAATTAGTTGTTAGGCAGTAGTTAGAATTGCTACAGTACCGACCTGCGTAACTAGTGTATTGATTACTGAGAAGGAGTATGGAACAGCACTATCACAGATTGTAAAAATAACAATTTCAACGGAAACTGACAGACGTTATTTGCAGAATTCACCTGCAATCAACTAATAACTCGTCAGAAGGGACGGGAGTTGATGGGTGCAAAAAAATGCAACATGCCAGTTAATCGATACCGAGTTCATTTCCGATTCCGACCGCTATTAGCGCTGTACTCACTCCTACCATAATTATTATTCATTTTACCTGTTGAGTGAAAGGTCACCTGTGGCCCAACCCGATTTGTACCTCCCCCTACTGGAACCGCAATGAATCTATTCTCCTTTAATGGAGCTCACTCGTCTCTGTTTCACTGATATCCAAATGCGAATTTGTCAATCTTCTGGAATTGTAATTCAATTGACTAAATTCAGATCTATTTATTGTGATGAAGTGGTTTAAATTTGAAATTATTAGCATTGAAAGTCATATGTAACTTTTCTTTTGAGTAAAAGAACTGTTTTTGGTGATTTAATTTTTGACCAACTCCAAAGCACCCAAAAACTTTGAGAGTGGAGGGGGGGGGGGCATTCACAACAAATATTATTTCATTTATTTATTTTTGTGAAATAATACATTTCAGCGTCTAATGCTCACTTTCACCAAACATTCGAAACGAGGTTAAACCAAAAGAGGCTAGAGATAATCGAATTTCGTATTGCGAATTATGTTTGACTCGTCTGACGATGACGACGATGTCAGAGTCGAATCCTGGATCGGATTCCACATTCCGAGGTGATGGACAATACTGAGTTTCCGCCTTTCCAAGCCCACAGTCGTCCAAGTGCTCGACTAGATTGGCACTAGAGTTCCCGTTGGACAAATAAGTTCAAAACGTTAATTTAAAATGAAAATGGTTTTTCCAAAAATAGAATAGTGCAACCTACATTCCATGGTTGTTTCTATACAATCACAGGTACATTTCGACCAAAATACATTTCTATTGAGGTGAAATTGGGGGACCTCTTCTTCGAGTTTGGATCGATCGGTAAGATCATTTAAATGATCGAATTACATTCCTACAGTTTAAAACAAGGCGGCGGCCACTCTGTTTCACTAGGATACTTCAAGGAAGGTACTTGAGTCTCGAGAAATACCGGAGTGTTGCGCTCGTTGCGGCTCAAAGTGATGATGTGTAATAGCTCTATTTGTAGGCGATGAAAATAATCAGCAAAATAGAACAAAGGAATTCATATGAACCGGAAAACTCGAAATAAACCACAGGAAATTGTAAAATAAAAAATAAAAACCAAATAATTCGAAAAACTGATCATGATAAATCCACACAAGGCAGGAATCTACTGATAGCAAGCGCGGGAGGGGTTGTTATTCAACGCTTTTATTGCCCCCATACGTCATAATACCCAACTTTCTTTCGTTCCGCTCGACATTTCAAGATTAGCAAAACTCGATTAGCTTAAACGGCGTTTAACGATGATTTGGGTTGGTTAAAGACGCTTGCCATCTTGCCGGGTTTATTCCTTCAGATTAACTATAAAGGCGTTTAGTTAAACGCGATTTGAACAACTTTTGGTGAAAGTGGGCCTAAGTATGTTAGGAATGTTAGCTGCATTGCACACAAATTTGATTTGACTTCCTTCTAATCAGTTCCAGCTGTTTTTACATTGTGCAAATTACTGAAACAACCGGAAATCTCTCGTTCTCCACTCTCTTGCTGCTGATCGGCTCTCGATCTCTTTCGGTTATACCTCAAAGAGCTGTAGGGTGAACCTCGTTCGGTTCACAAGCAAAAACGCTGCAAATTATTACACAATGGTTTATTATTTTCTATATAGATCACTCGTCTACAAAATCACCATCCATCCAATAAGTATAAAAATCAAAAAAAAAATCGAAACAAAAATCGAAAAAAAATATAAAAAAATCAAAAAAAAAAATCCAAATCACCAACCATCGATCGCATTTCGGTCAGCTCTAATTTGAACGGAGATTAGGCCTCTTTTGCGATTCACACTCGTGTTTTGATTTATATATATATATATTTCAATTTAAACCCTTAAATTTTCGTAGGGAGCGAACGGTTTGTCCTACAGAGCTCCGCGTGGTCTCAAAAAATTCTAAAAATTCTATAGAATCCTAAATTGAAGGAAAAACAATACCTTTATATCCAAATTTTTTGAGTTAGGGCGTTTTCAAAATTTCAAAATTGATTTTGGAACCCTTAGGAGTGACCTACATCAACCAAAAGCTTCGGGGCACAACTAGACCCCAAATGGAGCCTACATACCAAATTTCATCAAAATCGGTCAATGCTAAGTGCAAAAGTGCCGCGTACGGCGTACGGACGGCCAAATTTTTATTCGATTTTTGGATTCTACGTACCTTGAAACGTAAACCATCAAATTTTGAGGGGTTGTTAAAATTTTTTTTTTCTTGGTCGATTCCAAAGGTTCATTATTGAAAATAATAAACCAAAACTGAAGTGAATTATGTATAAGATCATGTTTCAGTCTGTAGCCTTTCCTATGTTCTGCACCGACCTAGTGTTTTCGGAATCCTTCGATATTAATAATACTCGTACGTCCTTAAGGAGAACAAGCAATAATGTTGACTCTCATGGAATCGATGTATCGAATATGGGATAATGTATTTGCTGTCGGAGAACGGGGATATTGGGAGCGCTTTGTATTACGTGATATTGACATTCTCCAGGCACCAACGCGGAGTAGCCTTCAATATACTCGCATTGCCGACCTCAACCTATCCGGAACCCCATAGTCCCGGGTTTCTCTTGTGTTCCCGTCTTGAACAGAATAATATGATATCAATATGTACAACCTGAATATAATCATGTTCCAGCCTGTTCAATTATTAGGAACCAGTTACAGCTTTTTCCTGTGAATTCCATACGTTTTTCAACTCATTTTTGCTTCATCGAACAATTTGATAGTTTCGATTAGTTTGGATATTGTTGTTAGGTTGATTAATAGGCCGAAGTAGACTCAAATCGACTTTGAAATTTACAGAGCATTTTGATGAATTCCATAAGAATATTAGAAGAACAGAATTAGAAACAGACGAAATTAGCACTTATTTGGGTTTTACGGGCGAAGCCTCGGGGCAGATCTCAATACGTTTCTACTCATATACTTATTTATTTATTCGGGGCTACAGCCCATTGTGATGGTAAACTTTAGCCTCCCGTATTATATCAACGTGGACTAGTACCTGTTTACTTGATGAACAAGATTTTCTACACTGAGCAAAAATCTGCGCACTTTTCAGAGTCAAAAAGTAATACCTGGCTAGTGCCATTTAACCCTTTAGCGGGCAAAACTCGGGCGTCATGGGAATTTTTTTTTTCGATCTAGTCGGGTCTTTTTGGATCTATTAACAATATTTCAGCCTTTTTTGCGAAAAAAAATGGTTCACGCGCCATAAAATGGCATGGTACAGCATGTGTACCAAGGACCACCAGGTGCACTTTTCGGCCATAATGTTCCTTAGTACAACATTTGTACCAGTAAAAGGTAATCAGGGAATGATCATAATTTGAGTTTATTCTGGATAATCTTACTTTCAATCAATATAAAACAGATGACAAATTCGACAGCAAACAACATTTCAATAGGACTTGTTGCGTTGGCATCTCCAATCTCCAGTGAGAAATCATGGGGCGCCCGCCCCGAAAAACTTCAATAACATCGTTGCGAGTGCACGATTCCAGTGTTATGCTTTCATTATGGATATTTGAATAGCTATAGAAAAATTACGTTCCTCGAATAGAAGACGAAATTCATCCGTGTGGACATCACCGCGTAATATTTTGGTTTGAATAAAAAACAACAGCAAAAAAACTTCGTCGTCGGTACAACAGTATTACCGCAAATCACCCACTTTTGCAATATCTCGACATCTAGGCGGAGCTAAGAGATGCTACCATTTTTCCCATGATGCTGCACCCTATTGAGAAGGAATGGAACGAAAAACGCGCCAGAATTCAAACTGCTTCTACCTTGGTACAACAGTTGTACCAAGGAACGCTAAAGGGTTAAGAGCCCTGGTTGCTGAAGACGTGCAGGGGAAATTGTCGAAAATTTGAATTTCCAGTTTGCTATCTTTTAACCTAGTGAATTATGGTAGACAATTTTCGAAGGACCTGAAGGAAATGAATTTTACAGGTATATTTAATATAAAACCAAAAAATACGAGCGAAATTAAATAATTCCAAATTAAACAAATTCTCTTGTAGTAAGAAATGAGGAAAATCCTAATAAATCGTCGATGAATGATGACGAAAGGGGAAATTGATGAAGGGGGGGTTGTTAATGAAGAAATAAAGTCCTTTACTAAGTCCAATTCTAATTTGGTCTAAGTCTTGATCGCCCTTATCTGTTTGACTTCACTTTTTACCTAGATCGCTTGATTTATTTAAAGATCCCTAGCTAGAAGACTTAAAAGACGAAACTTTTATGTTTCCTACATTGAACCATCAATTTTTTATCAAAATTGGAACAAGTGGGTTCCTTCCCACCTACGTAGAAGTAAGACTAGTCACCTGAGTGAGCACAACTTTCCACACTGGATTTTAGGAGTGAAGTCAAAGTTATAATTTGAACTTTAAATATTGAATAGGTGACAAACAAATTGAACACTTTTTGAACCAATTACTCGCAGTTCTACGTGAGTCTCGAAGAAAAATCCGTTTGTAGAAAAAATATCTTTTTCCGTTCTCAAAGGAGAGACAAACGAAAATGTTATAATGTTGATGCTGTCTTATGGTGAAAGATTTCACTATTGAAATTGTTGCATTTAGCCTTAAATCGAGAAAATTGCATCACGAAGGAGAAAACTCCAAGAATGTTTTTTGACAAAATAACTCAAAATTAAATTTTTATGATTTTTTGCCTATTTTGTTTCCACCCTGTTTTGACCCAAAATGAACTATCTATTTTTTTACATCAACTTGTACAGGGTGTTCAATATCAAACTTTTGCCGTTGATTTTTGAACTTTTGACCTCTTTCGAGGGAACTATCGAGTAGAAACCACGTTTTCCCCGACTTTTCAGTCTCACGGATCAGGTCGGAGCGCTAAAACGAAAAACTTTTTTTACGGGGTTTTCACGATTCGATATCTCCATTAGCCCGTCGAGAAGAAGCCGCACCTCAGTTTTACGACGGTTCTCATGGTGTTGAGCCCTTCGGGGTTTTACAGGTTTTATTTTTACGATTTGGAATTTCATCTTTCGATAAGTTACTCGGAGATTTGTACTCCCTGAAGAAGGGGATGAGTTGAAGAGAAATTATAGGTGTTTCCGGAAAATTACGTTCGAAAAACTTCGCAATCTTGAGAATCAATTTTACTCGTAGAGCTATGTTAGGTTCTTGCTCTTTACTAATTCCATATTATCTCCACTCACAGTGATCCTTCAACGTATGGACCCATAAAAATAATCCCATTTATTCATAAGTGAGCAAATTTCGCAATACCAATTTTAAGCAATTCATAAAACCTTATTTCAAAAGATGTTGCTCCCTCAATACAAAAGGTGGATCTTTCATCATAATTTTCACTCGTAATTTGCATCTCAGAGCTTTTTGAACAATTTTGGATGTCCTCAGTCCATATACGACTGTGATAAATTCCTTGTCCTCCTTGATTTTCATTGCTTACACGCAAAGCCCTGATTTGGAGGCTCTATGATGAATATCTTCAAATGACATTGCTTTTGAATCAATAAGAGCCCCAATGTTCGGGGGAAACCAACAATTTCATGTCCCAGCCAAAATGTGAAAAAGATATTGTACTTTTCACGCAATTTTGTGCAACTAAGTGGAGGTCCTGTATGCATTTCAAAGCTGTTGCTACTAAGGTAACACCATCTAGTAAAAACTATTAAATTGATCAGTAAAAGTAAAAGTAAAGTAAGCAACCATTTCAGGTTGAATTTTCGTCCGACTGCCATTCTTGGCGTCGCGGACGTCATCAGCTGTCTCCCTAAGGGGAGATCAGAATTTGTTCTGATGATTTCGCTCATGGCTTCCCAAACATCGCCGCCCTGGGTTGGAACGAGAGATTGCCGATCGTCTAATAGACAGAAAACTTTCTGCTGGCGACCAGATTCGAACTCGCATCCCCGCTAGACGGTTCCTATCCTATCACCGCAGTCGGGTACACTGTCCACTAGACCACCGACGCCCACAATATTAAATTGACCAAAGCAACATGCAAGTTATTAATTGTGGCTAAACTTTACTGCCCACCCATCCTGGAAGATATTTTTGTGTTATTTTAACTATGATTTTCAATGTCTGAAATCTCATGAATCTCCGATATCTAACGTGGATGCTATTTAAATCAAAGCGAGCTTCACAACAATCGGTAGTTCTATGAATTCAGATATTTTGACATTTTCATGTCTTTGCTTTGGCACATAAACTGAAAAATCGTCACGAAAACTTGCTCACGCGACCAATAAATAAAATATACTCACTGTGTTGCGTAGAGAACAATCAACTGTTTTCTTATTTTGATGCTTGTGTACATGAACTAACAACAACCTTGCTTTCACACGGGGGATCCTACTTTGGGGAAACTCACTAAAAACACGACTACTTTTTGAAAGAAATGCGACTATTTTGGGGAAACACCTCAGCACAGAAATGTTGAGTTTGGGGAAACGAAAAATGAGCTCAAAATGTAGAAATATACTGAGTTTTTTGGCCAGTAAATCATCATCGCAACATCGGAATGGATTTTCAATGGGGTGCATCTTTAAACCAAGTCGTCATCATTATTTAAATTATACCGCTTACTGATTCCGTCCAGGTAAATCACACGCAATTGTGTGATGTTTTCATCATAAGATTTTGGGAGGATCGGCATACGTTTTTGTCCAGCTCTTAAATCTGAAAACTCTAAATTACAGGTTCCTCTTACTTGCATAAATTTATGTTGAATGGAGACATCCTTTACTGCACTTCACATGAACCAGCACACGTGATATCGAGCACAGATATAAGTATCGGCGATTTTTCCCCAATATGATCAATGTCCTTTTCCCCAAAATAGACGTGTCAACACGACCTTTCACTGCCTGTTTCCCCAAAGTAGTCTCCCCCTTTCACACATATGAAAATATCCCAATGTGTTGCAGACTCGTATGCAAGCATTTATAATTACCATTTAGCTAACGTTTATTACCTACTTTTTTGGACGAGGGGCGTGGTTTGTATTGATTGGATCATGATGGTACCATTCTATGGCCAGCACACCACCCCAAATGATCATCCAAATATGAGCAAAATATTGGGTCTAGATAGGTCAATTATGTGGCCAAGGCACAAAACCCTGAAATTTTCAGTCAAAATCGAAGAGTTATTTCCTATAGTATTCGAACATGTAGCAAAGAATAGACTATTTGGGAAACTGAAATAAAAAAATAAAAAAAGATTTTGGAAGGGTTGCTCTGACTTGGTACTTTCGGGGAAATTAAATTATTTCAGAGTATTTACTGATTGAATTATTGTGCTTTATTCTGGAATCAAATCCAAGATACTCTCCAAATTTGAGCAAAAACAGGGTTGATCGCTCGTAAAATTGCACCAAAGATTGGATAATTATTTTATACGGGAAGTTTCCGTAACATCGTGGCTCGACTAAGGTAAGGTAAGGTCACTAGTTACAGACAAGGGTCCAGTAGTGAACAGTCACTAGTTTGGACGGAAATAATTAGCCTTTTAGTTGACGTTAGTTGTGGTCCATGAGTACGGTGTTGCCCTCTAGTGTCATCGGAGTGAATTTCATGTGTCAGTTGGTGTTTGCGAGGCAGTGGTGTAAGGCTGAAAACTGTCACCACGAGATTAGCTGCACATGATGGAGCAGCTAGCTGGCTAGGATAATGAGACGAAGATTTTCAACCATCATTTTTCGTTATAGAATTTCGTCATGAGGGCAAGCAGTAAGTTTTGTTTTTTAATGTTTGAACTATTTGCGTTTCGTTATTCCTCTTTTTAGGCTGTTTGTTATCGAGGATCATCAGGTTTTTCTTTGTTGTTACTATTCAACTAATTTAGGGGATCCAGAAGTAACCAAACGTTATAAGTGATGAGTTCTCAATATATTGCTCTGAATACATCAAAAGGTTCAGGAAATCGGTTAATCTGTTGATTGGTGATGTCTTGAGCATGTTTATGACTGGTTACGCTGATCGGAATGCTACAAAATGTTATGTTATTGTTATTTTCATTCATGTCTAAGAATATAGACAAAATTTAAACTATTAGGAACTACGAGTAATAATCTTTGGTTTCAATGAATTCACGTTTGCATCCGCACTTGCTACCATTAGCTATAAGCAGAGATGGGTAAAACATGTCATTTTTTTCTCTAAAGTATGTCAAAATTTTTATGTCATTTTATTCCAAAAATACGTCAAACTTTTTTTTGGGGAAGAAATATACTTTTTTAATTTTATTATCAAAAATAAGTGCAAATTAGATGTGAACGTAATCCGAATAATCATTATAGAATTTATTAGGTACATACAGTATAAGCCGACACTATAAGTAATAATACGAGCACTGTACGTATGTTGGTAAAAAAAGTCTGCCAAGTGGGTGTGGCAAATAGCTTCCTCGTAACCCGATTGTATAGATGATCCGATGCATAGTAGTTAATCTGAAAACACCAATCTCTAAGTACCTTTCACTACCCTCATAGGGGACCATCTACACGCTAATCTGGACAATCCTAGAAAATTTTATCAAATTCGGACGAAAAATGTAAATGAGTAGTGATTGGATCAAAAATTTTCTTAGCTTGACTGGGAGTCGAACCTGTGACTCCTGGGTGAGAGTCCAGAGCACTGCTCACTGATCTATACAGGCCATATTGGTTGAATAGGATTTGAGATTCTCACGTCACACGCGAGAGCGACAAATGTACCTACGGCTGTTACAAGGATTTTACGTTTGCGCATGCGGCGAGGCTACTGTAAATTTTAAGGCCTTGATTTTCATTGGGGAACATCTACAACCTAATCCGCGTAATCCCTGAAAATGTCATCGAAATTGGGTAGAAAATGTGGAAGTTATGGCCTTTACAAGCAATTCACGTTCGCGCATGCGCATCGGCTACTATCAGTCCGGGGGTGATGATTTTCATAGGGGACCATCTAAACACTAATCTGTAACATCCCTGAAAATTTTATTGAAAACGGATGGAAAATGTAGAAGTTATGGCCGTTACAGGGAATTCACGTTTGCGCATGCGCAGTCGCTTCTATCAGTCCGAGGATGATGATTTTCATAGGGGACCGTCTACACACCAACCCGCACAATCCCTGAAAATTTCATAGAAATCGGACAATAACTTCGTATAGTTATGCGCGTTACAAGGAATTCATGACAGACAGACACGGAACCAAAATTGTTCAGAAAGGTCTAAAACGCATAACGCGAGTGAAAATTTTGATTTTGGAGAACTTTTTCTTTTTCGTCCTTGAAAAGTGATAACAAAGCTTCCGCTACCTTGGTAGACCGGAAGCAAAATGGTAGTGTTGGTACTTTGAGTAGTGAGCTCGGGCGAAAGCATCACTAACGCTCTCTGTCAGCGTTGCAGAAAATTAGGTACCAATTGTTATTCCAAATTCTCAAGAGTGAGGAGGGTTCTTCTGTCAGTAAATCCATCCAGGGGACTGGAGTGCAGGTTGGCGATGCGAGATACCACCAAAATGTGGCACCAAGGTTGGTTTCTCTCAGAGTACTATGACAGTTAAACTGGGACTGAATGGTATTTGGCAGGTAGCGCGTGATAACAGATTTGGACATCAGTTGCAAGAACCTGGTCACTTTCCTTTCTTTCCCTTTGACTCTTGATCTATCGGGAGCTAGGAGTTTCAAATCTATTACACTTTGAGATGGCGTTGTTAGGAATTATGTCAAAATGTTAAATTTTTCTCAAAACCAGCCAAATTATGTCATTACTGGTCATTGTCTTGTACCTATGTTTACTTGTCAGAATGTCTTTGCATATCACTAGTTATAAGGCAATGAACTAATTAAATAGTAATGATTGGGAGCTTGAGATTAATCCGCACGTTGCTGTGAAATTTTCATCACAATGGTACCATAATTTCATATGGTTTTCCTTGGAAAAACGGAAGACGAAATTAGCTTGGAAGCTCTAAAATGTCAAACTCCAGTAAACATTTTGGTACTCTAGGTACTCTACATAGTATATATTATAGTATAGTAGTATAATATACATATATTACATATTATGTAATGTATGTAATCGCAATAGATGCTGGAACGAGATTGTACTGTAGGTAGTAGAATTGTCGAGTTCTCTTAGGCGAAGCTATTAAATACCGAGTATTGCAGAGAGGAACGTCTATTCATTACGCTCTGTTCATCTCTGAGACCACCCACGATATCCATCTCGACCGATAAGACTTGACGGATAAGCGATCTGGTACACGGCCTCGTTAAAGAAGGCTTCCGAGGTATCAGTTATCAGCCAGTGGTACCTTCAACCATCAGTTATCAGCTCGAGAGAGCAATCAGTCGTTATCCCTTCCAAGGGGGACTCCAATCAGTTCGTTAGGGCTCATATCGGCAGTGCAGTAGGACTGTATGTGTGGATGTGTGTACTTGAAGGTACCTTTTTCCCCGTGTGAGTTCCTTGTAGTTTTATTTGGAGCCCCACGACGCCTCGAGGCCTTTCGCTTGACTTTAATTACCGATCGGTAACTCGGAGTCTCTTTTGTTTTTCATCGCTTCTTACTTTTGTTTTTTTTCTCTCCTTCGTCTCGTTAATTGTCATCAGGACCAATAAATCCGGGAGCCAACGAGCTAATGTTCCCTTCAGGGCTTTTTGTCTCAACCTGGTTCTATTGACTGATTGATGTGTCGAGCAGACTTTACCACTACGAATCGAACAGGTGCCAAAATTACTAATCGCAGTTGGTAGGTAGAAATCGGACATTTGCTTCCCAAAAAACTCATCATTATTTTTATTCAGTTGGTTGGCGGTAAAATCCAAAACGCCTGCCAAGTTGGCAGGATAGTCAAGCTTCCTTACTCTGATTAACAATGACGAATGGAATTCGATTGTTTGAAAATGAATGTATTGATGTCATCAACTTGGACAAACAAAATCTACTACAAATTCGGGATACTCGTAAGACATTTGACGGTTCTTTTGGTCTGATGGCGATGCAGTTCATGGGGCTTCCCCACACAAACTCGAAGAATTTTTTTCGAGTAATTGTGCTCAAATGAGGATTTGACCACTGTCACGGGAACAAAGTTGTTCAGTAAGCTCTTAAATGCGAAATATGGGCGAAATTTCGGCTTGGCGGGAGCAACATTCTCTTACTAATGTTGTTCTCAATTTGGGAAAGGTTTTTTTATACTCCAAAACCGGTTTCTCCAAAAATGACTTTAGCTGTATCTGTTCCGCGTGGAAAATTATTCATGAAAGAAGGCAAAAATTATTCCTAGACTATATTGACAGATAATTTTGGGTTCTCTCCTATGTCCCATATTAGGCAACCACCGTGGAATCCAAACAGGAATTTTCGCAAAATGGAACTTACGTCTGTCTCTTTGTAACGTACGACGTCTCCCAACAATAAAAACGCTGCAAATTATTACACAATGGTTTATTATTTTTCTATAGATCACTCGTCTGCAAAGCCACCAACCATCCAACATGAGGAAAAACATCGATCGCATTTCGGTCAGCTTTAATTTGAACGGAAATTAGGCCTCTTTTGCGATTCACACTCGTGTTTCTGATTTATCGTACGTCCAAAACTCAAATTCTCGTAGTGAGCGAACGGTTTGTCCTACAGAGCTCCGGGTGGTCTCAAAAAAATTTTGAAATTCTATAGCATCTTAAATTGAAGGAAAAACAATACCTTTATACCAACATTTTTTGAGTTAGAGCGTTTTCAAAATTTCAAAATTTATTTTGGAACCCTTAGAAGTGACCTACATCAACCAAAATCTTCGGGGCACAACTAGACCCCAAATGGAGCCTTCATACCAAATTTCATCAAAATCAGTCAATGCTAAGTGGTAAAAGTGCCGCGTACGGCGGACGGCGGACGGACGGCCAAATTTTTATTCGATTTTTGGATTCTACGTAACTTGAAACGTAAACCATAAAATTTTGAGGGGGTGTTAAAATTTTTTTATTGAAATTTTCATTATTGAAAGTAATAAACCAAAATGGGTTTCATAATCCTAAAAAGAAAGCAAGAAATTTGTCCTAAATGCTACTCTTTTCTATGTTGAAGACCATCCACTGGTGACAAATTATGTAACATAATTTGCTACCCGATTTTTTAAAAAATTACGAATACCAATTCGATAGAAAATTTGTTAAGTTGAGTTTCTTTTCGCACTTGGATTACCGCAGGTTGCCAGATTGGGCTAGTTCGTACAAACCCTGAAAATTGCATCAAAATCTGATCATAATTATGTTTAGCGGAACAGAGGAACACCAATGGTTTTTGCGATGTAGAAGAGAACAGTGACCTCTTTCTTAGAAAGATTCTAAAACTTCCAAGTTCCATAGAAAAAAATGGAACCGTTAACAGCGACCTTTCATGTAATCCGGTACGCATATAAAATAAAGGAAACCATTGAACAATGATATGCCTCGATGGTAGGCGAAGTATCAAATGACCCACCACAAGGGGTTTTGATATCAATGCTTTACGTTCTTAAACCAGGGTAACCTTTTTTGTTCCGAGTAATCGAACGACCGGCGTTTGGGTTGACTATCACGGTCTACTGTCGGAGTTTCTGTTTCTCCGTGGTCCACTATCAACGCAGGTGCGATTCGTGGGATCGTTTCCGGTCATTCTGTGAACTGTGAGATGAGATAAGCCGTATGGCAAATAATGTTCGTAGCAATTTATTACTGCACGTGTCTTATCCTTGTATAGCAGACTCTATCCAGTATCGCCAGACAGCGAATCACAATCTTAGCACCTCATCAGCCACGTTTGTTTTATTGCTGAACAATTTCCAGTTGAGTTAAGGATCAGGAACATCCCATCTAATGAAATAACAACTTTGATTTACTGATCGTTCACCGTCAACAGGTTACCACGAAAACATATTTTGCAACTTCAAAAGCATGAACAAATTAGAGGCTTTACTCACATATTTTGTTTCATGCACATATTATTTCATGCATTATTTCTACTGACTCTTCATCCACTTTTATACCGATACCTTATACTCGGCACAAAGACGTTATGTCCAAAAACTGAGTTTTTAGAAAAACGCAAAAGAAGTTTTCACCAGTGCACAATTACTAAAATAATGGCTTACTACACTAAACTCTATAATTTCTTCGACAAATTTTAAGCTATTAGCTATTTGAAAGCTATAATCGTCGAGAAGGTTATTAATAGTTTTGTTGAATTTGAGTTTTTCTGAAATTAAAACGCTGCAAATTATTACACAATGGTTTATTATTTTTCTATATAGATCACTCGTCTACAAAATCACCAACCATCCAATATGAAGAAAAAATAAAATAAAAAAATAAATAAATAAAAAATAAAAAAAAAAATAAATAAAAAATATAAAAAATAAAGATAACAAATTAAAAAAAATGAACCAACCATGATTACCAACCATCGATCGCATTTCGGTCAGCTCTAATTTGAACGGAGATTAGGCCTCTTTTGCGATTCACACTCGTGTTTTGATTTAAATATATATTGTAAAGTCCTTTTCTCGGGGGGGGGGGGGGGTGGGGGCAATCAGCCTTCGTGCAATTCTAACTCATTTCAATTTAAAAAAATTGATCAGATTAAGAGATTAATTAGATGAAAATTAGGCTTTAAGAAGCAATGAAACACCTGAATAACTTTCGCTGGCTGTTTTTTCTGCACATTTATTTCTAAAAAATGCCTTTTACAGATAAACTGAATATGAATTTCGTCCTTCAAGTAATCAAAATGGAATATAGGTGGCCCACTTACGTTTTTGGAGTTCACACAGGTCGTGAACTCCGAAATGTTGAAATGCGTGTACAAGTAGAAGTAGAACAGTGGTATCCCTCCTCCAAGAACTGATAGACTGGCCAGCAGATGTGACGACTTAAAAAAATTAACAATTGGGAAGTATAACTTTGCAAATTTCAACTTCAGTGCAACTTTATTACTCGAGGTGATGCGTGCGTGGTCGTCCGCATCTAGCCCTCTACTAACTGATGCGTAGGGAAGAAGCGAGGAGCGTCTTCATGTCCCCCCTCTCCATTAGTGATGTAGTTATATGATTACAGGACTCTACAATATATATATTTCAATATGAATCCTTAAATTTTCGTAGGGAGCGAACGGTTTGTCCTACAGAGCTCCGCATGGTCTCAAAAAATTCTATAGAATCTCAAATTGAAGGAAAAACAATACCTTTATATCGAAATTTTTTGAGTTAGGGCGTTTTCAAAATTTCAAAATTGATTTTGGAACCCTTAGAAGTGACCTACCTCAACCTAAAGCTTCGGGGCACAACTAGACCCCAAATGGGGCCTACAAACCAAATTTCATCAAAATCGGTCAATGCTAAGTGGCAAAAGTGCCGCGGACGGCGGACGGACGGCCAAATTTTTATTCGATTTTTGGATTCTACGTACCTTGAAACGTAAACCATCAAATTTTGAGGGGGTGTTGAAAATTTTTTTTTTTCTTGGTCGATTCCAAAAGTTCATTATTGAAAATAATAAACCAAAAAAATAAAAAATTTGGAGAATGGATGCGTAGCGCCTTTGTGGTATGATCGTACGGTATCCGTTCTGTTATAGCACGATTTTAGAGAATTCTTTGAGATTCTTCCAGTCTTCACACAATACCGAGGCATAAGAAATGTTTACAACATTCTCTCTTACACTCTAGCTTGAATCTTGAAATTTAAGGAACGAACTTTCTAGTAAGAAACCGATTCTTTCAACGCATCATAAACACCTGTTCAATGAAACATGAGTGTCGCAAGTTACATAATTCGTTTACATAATAAGAATTTCACTGAAGTGACACCCTCTGAGTTTTTTCCATTTGATATTGCCAAATCGTATGTTTGCCAATTGCTTTATGCAGTTTTTATCTCAATCGTACAAGGTTTGTGTTATTGGCTACCCTTTAATTCAAAATATCAATTTTTCCGAATTTCTTGAAGACAATGTTCTCTGTTATAAATAATTATTGTCTTATGGAAGACGTCTCTACTGTGATTTTAAATTTATGAGCTCTTGATTCGTTCCACCACATAGTAATGAGTCCCACTGGTGGTTCACAAGTGGAAGATGAAGGCCACAATTTTGTGGTTCATCATGGTCCCTGTCTCTCTCGCGGCCTTGAACAGAATTTTAGGAGTAAAATTGTAGCTTAGAAGATTATCCAACGAATGTTCAAAATGATATGGACTGAAAACAGCTAAAAACCACCCAGTTTGAAACTTAGAGGCTGAATAGCTAACGTAATGCGTCAGAAGTCGACACTGCACTAATTGACGACACCCGCTTCAAAAGTGGGCAAAAGCTAAGGATAAGAACATGGTTTGAGGTTTTTAATTGTTGCTTCCAATTACACTATGTCTTTTCTATGTAGAAAGATAAGGTTGCCTTAGAAACACGTAGGTTTAAAGGACGCTTGATCGCTCAAAGTTGCCATCGTTCGTTTGACTACGTTTCTATGCTGATTGTTGGCGTTTTGGCTAAGGACGGACTGGAAATGTAAGTGTATTTCATTCTTATCACCTGACATTTAATAATATCTTTTAAATTTCTGTGTCGCTTATTGCTTCTAGGCAACATTTATTCAGTTTATTTGCGTATCGTATGATGTTTTGATTGGTTCGGGGAGGGTGTCGACTACTGTCACAAATTTCGGCTCATATTTATTAGTCGACAGGGGGTGTCGACTTCTGAAAAATTTCAAAATTTGCTGTGCATCAGTAGTCGAAACTAGCTGTATTTTCTTCGGAAATATACCAACTAAGTTCATAGAGTAGTCTGGAGGTTTAGAGAATGGAATCTTATAAGCTTTGTATATACTTTTCTTACTTCGAAAAAAGTGAAAACAATGGAATGACGAATCCTGTCGACTTCTGACACATGTAGGTCGACTACTAGTGCAAAACCATGTCGACTACTGAAGAAAATGTTGTTCACTGGTGTCGACTACTAGAGCATTGGGATTTTTTACAAAACTCATTTTCCCATTCCAAACCATGTTGAATAATATTTCTCGCTGCCAGGTCTTTTAGGGAAGGATCTTGGGTACACAATGAACAGGTTTGCAATGAGAATAAACTAGTTTCCCTACATGTAACGTAAGCTGAAAGTTCAAACTTCCTTTAACGTGTCGACTTCTGACGCATTACCTTAACATTTATCGAAAAATCAATTTAAAAAAATCTCAATAATGTGGGAGTAGTTGTTCTTACAGGAATCTTTTTTCGTAGTTCTTTCATGGATAAACTTCGGCGACTCCTCTAACATTCATTAGTAAAATCTTCTGTGACAAGGGTAATAAAAATACGTGCCGATCAATTCATGAATTCTCTATAAAGTTTTGAAATAAATAACCTTGTCTGTGGAAAATAAGAATGATACGTTTGATTCTGGTTTGTATTGCCCTGTAGGTGACTGCTTCTACCTGAAATACATGATATAAACAACAGCCCTCATGTCATAAGTGTCAAAAGTCTCGAGTCAATGGCTGTTGGAACATCTTGTAGGTAATTTAGGTTTCTGCATTATCCTAAAATTTAAATTTGCACATCAATATTTTTTCCCAAAATTTGATATACATACCTAGTTCTTCATTAATTATTTCCAAAGCTGAATGTTGTCAATTTATTGTAAACTTATATGGTGTTGAAGTTCCAAACCAGTCCTGATTTGTTATAACGGTTAGATACCTGTTTTGACGTGATTATATCCTCGTCGTATCCTTTTCCGCGATTCCCCTCCCGTATTTCGCGGCAGTTTAGACGTCATGCAAAATTCATTTAATGGAGATGAGGTTGCTCCGGCGTCAAAAGCCGCTATAAATATGAATTCAGCGCCCCCCGCGGCGATAACCGCGACGTACGCCTCTAATGGGCCTTAAAAAAAAACCATCCCCCCCCCCATCACCAACAACGATAGAGCCATTTCGATAATAGCTCGTAAATTCCCTTTTAATATCTTACAGTCGGGTGGACCAAACGGGTAATTTTATCAATTCCGGGTTGGCCACTCTAGGGAAGTGTATCAAATACAGAGAAACCTCGGCAATTCTCTGATTGTACGTAGCATCCTGTCGTGTCCTCTTCCTAGTTTATTTTACAAATAAAACTAAAGGGATGTTGAATGTTGTTATCTTGTGCTGAACCCCTTGTAACGGTCGAGACTGGATGCGCCTTACATACACCAGTCTCCCACCTGTCCCAGTAATATGCACCAGTAGTAGGCCAGTAATACATCACGAATCAATTCTTTTACTAATTTGCAACAACTTTTTTCTCTTAGTACCTTAGTCTTAAAACCTCATACTTAAAAAGTTGTCAGTTTTTTCCTGACTTTTGGAGATTTGTCTTGTTGCTAAAACACGGTTGTCTTCAGAGGCCCTCAAAAGCTTAAAATATGCTCCATTTCATCAGCTTTTCAACAGTAACCCATTTTTTAGGACTACTATATGAAATTTGAGGGGGGAAGAAGGTGTTTGAGTGCTAAAAAACGTGAGTTTTTTTTTTTTTTAAACGGGAGGCATGGGGAATGAGGGAGTTATGACCATCTTAGTGCCACAAGGTTGAAAATACGGAAAAAACTTCAAAGTAAAAAAAAGTGGCATTTTAAGCGGGGTGAAAAACAACAGTTTTAGGAGGAAAAACGCTGCAAATTATTACACAACGGTTTATTATTTTTATATAGATCACTCGTCTACAAAATCACCAACCATCCAATTTGAGGAAAAAAAGAAGAAAAAAAAGTCGAAAAAAAACAAAAATTTTTTTTTCAAAATCAAAAAAAATCAAAATCACCAACCATTGATCGCATTTTGGTCAGCTAAAATTTGAACGGAGATTAGGCCTCTTTTGCGATTCACACTCGTGTTTTGATTTATATATATATATATTTCAATATAAACCCTTAAATTTTCGTAGTGAGCGAACGGTTTGTCCTACAGAGCTCCGCGTGGTCTCAAAAAATTCTAAAAATTCCATAGAATCTTAATTTGAAGGAAAAACAATACCTTTATATCGAAATTTTTTGAGTTAGGGCGTTTTCAAAATTTCAAAATTGATTTTGGAACCCTTAGGAGTGACCTACATCAACCAAAAGCTTCGGGGCACAACTAGACCCCAAATGGAGCCTACATACCAAATTTCATCAAAATCGGTCAATGCTAAGTGGCAAAAGTGCCGCGTACGGCGGACGGACGGCCAAATTTTTATTCGATTTTTGGATTCTACGTACCTTGAAACGTAAACCATCAAATTTTGAGGGGGTGGTAAAATTTTTTTTTTCTTGGTCGATTCCAAAGGTTCATTATTGAAAATAATAAACCAAAAGTTGCTGCAAATTAGTCGTAAAATTGATTCCTGAAGTATTGTTCATTTGTCTTAGGACACCCTGTTTGTAGGCAGCTCGAGAAACGGCTATACCTAGGTATTTCAATTCTCTTCAACGCCTCACCTCCGTTTTTCAAGATCATTGAACGGTTCTGGGCCGGGTGATCATCCTAACTACCACATCTACATCTATTAACGTCTATGTAGTCTTGACGGTTCTGGGCCGGGTGATCTTCCTAACTACCACATCTACATCTATTAACGTCTATGTAGTCCTAACGGTTCTGGGCCGGGTGATCATCCTAACAACCACATCTATATCTATTAACGTCTATGTAGTCTTAACGGTTCTGGGCCGGGTGATCATCCTAACAACCACATCTATATCTATTAACGTCTATGTAGTCTTAACGGTTCTGGGCCGGGTGATCATCCTAACTACCACACCTACACCTATTAACGTCTATGTAGTCTTAACGGTCTTGGGTCGGGTGATCATCTTAACCATCACTCTCACATAAATTAACGGTTCTGTGCCAGTTAGATCCAGCCTAACACTCACCGTAGTGTTGTCAACTGTTTTGGGCCGGCCTACAAGCTCCTATCATATTAATTTCCATTTCTTTTCCCGATTCGAGTAAATTCTGATTATTCAGTACAAAATTCAGTATTCAAAATAAAGTATTTTAGTCATTCAGTAATTCGCACTAAAAGATCCATTCAAAAGAACTTCTGTTGTCGTATCGCACTCGTCGTGGAATTTTTTAACATCTCAGTTTTAGGCCATTGTACATTTTTATTTGGTAATGAGTTGAACTTCTTAGGGCTATATTCTATTGAATTAAATAATCATCCGTGAAACACTGTATGCAACAGAACGTAGTCGAAACTGTCCGGAGAAGTCTGCAATTCGTAAGAAATTCACAGATTTTCTCTTATTTTATCATCAGCGATGATAAAATCACAAGTTTTTCACTGTGTGACCGGAGTAGAGATGATAAGGGAAGACAGTGGTTCAAGAATTTGGTCGATAGGACAAATAGTAATAAAGTAAGAAGCAATTAAAAATAAACAAAACTTATCGCTTTCCCACAACTTAGGGTTTTGAATATGTTCAATTGAGCGAAGCAATTTTCATTCTGCCTATCGATTCATTGCTATAAATTATTATAAGTAGTTCATTCAGATTAAAGTAACCCCGCAAACTACTCATGACACCCCACAGTTTTCACGTTAACGACTACAAATTGGCTCCCATCGCATTTCACCCCTGAAAATGGCATTATTGGGTTAACCCCGACCATATTTTCCCAAAACCCCCTTCTCCTTCTAACTAGCTATATTAAAACGACATAACCCTCTAATGACCAAGAGGTCTGCCCGTCCCCCGCCTTTCGAACGGCGGTTTTCGACCCAGTAAATACACGACAACTGGTAGCGCGCAAAACGTTTTAGGGCCGGTTTCACCAACAATCCATTAACTCCGTTCGACGAAAACTGCGTTTAAAGTAAACTGAGATTGATCTCCAGTCAAAATTTGTTTCGGTTTCACCAAGTTGAACGGGTTCTCAGGAACGGCGTTTTCGTTGATCTCTGGTAAACTTCTTCTTCACCATCGAAGCATCGAAAATCGTCGTACAACTCTGATCTGGCAGGTGATACGAGAGATAACGACATTGTTTTGTGACAGTTTTCCCGCAGAATCACTTTTTCGATAGTTATGACTTCATTCAATCCGCGATATTTCATCAACTATCCTCTTTCAGCGCTATAATTTGTGTTGTTCATGAGTTCATTATGATTGTTGGAGTTCAGATTTTCGATTGGACGTCTACCTACTTCATCAACGTGAGTACATTTACCTACTTTTATCCCTTGTGATTCCCTCTTCCAGGCTCTCTGGGTTTTTCTACAAATGTGCCTTACTGCATGACTCCTAAACCATATAGGTACCTACTCACCGTTACTTTCAACTACTCTGAGCTACCTAGTAGACATAGCTAACTGCTTAATAATGTGCGGATGCAAATTTTTGTTTCAGATTTCGGATAACAGGCTACGAACTGTGTGACGTATTTTCTGAACAAATAAGGTGAATTTCATTCTTCATGTCAAGAAAACCCATTATCACTTCAGCATTCATGAAATACTACTACGATCGGTACTTGTGTGAAATTCTATGTACGCATTTTATAAGAATGAATGAATTAAAATTATAATTATTGTATTCAATAAAACGTGATACGTATGAATTGATTTGTTCATCTGCCTACACATTTCTCCAAGTCAATCTTATGTTGCAACAAATCGGTTCTTTTTTCTCCTACCTACCTATGCTGATTATGGTGCAAACAAAAATAAATTCGTAGGTAAATAATAAGAAAAGAATTTTCGGCATAATTGTTTGAGATAGGTAATGCGTAATCAAATAATAAGAATAATCATTCAATCAAACAACTATACAAGAATATAAACGACGTAAGTAAGCAATCTTTAGTAAACACCTAACGAGAAAAAAGGAAATATGAAGAGGGGATCTTGCGAAAAAATATGTATTCACCAGATACCATATAGGTATGTAACAGTTTTATTTTCATAATGATTAACATCAGCAAAAGCAACTACTCACAATAGGTACGTAAAATGCACACAGCAACTGGGAAACGGAAATATCTGAGATGGTAACGAAACTTGGCTGAAATAGCGACGTCCTGCGATGGATTTGTTAGGGACCGCGAATAATGAAATGGTTCACAGTTTCGTTGTCCTTTCTCACTCCCGTATGATACCTACGAGAAGGTGCGCACCAAAGCTCGTGACATGATAAAAACTCCAGCAAAACACAGACGAAAAACAGCTCGACGGAATAGGAAAAATAACAATGGCGTCCACGTCCGTCGCTTTAAACGAAGATCAAACCGATTAACCAGCCAAAATTGAGCGATCAGCGCCAAACGCCGGATGAACCGAGGAAGGCGTTGATCGCCTCTGGTGAAACCCATTTTCTCGGTTCAGTAGTTGAATCGGCCCTCGAACTCCGATCAAAATGTTGGTGAAACCGGCCCTTAATGGCCCAGCTGAAACACTACAAGCCCTCAGAGAGGTTTAGTCGAGTGTTTTGTTGTTAAACTGTATAGTATTTTTACCCTAATTTGTCGGTTCCTCCCACATAATTTCCCCTCTCTCTCTCTCTTTCTCTCTCACCACACTTTCCTTCCTTTTCTCCCCCTTTTCGTTCGTAATTATTTCTCTGCGTTTTCCCTCCATTTTCCCTCTCGACGTCGTTTTTCTCGTATTTCCCAAAACTCCTCTGAACCCAAACGCACACAAACACAACCCCTCCAAGTCCTAATGTCCGTATGATGGTCTTGTACAAGGCTCCGTACTTTTTCTCTCCTCTGTTTTTGCTCGACTGTCTGTGAAACCAGCTGGAAAAACTTGGGTTGAAAGGTGTAGTAATAATTACGGAAGAAGAATGGAATAAGAGAGAAGGAGGATAAGAATTTATTTTTAATTAACACTCCCCTTCGCCTCTTCATCACCATATTTTTCTCATCCTATTTACACACTACGTTTTTTTTCGGAGCTGCAGTTTTAAAATCCGTGACGTTCTCTACGTAATTTTTTGCTTCTTCTGCTTAAAATTGGTTTCAGCTGAATAGTCCAAAACCGATTTCACCCCACAATCACCTCTGGTTAGTCACTCGATACTAGTAAACGAGCATCTTTATCAAAATAATGGAGAATATACGAAGGAAAATTCATGTCAAAACCTCGTAAGTAGGGAAAAGTTACTCAGCCGGTTTTCCACCTACAAAAATCGTTATCCACTAGTTTGGAAAACTCTCGATTTATGCTGACGTTTAATGCTGACTATTCCACCATAAAAATCAATACAATTATGCAAAATCCAGAAATGAAATTAAAAATGAAAGTTTGAATCAAAATGAAATCAATTGAAATTTCTCCCTTAGAGGGAAAACAATAGAACATGCATATATGTCTATTGTTTCTACAAATACTTGAACAGAATTTTTTTTCTAAAAACAAATTTCCGATTGCACGGAATACATCGCAGTATTCTAGAGAACCTTGCTTCATCGCTACCGATATGTAGCTATGATTTTGTTTACTGGTATCGCGTTGCATTTTTTGTAGCAAAATGTGTCGCGAAAAATTCCTTGACCCCCAGCCAAAAGACATAATATATCCATTTCAACAAAGAAACCATGTCAAAATTTTGTTTTTGTTTTTGCACCAAGTTACAACTTATAAACAAAATTTTTCTGACACACAGTGGACGTTAAGAGATACTGCACTTAGTTCTTAATGTCCTGAAATTAGCACTTCATGATGGTCACACTAAGTGGAGTAGATCGTGTGGCTTGGTTCTCTTAAGTCTTCTAAGATCATCTGTGTTGAGAAGCTGGACGACATCCTCATTTACAAATGATCTTGGAGCCTCAAAAGGCTTGGCTGAGGATGACCTCATCGACAGATTCAATCTTCAGTTCGTAGTGAAGTCTGTCATTTCTAAAGTATCCTTATGCATCCTTATGCATTATTCTCAGTAGTTATGCATCAATCGCAGCTTGCATTATTCTGGAAGCGCTGAATTATGTCTCGATTGCCTGGGCCATGCTCCCCCACAGTTGTGCACCGTAAGTCAGAGAGGCTTTAGGACTTGCTTATTCAGTATGAGCTAATTGTAGTCAAACACGGCAACGATTTTTTTTTTTTGCGGAATTGTTTGCGGACAAAATTTAGGATTAATCCCACTATGTCGAAAACCCCGTTGTGACCTAGAGAAAAATTACACTCTTTATACATCTCAGTACACTCAAAGAAATCTTACATTCAAAGACGCACTATGAAGCTGAGAAGTTTTGTACAACAAAAAATGAGCTGGCTTGGGAAGATGTCACTTATAATAAGATTTTCTCGAAATTTCACCATGAAATACGTACGGCATTTATATATCACAATAATTACCTAATATTGTCTTATACCATATCGACAACAAGTAGTTTATGAATTGTGACTGGACAATAAAATATTGAATGCATTTTTTAAAACTACTTCCTCCATTCTATTTTTAAAGGAATTGCAAGTTTCAAATGCCAGCAGATGGTTTCGCAAAAATGTTTTTCGTGACGTGTTGATCACAAAAGAATTTTTCCAGAATACGCTCCCTACTCTAATTGATTAGTTTTCACGTGTGAAACGATTGCACGTGTGCAATGGTTCGTGACACACGTGGCAGGAGTAATTGTGTTGTAGTTCATATTGGAAAAGGATCAACGTCAATAGCCGTCAAGTTGGGCGATTTCGGCCCTCCCCGAAATCCTCCTTTTGTTGATTGTGCGGAGCCGCGGTGAGCGTTTCCAAAGAGGGACGTAAGCTGTAGAAACCTGCTCGGACGTGAAATCGCAATATTCCCGAAGGAAGGGAAGGGTATTCATGAGGTACTTCGAGGAGGGTGAGGCAGATCCCAAGCGACTAATTACGTAGGTTGGGTATGTTCGGCAAATTTCGTGCATGATCCGGATACCACCCACCGCAGAAACGCCATGTCCATTAGAGCAATTTGGATGAGATAGCTAGGAAATTTATCACACCTTTTGATACATTTCAAATCTCCCAAGAACTTCTTTTAGAACTAATGGTTTGTACAAACTTTTGAAGTAGAATCATGAGAGTTGATTTTTTTTAAATGTTGCTATTGGGGGTGCCAATGGTATTTGTTCATGAAGGTACATTTATTGTACCTACACTGATATCTGGTGGGAAACCCTGAATAACCCAAACACACAGAATTCTTATTATTAATGTTATGATCAAGGGTCAAACCAATAAAACACAGAATGTGATCTTTAAAAAAATTTCACAATATTTGCTTATTTATTGATGTAGTTGAACGTCTGTGTTGTTTCATTGTCTCGATTAGATATTCATATTCTGCTGTCTTAAATAGGCTCCCTGTGAACTACTACTTGGGGCCACCAGATACAAATTTAGCTCACCCAGCTGTTCATGGAGGATCTCAGTATGTAATTCACATTCAGCAGTCTTAAATAGTAGCACTCCATTGGTTATATTATTCCCAGCTGATGAGTCTAGTTTGTAATTCAGATTCACCAGTCTTATACATAATATGTTTATACATTGTATGTATATACATACATCGTATGTACTAGACTCCTCATATGTCTCATAACTAGTCTCCTCTATATGTCATATAGAGGCTCCCTGTGAAATTTCAGGTTCTTTGGGCCACCAGATGCAAATTTAGCTCACCCAGCTGATAGGGGAGGATCTCATTCTGTAATTCACATTCAGCAGTCTTAATTGCACTACATTGGTTGTATTATTCCCAGCTGATGATTTAGAAGTTTAGTTTGTAATTCAGATTCATCAGTCTTTTATACCTACATATACTTATGGTCTCCCTCTGTCAGGTTCTTGGGGCCACCAGATGCAAGGGTGGTCCCATCCTTGCCCCAGCTGATCAGGGCGGAACTCAGTATGTGATTCAGATTCTGCAGTTCCATTTTATAATCATTCTCGTCACCTTGGGATTTATGACCCTTCTAAGTGACAGACATTTTCACACCAAAAAACCTTAGTAAATACACATTTTGTGTTTTAAAAAAATTGACAATAAACAAAAAAAATATATCCAATCTTTTACAGTTTTACCAAAAAATAAAGCAAGGGAACTGTACCTGGCCTTGAGGGTCCCAGAGCCTTTCCCGCAGGACTCCAACTACCCCCCTTCTGATGAAGGCGCTGGAAAGGTCTGTAAAGTCCTTACAACAGAAGAAGAACACCATAGTCAGCAGGATATCTCAGCTACGGCAAATGAACGTCCCAGTACACCTGATTTGGATCCGTAGCCACAAAGGCCTAAGAGGGAACGATGTGGCAGACCGGGAGGCTAAACTGGCGACCGGGTCTCCACAGCGTTTGACTCTACCAGAGAAATATAATTATAAGGACCTTTACCGAAAGTTTAGTGGAAATGTTATTCAAAAATGGCGACAACAACACTCTCAATACCCTGCTGGCCATAAATACAAGACCCTTTTCCCCTCTCCATCCAAATATAAGTGGTTCAGTCTTATTAGTGACTCCCATTCCAAAAGTTTTTACAAAACCGTTACCAGACTGAGGAGTGGACACGGTTTATGTAACAAATATTTGAATAAAATTATGCCAGAGCGATTCAGTCCGACTTGTCCAAGATGTCCAGAGGACGAGAGTCTCGAGCACATCATTTTAAATTGTCCAGCCCTGAACACGAGCCGAGACACCCTTCTCCTAAGGATTACATCATCCAGCGACAGTACTGCACCCGTTAAACTTGGATACTCTCACGTCAAGCGGGGAAGTAATTGTCTACAAGGCCATTTTCGATTTTCTCTGCCAAAACGACATTACCATTTAATTCCTTTCAACAGCAGTGTTATTTAACGAGTCTTTTTTTTCTAATTTCTATTATTGATTGTGATTCATGGTAATATTGGATTTATGAAATACCCTAGGGCGGAATGTATTCCATCATACGATGCCAATAGAAAATTAAAAAAAAAGGAGAACACATCTCTTCTGTTCTTCCTATGGTATGAGCCTTTTCTTTAATTTCCTCTTTGCATGATCTAGGCGCCAAAACAGCAACAAAGTTTCCCTGCCTCTCGTCTCAACGCGTTTTTTTTTTCATGCAACTAGTCGAAAAGTTGAGATCCTCTAAACTCGAAATGATCAGAATTTTGCATCTCTGAAATTCCTGAACACTGATTTCATGAGTGCTACTCCTTCGGTTCGTCTTTGGGTGATTCTTCGCCCCAAGAAAATGTCATTCATGGTCCGATTTTGATGAAGTTTTCATGACTTTGATGGCAGTGTGATTGATTTTGAAAGCTGATCTCCCAAGCCCTAGATAATGATTACAAGGGTGAACCAATGTTAACTAAGGACGGTTTTCTCAATTCATACAGATTTCGTGGGACATTTCATCTGGGTTTTGAGTGGACACGGCCATAACCATAAACCATTACGAGAATTATTACCTTGTTTCTCTTCCGTTTCTACCGCTCAAATGTTCAAACCGTTTGCACTTTTTTTCGGACGGCAACCGTTATAAATCAAAAGTCGTAATTTCAAGATGCTTTACGTCCCAAGGGAGAGGCGAAACTCCCCCAATAAAAAACAACGCAAACAAGGGAGAAGGAAAGAGATAAGAAGAACCCTCACCTACAAATGTAGCATAAAATGAAGTCGAAATTATTCCTTGGAGTGAGCGGAATAACTAATTTTGGATTCCGGGGGAAAAAATTAATGGGGGAAGAGTTGTTATAGAAGAAAACTTGCGAAAGAAACGAGTTTTTTTTATGAAGGGGGTTTTAGCTTTCTTACGACGATTGACGTCAAGAATGGAATTGAGTTGTTAACGAGGATGTGACAAGCGAGAAGAGGAATGCGTGGAGATATAACTTACTTATTCAAATTTACTGTTGTGGGCCTCGCAAGTAAAGAATATTTCAATTGCCTCGTCTTTCACTGAGCTTGGTCACCTCAGGACTCTGGAGTAGTTGTAGGTCATAAATGAATGGCATTTGAAAAAGAGGAAATGCACGTATAAATTGGAGAATTTAAATAGACATAGACACATAGACAACTCCTACTTAAGTTGACATTTCCATTTTAACAAATCCAGCGCTCATTCGATAAAAACCAGGACACAAAAGGAACTTGGACACAAAGAATGAATTTTGTTTATGTACATAAAAACTTGTTTTTTATTGTGTATTTGAAAAGCACCACGTGTTTCATATTTGCACATAGACTTTTCATACAATGTATAACTCTGAATTTAACAATATTTGCATTATTTTATAATAAATATCTACATAAGGAGGTCCCTGCATCGTAAAACACGCTAATTCGTCGCTGCATCAAGCAAACAAGTACATCCCAGCTCCCTTTATCGAGGTTCGAAAGAATACAACCTACGTAAGAGTAGATTTACAAGGTGACTACTTCACTTTACAGGCAATATCCTTCTAGGTACGCGTTCAGCCGTGACTTTCCGCCATCATAATAAAAAAATCCTTCACTACATGTAAGTTGGCGGATTCTACAAAGGTTTATTTCTCAATAAAAACTAGCTGTTTCTCGTTTTAATCTTATAATAACACCGGTTTTATGTTTTTATGCTGTTACCCTTGCGTGACTCGGTGTTGTAACACGGAAGTTTGAATTAGTGTAGAACGTGGAAAAAAACTTGTGACAGCGGAAAACACATCTTTAGCAGGTGATGATGAAGGGTCTGTGATTGGATCAAAAAATATTCATCTTTAATGTCATGTTTTATATGAAATATTCCCTTTCCTAGGTCTTTCAAAGTGCATGAAAAGGATTTTCAAGTACCTAGGTATTTTTATGGATGCGAAAACATCAATTTTGAAAGGACACTAAATTACAGTTTGATTTAGGACGAATTTAATTTTTAATTGTAAATTCCATCCATCCTTTAATTTACTACTGATCGTACAACTCATGACTTGAATAACGTGCTATTTTAAGGACATAACTCGTCACATGAACGTATTATTAGTTTTATTAAGAAAAACTACATAACTTCTGAAATAATTCATCTTAATTTGGGAAAAATTAATTTATATTTTACGATAGAAGCTTTTATTTATACCTCTTGCATTTGGTTTCTAAAAAATGCATTTCAAACGCTATGAGACCATTTAATTGTAAACAGGTGATCATCCTAAAATTTGTATTTTCATATAAATAAATTTATATTTATTTATATTTACATTTTTAGACATTTAATGTCTAAAAAAAATTTAAACATCTAAAAATGTAAAATAAAACGTGAAAATTACTTCGATAGTTGGTGTTTCAGCATGTACCTAAGAATTAAAAGAGAGTACATAAAATCAATAGGTATCATAATCTATTTTAAATTATCAATCATCACAATCAGTTCAGAAACTTACGAATTCACATTGAATCATCTGGGGACTGTTTTTCGTAAAAACCCATCAAAATTAATGGTAATGAAATGAAAATATAATAAATAATGAAATAAAAATTTAAAAAAACAACCAATTAACAACTCTGAGTGATTCAACAAGAAAAAATACTCGTATTCATGAAAACTCTCATACCGAGTAGTACTTAAAAAAATATCAAACTACGATTTCAAACGTTTTGGCAGGTTTTCACTATTTTCATTGTGAGTTCGCAGTTCATCTAACGTAGAACCTAAAACTTAGTGAAGGGACTCAAATGGTGATATGTTATGGGGTTATGTATGATTTTACAGAGCTAGACAGATTCTTGACTCCCTTTCTCCCCCTTTTAATAATTAGTGCGTTAAAGGTTGAAAAAACTCGTATTATTTCCAACTTTTGGAAAGTTGAATGCAAAGTCGGAAAAATCTTAATATTCTTATTGTTCATTCTATTGTGATTCAACTACTTCTAATTTTATAAGGTTTTGAGAAACAATTTTGTTTTAATTTAATTTTGTAATTTTTGAACAGAATGATCTTTAGAAATTGTCTTTTGTAGAGTTGAAGACATGAATAATACTCGTAACTAGGCTCATGGAATGAGAGCAACTTCAGCTACCTAAAACAAACAGCATGAACTAATTATTTGCATTACCAATTATTATTTGCGTTTACATTGGAACGATATAATAATCCCCTCTGCTCAGATGTTTGCCACTAATACAAGTATATCGAGCTCACCGATAATTTTTCAAGCACTTTTAAACCGCTTTCGGTCCCCAACGTTGACGGCCTTGGTGATGATAATTATTGCTGCGGGGTCTGATCGTAGCAATTAAACTATTACCTGGCAATTTACTTCGATGAAACAGTAATTTTGACAGAATGGGAGGCGAACTGCTCGGGAATTGTGGAGCGCCACGGGCGATTCGCCTAATACCTTGAAATGGGAGAAAATAACAGTGATGTCCTGTAAATAGTGATCTATCAAAATATTGTTTGAAATTGGGTCAAGCTATGTGCTACATATTGCGAGTATAGTATCCAACGAAACTGTCTTGCGTCAAAGCATCTGATTCCGGTTTGGGGGCTTAAGAGGGAGTTGAATCCGAATTCAAAGTCAACTGAAATTTCTTCAATAATGATTCGAAGATTCGAAAATAGTTTGAACTGAGTTATTGCTGGGTTTCACAACTCATGTTACATTCAATATGTAATTAAGGATCAGCAACATAATTCCAAATGTCCAAAGTTTTTTTCATTCTTTATGATTCATTAGCAGAGACCTTCAAAATGTGGCACTTATTTTTATAAAATGTGGCAATGTGGCACTTATTGTGGCCGAATGTGGCATTTATTTCAGCTGATGTGGTATTTATTTTTTCAACTTTCCACCCCCTCCCCACCATAAAAGGGATGTTAAACCATTAAATCATGAAACTTGAAAGCATATCAACTACTGTATTATGTATATCAACTATTTACATGTATTTCCAACAAATTTACATGTATTTACAACATGTTAAATTCAATTATAAAACAATTTTAAGTGGGCGGCTATGTTATCCATGGATAAATTGAGACGACGGTCGCTCTGGATATATTTCAATTTAGAGAATGATCTCTCTACATCGGCAGGTCGCTGGCGCGTACTACATTGCAAGGACGTCTACAGCGTCCCACTCTTCCCTGAGAGAAGATTCCTTCCCTTCGAGATTCGCGGCTTTACTTTTCATTTCTTCCCAGCCGCAATTCCTGTCCAGAAGGGCCTGTACCTTGGCGTTAACACTTAATCCAATGGCTCCTGGATAGTCGGTGTTAGCGATTTCCTCTATCTTCAGTACCAGTATTTCGGAATAGGGACTTCGAAATAGGGAGGAAACGGAATAATGATGTTGGGTTACAGTGGTGGAGTTACGATTTGGGCCAGGGGGCCTGCCCCCCCCCTCCCCCAGACAGGACCGATTTGCACAAACAGGATGGTCTTGGATGAGGAGGGCAATCAAAAATACGTGAAACGTTCTCGGGCGTTAGTAAAAATAAGTATTAGTAAAGTAAGGCGAAATGTGACATTTTCAAAGAAATCAACGAAATATGGTATTTTACCGAAAAATGGGCCGAATGTGGCATTTTAGTGTGGCGCCGTGGCAATGTAGCATTTGAAGGTCTCTGTTCATTAGTAATCATCAGTTCATGAGCGCCATTACGTAAAAATACAAAGCGGATAATTCAAAATTGTTTTGATTCAAACGTCTGACGTACTCACTGCAATTAATTCTCACTGTACATATTTTACTGTGTTTCTTCTCAGACAAGTAAACAGTCCTCTGAAATCTCTAGAGTAGTTTCCATGAACACCTTGGTGGCTTTATGATGATATCTCTTGAGAAAACCATACGACATCCCGCCAATAATAATTATTGGCGGGATGTCGTATGGTTTTTCGTATGGATGTCGTATGTTCGACAATTATTGTCGAACCCAAGTTGGAGCAAGTGTGTTGTTGCTTATCTGAGTGAGTGTCTTCATCAAGGAGAGTTTCCTATGTCATGTACAAAATCAGATTTCCAGCGATCCATCAATCAAAGTGATCGGCTAAAAAACTTCTTACAGATAATTATTTAAAAAATTTGTTGAAGAAGTGAGAAGAAATACTCATAAGACAAAATCTCTATAAATCGGCTTATTGCAATAAAAAAGCGCATTCAGGCAACAAGAGTTGGTGAGCTAATTTTCGAGGAATCAATAACAAATTTTTTGCCAAATTCCACTGAAAGTGTTTTTTACATTTTGTGGTAATTTATTGTTAGCGGTGGTCTCAAACATATAGTATATTAATACGTTTGAGATGGCCTCAAAAACTTGTACAAAAGATGTTGTAGGTATCTTTTAAATTCATCCCTTGAAGTTGCCCAAACAAATCTGGCCGATTTCCTATCAACAAGTTTTTTTTTTTTTTTTGTTACAATTATTGAGGTCATTGCGATAGCTGAATAATCGAAAATATGCTGAAACGTGAATTGAAGAAACTCAAAGTAGGTGAGGATTTTTGTAGGTTATAGGTTATCGATACCTACCAAAGTATATACCCTCAAAGAAGTTTGTGCTATGTTTGTCCTGTATTGTGTATTATCTTGTACCCGCCATTTAGTAAGAATACGAGTATCGAAAATGCGGTCAAACGGAGAAAAACGCCTATAATGCTGAGCTTTCTGAAAATATATTTCCTTCATCCGTTAGGAACAAGAGGGGAGCACCATGTATTGGTGCATACCAACGAGGTTATTCTTCGTGATTATGGATCAGAAGCAAACTGCTGTGATATGAAATGCAACACACTATGACAACAAAAACACTGATTACCAGGTAGGTAGAGTGAGGTACAGGGGTAAAACACGTCATTTGACGTCACCCTCCTCCACTCTCCCTTTACCTTGTTAAAGTAGTATAAAAGGAGTAGTTTAAAAGGGTTTCACCTGCATGCATTTGTCTACAACAATTCGACTTGATTAATTCTTGCTCTCCTTCGACACCTCTTGGAAGCCCAAGTTCCTCGGAGGTATCGTTAGCTCATCGCGCTAGCCTCCACTCTCATTTCACCTAGAAGTTGTCTTCCCCCAACTAGGCACTGGGTAAATGTACCGCCTCCCTCCGATCGGCGAATATCGCGCCGAGGATTGCGGCTGAGCTAATTCTCCATGCACTCCTGCGAACGGTAGGCGGAAACGCGCTGGGTAGGCAGTGCATCTCCATCCTTCACCCTTGTTGAGTGGGGACCAATAAAAGCCATCGAGAAGACCATCGCCTTCACTCGACGACACGCAGTCATAACACACAATTTACCGAAATAAATATGAATAATTGGCTGTACAATTTTGGAAAAAAAACTTCTTTAAACAATACAGTTTTGTGGTAGGAACTTCGTGATTATATAGTTCCTGCCACAAAACAGAAGCCCTTGAGCCCTGATGAAGGAAATATATTTTCCAAAAGATCTTCAATAGTGGCGTTTTTCTTCGTTTGACACCATTCCTGGTATTCGACATTTGTATTAGTACTCAAACTCAAATCGCCTAAAATGCTTGTTATCGAAAGGAAATATCCGATACTTTACATCGATACCTTAAAGCACAAAAGCGCTATGTCCATCCATCTTCCAATTTTTTAATTTTTTTCAATTTCAGAAAAATTCAAATTCAACAAAACTATTATTGACCTTCTTGACGATTATGGCTTGAAAATTAGTTGAAGAAATTAAACAGTTCAGTGTAATAAGCCATTATTTTAGGAATTGTGCACTGGTGAAAACTTCTTTTGCGTTTTTTGAAAACTCCGTTTTTGGACACAGCGCTTTTGTGCTTTAAGGTCTCGACATAATGTATCGATCTGTATCGAACGGCCCTATCAACTGAGCAGTGACAGAACGCTATCGGTAGGTCCCCAACTACCCTCCAAATTCAAGAAGTCTTTTGTCACAGGCGCCTTCCACACGTCGTTCGCCGTTCTCGAAAATCCGTGACTCTACCGGAACGGGAAGATTCGTTCCGACTGCGCACGGTGTGAAGGACGTTGGCGATTTTTTTATTTTTTATTACCGCCTCGTCTGAATGGAAAAGACTTCATTTACACGACAAAAGAACAGACCAAAAATAAAACAGTTCGCCGGAACAAAATTTAAAAAAAAATCAAAAACGTCAAATCAAATGAAGATGTTCAGACGTCGTCAACAAAAGCGTCGGATTATCGGATCAATTGAGTACGCCGTGTCGATTCGGCGGTCTTTTTGAAGTGGCTATTAAGAGGAGGGCTTATTGCCTTATTCGTCGAGTGTTTATTTTTCATGAGCTCCGCTTTTGAAATGAGCTTGCGGCGGAGGTGGGAACTTCTCCTGAGAAATTGGGAAGAGGGAAAGATGAATGGGGAATGAGGAATGTCGATGGAGTCGGATCTCACACGGCAGTGTTTATCCTTAAAACCGACACAATCTGAAAACTATTTGAAAGCAAAATGGGAACAAAACGCAAATAAGTTCTAGTCATACTACCTGACGCAGTTTGAGTTGTGTGTTGTGTGCACTTTCAAATAATAGCCTACTAATATAGACTCCAGTTATTGTCATCTGTAACTTGAATAGGAAATCAAATAAGCGTTACACCTGCGAAGAAATTAAAATTTGACGTCGATTTTAAGCCTAACTTACTTTGAACAGTTTCACTCGTGGAAACATGCTATCAACGATACACAGTTTCCCCTTCAGTACAGCTGGATACCGATTTCTTGAGTACAAGCTATGAAGATGGGTAGCTCGGTTTCTTTTCAATCACTTCATTTGTTTCCCTGGTGCATGTATAGCACCTCTTCTAAACCTTATCTCCAACAATAAGTATGTATTTTTTCGCCGGTTGTTGGCACATGTGTCAGTAACTGGGTTTTTGAAGACATGTTCGCTTTATTATTCTAAAATTTTGATTTTTCATTAGTAATAAGTACCTACGTTTTTCTATGATACAACGACAGGATCAAATTTTCAATAAGACTTATGGAAAATTTGATCCTGTCGTTGTATCATAGAAATTGACACTTACTGTCAATAACTATATTAATTGTGCGTGGATACTACCTCCTGGGTAGTAGATATACCGACCAATAATTTGAACAATTAGTATCTTAATTCTTCAATTGACTGAAAAAGTTGAGAGAGAAAGTCGAAATCATCAAAACTAGTTTTCTAAGTGATCGTGACGAAATCAATAATCAATAATTTTCGACTCTTGACTGTCATTCAAATTTGAGCTATATTGGGTGATGAGATCATGATAAATCGATATTGTAATCAAGAAGCGAATTGAATTTTTTCCTAATTCGGAATAGTCTTTACCGCTAAACATTTCCTGGATGGTAGTTGTTCGAGTTAGTAGTTCACCCGCGACTGGAGGAAAAGGGCAATCCGGTGAGCACGAAACTTCGTCCACTTTAATAATGGGAGAATAATTGAGTCAAGAAAAAAGTTTGAAGCACCTTCGAGATAGTGCAAGAAAGGTAGAATGAGAGGGGGTACAAAAAAAGTTTTTTTTCCTTAACTAGCAGAGCTGGCAACTAATAGAAGAACAGGAAGTTGGGGCTTCAAGAGTCTCTTACCGCCTCGAGCGAGGAAGGAGCTAAATTTGACCTCATCATCGGACGTGGGCGGCAACAAGCTCCGAAATAAGCTATCTGGGATTGGCTTACTTCTGCACTGATGATTCAGAATGGAACAAAAACAACACAAATTCCACGGAACATTAGATATTTACGTAACTATCTGTTGTTTCCCTATAAATAACCAATAGTAAGTAATAAATATAATATTTAAAAAAATGGCAAAATTAAAATTTATTCCACTGGTACAGGAATGGAGAAAGGTGTCAGTTCCTGTGGAAGAAGCCTCCTCCTGTCAATAATAATAATCTATTTAATATTATCTTCTCCCAAAAAATTATGTAAAACGAACAAATCTAGCGCTGAAGACGCAGGTGATCACCAGAAATCGTAGGTACCTAACTCAATCGTCATTTCGCTAACTTTTTTTTTTAGCTTTTTAACTTTCCTCAACTTGAGATGGGAACAGTCAATAAAAAAAATTTAAAAAACCATCAAAATTATTCATATCACGAGGGTGTCTCGAGATATGATGTCCAAATTCTAGAAGGTGTTGTGTACTTCACATGCGACAAAAAAGTTCCTCTTGACTTTTTTCCTTATCCGATTCTCAAATGTAAGGAAAACATTGAAAAATGTGTGTTTTTATGAGAAAAGCGTTATTTAACTATCCAGATATCCTCAACTGTTGGTCCTACAACAAATTAAACAAACAAAAAATTGAAAACTCATTAAACTTTTTGAACGAAACGTAACTTTCCAAGATTCCCATTCAATTCTTGTTAGCACAAAAAAATCTAAATTTTGAAAATTTCTAAATTAAAAAGTTTGTCTTGGAGAAACACATTTATTTTTCCACTCTAAACTGTGCGGATTTCACAAAAAATGCTTCATTAAATAAGCTTTCTTACGGTATAATCCAAAATTCCTACGGTAATTTGTGATTGATCGTATGAATTTGTGGGAAAACATGAATTTTTTAAAACGAAATCAACGTTCTGGAGGGGGAAATCCGAGATCTACTGCACCACTGCCCCCTCCTCCCTCCGGGGAAAAACATAAATTGACAATTTTCCAATTTGAGGTACAAATACTATCCTGTTATACAGGTTTTCTGGAATGGTCAAGAGCACATCATTTGGGACCTTTCCAACGGTGTAATCAGATTTGGATTTGTGTTGGAAATTACGGGGTTATAATCATCTTATTGCCGCAAGGTCAAAACAACTTTTTGAAGAATGTCAAAGTGAAAAAGGGGCATTTTGAGAGGGATAAAAAAAGTGCTATGATAGGAAAGTTGTTGCAATTTTGTTGTAGAATCGGTTCCTGAAGTATTGTTCATTGGTCCTGGGACACCCTGTAGGTCCAAACTACAATGAATGGTGATTGAAATCGTTTAGCACTGAGAGCCATTGCTGGAATCAGCTGTCAACGGAGCTGCAAACCTTTGATAATTCAATGAAAACTCCTTACAATCCCAGCTATTTATATTTTAGTATGTCTAACATTTGTACACAAGCATCAAAAAGACTTTGTTACCCCTACTCACTGTTATGCCACTCGTTCTGCAAATGATTTTGTTGTCCCTCAAAACAGGCTAGAAGCTTCCCAAAATAGTACAAACTGGTGGGGTATAAATTTGTTTAATGCAATCGCCGGTAACTTTAAATATTTGACTAGCGTGCTTTCAAAAAGGGGATAATGCGCATTTACTACGTTCAGCACCGTATGCTTTCTAGGAGATTTTTATATCCATTAACGATTCTGTATTTTGTAATTATTTATTTATTCTATCTATTAAGTTTTAAATTTCAAGTAGAATCAGCAGAAGAAAAATTTCAAAAGTATTCATGCTGATTTCAATTATTATTATTGTTGGTGGGAATTTTGAATTTTTTTTCTTAAGAAATGATTTGTGATGAGTCCTTTTTGAACTGTGATGATTATCTGTTAGATACCTTAATGTAATTGTTATGTCTGTAAAATTATGTTGCTATTATATTGTTAAAGCTGCTTTCTACGTGAATTGTTCAAAACAGTTTAGTTTTATGGACTCATCGAAGTTTATCTATAATTATTAGTAGTTTCAAAAACCATAAATTTTTTTACCATAATTTAATTGGAGAAGATTTATTATGCCAACGACAATTAAACCGTACACTCTATGTTTCATACAAATACAACTTGAATGATTGATTGGTTCAAAGTCGCGTCTTCAATTCACGCCTTGCAGCAAGACTGTAATTAATACGTGCGTTCGTGGCATAAGGAACGACGCCCAAGTTTTTCCATTTAATTTCGTTGGTACCCAGCGGATTTGCTATTTTTAAAACTCGTAAAGTTTAATAATTGATAATAGAACTTTCTCGCTACTACCCGAAAAACTCGACTCTAATCCGAATACAACGAAAGTTTTTATCAGAAAATGTGGTTGTTTTTAAGTTGAACTTCATCTTTTATTTCTACCTCATTTCTTAATCAAGTAGAGGGCAGAGTTGCATTATTAAGTTGCTGCCCGAGATTTTCGGGAGGAACGTTGGATATAACGAGAGAAATGAAGTGGAAGAGGGAAGACTATAACGAGGAGGTTCCACTTAAGAAATGAGTAATTTAGAAACCCGTAGGGACAACAAAACTCCTATTTGAAAACCCTCGAGAGAAAGAGAAAGTGGGAGTGAGATGGTTAGTTACGGCGGGACTTTCAAATGCCGAGAGAGGTGGAGGTAAACAAGTATGAACATTGAACAGACTGGAGGGGGAAGAAAAGTTTACTTCGAAGGACAAAAGAAGAGGATTAATGCGTTCTGCGGTGAGAAATTTTCTCCGATTCCCGATTTCTCACTCCCCTTTTCACTGAAAAAAGGGAAGGTTTTCTCCAGCTAAGAGTTTAATTGAAGTTGTAAGTTCGGACGGGTTAAAGTTGGAGGTGGAGGTCGTTTTGTTCGACAACCGCTTTTTCTCCTATTTTATAGGCGAGTCTGAAAAAGCGTGAGAGGGAGTTGGTAGTAAAATACGGAATACGACTCTGAATGACTAATAGCTCTACATAGTGTACGGTTGAGGGGGGGGGGTACTTCAATCGCTTTTCTTGAGATTCCGTAAAAATGAAAAAAACGTCTGCCAAGTGGGTGTGGCACATAGCTTCCTCGTATCCATAAACCGACTCTACAGATGATCCAATGCATAGTACCTTATCCCAAAACATCAATATCTAAGTGCACTCTCTCTTGCACTACCCTCATAGGGGACTCCGCACGTCAACTCGCACAATCTCTGAATATTGTTGGAAAATATAGAAGTTAAGGGTGTTGCAAGGATTTCACGTTTGCACATGCGCACAAAATGCTTTCAATTTGGGGGCCATGATTTTCATTGGAGACCATCGCATAGTTCCTGAAAATTTTATCGAAATCAGATGTGAAATGTGGAAGTTATGGCTGTAACAAGGAAATACACGTGGCCCAATGCGAAATTGTAAAAATCATATAACAGCCATAACTTCTACATTTTCCGTCTGAATTCAAGGACATTTTCAGGGATTGTGGGGGTTGGCGAGTAGATGGTCCTCTGAGAAGGTAGTGCAAGGTACTCAGAGATTGATAATTTGAGATTAGCTACAATTCATCGTATCATTTTTCTATACAATCGGTTTGTTGATACGAGGGAACTACATGCCACACCCACTTGCCAGATGTTTTCTAGTGATTTTGGTTTGTTATTTTCAATAATAAGCCTTTGGAATCGAGCAAGAAAAAAAAAATTTTAACCCCCCTCAAAATTTGATGTTTTACGTTTCAAGGTACGTAGAATACGAAAATCGAATAAAAAAATTTCCGTCCGTCCGCCGTACGCCGTACGCGGCACTTTTCTTAGCAACACTGGACCGATTTGGTTCAAATATGGCAAATGGGCTCCATTTGGGGTCTAGTTGTGCCGCGAAGCTTTTGGTTGATGTAGATCACTTCTAAGGGGTGAAAATTAAGGTTTGAAATTTTCAAGAGTGCCCTAGCTCGAAAACTCTCGAAATAAACGTATCGTTTTTTCACCAATTTTAAATAGTATTGAATTTTTAAACATTTTTGAAACCACCCGGAGCTCTGTAGGACAAACCGTTCGGTCCCTACGAGTACTTGAAGGTTTTCCTTCGATAAAACAGAATCATGAGTGTGAATCGCAAAAGAGGTCTAATCTCCATTCAAATTTTATCGGACTAAAATGCGATCGCTGTTCATTTCTTCGATTTGTATACAGTTTTGCCTTCTGCGTAACCAGTAATCAAATTTCCATATGAAGCTTTCTATTTTTCCAATCGAGTGTGAAGCGTTTAGGTAGTTCTTTCTAATAAACTTGATTGTGAAGGTGTGAAGCCAGTATGGTGTGGTAGGTAGTACCTAGCTGGTAGGTAAAACGCTTGCATACGAGTCTGCAACACATTGAAACATTTTCATGCCCCCCTGGTAATATCAAACTGTAAAGTACCTACCTACCTAACAACTTCACTTCTGATGGTCATAATCATCATTGTGGCGACTTGGGACAAATATCGTTTAATATATTTAATATCGTTGCAACAAATATCGTTGCATCAAATTTCGTGACGATTTTTTTTTTATGTGCCATATGAAAGACATGAAAATGTCAAAAAAATGTTGGTAGGTAAAAAACGCTGCAAATCATTGCTCAAAGGCTTCTTCACTCTTCAGATCACTGATCAGCTGAGTGAGCTCCGAAGCCATTTTCAATCCTATTGAATGGAAGTGCTCTTCCAGGCGTCTCCAGCATTCGAGGAGATCTTCTTCACTCCTCAGATCACTGATCAGCTGAGTGAGCTCCGAAGCCATTTTCAATCCTATTGAACGCAGGAAGCTGAAATTTGAGAGGGAAGGTCAAGGGAGAATACAGATGGTGGTAGGTGCTATTGATGGAGAACCAGTGATCTATACAGAAGGGTGATCTATACAGAAAATAATAAACCTTTGAGCAATGATTTGCAGCGTTTGTAATTTCAAAATGTCCTTGAAACCCTGAATTTTGATAAATTATGATCACATTTATTTATGTTTTATTTCATTTACAACCCTGGAAAAATACGAAAGTTGACCCTGGAAAACTCCGGGAATTTTTTTTTGGGGGAAAATCGCTGGATGTTATTGAGATTCCTCTTATTCTACATTGAAACTACAAGAGCCGTTGACAATATCTGACTTTGTTGTAATGTGTGGATGTTCGTATAATTTAACATTTCAGTTCAAGTAAGAAGTGGTACATGCTATTCAAATGGTACAGCTTTCCTCAAGAATAGGTGCATCATTGATTCAACGATTTGTACGTAGAGTGTGAGTATAGTGCACAATGTATGTACTTCATTAATCGTTATTCTATATGCAGGTTTCTACGTAGTTTCATGCATAATAAATTGACATATTCGCTTGTTGTACACTGGAAATAAACAGGAAATTACTGATACGATCTCCCCAGCTATGTTTGTCTAATCGTAAATAACAAGTATCAATTATAATGAGCAGATGTTCGTATAATTTAACATTTTCGTCCGAGTATCTCGAGTGATTTATGTCGATGCTCCGCCTGAAGGTGCATCTCTAATCCATAATCCGAGCTCGCGACTCCCGTCCATAATATATGATGAACTTTTCGACCCTTTTATGCCTCGAACGTGTTACTCTTTAAATTATTAATCAGCCGTTTAACATAAATGGTCGTGTCGTCGTGGGAAAAACGGAGGTGGAGGTCTCTTTTTTGTGTCTCTAGTCTGGAGCGAACTTGTTGAGCTCGGAAAACGCAAAGTTTAAACGCTGAGGCGAGATCTTCAAGTTCAAACACGGCGAACCTTCGGGTTGCGATTAATATTCATCATCCCCCCTTCAACCAACTCTCTTCGTCTCTCTTATCTTATTCCTCTTCACCCGTTCTTCCTCATTTTTTAGTCACCTGGTCCATTTTAGACTCGGTCCTGGCAAATAGAATGAAGTGATGAAAAGATTATTGAAATAGAAAGCAATATGGAGGTGTATAATATAAGAAGCATCGATGCATCCACTCAACAGCCTATAACCTCTGCCCCAGCTGAAAAATTTGGTTCGGGAGTGCACTGGAGAGGAGGTGGTGATTCCTACAGAGGTTTCGGCCCTGACTGCCTCAATCGCAGAGATTCTCGAGGCTGCGAAGCTTTGCCTGCTTGACCAGGACTTGACCAGTATGTCAGAGTCAAGATTTAACGATCCTTACAGATTCCTCTCCTATCCACGCCCCGGCTGCCAGGAATACCTTCAGCTGGATGTTCCATTTGCCTTTAAGCGACTAATAGCTCAAATTAGAATGATGGGGGGACCTTACAGTGCGGCCCTCAGAATTGGCAGAAAGTGCTTCAAGATGACCCCTAAAGAAATTTGCGGAGACTGCAATCTTAAAACTAACCTGACTACTTTCCATGTTATTTTTGAATGCCAACTCTATGTCGGCTCTAGAGAGGAACTATGTCCTTACCTTCTCTATCCAGAATATGCCATACTGATCATCCGGTCTCCAAATGAAGTTGACCTTCAGCGACTCCTTAAATTCGTAATTTCCTTATTCAAAATAAGAAGACTTTGTTTATTTGATGAAGGGTGATATTTTGATCAGCTTTGAGGGTTTCGAGAATCCGTGTTCATGGTTGTGCTACCGAGTTGTCTCAGTTGTGCATTGCAGAACCAACGTATGAGCTACTTTCTTGTTTTCCCTTATTTCTTTTTGGCTTAATTTTTTCTCACAAAACAAGAATACTTTGTTCATTACAGTATTATTCAAGTATTATTATTTTGTTATTACACTCGTGTGTAACTCCCCCTTTCATGTCAGATAATGACGAAAATAAATGTTATTTTGATTGATTGATTGAAATAGAAAGCAATATGGAGGTGTATAGGAAGCATCGATGCATCCACTCAACAGCCTATAAACTCGCCTGAAACTTTTCTATTGTTTTGTGAGACAGTATGGACACCAGTAAGGAATGTTCATAAACTGACTCATTCCACAGTAATATCGTGTAACAATTAGATGATTATATCGAAAGCTCAAATTGACTGACCAACTCTACGTAACTACAAATTGTAAAAAACGTCTGCCAAGTGGGTGTGGCACATAGCTTCCTCGTATCCATAACCCGATTATATAGATGTTCCGATGCATAGTAGTTAATCTGAAAACACCGATCTCTAAGTACCTTTCACTACCCTCATAGGGTACCATCTACACGCTAATCTGGACAATCCTAGAAAATTTCATCAAATTCGGACGAAAAATGTAAGTGCGGTAGTGATTGGAATCAAAAAATTTCATAGCCAGACTGGGAATCGAACCTGGAACTCCTGGGTGTGAGTCCAGTACTTTGCTTACTGATCTACAGAGGGGTTTGTAGAATGGCTTTGAGATCCTCACCTCACACGCCACTGTTACGGCTGTTACAAGTATTTTACGATTGCGCATGCGCAGAGGCTACTGTAAATTTTAAGGCCTTGATTTTCATTGGGGACCATCTACAACCTAATCCGCGTAATCCCTGAAAATGTCATCGAAATCGGGTAGAAATTGTGGAAGTTATGGCTGTTACAAGCAATTCACGTTCGCGCATGCGCATCGGCTACTATCAGTCCGGGGGTGATGATTTTCATAGGGGACCATCTAAACACTAATCTGTAACATCCCTGAAAATTTCATTGAAATCGGATGGCAAAAGTGGAAGTTACGGCCGTTACAAGAAAATTAACGTTTGCGCATGCGTAGTGACTACTATCAGTCCGAAGGTGATGATTTTCATAGGGGACCATCTAATCACTAATCTGTAACATCCCTGAAAATTTCATTTAAATCGGATGGAAAATGTGGAAGTTATGGCTGTTACAAGGAATTCACGTTTGCGCATGCGCAGTCGCTTCTATGAGTCCGAGGATGATGATTTTCATAGGGGACCGTCTACACACCAATCCGCACAATCCCTGAAAATTTCATCGAAATCGGACAATAACTTCGTATAGTTATGCGCGTTACAAGGAAATCATGACAGACACACAGACACACAGACACACAGACAGACAGACAGACAGACACACAGACAGACAGACACGGAACCAAAATTGTTCAGAAAGGTCTAAAACGCAAAACGCGAGTGAAAATTTTGATTTTGGAGAACTTTTTTTTTTCGTCCTTGAAAAGTGAAAACAAAGCTTCCGCTACCTTGGTAGACTCGGAAGCAAAATATGATAGTTTCAAAAAATTAGATTTTGAGGACATTATAAGTCGAATTGACTTGGCAATCAACCTTTCTTTTGATGTTTGCACTGAGTGAGACCATTCAGAGCTGACTGTTTGGAACCAGTACTGAACCCTGAATTGTTGAGCATCGAGCATTCGCGATCGAGCATTTGTTGGTTAACGCGCACGATTGCAACATGCACATCTGTTTACACTGCTCGAGCATTTCCGACGATCAGTCGCTCGCGAGCGACATATCATATCCTGCGATTAGATGGCACCCGTGTTATCGAGAGCTGCGGTTACCGCTGCATCAGTTATGGTTTTAGATCACCTATTGAAGAAGGAAAATCGCAAAAGAAAAAGGCGCTGCAGGTGGGAGTCGTCGTTTCTGGCTTCGCAGGCTTCACTTTTCTTTATTTTATTAAAATAGAGTTTGTGGTCAGGCTGCCACAGCTTGGGGAACTCCTCATACAGGGAAATTAACAGCAGACACTTTTCATTTTTCCCACTCCATCGCGAAAAAGTCGAACTCAAATGGGATAGATGTTGCACCTTCAACCACTTGGCTGGAACTAGATTCGATTCCACGAACACCGGTCCGGGATGTATACACTGAGCGAGCGACGAACGAACATCCATTTGATAATGGGGTATTTCAGTGGGTCAGAAATTCAGATTTTTGACCTCAAATTTGGGTTCAGCACCATTGAAAACCTCTACACTCCAACTTTTTGCCCATTGGATACTACAACATGTGGTAGAAAAATTAAATAAAGAGATCATACGTTTGAAAAAAAGGCGGGTCTCCATGAACGCACACACTGATACGCCGCGGGCTTGTGTGCGTAGTATTTTGTAGTATCCAAGGCCACGAGGCGTTCAAGACCACACGGGATTAGTGGAACTTCTCGATCCAAGGTCAGCAAGTTAATACGTCACAGCAACTTACTACGTCACATCGTTCAAATCTTCAACTTTCATTAGCTTCCCTAATTTGTTCTAAACATTTTCTCGACGAACAGACCCGATTACCGTAATTCCTGACCCACGCTCTTTTGAAAAAAAAAGTTTTAAAAAATTGACTGAAATACCCCATTTGTTGGAAAACCGACATTGGGTGTGTTGTATTTCAGCTCGTAACTGATTGCTTATTGACGCACCTCGCAAAATTCCGTTCAAATTGTATCCTCGCATTAAAGAAGAGTTAGATCGTATGGAAAAAGAGGGTGTCATTGCAAAAGTACACGAACCATCAGACTGGGTCAGCTCAATGATTTGTACCGAGAAAAAGTCTGGCCATATTAGAGTTTGTCTAGATCCTAGGAATTTAAATAAAGCTCTCAAAAGAAGTCATTACCAACTACCTACATGTGAGTACATCAGGTCGAAATTGCATAATGCTAAAATTTTTTCAGTTCTCGACGCTAATTCAGGATTTTGGGTAGTCCCTCTTGACGATAAAAGCTCGAATTATCTTGTCTTTAATACTCCTTGGGGTCGTAGAAAATTTTTGCGACTTCCGTTTGGAATATCACCAGCTTCTGAAATTTTCCATGAAAAAATGGTTGAAATTTTTGGAGATCTTGAGGGAGTGGTTATATTTTTAGATGATTTACTTGTGCATGCTGAGACACAAGTACAGCATGATCTACGTCTGAAAGCCGTCTTAGAACGAGCTAGAGAATTCGGAGTTATATTTAATAGGGCAAAATGTAAATTTAGTCAATCTCAAGTGACCTACTTAGGGCATATTTTCTCAGAACGTGGTGTTCAACCAGACAGCAATAGAGTCAGAGCAATAAATGAAATGCCATCCCCTGCCAATAAAACTGATTTACAACGGTTTTTAGGGATGGTAAATTATTTATCAAGTTTTATTCGTAACGTAGCGGAAGAAACAGCTGTTCTCCGCACTTTGATAAAAAAAGACGCTCAGTGGGAATGGCAAGAAAATCACAACACTGCGTTCAATAGGTTAAAGTCTTTAATAACGTCAACACCCGTCCTTGCTCATTTTGATGTAGACACGCCAATAACATTGTCTGTTGACAGTTCACAATCAGCTGTCGGTGCTTGTTTACTCCAAAACGATAAACCCGTAGCTTATGCCTCAAAAACTCTAAACGACTGCCAAAAACGCTATGCTCAGATAGAGAAAGAGTTGTATGCTATCGTATTTGCCTGTACTCGGTTCAAACAGTACATTTATGGGCAAGAAATCAAGATCGAAACAGATCATTCTCCTTTAATTAGTCTCATTAACAAACCGTTAGCTGCTGTCCCTCCTAGACTACAAAGGATGTTTCTACAGCTCCAACCTTATGACCTGAAATTAATTTATAAACCAGGCAAGTATCTATACATTGCAGACACCTTATCAAGAGCTGCATTACCGGAAACGGAAGTCATCCTAGACGATGAAATTAATATTCACGTCAATTTGCTAATAAATTCTATACCTGTCCACCCAACCACTCTTGAGGATATCAAACAATCTACTTCTAAGGATGATACTTCAAAAATTCTAATAAATTACATTAATCAAGGTTGGCCAAGTAATAAAAGTAAAGTCAACAATATCGTTAAAATGTATTGGCCCTATCAAAGTGAATTGTATGTCAAAGATGGTGTTATTTTCAAAAATTCCAGCATCTTAATCCCAGTCAGTCTAAGAAGAACTATTCTGCAAAAGGTTCACTCAAGTCACATGAGCCTGGAAAAAGCTAAAAGTTTAATTAGAGGTGTACTATTTTGGCCAAACATTGCCTCTGATCTAAAAAATTTCATTGAGTCATGTCAGTCTTGCCTTAAGTACCGTCGTCAAAATACTCCTGAACCTCTCATACCGCATGAAATACCACCACTACCATGGTGCAAAATAAGTGCGGATTTCTTTGATTATGACAATAAAAAATATATGGTTGTCATGGATTATTATTCGAAATTTATTGAATTAATCCCACTAAATTCTTCAACTGCCAGTGCAGTAATTCAACATTCTAAACATATATTTAGTCGCCATGGAATTCCCAGTGAACTAGTAACTGACTCGGGTCCTCCATGGGATTCTCATGCGTTTACTGAATTTGCTATCCAATGGCAATTTGAGCACAAAAAATCAAGTCCTTACTATAGTAAAAGCAATGGTCAAGCTGAGTCTGGAGTAAAGATTTGCAAAAATATTCTTCGCAAATGCAATGACTCAAATTCGGATCCGTTCTTAGCTCTACTCCATTATCAAAACACTTCGAAAAATGGTATTGAATCTCCGTCAAGGTTATTAATGTCTCGTAGGCTGAAATGTGTTCTTCCTATATCACCTAAGCTACTCATACCAAAATCTGTTAAATGTAAGGAGCAACATAACTTGCTTCAGAAACGTCAGTCAAATTTTAAAAAATATTACGACAAAAAAACAAGTATGTTATCACAACTAATTCCTGGTCAAGAAATTTATTTTTAAAAAACCCCAAATAGCATTTGGGCGTCTGGCAAAATTATCGAAGTCCTTGATTCTCGAACATATCTTCTTCAAAGTGAAGATGGTTCACAATATAGAAGAAACCGGCAGTTTATTTTAGTTAAACCTAAGTCAATGTTTGTTCAGAAAGCTTTGCCGCAATCACCAATTATTTTATCACCATCAAAACCAAATGATTGTAATAGTGAAAATGTATCACGCCATTCTACTCCGATAACAGATCAACAGATAACTAGTAATGGAACTTGTACAAGATCTGGTCGGCAAGTAAAACCACCTAAGAGGTTTACCTTTTCTGACTACTCTTAGAAATTTGATACCTACCTACCTATAATGGTTTTCTAATTTTGTGATCAACATTGGAGAAAGAAACAAATGGAGAAAATTTGTTTTTAAGAAGGAATTTTGTCAAATTAAATTTGTGCTTACTAATATCTACCTGCACATGTATTAAAAAAAAAAGAGTTGTTGTATGATTTATTAACAGAATAAATTAATTTTATAATCTTAGAAATTAAGTTCAATTATTAATTGACAAGACTATTATTTTAATATATAACAATATTATTTACTTACTGCCTCTTCAATAATTTAATGTTTGGAATTATTGAACAGGCATTGTAATTTCTCTCAAGATGTCTTCCGTTCCTACTTATTACGAATATATCAAGTCTTCTGTTACATCCGTTGTCATCGTCTTTTCTATCAATTCCCAGTCATAAATAACAGGGTGGATCAGCCTCGAGCTCTAGCTAACCTTGCTCGCGAACATTGCTCGGCTCGACGCGACTGTTTACACTGCCTGAGCATCGAACAAATGCTAGTTCGAAGCCCCTGCTAGCGGCAAATGCGTAAACGGGGCTTTAGGAGCACTATTATCCATGAAAACGATAGACCAAAGTTTCTGAGTTTGGTCTACAGAAAGGGAGAGTGGAGGAAAAGAAACTCAGCTCACTAAATGACGTCACCTCAAGTACCTAGCTATATCTAGTCAGGAGTACTGAGGTCTGAAAAGAACGTACGGGTGATTCCATAGTAAGGAGTTGTCACCCCGTTACAAGATAGCTCGCAGTAGTAGGAAGATGTTACTCTAATTATTGTACTCAATACTTCAGAGGAAATTCACCCATGAAGTCAGAATAAGTAAGGTACCTTAACAGTTGGTCCTTCGGTGGCATGTCCTGTGGTTTCGCGGAAAGTATGAAGATGTTGAAGTAGTGAAACTAATATTGGCAGACTTTGGAGCGTGAATATGAAAACAACTTGGAGCACTGTATACCTGAGCAAATAAGGATTTAAAGCAACTGAAATTATCATGCATTATTCATCCTACTTACCTACTTATTACCTATTTAATGTTGCGTTGCTAGCGGAATTCTGAGGGAAGAAGGGGGTGTCCCGTAATGGCCTACTGGTGCCAAAAGGACCCGCGAACCCTGTAATTTATTTAAAGGCGACCTCCGATAACTATTATCCCACTGAACAGTTTAGCAGCAAAAGGGGGTGCCGATGATTGGACGAACGATGCGAGGGAGTGTTTAACGGGTTCAATTGATTGTTAGGGACACGCCGTCTGTTGTTTCGGGTGGCAGAAGAGCGTTAAGACTAAACGGCTGGTGGGGATAGATGGAGGGGGAGAACTCGTTAATTGAGCAATTGAGAAACACAAAGTTGACGGTTTTGAAGAGGGCTTTGAGGAAAGTCGACTCTTTGAGAGGCAACAGCAGTCCCTGAGACTTGTAGAGGTCGAAACTGATCTCTCAACAAAATGTACTGTTAGTGTTTGAGCTACTCAAATATGGTGGTCCAAAAATGGGCTTATTATTTTATGTTCGGAAATTGCAAAATTATCTTCTTTATGCTATCGTAAGACAATAAAGTACTATCTGCCAACCTGGAAACGTGGCGTTTGTAGAGTCGAAGCCCATAAACGGAATATATGTGTATATCGACAGTGAACTTGCAAAACCATGTAAGTCCGATTTTTTTCAAAAATAAGGTTATTAGCTATTTGGATAGAATGAGACCCCCTTGATCCATCAAATGGACCCAAACTGGCAAAAACTCGACTATCTCTTCTCTATGCGTCAAAAGCAACAAATATGAACCAACGTGTTAAGTCCACTTTGAAGCAAGTTTTTCTCGTTTCCTGTAAAATTTCTGGAAAACGACTTTAGCTATTTGGATAGAATGAGACCCCCTTGATCCATCAAACAGAGCCAAACTGGCAAAAACTCGACTATCTCTTCTCTATGCGTCAAAAGCAACAAATATGAACCAACGTTTCAAGTCCACTTTGAAGCAAGTTTTTCTCGTTTCCTGTAAAATTTCTGGAAAACGACTTTAGCTATTTGGATAGAATGAGACCCCCTTGATCCATCAAACAGAGCCAAACTGGCAAAAACTCGACTATCTCTTCTCTATGCGTCAAAAGCAACAAATATGAACCAACGTTTCAAGTCCACTTTGAAGCAAGTTTTTCTCGTTTCCTGTAAAATTTCTGGAAAACGACTTACATGGTTTTGCAAGTTCACTGTCGATATTCAGAAATATTTGCGCTAATGTGATGAGTCCGATCAATGTGTGACACTTTTTTTTTAATCATCCGCCTTTCTAATTGTGCTTCATTCCACCACCAGAAGGACATTTTCATCAAGCAAGACGCAAGACGGTATTTCGTTGTCATAAAGTTGCAATTTCGCATTATCGACCACGAACTGATAAAAATCAATTTTGAACCTCTCTTCTGCTGGTTGAATGACGCAGATTGGAGAGGCTGATGATCCAAAAAGGGGTCTTAAATTGATACTTGATGTATGTTCGTAAATTCCAGAATCAAATGGTACACTTGGTTTTTCTAAACATTTTGAGCAATGAGTACCCACAAGCAAAGTTTCATCCGTCAATTAATAAGTCAAAAAATAGTCAAAATGTTTACGAAATTTCATCAAATCTGCCTGCACAGAAATGGTGATGGAGGGTGACCGTCTGATGTTTTTCACCTTTAAATAAATACTTCATGCATCTGAATTGATTTCCAGCTATCAACTATGCAAGTAATTATTTCACTGAATTAGACTATTTCAAACCTGCCGCCAATTTCGAGAATCATTTAATACTCACCTTGGAGGAAATTTGATTGAAAATTGGGTTGTAGGCTCCTGGTCTTTTGTGCTTGCAGTATGATCATATTATGGTTTACTTAAAATCGAAAAAAATCGATAATTCACACGTGGATACTATATATGAGTCCGGGGGTGCAGTATTTTTTGAGGTTTTTGAAGCAAATTTTGAATATTTTCTCATGTTGCACGAAAGGGATCTTTTATGTTACAAGACTTTCAAAATTCTCCTCGACTCAAAAAAAATTCGGTTCTAAATCATCGTTAAAACGGATAAAACCCACCGTTAAACTTGACGAATTTCTCTCAACAATTTTAGGAATTTCTGGAGGTGTAACTCCAGTACTGCACCGACCTTTAGGGCGATTTCCCCTTCGTTCCGACGTGAGAACTCTATTAGAACGGGCAGATGAGACTTCGTAGCTCAAGAAAAAGATCCTCGATTTCAGATAATATCCACAATTTACGAGTCAAACGGCGGAGCGGCGTTATTTTTCAAAAGGAACACACACGACTGCAGTCGCCACACACGCCATACACGCCATACACGCTCACAAATGCACCTTATCAGGCGTTTATATCTAGTGGTTCAGTCCTTTTGTTGGGAGCGATATCTGTAGACCGGGGATGATCTTGGCGTTCATACATCATGGGAGGTGATTCTCTTCTTCTTCCCGAGCAGTGTGAAGAGGACGTTTTATGAGGACAGGTTTATAAAAACGTTTATTGGTGCGGGGAGTTGACTGTTATTTAAGGGCCTTAACTCTTAACCTTTCCGAGCTGTTGGGATTTTTACTGTTACACAGCGCGACAGGCTGAAATGGGTTTGTACCTGAATTGCTCACTTTACTCCGTGTTTGATATCTATATCAAACCATAAGGAGTATTGTGCTAGGAACGGACAATCAAAAATCTGAACTAGAAGACGGATTCTGACTCCTAAGTCGTAGTTATTTCCAGGTACTATGTGCCTGCTTATTCAACTTAATGCTTATTTATTCAACTGGAAATATAACACATTCTTCGCCGAGCTTTCGGTAAATTTTTTACCTTCTTCAGGGCCTATAAAACAAAACAATATTCAACCTTAATAGCATAAACTCTAACAATCCTTTGACCAACAATCCTTTTTTTTCCAATCCTTTTTTTCCAGTTGACCACAATCCCGATCAATTGACATAGCCCGTTTTGGTTTATTATTTTCAATTATGAACCTTTGGAATCGACCAAGAAAAAAAAATTTTTAACACCCCCTCAAAATTTGATGGTTTACATTTCAAGGTACGTAGAATCCAAAAATCGAATTAAAATTTGGCCGTCCGTCCGCCGTACGCCGTACGCGGCACTTTTGCCACTTAGCATTGACCGATTTTGATGAAATTTGGTATGTAGGCTCCATTTGGGGTCTAGTTGTGCCCCGAAGATTTTGGTTGATGTAGGTCAGTTCTAAGGGTTCCAAAATGAATTTCGAAAACGCCCTAACTCAAAAAATTTTGATATAAAGGTATTGTTTTTCCTTCAATTTAAGATTCTATAGAATTTTTAGAATTTTTTGAGACCACGCGGAGCCCTGTAGGACAATTTGTTCGCTCCCTACGAGAATTTAAGGTTTTTTTTTATTGAAATATATATATATAAATCAGCAACGAGTGTGAATCGCAAAAGAGGCCTAATCTCCGTTCAAATTTTAGCTGACCGAAATGCGATCGATGTTTTTCTTCATGTTGGATGGTTGGTGGCTTTGCAGACGAGTGATCTGTATAGAAAAATAATAAACCATTGTGTAATAATTTGCAGCGTTTTATTGGGTCGATCTACATAGTTACTCTATCACTAACTTCATCTACTTCATCCTATACTAAACTTCAAAAACTATACTATATTATAAATACAGTTAGTCCCTTAGTGAATACAATTAGTCAGTTTCTATATTTAGAAATCGACGTTCTACTTCTAGAACCATAATGTTTGTTATTTGGACCTTAGCTTTGGTGCGACAGCGGTGGAATTCATTAGGGACCAACTTCCAGAAAATGTCATGAAAATACGATAGTTTTTCCTTATAGTTCGTAGGTACTCTATTTTGCCAGAAAATAGATGGTCCTCTTTGCATTTGTCTCGTACTGGTAGACCAGGAACCGAAACTGTTCATAATGGTCTGAAACTGAGTGATAATTTTGATTTTGGAAGACCCACCTTTTTTCGATAGATACCTAATATTCACGAAAAATAAGCTTCCCTAATGTTGGCTCTTGAATTTAGTATCGAATTTCTTTTTAGTTTTGAATCGTGAGGGCGTTTAGTTCTTGATCAAGTAACCAGGCCACAGATTTCACTCGTCATCTCTCGTCGTTCGGCGTACTCAACAAGCAATGCACGCTATTACTACCTCACTACCGATTGTAGGGAGGCTTTGCGTCACCCTTTCTGTGCCTAATAAGCGTTGACCGCCGGGTTTCCCTAAAAAATTAGACACCTTGGGGCTCAGGTTGGAGACTTGATTTACGATGGCGCTGATTAGAAGACCCCCTCCGACCAGGTCTGGAAATCTTCCCCGCTAATAGGTATCTTATGGTTATGAAAAACGGTGTCAGTATTTTAATTCTCCTCCCCTACTTTGTCTCTCTTTTTTATACCCTTGGAGTTAAGTTGAACACAGGTTACAAAATAAGGAAGGGGTAGATGAGAACAACTCGACAATTTAAACCCATTAAAACAATTTATTCTTTCTTAAATTCAATTAACCATGTATTTGCTACTAAATGATTTTTATCAAATTGATTATTCGGTTCAGAGTTATCACTGTGAGAGTGTGAGCATCAAATTACAGACAAAAAGTTCCTCAAGTTCATTAATTAACCCTTTTTCCAATTCGATATAATTTTTTGTGTTTTCTGACTTGGAACCGTCGTAAAAACCTTCATTTTTCACACCATCAAATTGAATTCTTGTACCAAATTGATATAGAGCTAACAAGAAGATGAGGCAGGTCGATTGAATCTGGCAGTAAACATTTTAGTCGGTATCTAAAGGTAATTTCGTGTGCGTGTTTCAAGAAAGTTGAAGACCTCAGTTCTGACGAAAAATTGTCGACTAGTAAGAGGACGCCTCAAGCTCCTGCAGTATGGAAGAAAAGTTGTATCTTGACGCTTTTTCGCTCTTTTAAATTTACTCCAACGGTAGTCTCATCTTTGAGCGAGCCTCAAACCAACCAGTTTGTGCAAAATCAGGTCATCAGATCTTGGGAAATTGATGTTACAGAATATCATTGCTCATACGCGTTTATTGGACGTATACAGGGTGTGATGTTTTTCGTATTTTCGACCTTACGCCGTTAAAACAGCCATAACTCCCTTGTTTTTCAGTCAAAATTCAAATTTAATTATACCGTTGAAAAGAACGTTAAAATCTCTATCTTCCTAGTGCTAAGCAAAACTTTTAAAAGAAAACTAAGATGTCGAAAAATGATTCCGAATTGTAAAATCTCGGAAATGTACAGTTTTTTCAAACGTTTGTAAGCCTAACTAAAACTGCCGGTTAATTTCCCACTGTGACCCCAAAAGTTGATCCAAAAGCTCAGCTTTCCAACGGTGTGATCAGAATTGTTTTCAATGTTTTTATTAGTGGAGAAAACCGTGCTTGAATAAAAAAAATGCATTTTTTCGTCGAAATCGACGGTTTGTCGAGACACCGGAGTCCTCGGAGTCCTTTCGTTTAAAAAAACGCACGTTTTTCCGCTTACAAACCAAAATTTCTCCCTCAAATTCGAGTGTAAAATATTTTTTGATTACACCGGTGGAAAGCTGAAATTTCGGCGCAGTTTTTAGGTTTACCGGTAATAGTTCATTATCCCCATTTATGTGGACATTACAAGCGTTGAAAAACGAAAAGTTTTCTAAAAGTTACTAAGTTCACTCTTTAAATTGCTTTATTTCCGGCAAAATTCAACTAAAAAATTCTATTTGGTATTAGGAAGGTAGGAAATTTAATGCTCTTTCCAACGGTATCCTCAAATTGTAATTGTCACTGCAAATTAAAGGACTTATTACCAATTTAATGACATAAGGTCAAAATCATGAAGAATAACTTTAATTGAGATAACTCGGAATAGAAGCCTCTAAAAAAATGCTACGAGACATTTTTTTGAAAATTAGTTGTAGAATCGCCAAAACTAGCCATTAATGGAATGTGGAAAAACTTTTTGTCGCATCCGAAAATCTCATTAACAGAAAAATTTAAGGTTTTTAATGCCGTTGTGCGCTCAATTTTATGCTATTCATCCCAGGTATGGGGCTATGCTCACCACGTTGAGTCTGTTTTGCGGTTCTTCCTGAAATTTATTCTTGCCTTGCCTGAGTGCACTCCTACGTATATGTTGTTTCTTGAAACTCAACAGCAACCGGTCTACCTACACACTCTTCAAATGCATTTCAATTACATTTTAAAAGTCCTGAAGATGCCCATTGGGCGCCTTCCGAACTACCTTGCCAGGAAGTGTGCATTGGGCCAGGGAGTGGGGGATCCTCCATGAGATGCATGGTATCCCACTCATGAATGTAGATAACCTGCTCGACTGGGAAAAGCTCATAAATGAAAGCATGAATAAGATAGGTAAAAAAATGATGGCCGATTTTGAGCAAAGGGCGTTAAGCTCCCAAAATCATTTAAAATACTTATCCTTAAGACAAGAAAGAGATATAGTGCCCCTCACATGCTTTAAAAATTTTCAGCACTTGAAGTGGATTTTCAAAATCAGGGGTGACCTGTTGGCACTGAAAAGTAGGCCTTACTTGACAAAAAATCAGATATGTGACCTATGCAGCAGTGGTGAGGTTGAAAATGCTTACCATTTTATCGCCAAGTGTCGAGCATTGCTCAATGTGAGAAAAAAGTATTTGGGGAAATTTGATATAAATTGGGAAGAATATATATATGCAATAAAAGTTGGAAGCCCAATGTTGATAAAGTATTGTTCAGTTGCATGGGACTAGCGGTTCAAGACCCGGATTGAATATGGGTTTTTATAAAATAAGGAAAAAAAAACTGATACCATCTGTTGCAAGTCACTTGTCACTCGTTTCGTTAATTTCATTATTGATGTTCATTATAAATTGTTGTTGTTTGATTATTTTACTAATTTATTTGGCATAATTTTTATAGAATATTTGATGATAAATTGCGATAAAATAAAAAAATACTTACTTAAATAGAATAAAATATTAAATTTATTATAAAAATGTGAATTCGGCGAACTCATCGGACGGTCATGTCTGACCACGATTATAACATGGCTCTTTGCAGTCAACTGAGTTGTAATTAATTAAGTACCTAATAAAACATGTTTTATCTATCTATCTATCTAGTTGTAGAATCTACCCCTTGAAGGAATGAGACCTGTTTTGTAGACGCCCTGTATAGTTCGTATGGGACAGTTTCCATGCTGATTCTCTCAAAATGTGAAAATATCTTGGAATTCGAACCAGCAGTGATGAGATTATCTGAATCAGTACAGTTGTAAGTGATTTAGGACTCCCTTGCATGTACGAGCTCAAGTACGAGGTACCAGTTGACCAATATTGGTCAGTTCTCGCCTCTGGTTAGTTCCCACCAGAATTTTGGTGACAAAGGAATATTCTTTCCTTGAAATTGTAATCTTGGACGGCGCATGGAGGTCATTCACTCAGAGGTTGTACTTTGTGTTGAGGTTACTCCATTTAAACTTTTATAAAGTAAAAACTTTTCGATTTCAACGTTTTTCAGAGATTTCGTGTTCAAGGAGTCAAATTCCTATAAGGCTTAAAACCCAGTCGCCGGATCGTTCGCCTTTTCAACACCCCACACTTTTTCCTTCATTTGTCTGCAAAACCTTCAAATGAAAAGCGCATTTTCCAGAACCACCGTGAAAAGGGCTTTTTTCTCCGTTAATTCAAAAGTGCAGCCCCCCTTCCTCCTGGCCCATTCGAATTGAGGTTTACCAGTGTTTTAGCTCTCGAACTCTCTGGCTTAGGCATTTGAATGGGATACTCCCCACTTCTCCCCTCCTCGTTTCGTCTTTTTTCATTTTTCAAAAAGCATTTTTTCCCCTTCATTCTCGAGTTTTTTGTTTTTTGTTTTTTGTTTTTATGAGGTGTTCTACCAGCACTTACGTTCCCGGAGGAATCAGAACGAAGGAAATTCGGCCTCTCGGGAACTCTGGTACCTGAAAGTAGGAATGAATGAATCATTTCAATGGAATCAATTCAATAACTTGAAATAGAAATCTGGTTACAAATATTTGGTACCCCAAAATCCTACTAACCCACAATTGAACGTGGAGTTAGGAGGATTCTCTTTGAATATCGCCGACTGAATCAACATTGTAGGATAATAATGAATTCTCGTGGTGAATCTCAGGAGTCAAACGACTGTATTCAAGGAATTGTATTGTCGACCTGTAACGAGGCGGCGGAAGAGTCTAACGATAAGTGACTGTCTGTGTGTTTCTGTTACTTGGCGGGTAACGAGGTGCCTTCCAGTAAGGAAGAGTCGATCTCATTATTGGAGGAACCACTTATTTCGTGATCTTTTCCAAGTTCTTACATTATTGAGTCAGAATCGCAGGCGAGCCGTTCTGAAATGAGAAATACGACCGCCAAGTTAGGAAAAGCTTCTTCGAGTTGCACCCATCATGTCCTATTCTTGAAAATAACTGTAATTTTAAACGATTGTTATCAACTACATTCAATGATCTTCTCCAATAAATAACATCACTGCTTAAAAAAATCTACTAAAAAAATCTAAAAAAAATAGGATTTCCAAGTCTAATTTGGAACTTTTTATACCAATTTCGGAAATTTCCAAACCATATTCAGAATTTTGGTTTATTATTTTCAATAATAAGCCTTTGGAATCGAGTTTCAATCTAGTTTCAGAACTTTCTAATTCAGTTTCAGAACTTTCCAAGTCAAATTCATATTTGTCCAAAACAACTTTAGAATTTTCCATTTCAATTTCAGAATGTGATCAATCGTTCTGTGTGGTGATATATAGCATTTCCAAACCAAATTAATCTTTTTCGAACCAAATTAATCCTTTTCCATATCAAATCCCCCCAATTCATAAGGGACCACCTTCCCATTCGTAGGGGCCCATCCTTCCCATTCGTAGGGGCCCATCCTTCCCATTCGTAGGGGGTCCATCCTCCCAATTCATAAGGGACCATCTACTCTGTGAGATTAGGAACTTTACGGAAATATATTGTTAAGTTGTGAGAAGGGATTAGGTAATTTGAAAACGATTAATTTGGTTTGGAAAAGGATTAATTTGATTTGGAAAAGGATTAATTCGGTTTGGAAAAGGATTAATTAGACTTGGAAATGCAATAGATCACCACACACAACGATTGATCACATTCTGAAATTGAAATGGAAAATTCTGAATATGGTTTGGAAATTTCCGAAATCCTATAATAAATAATAAATAAGAAAATGAGAAGTAAAAAATAATAAAGATGATATAAAAAAAAGATATAAATAATATAAAGAAGGAATGTATGTAATACATAAATGTATATAGATGTAAAGAAATATAAAGATATATAAAGAAGAAATAATACAAATAAAATATATAATAATTAATAAATAATTTATTAATAGTAAGATGTGGGAAATAGCGATCAACTCTTGAATCGGAATTTTTGCTTCCATGACTACCTACCTAGTAATGAAAATAATAAACCGAAATCGCTACAAATTCAAAATTTAACGTTTAAATCTTTCAAAAGAATTCAGGTTTCATGTCTCTATGTGACCTCTAATTCTTGAAATGAGCATAAACTTTTCAGTTTTCATTCAATTTTGAAGACATGTTTAATATAGTCGTAGTAAGGGTTGTACAAATTTCATCCATTGATAAGTATAAATAATTTCCTCGCAGCCCAATTGTACGATTCGTTCAAATTTTAAGGTAAGTTGGTAAGAGTCGTTGGTGATTTATATTTTGTTTATCGGCACAATCGTTGACCACAGGCAGATAAGAAACCAAAGTTAGCCGAAAGTTTGAATGTCGCGACAGTGAGCAACCAGGATCAAAGTTATTTGAAATATGCTGCTAATTTATAACTTCGCCCAATCTAATCACGATGATTGGTAAATATACAGTGGTTACAGTGGCGAGGAAGCTATGTGTAAAACCCATTTGGCTGACTATTTTCCTCAAGTGTTCAGAATTTAATTTAAATGAACATCCGACGAAGAGACACATCCTACCGCATTTCACAGTGCTTTTGTCACCGACAGAATGACGTCATAATTGAGACAAGGAACGGCAAAGTGTGGGGGGAGGACTGATGAAGTTTGTTTTGTTACCCTCAGCCGTACAACCTCCCTGGCCAATCAGATCTAATCCAATACTACCTCACCCTCGCACATACTGTTAGTCACAATGAAGTTATTAAAGCCAAATGCCGGGCAACGATGAGAGAGGGGGTGAGGGATTTAGCAGAAGGGACGGGAATTTGTGGACTGAGCCCACAGGGAAGAGATTCACTCGATTCACTTTACTTCCGAATGGGTTCCCATCACTCACGTCCCCCTACCGGATCATCCAGGGATATTTAATTGTTCAGAAGAAAACAATTTAGAGGACAATCGGACATTAGTTAGGAGAAAAGGGCAGCGTTTCCGGGTTCAAACTTAGTCAGCTTGTATTAATGATGAATGGAAGTCCATTTTACGTCTTTCAAATTGTAGATCTAGTGGAGAGTTTTCAAAAAAGGTGTAAAGTTCACGGACGGAAAGGGATGAAAGGAAGCAAAACCGGGCAACATAATATGAAATACGAATATAAAGGCCTCTTACTCTCTCAATGAGTTCCAAAGGCTTCTTCTAGGACAAATAGATGAGAAAAATGTGAAAAATTATTTTCAACGTGACTTTTCAAGTTCGTCCTTTGTGAGCCAAATTTTACTTTTATACACCTGAAAAATCTATACCTGCACCAATACTTTCTCAAATTCAGAACCAGGTGAGGTATTGCTAGTAAGTAATGAAGAGAATTTGTGGCCGGAATGAAGACAATTTCAACTGAATAATGAATAAAAGAGAGAGCTCGGGAGAAAACTTAGGACTTATTTATTATTTAATTATTAATGCTAAGATATTGATTGATTAAGGCCCAGTTATTGTCATAACCCTTCCAGGGTTACGGTAAGCAGGGTTACGGTAACAAATCCCTGATTTGTTAAATAAATCAAAAATCAAATCAAATCAAATCCTGTCTCCGATTCCGCCGACTCTCCCCACTCCCACGACCCCTCCTTCCATGCGTACGGTTGGCGTTTTATGTATATGTATGTATACAGATTTATTATACAGGGTGTAACGGTTAAGGTCGTACCACCGGCCAGGGTTCGATTCTACAACTAATTTGTGACTTTTTTTGTCTCTTGACTTTTTTTTCTTAACCCCCTTAAAATCGGACTTTTTCCACTTTTAAGATTTTTTTCGTATTGTCGACCTTACGCCATTAAAACAGCCATAACTCCCTTGTTTTTCAATCAAAATTCAAATGTAATTATACCGTTGGAAAGAGAGTTGAATTCTCTATCTCCCTAGGGTTAAATAAAACTTTTTAAAGAAGACTAAAAGTTGAAAAAAGGGCACAAATAGTAAAATCTCGAAAATCTCGGAAATTTTTCGTTTTCTCAAACGTTTGTAACACTAACTGAAACTGCCGGTTAAGATCACATCGTAATCCCAAAAGTTGGCCCAAAATCTCAGCTTTCCAACGGTATGGTCATTAAATTGTTTACAGTAGATTAATGGTGTAAAATCCTCGTTCCCGTGCCTAAAACCGTGGATCTTCCAGTGTAAATCGACGTTTCGCGAAAATCAGCATTTTTACCCTAAAATGAGTTAGGCAGCCATCTTTTCGTACTTTGTCTCACTGAGTCAAATGATGACACAAGGCTTATCGAAAATTGTCTTAATTTCTGTTAATTTGTTTGCCAATTTTTTTTATTACTAGATCGTCCAAGTTATACGTTACTACCGTTGACAATAAGGTCAAAGGTATGTTTTTAATGTCCATCCTCCTCCCGTCATCGCAAGTAATCAAACCACCCTGTTCATAATAACCTGTATAAAACAAAATAGCAGCAGCAGAAGCAGCAGCAGCAGTTCATAAAACTGGAAGATATCAATAACAAACAAAACCAATCTCATTTTCTGTATGAATGGGATAAGCCTTTCAAGTAGATGGAAGACACAATTATCATTGAAGGAAGGATTCAATACTTACAGTTGAAATCCGGTGAGCGAAATGACATAAATCTGGTTTGATTACTTGCGATGACGGGAGGAGGATGGACATTAAAAACATACCTTTGACCTTATTGTCAACGGTAGTAACGTATAACTTGGACGATCTAGTAATAAAAAAAATTGGCAAACAAATTAACAGAAATTAAGACAATTTTCGATAAGCCTTGTGTCATCATTTGACTCAGTGAGACAAAGTACGAAAAGATGGCTGCCTAACTCATTTTAGGGTAAAAATGCTGATTTTCGCGAAACGTCGATTTACACTGGAAGATCCACGGTTTTTGGCACGGGAACGAGGATTTTACACCATTAATCTACTGTAAACAATTTTATGACCATACCGTTGGAAAGCTGAGATTTTGGGCCAACTTTTGGGATTACAGTGTGATCTTAACCGGCAGTTTCAGTTAGTGTTACAAACGTTTGAAAAAACGAGAAATTTCCGAGATTTTCGAAATTTTACTATTTGTGCCCTTTTTTCAACATTTTAGTCTTCTTTAAAAAGTTTTATTCAACACTAGGGAGATAGAGAATTTAACTCTCTTTCCAACGGTATAATTACATTTGAATTTTGATTGAAAAACAAGGGAGTTATGGCTGTTTTAATGGCGTAAGGTCGACAATACGAAAAAAATCTTAAAAGTGGAAAAAGTCCGATTTTGAGGGGGTTAAGAAAAAAAAGTCACGAGACAAAAAAAGTCACAAATTAGTTGTAGAATCGAACCCTGGCCGGTTGTACGACCTTAACCGTTACACCCTGTAGATTGTATCATTGGTTTATAGCACGTTTTTCAGGTCGCTATGGTTTTTTCCACGTTTGACCAAAATAGGTACAGTACCTTTTGGAATCGAACTCCTCAGTTGTGGAACAATTTATGAGATTGGATGGAGAAAATTAGGAATTTTACAGACAAAGGGGTGTTCAACTGTAACTTTGTGACTCGTGAATCAAAGGTAAACGGCCTGTTCCGAGTGTGATTTGCATTACGGCTTCCTAAATCTCTCGGGAGATCCGGTTTAATCTCGTGATTGGATCAACCGCTGAGTTTACGTCAGGTATCTGAATCTGCCACCTCCTCCTTCAGCTCCTCCTTCAGGTCCTCCTCCAGCTCTCCCGTCCCCCCCAATCATCCTAATACCCCACGGTAAATCTCACCTTCCCAAATGTCTTTCCCGTCGAGAAGAGGGGGAAAAGGAAGGCGTTTCACGTCGCTTCTGCGGGCCAAAACATTTCGCTATCTCCCAGAGGATATCGCTCCCGTATCCGTCTTCCCCCACTCCCCGTAACTCTCTACCTCATCAGCTTTCGAAGCTAATGTTCTGGAGATTACGACTCGAAGTCATCCCGCCTCCAGCTGTCTACCTCCGCCCAATCTGGCCCTCGCCATCTCCCCTCCTCCTTCAGGTAAACCCCCCGATAACGGGGTTTACGTACAAATCTCGAGTCGTTAACTCGTTTTTTCCCCCTCTCCCTTCTTCTATCTCGATGCCGCGTAATTCGTTCTCGGTCGCTCCTACTCGTTCTCGGTCGCTATCGCCGCCTCCATCTCACTTGAAGCTCTAATTTATTATTATCGGCAAAATTATCAGAATCCGTTAGCTTTCGCCTTCCCTGCCTCTTTTTGCAATGCTTCGTTTTTAATACCTGCGAACTTTCACAATCTCATCCATCGCGATTTGTAGTGATTATTCCTTGCATCTCAGGAAATTCAATATCAATAAAACTCAACTCATAATTTAACGGTAAATTGCTGCAAATTCTTTAATTTTAAAAAAGTGGTTGTGGCATAGTTTCCTCGAACATTTCATAATTGGTCAAATAATCAAAAAGTCAATCTCCGAGGCATCTCAATTTTGAGCAGGACAACCCAGTCGACAATTAGGAGATGTGTTTGGTTTCGAGCAGGAGAGTCAAGTCGGTAATTGAGAGAGGTGTCCAATCTTGAGCAGGACAATCCAGTCGACAATTAGGAGAGGCGTCCGGTGTTGAGAGTTGAGCAGGACAGTCTTGTCGACAATTAGGAAAGGTGTTCGGTTTAGAGCAGGACAATCCGGACGAAAAACGAGAGAGCTGTGCGGTTTTGAGCAGGACAACCCAGTTGGCAGTTAAGAGAAGTGTCCAATGTTTAGCAAGACAATCCAGTCGAAAATTGAGGGTACTGTCCGACTTTGAGCAGGACAATTGGGAGGCAGTTGGGGAAGGTTTCCGTTTTTGAGCAGGACAGTCAAGTTGGAGAGAGGTGACTAATCTTGAGTAGGATAATCAAGTCGACAATTAGGAGAGGCGTCCGGTGTTGAGAGCTGACCAGGACAGTCTTGTCGACAATTGAGAGAGGTGTTTTTATGCTGATTTTACGCCCGATAGACTCTCAAACTTCTTAAAATCTATATAAAAACAATCTGTATTTGTTACATGTCTTGTGGCTCCATTGTCTATCCACCATGTAGACGGTTGACTAGATGATTCTGCTGACAAAGCTTCCACCTCAACAAACATAAGACCTGCGGTATCTGCTGCTGAAGCCTCTAGGTTTTTCTTAGGTCTTCCATCTGAAATCCATTTCTCACAGTCTTTAACCCAATGTCCAGCCTGTTTGCAGTAATTAAATTTATTTCCATTTTTAGAAGTACTCTTATTATTATTATTATTTTTTTTGCCATGTCCTTTTCTTTGTATCTGCAGCCCAAGCCTCTTGTGAAACAGGACTCGAATTTTCGAATTTCCCTGCTTCATAAAATTGCGTTCAAATGTACAAAGCTGTATTGTTAGGTCTTCAAAAGTCTTATCTTCACCTTTTAACAACATCCAACTTGATTTGAACGAAATGAATGTACATGGCAAAATGTTGAGAGTTTTGCAAACCAACAATAGCTCTGGCAATGCATTCTCATCTTTTGACTTTAGCCCATTATTCAGTTCGTTCCAAAGTGATTTCAGCTCAGCTATATGCATTGAAACATCCTCACCTTCAATCCAGTTAAATGAAAAGAAATCTGAACAAATCTTGAATAACTGGTCTTTTGATGGTGCCTCAAAAAGTTGTCTCAATGTATTCCAAGCATCACAAGCCGTTTCTTGATCCATGACCTTTGGTACACGCTATCAGTTACAGAACTTGCAATCATAGACTTAGCGTAACCATTGGCTTTTGTAATAGGTCAACTTTGCTTTTGAACTCTTTTATTTCGGCTTCTGAAGCTCCTTCTTCAAGATTATCAGGTTTAACCAACCTACCGTCAATGACGTCAATAGCACCTTCATGGTAGTCTAAAAGATCTCGAATTTTACGCTTCCACACTGGCCAATCTGACTCACCTGCCAACGGTTTGACGAGTTTGAAAAACTCCAATCTGATTTTGCACTAACACGACTCCTAACCTTGAACACCGACGAGTTCCCGATTTTCGCTTTTCTCAACTCTTGACTAGTCACTACTTTTGACTTACTTAGTGTCTCTGCCCTCTAAACGTGATGTGGTCCCACAACCTTTTACAATTTACAGAGATAACGTTGGGAAAAACTACTAGGTACTTGTAATAGATCAAAACGAACACAGTTTAGCAGAAATGAGCTTTTCTGAGAATCAATATTTTTTAGTTGAACAAAGTAGCCTTGTCAAGGTTACTTGTCAACACAGACGGAGAAGAAAAACACTTAACTTCAATATAGAGCAGGACAATCCATTCGACAATTAGGGTAAAAGCACCAATTGTTGACACTATTCCTAATGTTGACACTTCAATTTTAAAATGTAAAAATAAGCTATTGGGTCACTGTAGGTACTCGAAATTGGCGTCATTCTGTTGATAAAAATGTAGTTATTGAGGTTGGCAGGCTCCACTAGTTATAATATCCGATATAAGTCGGCTGGCTGAAATTGAAGCTGATGACAGCTGTATCAGTTACTCCAGCGACGCCATCCTTGAAGGATGATCCTTCTGCCGCAAGTTAGTGAGGTAGGTCAACAAATTTAGTCTTTTGAAGTAAAATTTTGTGAGTAAAATTACTATTTCACATCGTCTGCTTCATGAATAACATGAGGAAGAATGTGTAAGCATTAAAACCCCAAGTTTCAATAGGAAAACATGGTTAAATTCGGTGTCATCATTAGGGTCTCATGAAATAGTTTGTGCCCTAAGGTTGACACCTGTGTCAACATTAGGGGAAACTGTTGATTTGGTTGTTAAGGTGATATTTGGATTTGAATAATTGTGTAGTGTATCACGACTATCGACTTTTAACATGTTTAATGTTTTAGGGCTGGGGGTCGTTCTGTGAATTCCGACACGCAAATCTGCAACGTTTTTTTTTCTTAGTTACCACGGACCGATTTCTTAGTTACCACGTTATATCGGCTCCGTTTGGGGTCTAGTTGTACCAAGATGGTCATTGATCAGCTGAGTGAGCTCCAAGGCCATTTTCTCTCCTGTTGAACGCAGGAAGCTGAAATTTGAGAAGCAGGGTCAATGGAGAATGCTGAAGGCGCCTGAGAGGTCACTGATCAGCTGAGTGATCGGCAATCTAATTTCTCCCTTGCGAGGGAAAAACATTAAACATGATTTAATGTTTTTCCCTCGCAAGGGAGAAATTGAACAGAGTTTTCAATTTAACGTGGTGGAACCTTAAGTTGACACCTTCTGATCCCAGTGTTGACATTCAGTTCCTAATGTTGACATCAACTTTTTTTCTACTTGCAAAGAAAACTATATTTTATCAAATACATCAAAAGAAGACATGAAGCGCCGGAGAGAAGAAATGAAGAAGAAGAAAGAAGAGCTGAAAGTTAAGAAGTCGCGACCGATCAAGAAAAGTAGGAGCGTAGGTTCCTCGTCACTAGTGAAATTCAATTGAGTTCAAGTGAATCAGAGGAGGGGGCCCCATTGATTGCCACCGAGGACGATATAGATGTATTTGAGATTTTTAGGGACATGGATGAAGACAGCGATGTTGCCCAGCAGAATACCGTAATTGGAGGAAGGGAAGAGGAATTGTCAAATGAAGTGGAGGTGAAGATGAGCCGATATCCTTACCAGCAGGGGCCAGCAAACAAAGTGGACCATCAAACAGTGAAGTCGACCAGGCAAAACTAAGTCCACAACGCTGTGTTGCTGAGAAAACCACCACCGTGGAAGAAGTAGAACGTTGTGCCATGTCGAGGAAGAAGTTGGACGAATAAATGAAGGAGACATGGTTGTGGCTGTGTTGCCTAACAAAAAACGTCAGACGGAATGCGTTTGCCTGGTTGTCAACGTTGATTCTGAAGATGCTGCGGAAGTAGCACCACTTCTTCCCTTCAACATACTGAAGACGGTTTTTAAGCGTTCGTGCGACGGGAATCATCTCCTACCGGTCAATAACGTCAAATACAAACTGCCCAAGCCCAAATCTTATGGGGCCAATCCCGATAAATTTGTGTTCTCTGTTTCCGTTCTTGTACCTCTTTAATTAAGTATGTTCCTGTTCCTCATTAATTTGGTATGTTCTTGTACCTAGGTAATTAGGTATCTTCTTGAACTATATTTTAACCTATTGTGAATCTCTTTTGTTCATTTACCTTGAGCTATAACTTCAGGAAAGCGATGGGTCAATATTTAAATTGGTGTCAACATTAGGAACTGCAGATGTCAATAAATGGAATTTTCGAGGACAAATGTTTCAACATTGGGGGCAAAAAACCATGTTAGAAAAAATTCGTTTATGATAATATAAAAAAAATATTTTGGTAAGTCCAATACGTGCAAACTGTTCACAAGGAACTCATAATTCATAATAACTGCTTAAAACTTTCATTTTCTTGAGCCCTTTTGTGGAACGCAGAATTGAATGATTTTTCTTTCTAATAGTGTCAACAATTGGTGCTTTTACCCTAGGAGATATTTTTGGTTTAGAGCAGGATAGTCCTGTTAACAGTTGGGAAAAGTGTCTGGTTCAAAGCTGGACATCCAGTCGAAAATTGAGAGCTATCCGATTTTGAGCAGGACAATCCAGTCGACAATTAGAAATGGCGGTCGTTGTTGAATCGGACAGTACTGTCTACAGTTGGCAAATGTGTCTGGCTTAGAGCAAAAAAATTATCCATTTGATAATTGGGAAAGGTAACCGATTTTGAGCTGGAGAGTCGACAATTGAGGTAGATGTCTGAAAAATCAATTAAATTTAATTTCAAATTTAATTTAATTTAAAAATTTAATTTTTTAAATTAAATTCAATAGTTTAAATTGTAATTTAAAGTTTTTTGTTTCATCTGGTTTTTGTTTTATAGTTAACAACTAAGTAAAGTATTTTTTGACGTTTTTGTTGAAAAATTCTTTTTGGTTGCTCTATTCGGGAGTAGCTTGAAAATAAAACGACTGTAAATCGGTGAAAATATTTCTTTGAGAATTCGCTCCTTCACTCATGTTGCACGATGGGTCTTTCTCAAATTGTAACATAGATGGATGTTTCCTTGTTGTGCTGTCATTTCTATGTTGACGCTTACTTACTTGAAAGTGTTGTTAATTTTTTCGTTTGTTATGTTGCAGGTGAGGCCTTTTATTTCCTGATACGACTCAAAATCCGGTGTGCAAGAGTAAGTAATCCGAGGAACAAAATTCGTCGGCAGACCTGTAACGCCGTGATTAATGAGATTTTCCTAATCCAACTGCATGAAAAACACATTTCCTCCGAATGAGGGTTGAATACGAGATCCCTTTCGGGGGTCCATCCGTCATTGTTTCTTAACCCGGAGAATTATCTTGAACCGGGGAGGGTTAACTAACGGGGGAAAATGACTGATAAAAACGCCGAGAAGGGCGTGCGAAGAGAGGAATCGAAGGGAGAGGGTTAATTTAGTAGAAGTTCATTAACAGCTGTTAATTCTAAATGGGTTTGGAATTAGGTTTTCCGGAGTTACCGGTGGGGGGGGGGGGGGGGTAACTGGGGTCGGGTTTAGGGGTTGTTATTTAAGAGGCGGGATTTTAGTTAAGGAAAAGGGGATCAGACTTCCTAGTAGCGAGAGGAGGAAAATCCCTTTAACCCGTGAAAAGGGGAGGGGGAAATGGAGTGAGATGCGTCGAAATGTCTTGGAGAGACCTGAGAAGGGAAAGGGCCCAAAAATAAGTGACTTTCAAATCTCATGTACTATGTAAGTAGTTATTGTAAATTGTTTCCAAAAACGGCGTTATTCAAAGTTTTTTCAGTCAAATTTTAAGTTTTTTAAATGAAATTCAAGGTTTTTTAAAAATCTAATTTGTGGTTTCTCTAATTCAATCCATGATTTTCCATTTCAAATTGAAGATTTTACATGTCAAATTAAAGGTTTTACATTTCAAATTGTAGTTTTATTTTTATTTTTAGTAAGCGATTTTTTATTACACCAACGCGTTTAAGAGGTGGTATTGACTGGAAACAACTGAGAACCACAAGAAGATAAAGGGAAAAACATTTACCTATTGAACATTTTAGGAGAGAAAAAGTCGGAAAGATCTCTAGTAGTTAGTTGTCAAAACGTTAAGGAATTTGTGAGAAAAAAAATTGATTTGCCAAAAGTTCAAATTAGTGTAACAAAAGTTCAAGTTGATGTGCTAAAGTTCATATTAATATGCCAAAAGTTCAAGTTGTTTTTAGAAATTTAAATTAGAAATTAGTGTGCCATAATTTCACATTGGTGTGTTTCAAGTTCAAGTTGGTGTGCTTAAAAAAAGTTTAAACTGGTGTATCAAAAGTTCAAATTAGTATGCCAAAAGTTCAAATTGGTATAAAAGAAGTTCAAATTGGTGTACCTACCAAACGTTCAAATTATATGCCAAAAGTTTCAATTGGTGTGCTAAAGTTCAAACTGGTGTGTAAAAGTTCAAATAAATATGCCAAAAGTTCAAATTAATATGCTAAAAGTTCAAATTGAGTTCCCAAAGCTTCTTACAAGAAAATATATGAACTCCAATTTGACTTTGCACAGTAAGTTCAATGCATATCGATGCTGCCTCTGAAAGTTGTAGTCCATGGCGCAATTTGCGCAATCTGGCTGGTGGATGTTGTTACAACTTCCAGAGGCAGCATCGATATGCATTGAATGTGCCAAGCCGAATTGGAATTAATTTTTTTTTTTTTTTTGGGTCAATTGTTTTTTGTCAGTACTTCCTCTCAAAACCGTTGGTGTAGTTAAAATTGCCCACAAAAAAATTAATTTAGAAAGGAAAAACTTCAATTTGACGAAATTAAAATTCTCTAACTCAAAATGGAAAACTTTAGGTTCAACAAGGAAACCCTTGAATTTGACTCAGAAAAGGTATATCCTCCTAAAATACGACTTCTTGAAACTCGAAAACAGAGCTGTTAAAATAGGAATTCCAATTCCCATTACCAATTCCAATTACTTTAGGAGCAAAGTAATTGCCATTCCTGTAATGGGAATGGAATTTTCAATTAAATTTTCCAATTCCTTGTAATGGTAATGGGTTTTCCAATTCCCCATTACTCGTAGTTGGAAAAGTAATGTGTCCTTCCAATGGGGAATTTGCCTCACATTTTTTTTTTCGAATGAGGGTTTATTTTTATGGAATAAAACCATAGTGAGCTGCTCAGGAAGAGTAATGGGTAATGTGAAACCGTTCTCCATTACCACCATTCAATCAGTAAGTTGACCATCCTCCAATTCATGGGGGACCATTCCCAAATTCCTTGGGGACCACCCTCCCAATTCATAGGGGGCCATCCCACCATCCATTTCGTTGGGAACCATCCGACAATTCAAGGGGGACCATTCCAAAATTCCTTGGGGACTACCCTCTCGATTCATAGGGGACCGTCCCAACATCCAATTCGTCCCCTATGAATTGGAGGATGGTCAACTTACTGATTGAATGGTGGTAATGGGGAATGGTTTCACATTACCCATTACTCTTCCTGTATTGGGTAATTGGAAGGACCCATTCCTTTTCCAACTAGGGGGGAATTGGAACTTGGGGAATCACTTTTCCTACGAGTAATGGGGAATTGGAAAAACCATTACCATTACAAGGAATTGGAAAAAGTAATTGAAAATTCCATTCCCATTACAGGTATGGGTTATGGTAATGGCAATTACTTTGGATTAAATTGTCTCTAAAACCCCAGTTATTGGTTCTATGTGTACATAATCACTTCACTCATTTCATTGCTAATAAGAAAAGTAATTTTGAAAAGTAATCATAACTCAAAGTAATCATTACTTTACAACTCTGCTCGAAAAGAAGTCGTTCTAATTCAGAGAGTATCTTCTAGTTAAGCACTGGTTCATTTTTGACCGACTTCAACGCGCCGAAGGCGCGCGAAAGAGGAGGTACTCAATTCGGGTTGTCGTGGGACGACGATTTTTTTTTTTTTTTTTTTTTTTTGTATGTCCGAGTCGCTTGCATTTCTTTATTCTGGTACCAATCTGTCTGGTTCTTTTTGAAATTTGTTCTACAAGTATCCGTGGTGGTCCCGTTTCAAACAGATTTCATTTTGCTTTGTTAGAAGTATCGAAAATTTGTGAATGAAGTTGAAAAACGTGGGTCCCGTTTTCGGGAATATCGGTCCGCATTCACTCTTCTTGCCCTGTGACTTCCGACTGAGTCGATGGAGGACCATTTGTGTATAGTCAAATTAAAGGTCTGATTGTAAGCTTTAAAATGATATACTATATGAGGGGGGTTCCGATAACTAAAAGGTGCTGCGGTGATGAGAAAGGGGGAAATTATACTGGGTTATTCGCTCAGAACCTGCATGAGCCATATCAAACGTGTTTATCAATGCTCGAGTATGTGAGTTTTCCTACCAAATATGAAGGATAATCATAGTACTGTTAGTTAGGTATTCTACCATGTGGGTGTAGCACATAGCTCTCTCAACACAAATAACACGATTGGGTAGGTAACAGTGTAGGGGATCGTCAGATCTGCATAGAGATGTACCAAATATTAGGGATATAATAGTACAGTTAGGTGATAAGAGGGTATTCTACCAAGTGGGTGTAGCACATAGCTTCCTCGTCATCCATAATACAGTTGGGTAGGCAATAGTATAGGAGATTTCCATAACTGCGTAGTGCCATTCCAAGTATGAGGTATATAGTACAACTCGGTGATGAGAGGGTATTCTACCAAGTGGGTGTAGCACATAGCTTCCTCGTCATCCATAATACAGTTGGGTAGGCAATAGTATAGGAGATTTCCATAACTGCGTAGTGCCATTCCAAGTATGAGGTATATAGTACAACTCGGTGATGAGAGGGTATTCTACCAAGTGGGTGTAGCACATAGCTTCCTCGTCATCCATAATACAGTTGGGTAGGCAATAGTATAGGAGATTTCCATAACTGCGTAGTGCCATTCCAAGTATGAGGTATATAGTACAACTCGGTGATGAGAGGGTATTCTACCAAGTGGGTGTAGCACATAGCTTCCTCGTCATCCATAATATAGTTGGGTAGGTAATGGTATAGGAGATCTTCAGAAGTACATTGTGCTGTACCAAATATGAGGTATATAGTGCAGTTAGTTGATGAGAGGGTGTTCTTCCAGGTGGGTGTAGCACATAGCTTTTCTCGTCATCCATAATATAGTTGGGTAGGCAATAGTATAGGAGATTGTCATAACTGCATAGTGCCGTACCAAATATGAGGTATATAGTAGAACTCGGTGATGAGAGGGTATTCTACCAAGTGGGGGTAGCACATAGCTTCCTCATCATCCATACTATAGTTGGGTAGGTAATGGTATAGGAGATCTTCAGAAGTACATTGTGCTGTACCAAATATGAGGTATATAGTACAGTTAGGTGATGAGAGGGTATTCTACCAAGTGGGTGTAGCACATCGCTTCTTCGTCATTCATAAATAGTAGGGTAGGTAATGGTATAGGAGATCGTCAGAACTGAATAGTGCCGTACCAAATATGAGGCATATAGTGCAGTTAGGTGATAAAGGGTTTTCTATCAAGTGGATGTAGCACTTAGCTCCCTCGTCAATCATGTCATGGTTGAGTTGTTGAATTGTGTTGTCAGAACTACCAAGTACCTACGATATATGAGGGAAGTCGAACAGTTAAGGGATATGAGAGTAGATGGCTAAGAAGGAAAGTGACCCCAATACCTCCTGAAACTGATCCATAAACGGAAACTCATCTACACGTATGGAAATTGATCCGGATTACAAAATGCCTATGGCTTCTAGTTCACCTTACTGAAATGATGCACAGTATTGAAGTAGATCTACATTGCGAAAACTGATCGAAAAACTGCGGGTAAATTAATTTCTGATTCAAATTGAGGACCACTAAAAAGTGAAAAATAAAAAATAATATAAAATGGAAAAATAATAAAATAAAAACCTTTTTAACAAAAAATGGACCGACCTCAAAAATGATGTCCGTGAACACCAAAAAGTAAAAAATAATAAACTTAGCGAAAACACACTGATGTATCAGGTTGTTGGATATAAATATCTTGTCAACAGATGGTATGTTGGAATACCAAATATTATTTGTAATGTGATTCACACTCATTGTCACACTCATATCCTCCATCATACGATAGCAGTGACGTACTACCCAATAGTTTTGGAACATTTATCTCTACTCGTATTCATGTTTTGTAATACTCACCAGATCATGTGAGTATTACTTAATAACCACAGTGTATCCAGATAGGTAGGTAGGTACGCATTGAAGTCGCCGCCGTGCCCACCTGTAGACACAAACGTCTCCTAGATGTTCTACTTACCAACATTTTATTCGTTTTCGGAAATATAGGTACATACCTCTCATACCACAGACATGCTTCCACACCGAGTAAGAACGTATATATCTTTTTGTCTAAAATTGTGGACGGTTTTGAACGTTAATTAGGTAACAACGATTCCGAAGGTATGTTGCTACAATATAATATATCCACCAATAAAATAAACAGTCTCATGTAATAATAGAGTCTCAAATTACTCGTCACAACCATTCCTAGGGAGGTTCACACTTACTATCATACTCATATGGCAGCAGAGACGTACTAGGTACCTACCTGATAGTTTGGGGAGCACATTGTAACTCAATGGTAGGTACTTACTCTTGTAATGCTAACCAGATCATCGAGTAAGGAAGGTGATTAGTTTGTGTCTACAGGTGGGCACGGCGGTGACTTCAATGCGTACCTACCTACCTATCTGGATACACTGTGGTTATTAAGTAATACTCACATGATCTGGTGAGTATTACAAAACATGAATACGAGTAGAGATAAGTGTTCCAAAACTATTGGGTAGTACGTCACTGCTATCGTATGATGGAGGATATGAGTGTGACAATGAGTGTGAATCACATTACAAATAATATTTGGTATTCCAACATACCATCTGTTGACAAGATATTTATATCCAACAACCTGATACATCAGTGTGTTTTCGCTAAGTTTATTATTTTTTACTTTTTGGTGTTCACGGACATCATTTTTGAGGTCGGTCCATTTTTTTGTTAAAAAGGTTTTTATTTTATTATTTTTCCATTTTATATTATTTTTTCGAGTTTATGTTGTGATCACTTTTAGTCAAGAAGGTATGATATTCGTATGTCCTTAAAAAGATAGCACAGCAATATGCCCAAAATCGTAAGGATTTCATTATTGGGAAGGAACTCGTAAGAAACCGGTAGAATAATCAGTGCTAACACGTTAGCGAAGAAACTATGTGTCTCACCCACTTGCAATACGACTGTCTTTCGTTCTGGTCATCTCCATCTCAAACTGACTCACTTGGGTACCATTTAGTGGGTTTGTGGAGCCATATGCGACCTTAGAAGGTCCTTCCAAGTCCATCCACCCGACGCCACATGGTCTGTCGAGTCGAATCGCTCCTCCAGACAGCTGGGCGTCCCCCACGAATTTTCGGTTCCTTTTCAGGTCACAACCTCTTCCGTATGAATGGAACTCGACGATTCCTCCAGGCCTCCCTTCACATGCCAAATAACAAACCCTCCCTCTTTCCCTTCTCTAATGATATCCGACAAAAACCTATTTGCCCAGGCCGTGTTTACCGGGAGGGTGCCCTCACTCTATAGACTTCCTTCGCTAGTTTTTCAACTCTTGTTTGCCCGAATGTCACTGCTGTTATTTTGAGATCTTTTCCGACGATTGAGGGCAGTTTTGCGGGCTATTTGTCGAAAAGGGGAGCTCAGGGTTGCACCCTCCTTGGTAAGTAACGTTCGCTTCAATATCTCAGGTTGGTCGATGGGGTTCAAATAAATTAGGGATGTGCTGCAGATCTATCCAATAAAACGAGCAACAACCTGTGATGTTGGGTTTATGGAGTTTTAGCATTTATTGGCAAAATGTAGGAAATGGTGATGAGTTGGCATTCCAAGACGATGAAAAATAGAGAGAAAAACGCTGCGAATTATTACACAAAAGTTTATTGTGTTTTCTATATAGATCACTCGTCTGCAAAGAACACGGCTTTGCCATTGTCACCACTTACCAACCATAGATACTACCTACCACGTACCTACTTCACAATCAAGTTTATTTGAAAGAAATGGGGAGTTGTGGGTGCACTCGTGAGAAATTTGATTAGTGGTTGCTAAGGACGCAAAACTGAGTGCAACTCGAAGAAACGAACAGTGATCGCATATTGGTAAGTTAAAATTTGCACGGAGATTAAGCATTTTTTGTGATTTAATCTCGTGTTGATTTATCGAAAGTCCACCCCTCAAGTTCTCATAAGGACCGAACGGTTGGTCCTACAGAGCTCTGGGTGGTCTCATTCGGTTCTAAAAATTCAGTACTATCTTAAATTGATGGAAAAACAATACCTTTTTTGAGCTAGGGCGTTCTCAAAATTTCAACCCCTATTTTTCAGTTCTAAGAAGTGACTGATAACAACCAAAAGTTTCGCGGCACAACTAGACCCCAAATTTCATCATAATCGGTCGATGGTAACCAAGGAAAGTGCTGCTGACGGCGGACTGACGGAAAAATTAGGGGGTTAAATTTTTTTTCCTTGGTCGATTCCCTTAAAATTTATTGCAATAAAAATTTAAAAAATACTTCTTTAAATAAAATATAAGCTCCAACATCACTGGATTTGTGGCTTCCCAAGCCTTGAAATCCGGGATCGTATTCAAAAAGGAATAATCAGTTACAAATAATTAAATTATTATTCCAATTACCTAGTGTTTGAGATGATACTCAATTGATGCTGTGAATCGGGCGATAAGAATAAATAATACGGCATTGAATCTATTAATACAAAATGAGTTTATTGAATGATTGAAGAATTTTACCTACCTACTTTGGAGCTCCGAAAGATGAAATGAATGAAACTTGAGAATTATTTAATATATTGTTGCGCAGTGGAAGACTAGAAATGAGATGAATATGAAATGGTCCGACCTTGGTGGATGATGGTGGCGTTGATGCAGACGGCTCTGGTCCTTTAAGTAGGTAGGTGATTGTCGTCCAGTCTCAGCAGATATGGGAATATGTAGGTAATTGCTGCGTAAGCTCACAGCAACTCCTGGCAGGGTACCCTGGACTGAAGAGCTCAAACACTACAGTTTGCGCGGTATGTACGAGCGAATGATGCGAAGGTAGGCAATTGATATGGTTGATCAAATAGACGGTTGCTTGCTCCTAGGAGACTCGATTGTTACTGGTAGCGACAGGCGGTGCAAGCGGCGAGCGGAGCGATAAGGAGCGGCGAAAGTTCAGGAGCGGAAGACGAGATTAACAAATAACTAATAACAACTTAGATCTAATAAAAGAAAACAAAAAACAAACATTGTGAGCTGCACGGCTCCAACATACTCCCCACCAAATTTGGGTAGCAAATTTCAAAAAAAAATTAGGAATTGAAGGGATCGGATTTGAGAGGAAGGAGCGGAACGAGCTTTGTGACTGACCTCTGGTATGTAGCTCTCGGAGTCCTCACAGTCACGACGCGGATAGCACCGTCCTTTCCAGGGTTAACGTCGATGACTCGAGCTGTAGGCCATCGTAGAGGATGAGTCGCAGGATCCTTGATCAGCACCAAGTCACCAATCTCTAAGTTTTGAGAGCGACGATGCCACTTTGATCTCCTTTGGAGAGTGGACAGAAACTCCAATCGCCAGCGCTGCCACACCTGCTCAGACATTCGTTGGACGAGTTGCCAGCGTGACAGGCGATTTTCATTCAAATCCAAAGTTGATGGCTCCGGAACAGACAGGATGGGACGGCCGATAAGGAAGTGACCTGGCGAAAGGTAGTCCGTCTCTGCAGGGTCACTGGAGAGTGGACACAGTGGGCGAGAGTTGAGTACTCCTTCTATACGAGCGAATAGAGTCATCATTTCTTCGTAGGTGAGTGGGTTTGTTCCGGTTACCTTTGGAATGATGGACTTCACGGATTTCACACCCGCTTCCCATAGCCCACCAAAGTGTGGTGAATATGGAGGATTAAAATGCCAGTGGAATCCTGAGGATGCGGAATATTCAAGGATACTATCTTTGGTGGCCAAATCTTGATACCATGCAAAGAAGTCTTGCAACGTTCGCGATGCTCCAATAAAGTTGGATCCGCAGTCCGAATATATGGCTTCAGGAAGGCCTCGACGTGAAGTGAAGCGACTGAGGGATGCCAAGAACGCCTCAGTGGAGAGTTTTGTAACGGCCTCTAGATGCACAGCTTTCGTTGACATGCAAATAAAAATGCATAGATACGCTTTTCCAATTGCGGCTTTTCTTCTAAGGGACTCCTTGAGTTCGAAGGGTCCGGCGAAATCTACTCCTACGTGGAGGAATGCTTGACCACCTTTCAACCGATATTCTGGCAAGTCACCCATTATAGGGATTGAACTTTTGGCCCTAGATTTGTAGCACGTGATGCAATGGAACGTACGTTGTCGTACTAGGCGTCTCAGAGCAGGTACCCAGTATCGTGTCTGAATTAACGCTTGTAAGAGACCAGGTCCTGGATGGAGGTGTAGATAGTGATAGTAGTCGACAATCAATGCAGTCAAATGAGCATCAGTAGGTAGAAGAATTGGATTTTTATGATCACCAGGCAAATTAGCATGACGCAGGCGACCTCCAACACGCAACAGACCATCTTTGTCAAGAAATGGACTCAGATCGAGATACTTGTCGATTACAGATTTCACGGTAGACGATTTATCGGTCAAGAAATGATGACGTTGGACAGCTTTAATGCTGATTATTAGTACCTCATTCAGCTCGGTTAGTGTGATAGCACTTCTTTTCAGTGGCTCTTTTCGAAAATACTTTCGAGAAAATCGTTTCAGCCATACGAGCGAATGCAACAGTTTCGTATAAGATGAAACTCTGGTCATCCACGAGACCAGTATGCTGGAGAAAGGCGATCGTGTGAAGTCGTTCGACACATCTATAGGAGAAGTGGCCAGTGAAACAAGTGTCTTCAGTTCTGGCACGTCAACAGGTTCATTGAGATTGGATTTAGGCCAAATCTCTTGAGGACTTTTGAGCCAGGTTGGTCCATTCCACCAGAGCGGATGGTCAAGAAGTTCCTTGGGATACACACCCCGTGAGCTGCAATCGCTTGCGTTATCTGCAGAAGCTACATGATACCACGAGTCGGAAGTAGTGGTTTTGAGGATTTCAGCCACTCTATTGGCGACGAACATTTTAAGTCGGAACTGAGGAGTCCTTAGCCAAGCCAACACCACTGAGGAATCAGTGAAAAACGCAGGATTCATGGGAGCTTGTGGCAACGATTCCCGAAAAGGTGAGATGAGTTGGTAGAGTTGACTCAGAAGTAAGGCTCCGCAAAGTTCAAGCCTTGGAATCGAGACCATTTTAATCGGCGCCAGTTTGGTTTTGGCTATCAGTAAGCTGACTGAAATACCAACGTTAGAGATCGTGCGCAGGTACAGAGATCCTGAATACGCTTTTCCTGAAGCGTCAGAGAAACCAACTATTTGAAACTGGGATGAAGAACAGCAACCCACGAATCGAGGAATTTTCAACGATGAAAGATCGGGAAGTTTTTCGAGTATTTTTCTCCATCTCGTAGCGAGTGACGACGGTAATGGATCATCCCAATCTAAATTTTCTTTCCACAAATCCTGCATGATAAGTTTCATGAGAATTATAGTGGGTGAAAGGAAACCCAATGGGTCGTAGAGCTTTGCTATGGTAGAAAAGACTACTCTCTTGGTGCACGTAAGAGTTGGTGCGGAAAATGTATAGGAAAAACAATCGTTGGAAGGTTCCCATTGTAATCCCAAAATCTTAATAGAATTTACTGAGTCTAAAGACAGTGTGATAGGATCATTATCAGGATTCGATACTGACGTGAGAAGTTCAGGAGCGTTACTTGCCCATTTACTTAATTGGAAACCACCCCTTTGTAGTAGAGATATAAGTTGATCTCTTAGTTCGATGGCTTCTTTAATGTTGTCGGCTCCGGTCGCTACATCATCGATATAGATGTCGTTTTGTAGCGTTTTTGCTGCAAGCGGGAAATGCTCACCCTCATCGAGAGCGAGTTGCTGAATCACTCGAAGTGCTAAGAAAGGACTTGAGGTGAGGCCATAAGTAAGTGTTGATAATTCATAAGTTTGAATGGGATCCTTTGACTCGAACCGCCAATAGATATGTTGGTACTGTCTGTCGGGCAAATCGATCAAAATTTGACGGTACATTTTTACGATGTCCGTCACGAAAACAACAGCGTGTTTTCGAAAATTTAGTAGGATCTTTCGAACATCCTTCTGTAATTTGGGGCCAATCATCAAAACATCGTTCAAGGAATGCGGTTGACAATGAACAGACCCGTTGAAAACTACTCGAAGTTTCAATTTATTTCGATCCATTTTAGTCACACCATGGTGGGGTATGACGAATTTGGATTGATTGGTTGTAAGAGCCATATGCTGCAAGGATAGATATTCAGAGATGAAATCAAAATACATATTTTTCATTTCTTCATCCTGCTGTAGTTTACGTTCGAGCGACTTGAATTGTTTCAAGGCTGTGAATGATGAGTCCCCTAACTTCAAATCCAGATTTTTGAATGGCAATTTTACAACATAGCGTCCCTCGGTAGTTCGATAGTGAGTGTCAACGAAGAAATTTTCGCACTCTATATCCTCCTCTGACATCGTAGAAGCTGCACTGGAAGACTCCTCTAGTTCCCAAAACTTCGTTAACTCATCGTTCAAGTCATCGGGTGGAGATGAAAAGGCAAGAAGAGATACACCATTCATAGTGTTTGAAGGTTGTGCAAAACGACCAATCACCACGTGACCGAAGATGGAAGGGAACAACTTTGGAAGTCCCTCGGCAATATTCACGACACTCCCGGTCCATATGTCGCCATATAAATCGGCACCAAGAAGAAAATCTATTGATGATGACTTCCAAAAGGTAGGATCGGCTAATTCATAGGAGGAGTATTGTGACGTCACTTCTGACGGTAGGGTCGATGAAGGCAAAAACGAGGTGATATCCCTCACTACCATGGCAACTGTTGTCAAATTAGGATAGGATCGGTTTCGCGGGCGCAGAGTACATGAAGTTTTGCCTTTGGCACCCTCGAAAATCGACTGACCAATGCCCGAAATCCTTCGAGGACAATGGGTGTAAGATATACCCAGTTTGTTCAGACATCTCTCAGTAATAAATGAGTAGTGGCTACCAGAGTCAATAACTGCTCGAAAAGTTTGAAACCTTCCTCTGGCATCCATGAACTCAGCCAAAACAGTACCCAGAATCACGTCCACCTCTCTATCATAAGTAGATTTGAGAGAAACTGAAGTTAGAAGAGACTTCTGAAGCGGCGATGACGTACTGGAATTACCAGACCGGGTCGTTGACGACGACATGGAAGAGGATTCAAGGTGGAGCATAGCGTGATGTCTCCGATCACAAAACCGACAACTCCATTTGGAATTACAATCCGAAGTTTTGTGTTCGTAACTAAGGCAGTTACGACACCCCTTGAAATCTTTGAGACCTTGTAGACGAGCCTCAGGGGTGATTCTATAGAATTTTGGACAACTCAAAAGTAGGTGTTTGTCTCCATTAGAACACAATATGCACGAAGGATGAGGTTTTTGTGTTGAACCTGTAGATGCTCTCGATTTTGACGAATTCTTGAATGCACCCAAAATAGGTTTATTTATAACTCTATTATCATTTCGATTCCTTTTGTCGGAACCAATATGATGTCTCGTAGTAGACGGGGAAGGATTTGACGAGGAATTAAGATTACCAGCAACCAATTGTAAGGCCAAACATCTTTCACGCACAAATTTCTTCAAATCGTCATGAGTAGGAAATTCGACATTTTTATGACTCATCTCGAAACTTTCTCGAGTTCGTGGATCTAAGTGCCTGATTGCTAAATGAAAGAGGATAAATTCGGATTCCTTTTCGATACCCAATAATTGGAAAGCGGATATATTATCGCAAATTTTACTTTGGAATAATTTAAGAGAATCAACATCTGGTGTTCCTTTCAATGAGCTAAATTCCATGATGTTGTTCAAGTAAAATGAAGCAAGAATTCGTTTGTTGTTGTAAGCATCAGTTACGGCTTTCCATGCGATTTCGTAATTGGTTTCTTCGAGTTTGATACCCTGAATTACGGATAAAGCAGAATCAGACAATGATGTTACCAGATAATGAAATTTTTCCATAGTTGTGAGTGAATTTGATGTATGAACGAGAGACAGAAAGGTATCTCTAAATTGAGGCCAAAAAGTTAAGTTTCCATCGAATTTCGGCAGATTAATTTCTGGCATTCGGGGAGAGTGACTTTCAATGTACGACTCTTCTTTGACAATTTGAACAGAAGAATACTTCGCAATCATCTCCTCATACATGGTATTTGATTGGTAATAATATTCACGGATATTTGAAAGAAGACGTTTTTCAGTGGAACTAGGAAAGTCAGATTTTCCAGCATCTTCATATACGTCCGTTAGTTCTTCCCAGGTCGACTCAAATTTGGAAAAGTATTTTTCCAAAGCACGAAACATGCCTTTGAATACTGAAGCTTTCGTAGGATCCGAGGTACTCATCTCTTTACCAGCTTCGAAAATAGACTCCACTTCCTTAGCTGAAGAGGCGAGTTTCCGTCTGAGAGATTTCACGGTCTTTTCGAATTCATCCATGATGAAGGAAAAATTTGGTGTTAAAGGGTTAATGAATAGGTGTAGGATGAGGAATTAGGAAGTTTGATTCCTATTTATAGTCAAGTTCACACGGAAAATGATTCCAGTTAGAATGAACAAGTTAGGTAGGTACCTACTTTTTTTTTAATGCAGCTATTGTGAACGGCGCTAGGATAGGCAATTTACCTGCACGACCGAGCAATCATCAATAATGGTATAACTAGAACGCCGTAAAAATGAACCGGAAGTAGAAAAGTACTCCGAGAACAAATTCAAATATCTCAGAAATCGGCAGAATATGAATAATAATAAGCAATTAGCATGTGCTATAAACAAAAATGCATGAAATATTATTTAAGTGGTCAATATAGGAAATACCATGAACCTATATGAATGAATAGATGAACTATTGACCATGTAAATGTATGGAAACGAAGAAACACAACGATCACATAAATAAGGACGAATAATAATCTGTGTACCTACTGAAACTTGGATGACGAACAATATTTACAAAGCAATTGTAGACTTGTATGTACAATGATGCTATAAGCGTACAATGAAATGAGCACGTGTATCGTAACACAAAGAAATCTAGTGATTCGAATGAATTTTCAATGCCAAAAATGAATAACTTGAGTAAATAACCTCACGATCTGCTACCAAAATGTTTGAGATGATACTCAATTGATGCTGTGAATCGGGCGATAAGAATAAATAATACGGCATTGAATCTATTAATACAAAATGAGTTTATTGAATGATTGAAGAATTTTACCTACCTACTTTGGAGCTCCGAAAGATGAAATGAATGAAACTTGAGAATTATTTAATATATTGTTGCGCAGTGGAAGACTAGAAATGAGATGAATATGAAATGGTCCGACCGTGGTGGATGATGGTGGCGTTGATGCAGACGGCTCTGGTCCTTTAAGTAGGTAGGTGATTGTCGTCCAGTCTCAGCAGATATGGGAATATGTAGGTAATTGCTGCGTAAGCTCACAGCAACTCCTGGCAGGGTACCCTGGACTGAAGAGCTCAAACACTACAGTTTGCGCGGTATGTACGAGCGAATGATGCGAAGGTAGGCAATTGATATGGTTGATCAAATAGACGGTTGCTTGCTCCTAGGAGACTCGATTGTTACTGGTAGCGACAGGCGGTGCAAGCGGCGAGCGGAGCGATAAGGAGCGGCGAAAGTTCAGGAGCGGAAGACGAGATTAACAAATAACTAATAACAACTTAGATCTAATAAAAGAAAACAAAAAACAAACATTGTGAGCTGCACGGCTCCAACACCTAGTTATTAAGACAATTGGTTAATTTCCCTCTAACTAAACTTTTTTAAATTATCAATTTTAATTAATGGAATAAATTTGTGTTTTATGGCTGTTATTCTACTAACATCCTTCTTCATATGTCATAAATCATCAAGTAGATCGTAGTATCATTCTAGCCGTTGTAACAACTACCTTTCATAAGTAAACATGAAAATATGGACGCTGCAAATTATTACACAACGGTTTATATTATACCTACTGTATAGATCACCCGTCTACGTAGAACGTAGCTTTTCCATACTTACAACCTAAATTAGCTATAACACTACGAGAGTTGAGGGTGCCTTCATACTTTTCTGCCAGATTTCACCACTCTTTGAACCAAAACGTTTTCGTTCTGAAAGTTTCCTTCGTTATTTCCAGAGGTAGCCTTCCACGAGTGTAGGTAATTTTTGATTTTGATGTACGAGTATTTCAAGAGCAATTCAAAAGAAGAAAAAAACTTTTTGAAAAGAAGCTTTTATTACTTGATAAAGCGAACTGAAAAGTTGAAAATAAATTATCTCTCATAAGAAACATAACACTTTATCACAGTCCCAATTTTATAAATAAAAGAGTGTAACATTTAGCATCTTGTTTTTCCTCTTGCTATCACAATGTAATACGCTTTTATTTACACGATTGGGACTGTGATAAAGTGTTATTATTGGAGGTAATTTATTTTCAACCAGGAGACCAGTACAACATACAGAGAGAAAGCCAAATCAGCTTTATGTTGGACGGGAGGGAATCAGATCAGCTGAGTGAACGATAAAGCTGAGTTCTCTCCTATACCCATATTCTAAAGCTATAAAATAAAGTTAACATTTACTTGGGTACAGAAGAATTTGTCTTTGAGAAGTCATATCAGCTAAATGAGCGACGAAAGAGTTTCTTTCCTGTGTATCCCATAGCGTAAAATTGGAAAATCAAACTTCGATATCACTTGAACCTGAATTTTCCCTCCGTGATATTTCCTCTAGTGGTGTCCAGGTCTCTGCGTTCCTTGTTTCAACGGTTTAATTAATATAATATTAATATTAATATTATATAATTAAATATATAATATATATTTAATATTATAATAATATTAAATAATATAATATATATTATATTATAATATAAAAATATAATTATATATTATATAATATAATTAATATAATATTAATTAATATAAGAGGAACGCAGCTGATCTGGCTCCCTCTGATTCGACACAAAGCTGATAATATCCTCTTATATTCAAAAGTCATATTATGACTGTTAGTTTTAGTGGTTTTCAGGAAGCTGTGTTTCCAGTTTTAGAGCTGTGGGGCAAATAGAAGGTGATATCCATTTTTCGGTCACATAACTGATTCCTAAAAAAATTTTATTGTATCCAATGTATTATTTACTTTATGTTGGAGCTTCAGGATATGAAAGAGAACTCAGTATTATCGTTCACTCAGCTGATCTGACTCCCTCTCGTTCTTCTCAAAGCTGATTTGATTTTCTCTCCGTTAATTCTACTGGTCTCCACGTTCTGTATCCACTGTTACCACTGTTGGATAAATAGAAGTTAATATCCATTTCGTCGCTCACACTGCTGATCTGACTCCTCTCCGACAAATTCAGTTGTACCAAGTGTTATGTTTACTACATCTCAGAGCTTTACAACTTATAGGAGAGAACTCAGCCTTATCGTTCACTCAGCTGATCTTACTTTCCCTCTCCCCACTAAGCTGATCTGACTTTCCCTTTGTCAGAACTGCGATTTTCGCATTTTAATGCTGTGAGATAAATAGGAAGAAAAACCCATTTCGTCGCTCATTTAGCTGATCTGATTCCTCAGTAACTCGTAGCAGTAGGGTAAAATAATGTTTAAATTACTTACCTATGTAATCACTAGTTAATAACCTACGAAATATGATGTGGAGGATTTTGAAATGGAGGCTGCCCTTCATGAATTGGAAGATGGTTTTCTTGAAAGTGAATAATATTGCATTGTCGTCCGATTCATACGCGCGTGCAAAATTTCAGCTCAATCGGAAACCGGGAAAGATTTCAGCAAGATTTGATTACAGACAGACAGCGGGACAGATGAATTTAAATAAAAGATTGTGAAATGGAAACTTTTTGGTTCAAAATTGGATTTGTATTAATTATCCAACGTATCAAAATTCCAACGTATGTTTTGTCAAAATGTCAATGACTAATTTCTCAGTAGTACTTCCAGCATCCCTGATCATTCTCATTGTTACCTGTAGTTAGTTATGGCTTTAGCTTTCGATCTGAATTGATATCTTAAAAGTGAAGATTCAAAGTTCGAGAGTGAAGAAGCTTCGAGAGGGGAATCGGGTCATCACCGTGAAATCAGTGGCCCGGAGGTGACACAGGACCAGAAGGCCGCCTATTGACTGCCAGACGCCTACCGGACCTCTCACAATGGACTCGACTTCCCCGCAAGTTTCTCTATTTTTCTTCTCTTTTCTATAATATAATCTTTTGTTGTGACTGGGGGAGTTTGCTGGCCCATAATTCAAGAGGTGATTCACTGCCTCGGGGCGCCCTGTATTGACAGCGAGATGGGATTTTCGGACTGACGCCATGGCAGGAAGGCAGTTTTAAGTTATCAAAGTCAGAATAGCAGACATCGAGGGGAAGCGTTGGAATCGGAACGCAACAACAAACAACAAAACCTAGTCTAGCCTAATTTGAAAGAGCCAGAAGACCAAAGAATTATGGGAGTTCTAGTAGGTAACCGCTACAGATGCTGGAATTTGAAATTCGATGAATTTGCAAGTATTTATTTTAAAATTTAATTAAAAGTTCATATGGAAATCGTGAATATGTATAAGAATGTCATCAAATTCACATTGTGTAAAATCTTTTCAATAAATTTAAGAGGGAAGCGCTGGTTTAATCATCTCTGAATCCGCTGAGTTACTATTAGTGTAGCATCGCTAAGATAGTATAGGAGGTGGCAGCATCCTGCAGTAGTTGTACTCGGTAGTCATGTTACTTAGCAACGCACTTACACCGTGCAAAGATCTAATCTAATTCTTGACGTGTTCTATTACAGACATTTATGGTTAATAAAATAATAATGATTGCTAACCAGCGTGTCCAGTTCCTACAGAATGGCGACGAGGAAGAAAACTAAAGGAAAGAAGACGTTGGAGGAGGATAGTGACATCCCGGACATTCTGTAGGAACTGGACACGCTGGTTAGCAATTATTATTATTTTATTAAACATAAATGTCTGTAATAGAACACGTCAAGAATTAGATACAATTGGGAGATCTTTGCACGGTGTACGTGCGTTGCTAAGTAACATGACTACCGAGTACAACTACTGCAGGATGCTGCTACCTCCTATACTATCTTAGCGATGCTACAATTAGCTTAAATGGATTCCTCTAAACTTCTTTCTGAAGGCAATTTGCGAAACTCCTCCGTACTAACTGTTTGGTAGGATATGGATTAGTTCTAAAAACAGTAGCTAACCGTGTTTTTCAAAATTCATCTTGAAACTGAATAAGTTTTCAATTGAAAACCTGAAGTTATTGTTGAAAGTGGGACAATTTTATTCATTGGACGTTTCGACTCTTCGGTCATCATTATAAATAGGATATTTCGATTCGTTGGACATTTTGACATATAGGATATCTTGAATCTATGAACATTTTGATACGTCGGTAATTTCGGGACTTGGGGTATTTTGATTCGTTGGACATTTTGATGCATTGGATATTTTGAATCGTTGGATCTTTTGATTCATGGGATATTTTGATTCTTTGGGCATTTTGATACGTCGGTAATTTCGATACATTTGACATTTTGATACTTAGGATATTTTGATTCGATGAACATTTTGATACTTCGGCAATTTCCATACTTTGACTTTGAATCGTTGGATAATTTTGAATCGTTGGATCTTTTGATAGGTTTGGTTTTTGATTCATTGGATATTTTGATTCGTTGGATATTTTGATGTATTGGGTTTATGATACATTTGATGTTTTGATTCTTTGGACATTTTGAGTAATTGGATATTTTGATTCGTTGGATGTTTTGATAGATTGGGTTTTTGATACATTGTATATTTTGATTCTTTGGACATTTTGATACATCAGGTATTATTTCGATTCGTTTGACATTTTGATTATTTGGATCTTTTGATAAAATTGGTTTTGATACATTTGATATTTTGATTCTTTGGACATTTTGATACTTCAGGTTTCAAACCTTAATTACATAAAATACATTTGGTTTTGATTCTTTGGACATTTTGATACTTCAGGAATTATTTCGATTTGTTCGACATTTTGATTCATTGGATATTTTGAATTGTTGGATCTTTTAATAGGTTTGGTTTTTGATTCATTGGATATTTTGATAAAATTGGTTTTGATACATTTGATATTTTGATTCTTTGGACATTTTGATACATCAGGTTTCAAACCTTAAATACATAAAATACATTTGATACGTCAGGTTTCAGACTTTATAAAAATTATATAAACTTTATAAATATATAAACTAATTATATATAAAAATTTTTAATAAAGTTTATATAAAATAATTATATAAACTTTATAAATACATTTGGTTTTGATACATTTGATATTTTGATTCTTTTGACATGTTGATACATCGGGTATTTTTTCGGTTTGCTCGACATTTTGATTCATTGGATATTTTCATTCGTTGGAGATTTTGATACGTCAGATATTTCGATTCGTTTGACATTTTGGTTTATTATTTTCAATAATGAACCTTTGCAATCGACCTAGAAAAAAATGTTTAACCCCCCTCTAAATTTGTTGGTTAACGTTTCAAGGAAAGTTTCGTTTTGGAAATTTCAACCCTCCATTTCCATTTGGTTGGTGGTTGAGGTTGAAATTTTCAAAAATGCCCTAGTAGGTAGGTGGTATGTACCTATGGTTAGTAGGTAAAAAGTGAATAAATATTGACAATGGTAAAGCTGTGATCTATACAGGAAAATAATAAACCTTTGTGAAATAATTTGCAGCGTTTTTATTCATTGGATATTTTGATCCTTCAGAAATTTCGATTAACTAAAATAGTGAAGGAGCTCGAAGTGTCGTTGCTGTGTTGACAATGTGTCTGTCCTAGACATGAAATTTTCCAAAATGGTCCGTTCATTTTGATAGGATGGTGTCATATCGACTCAACTAGCTCCTCTACAAGGATCAATTTGGCTCTAAAACACGAAGACAAGTCACCCAGAATGTAAACTCCGGATAAACGTATAGCTAACTTTATTCCGCTACTTCTAAACGACAAGACGCCCAATCTCCCTTTTTAACCGTTCAATTCCGCTACAACGGGGGGTACTTTAAGGGACTCTTTCGCCCAGCTATACGGAAACCCTTCGACCCTAAAGCCCTTTTCGATTCAAAAAGAGATAAAATAAAAATCCGCGAGGATAAAGAAACAATCTCAAGGAAGCTCCTAATCGGAAGATCCAGCCCTTTTAGCCCTCGACGTGCCCCGATTTTCCGCCTCCTAAACCGAAAGTAAACGCCTTTTTTCTGTAACAGCTAAATCTTCTCCACCAACACGTAACGTACGTCCGTTGGGCGGCAATAGTTCTAGAAGTATTGTACGTCTTTATTTGGCGTCTTTTTGTTTATTTTTTTTTCTTCGCTCTACCCGTTTTTTTCCTCTTTTATAGAGGTCTTACCAACCTACCTAAACCCCGGGAGGGAGAATGTTTTGACCTCATGCGGACTTTTATCCTTCGTATTACGTGGGATAAGTAGCTTATCGACGAATTTCAAGACGCTATGAAAGCTGGAGGTGGAGCTTAATTTTCGACCTCGTCACGACGCCTCGGCCTGTCAAAATCGGTTGAAAAAGTCTCATTTTTTCTGCTACATGTTTTTGTGGTGCATCGTCGATAAATGACCGGTTCATGAAAACTTCGCCATATTAGACCTGTAATGCGATAAAAGAATATCAGATATTCTTTATCAGACATTATAATATAATATAATGTCTGATATTATCAGACATTACTTAGATTCCAAGTAATGTATAGAATGGACGCTTAATTTATTTCTTGTTGAAGGGGGTCTCAGTCCGTCGCCGTTCATTCCTCGTTCCGGGATAGTATTTCCAAAAATTACAGGTGCTCAAACTTTAAAAGTTGTACCTAAATCCGGAATGTTCAAGGATTTTCGAAATTCATTTGTGCAGCAGTCTAGGGAATTGAAAAACTAAACAATTGCTGGTGAAATCATCAAAATCGAACAATAATTGACAGAGAATAATGGGAAAAACCGTTTATATTATAACCTTTTCCGCAAAGAAACTTGGACAAGAATATATTTCAATAATTCCAACGAGTATCAGATGTCATTCAAAACATATCGAAAATGGATTTGGAAATCACGTGACCGAGACATAAAATTTGATAATAATAACATTACCTAACAACTGTTCGTGGAGCGAACAAGTGGTGTCGGAATCTGATTCGGAACCCCTGCCTAAGGAGCTCCTTCATCAAAACAGGTACCACCTCACCTTAAAATAATTTAAATTCGAGAAATGTATAATAATAAATTGTCCTTTGAGTATAACTGAAGGACCTGCGAAGGACTCCAATTGTTCGGGGGTGAAATTCTCGTCGAGTGGGGGAAATGTAATTAGTCCTGACCATATTTCCTGTGGCAGGTAGGTTTTGGAGGTAGAGCAGAAGGTGAGATGGACCTCATTCACCAGCAAGAGGCGTAGATTGTGCCAAATCCAGTCCGCCTATTAGGATGACCGAGTGAATTTTGGGGTTTCACTGGCTTGAATTTTCCGAACAATACACGGACTTCAGGAGGTGAACTGCCGGATATAAGTATCAGGAGAAAAGAAGTCGAGAAACTCGGAGAAAATAATTGGCTGATGATGCTTTTTTAAACGGATAGAATGTTAACTGTAGACCATCGCTGGCTGCAGGCTGCAGGGGATTAAAAGTTCTGGGGTCAAATTGACCGGGGATCCAGTTCAGCTAATCTTCTTTCCTGAATAGAAACACAACTACTTACCTACTAGACATGAAAGTAAGTAACATATAGTTCACCTAATTGTTGGCCTAAATAGTGCCAAAACTTTCAAAATTCGAAATTTCATCAATTGTTACAGACTTAAAAAAAAAAGAAAATACAATTTGGTGCCGAACGGATCATTTTTTTGTCTAGTTTTAGCTTCAGGAGAATTAGTTCCGATCAAAAGATAAGCAGTATATTGATGAGATATTAGTAAATAAAAAAGTAATTAGTTGAGGGCACACACATGTCAATTTTCGATCCGGACGCACAAAAATATTTTTCCAAAATTTTTAAATAGACTCAACTCAGGAAATTAAAGAAAAAAATTCTCAATCCGATTAGTAGAAGTGCTCCAAATTTGGGTTCGAACCTAGGGAGTCATTAGTGCCAGGGAACGCTCGGAAACGCTAGAAGGAATGATGCACAGGCTGAGATTTATTTATTTAGCATAACACGGGCTAGTCAGCTCAATAAGAAAAACAATAATTAACAAAAAAAATTACAACGGTTATGTGGTTTACGAACATGTAGAGGGTACCCACGAAGTCATGAGAAAAATGTACCACCTATTTATATACCTCTTCACTTGCGCGGGGAAACAGGAGATAGAAAAACATTTATTATAATAAGTCATTATTTGACGGTATGAATTATCAACTCACATTTCAATAAAGACCGGACTTTCTTTTTTTCTTGAAAATCCACGTATATCTCGGCATTTTCGGTTGAAAACTTCACCCCAACACGAAGGCTAAAGCAAGACGAGCTAAAAAGCCAATTAAACCTTCACACAGGCTATCATTTTTTGAGGTTTTGATGCTAAACGATGTAGGTATTCTATTCAATATACATCGATGTTGAACTATCGAGAGTTAATACCACAATTCCATTGGTTGGAAACAACCAGGAACAGTAATTAAAATTTCGATAAACCTGACCGCCCGAAGTCGGCCGCGCGTTTTTGATTCAAACCGCTCTCCTGTAATATTTCGTTTTTGAGCTTATTTGTTCCTTTTTCTCAGGAATTACTCATCCGATTGGAACCAAATTTTTACTGGATGTTCTTCTAGTATGTACCTTGAATTACGATGGAGGGTTTGGCGGAATTACGCCATGGAATATGAGTGTGTGAAAATTCAAAATATCGCTAAAATGTAAAACTTTCATACATTTTTTTCTGTGAACTTCATAAAAACTTTGGTAGCCATATTTGCTTCACTAAGTATACTAATGGTGCTGTCAAAATTTCAGATCGATAGCTTGATTATTCTGAGAGAAAAAGGAACATTTATATCAAAAATTTAGGTTTAGAATAGCTCACGTTTGGAGATGTAATTTTTTTTTGTTCGTGGGACTGAGTTCAGATTTTTACCATCCCACCAGAATATTTTGAGAATTAGTCCCTGAAAATTTCATCGAAATTGGACGAATCGTTGGAAAAATATCGCAAGAGAACCAAAATTGCTGCCACAGCGCGGAATTGACATATGTGTCCCCTTAAAGTAATAAGGATAACAATTCCAACTTTGAGGTGGTACAGCTAATTCAAAACGAAATAAGGATATCGGATGGGAAGGACCCCTCGTGATGTGGAGATCTCGTTATTTTGCTTTTTCGTTCTGTTTTTCCATTAGGAAGTAATACCGAGAGCCCGTTCCATCGGCCGCCATCCATTATCGGTGTATCCTTTTCCGTTGAATTAGCATCAAAAAATACCTCGACGACCCTCGGCTTTGCAGGAAAAAAAGGGGGTATTTTCTGCTAGCGGGGAGGGTTAATCCACCAGGGGGGTCTCCAAATCCCTTTACCTGTCTCAGGTTACGCTTTACCCCCTCTTCGTCGACTAATCTTCTAATGATGCTGAAATAAGGGGTCTTCTCGTGGCGTCGGCTGTTTTTGGCACAACGAAATCCTATCTCACGACCTCGCAATAGCAGATCACGCACAGTAGACTCAAGGGTCGATCACTCGGAGGTGGTCTGGCGAGTTTTGCGGGAGAAATCACTTGCTCGAAAATGGATTTAGCACATATCCCAGATAATCCGATCTCGATCAAAATGACTACAACAAAATTGGCAAAACAACAAGGAGTCGTAAAGTGATTCCTTGTCAAAAAGATGAACTCAGCAAAATACTCTCCTGCAGATCGATGCCACTGAGATGTTAGTAAAATAGCGAATCAACGATGGATTTTCCATCAGGTGAACAATTCTGTGGGATGATTGATTTCTGAGCGTAACCAGAGCTGTTCAAAACTCAGTTCATTGGTTGGTTCTGACATGTAGCCCTTGTTGGTGGCAGGTTCTGGAGGAGTTGAAGCTCCTTGCTCGAGGGAGTTTTTTTTTCATTCTGAAGCGCCTTCCCATCGGTCTGACGGGTTTCAGATTCTAATTTTCATCGTCTAAATTTTAAATGTTCATAGTTGATCACCATTCCTCAGACACAATCATCCATAGTTCAACGTCGCTAAAGTGCGCCATCCCTTGCGACAGGATGTAAAAATACCATTAAAACGAAGCTATTGATTGGAGCTTCGTGCGATGATGTTCAGGTACCATCAGCCAATGAAATACGAATTAGCTTACCTCTATTTTGTCTTGGAGCAGGGTTGGCTTCCATTTGACCACATTCTGGATTCCATTCAGTAATCTGGAAGAGCAATTTGTGGGAGTATGTTTAAAATTTCAATGAGAATCCGAATCATCAAAATAAAATGTTCAAATCCAAGGAGCACATCAAGTTGAGTTATGGTGAAGGAAAGTTTTGTCCAAGTATTTCGAAGTAAAATCGCTTGGAATTATCACACAACGGTTTAACGACCGACTTCAAAACCGCCGTAGGCGCAAAGGAGGAGGTTCTCTGTTCGATGTGTCATGGGACGACGATTTCAATCCGGACTGTCCGGAAGGTCCGGAAGGTTTATTATTTTCTGTATAGATCACCCTTCTGTATAGATCACTGGTTCCCCATCAATAGCACCTACCACCATCTGTATTCTCCCTTGACCTTCCCTCTCAAATTTCAGCTTCCTGCGTTCAATAGGATCGAAAATGGCTTCGGAGCTCACTCAGCTGATCAGTGATCTGAAGAGTGAAGAAGATCTTCTCGAATGCTGGAGACGCCTGGAAGAGCACTGATCAGCTGAGTGAGCTCCGAAGCCATTTTCAATCCTATTGAACGCAGGATGCTGAAATTTGAGAGGGAAGGTCAAGGGAGAATTCAGATGGTGGTAGGTGCTATTGATGGAGAACCAGTGATCTATACAGAAGGGTGATCTATACAGAAAATAATAAACCTTTGAGCAATGATTTGCAGCGTTTTTTACCTACAACATTTTTTTACCTACCAACTTTATTTTACCTACCAACTATTAGTAGGGTACTACCTACCACACCATACTGCTTCACACCTTCACAATCAAGTTTATTAGAAAGAACTAAACGCTTCACACTCGATTCGAAAAATAGAAAGCTTCATATGGAAATTTGATTACTGGTTACGCAGAAGGCAAAACTGTATACAAATCGAAGAAATGAACAGCGATCGCATTTTAGTCAGATAAAATTTGAACGGAGATTTGACCTCTTTTGCGATTCACACTCATGATTCTGTTTTATCGAAGGAAAACCTTCAAGTACTCGTAGGGAGCGAACGATTTGTCCTTCAGAGCTCCGGGTGGTCTCAAAAATTTTTAAAAATTCAGTACTATTTAAAATTGGTGAAAAAAAAACGATACCTATATTTCGAGAGTTTTCGAGCTAGGGCACTCTTGACAATTTCAACCCTTAATTTTCACCCCTTAGAATTGACTGACATCAACCAAAAGCTTCGCGGCACAACTTGACCCCAAATGGAGCCCATATACCAAATTTGAACCAAATCGGTCCAGTGTTGCTAAGAAAAGTGCCGCGTACGGCGTACGGACGGAATTTTTTTTATTCGATTTTCGTAGTCTCCGTACCTTGAAACGTAAAACATCAAATTTTGAGGGGGGTTAAAATTTTTTTTCTTGCTCGATTCCAAAGGCTTATTATTGAAAATAATAAACCAAAAAAAATATTTATAAACTTTGGTAAAAAAAATAACGTCATAATATTCTACCTGAGCTTACTGCCTAGTGACTAAACTATCACATTCTTTTCAATAAATCAAATTTTCTTCACAGCATCTTGTGGAAAAGTGTTCAACTAAAGAATACAACTGCATCTCCCCGCTCTCTGGCGTGTCAGTTATGTTTTGGCGCTCAACATTCATTGCAGTCTGCCGCCCACGCGATCGGATGAAGGTTAATTTCTACATTTTCCACCCGAATTCGATGAAATTTTATGAGATTGTGCGGGTTGACGGTCTCCTATTAAGAAAGTGCAAGGTACTTGGAGATTGATGTTTTGGGCCATAGCCACTAAGGTAAGCAATGGATCATCTATACAATCGGGTTATTGATACGAGGAAGCTATGTGCCACAACCATTTGACAGACTTTTTTTCTTGTGACAATGCTTGTTCCGGCCCTGGGAAGGCTGTAAGGACCTATCGAAGGAGGTGGAGAGGAGCTTGGTCTTTTTGAGATAGTTATAAGGAATACTAACACATGAGTGTTGTATTCTGAAACATTTCACAATAATTGTTTATTTATCCTCTTTAGCAAAGGGTTGGGCCTACAGAACTCTGGGTGGTCTCATTCGATTCTAAAAATTACATCGAGAGTCATTGAGCCCACGTTTCCCCCCACTTTTCACTCATTAGAAGTTACTGACAATAACCAGGATCTCTGGGGCACGACTTGACCCCAAATGGAGCCGATATACCGTAGTTCATCAAAATCGGGCAGCTGGCGAAAATGCCGCGTACAGAGGAATTTTCAAAAATTTGATTTTGGTTTATTATTTTCAATAATGAACCTTTGGAATCGACCAAGAAAAAAAAATTTTAAAACCCCCTCAAAATTTGATGGTTTACGTTTCAAGGTACGTAGAATCCAAAAATCGATTAAAAATTTGGCCGGCCGTACGCCGTACGCGGCACTTTTGCCACTTAGCATTGACCGATTTTGATGAAATTTGGTATGTAGGCTCCTTTTGGGGTCTTGTTGTGCCCCAAAGATTTTGGTTGAGGTAGGTCACTTCTAAGGGTTCCAAAATCAATTTTGAAATTTTGAAAACGCCCTAACTCAAAGAGTTTTGATATAAAGGTATTGTTTTTCCTTCAATTTAAGATTCTATAGAATTTTTAGAATTTTTTGAGACCACCCGGAGCTCTGTAGGACAAACCGTTCGCTCACTACGAGAATTTAAAGTTTGGACGTACGATAAATCAGAAACACGAGTGTGAATCGCAAAAGAGGCCTAATCTCCGTTCAAATCAATTCTGACCGAAATGTGATCGATGTTTTTCTTCATGTGGGATGGTTGGTGGCTTCGCAGATGAGTGATCTATATAGAAAAATAATAAACCAATGTGTAATAATTTGCAGCGTTTTGTGTTCTAATTACGTTGAAACAAGTTACTTCGAGAGGATATGAAGAACACTAATGATGAGAGAATAGATTGATGTAGAATTATGAAAAGGCGGAAGGGGTATCACTGCAGCCATCCTGACTGGTATCAAAGATAAATTTACTATAAGTAGTCAAAAACGCTGCAAATCATTGCTCAAAGGTTTATTATTTTCTGTATAGATCACCCTTCTGTATAGATCACTGGTTCTCCATCAATAGCACCTACCACCATCTGTATTCTCCATTGACCCTCCCTCTCAAATTTCAGCTTCCTGCGTTCAACAGAAGAGAAAATGGCCTTAGCTCACTCAGCTGATCAGTGACCACTCATGCGCCTTCAGCATTCTCCATTGACCCGCCCTCTCAAATTTCAGGTTCCTGCGTTCAACAGGAGAGGAAATGGCCTTGGAGCTCACTCAGCTGATCAGTTACCACTCAGGCGCCTTCAGCATTCTCCTTTGACCCTGCCTCTAACATTTCAGCTTCCTGCGTTCAACAGGAGAGGAAATGGCCTTGGAGCTCACTCAACTGATCAGTGACCACTCAGGCGCCTTCAGCATTCTCCATTGACCCGCCCTCTCAAATTTCAGGTTCCTGCGTCCAACAGGAGAGGAAATGGCCTTGGAGCTCACTCAACTGATCAGTTACCACTCAGGCGCCTTCAGCAATCTCCATTGACCCTGCCTCTAAAATTTCAGCTTCCTGCGTTCAACAGGAGAGAAAATGGCCTTGGAGCTCACTCAGCTGATCATTGACCACTCAGGCACCTTCAGCAATCTCCATTGACCCGCCCTCTAAAATTTCAGCTTCCTGCGTTCAACAGGAGAGGAAATGGCCTTGGAGCTCACTCAGCTGATCAGTGACCACTCAGGCGCCTTCAGCATTCTCAATGGACCCGCCCTCTCAAATTTCAGGTTCCTGCGTTCAACAGGAGAGGAAATGGCCTTGGAGCTCACTCAGCTGATCAGTGACCTCTCAGGCGCCTTCAGTATTCTCCATTGACTTTTGATTATGGAAATTTGATTACTGGTTACGCAGAAGGCAAAACTGTATAAAAATCGAAGAAATGAACAGCGATCGCATTTTAGTCAGAAAAAATTTCAACGGAGATTAGACCTCTTTTGCGATTCACACTCATGATTCTGTTTTATCGAAGGAAAACCTTCAAGTACTCGTAGGGACTGAACGGTTTGCCCTACAGAGCTCCGGGTGGCCTCAAAAATTTTTTAAAATTCAGTACTATTCAAAATTAGTGTAAAAACGATACCTTTATTTCGAGAGTTTTCGAGCTAGGGCATTCTTGAAAATTTCAACCCTTAATTTTCACCCCTTAGAAGTGACCTACATCAACCAAAAGCTTCGCGGCACAACTAGACCCCAAATGGAGCCCATGTACCAAATTTCATCGAAATCGGTCCATGGTAACTAAGAAAAGTGCCGCGTACGGCGTACGGCGTACGGCGGACGGACGGAAATTTTTTTATTCGATTTTCGGATTCTACGTACCTTGAAACGTAAAACATCAAATTTTGAGGGGGGGTTAAAATTTTTTTTTTCTTGCTCGATTCCAAAGGCTTATTATTGAAAATAATAAACCAAAATGACTGAAAACCGTTTAAAAAGAACATTTCATCGAAAGTTCGCTCAACTTTTGAGACTTTTTGAAAACAATTAGTTATTCTGCTTATTACTGCACCCAACAACTTCGCCGTACTGATCATCATTGGGTACCGCAATATGGAGAACGGGAAATGGTTGGAACAAAGCTGACGGGGGGCACATCGGTGGTTCACCACGAGGAAGCAATAAATTCTCGAAGCAATCAAGCGATCAAAAACTGCAACCGTGCAATATCACTTCCCCCTCGGCCAGAAAAGGGCAGAAAACCCAATCGGCCGAGAAGGGCCCGATTTACCACCGGGTTTCCAGACTAAACGACGAATCGAAAAAATCCGTCGTTACTGACGATACGAGAGCCGAAACCCTACAGGCAATTAACGGGTATACCATAAATCAGAATGACCGAGCAGGAAACCCTTTTCGTTTTTTCCCGAAGGGAATCCACAGGTGTCATTCGTTTTAATCATTCTCACGCCAACTCTGTCAGGAGTCTGAGGCGTAAGAAGGGACGGAACGATTTTCGAATTATACAACAAGAAAAGTAATATAAAAATCGTTCGTTGAGTAGTTGGGAGAGAATGAGAACAAAACCCAAGGGACGAAGGATGATCAATTAGAGGTCATTTGGAATGAAAAGAAAATACGAGAGGAGGTATTGAAGCCATGTAGGTCAAGAGATCTACGAAGAGGCTCCGGGAAGAATAAATCATCCATTAACTAGCTTGTTGAAGTCTTTTTTCAATTTACGGTTCATAATGGAGGAAGGGAAGCTCTTCGGTTTTCGTGGTCTTTTAAACGTCTCTGTTGGATCGAGTGTTCGATTCTCCGGAAAGAGAATTCCATTACTAAGCATTGTTGATGCTGAGGCAAGAAAAACGTTTTTGGATCATTATTGATTGAGTGATCCTTTGGAATCGAGCAGGATAAACAATGAGGAATTTCACCATGTCGGAATTTCCTATTTTTGACCCCAAAATCGGATTCAGCACATCGAAAAACCTCCTAAGGCAAACTTTCAGCCCGAACTTCCTAATTTACGTATAAACAAGTGTAGAAAATACGAATGTTTAAAAAAACCGGGAGGATGACGTCATCCTGGAATAGTTCATTTATGGCCGCTTAAAGCGCTGAGATTGAGATATCTATAGTCCCCAGATGCAAAATTTCACGAAACAGTAAAGTTCGAAATCGAAAAACTGAAGAAAAAATAGAAAAAGCAAGATGGGGAAAATTAGGTTTCCCCTGTTTTTGTTTGATAACTTTTCTCTTAGAAAACACGATTTCGTCGTCCCAATGGGCAACACTGGGAGGAGACGGCGATCAGAACAGCCCAATCAGCGAGCGTTCCCGCTGCACGTCCGTTTTCCCGGTTAGTTTTGAAATAAAAAATTTTGATTGTCTCCCAAAATTAACAGGAGACTTATTTTCCGAAATCAGCCCGATTTTCATCTATCCCACACCATTAACTATTCAGGAAAAATGCAAACAGAATTCGGTGAAATTCCTCATTGTAATCTCCTCCTTTCCTGGTTGAAGCCTCGAAGCTTTTGGTTGTTTTCAAAACGCCCTATCTCTAAACTTTTGAAATAAAGATATTGTTTTTTGATCAATTTAAAATAGTATTGATTTCATTAAATAATGTCGAATGGGACCACCCAGAGCCCTTTAGGATCAACCGTTACTCCTTAATACGAGCTTAAAATTGGGAAGAATACAAATAAAAAAACGCTGCAAATCATTGCTCAAAGGTTTATTATTTTCTGTATAGATCATCCTTCTGTATAGATCACTGGTTCTCCATCAATAGCACCTACCACCATCTGTATTCTCCCTTGACCTTCCCTCTCAAATTTCAGCTCCTGCGTTCAATAGGATTGAAAATGGCTTCGGAGCTCACTCAGCTGATCAGTGATGTGAGGAGTGAAGAAGATCTCCTCGAATGCTGGAGACGCCTGGAAAAGCACTTCCATTCAATAGGATTGAAAATGGCTTTCGAGCTCACTCAGCTGATCAGTGATGTGAGGAGTGAAGAAGATCTCCTCGAATGCTGGAGACGCCTGGAAGAGCACCTCCATTCAATAGGATTGAAAATGGCTTTGGAGCTCACTCAGCTGATCAGTGATGTGAGGAGTGAAGAAGATATCCTCGAATGCTGGAGACGCCTGGAAGAGCACTTCCATTCAATAGCATTGAAAATGGCTTCGGAGCTCACTCAGCTGATCAGTGATCTGATTTGCAGCGTTTTTTACCTACAAACATTGTTTTTACCTACCAATTTTTTTTTACCTACCAACTATTGGTAGGTACTACCTACCACACTATAATGGCTTCACACCTTCACAATCAAGTTTATTAGAAAGAACTAAACGCTTCACACTCGATTCGAAAAATAGAAAGCTTGATATGGAAATTTGATTACTGGTTACGCAGAAGGCAAAACTGTATACAAATCGAAGAAATGAACAGCGATCGCATTTTAGTCAGATAAAATTTGAACGGCGATTAGACCTCTTTTGCGATTCACACTCATGATTCCGTTTTATCGAACGAAAACCTTCAAATACTCGTAGGGACCGAACGGTTTGTCCTACAGAGCTCCGGGTGGTCTCAAAAATTTTTAAAAATTCTGTACTATTTAAAATTGGTGAAAAAACGATACCTTTATTTCGAGAGTTTTCGAGCTAGGGCACTCTTGAAAATTTCAACCCTTAATTTTCACCCCTTAGAAGTGACCTACATCAACCAAAAGCTTCGCGGCACAACTAGACCCCAAATGGAGCCCATATACCAAATTTGAACCAAATCGGTCCAGTGTTGCTAAGAAAAGTGCCGCGGACGGCGGACGGACGGAAATTTTTTATTCGATTTTCGGATTCTACGTACCTTGAAACGTAAAACATCAAATTTTGAGGGGGGGTTAAAAATTTTTTTTTCTTGCTCGATTCCAAAGGCTTATTATTGAAAATAATAAACCAAAAGTGTGACAATTTTTCATTTCTGAAGTCAAAGTCAAGTCAAAACAACATATCGGAAGATCTATTAGGAAACGCTTGCATACGAGTCTGCAACACATTGAAACATTTTCATGCCCCCCCCCCCCTCGATTTCCGACTCAGCTGATCTGGGAGCTCGATTTTCGACTCAGCTGATCTGGGAGCTCGATTTTCGACTCAGCTGATCTGGGAGCTCAATTTTCGACTCAGCTGATGTGGTAATATCAAACTGTAAAGTACCTACCTAACTGTAAAGTACCTACCTGTAAAGTACCTAACAACTTCACTTCTGATGGTCATAATCATCATTGTGGCGACTTGGGACAAATTTCGTCGCAACAAATTTCGTCGCATCAAATTTCGTGACGATTTTTTTTTTTTATGTGCCATATGAAAGACATGAAAATGTCAAAAATTGTTTATTGCAGAACCAAGAAAATCGTATTACAATAGTCTGAAGAAAAAATTAAGGGCACATACAATACGATTGTTTATAAATAATTACAACCAAAACTAATGAACAATGTTAAAATTCCAATTTAAAAACGCTGCAAATCATTGCCCAAAGGTTTAAAATTCCAATTTAAAAACGCTGCAAATCATTGCCCAAAGGTTTATTATTTTCTGTATAGATCACCCTTCTGTATAGATCACTGGTTCTCCATCAATAGCACCTACCACCATCTGTATTCTCCCTCGACCTTCCCTCTCAAATTTCAGCTTCCTACGTTCAATAGGATTGAAAATGACTTCGGAGCTCACTCAGCTGATCAGTGATCTGAAGAGTGAAGAAGATCTCCTCGAATGCTGGAGACGCCTGGAAGAGCACTTCCATTCAATAGGATTGAAAATGGCTTCGGAGCTCACTCAGCTGATCAGTGATCTGAGGAGTGAAGAAGATCTCCTCGAATGCTGGAGACGCCTGGAAGAGCACCTCCATTCAATAGGATTGAAAATGGCTTTGGAGCTCACTCAGCTGATCAGTGATCTGAAGAATGAAAAAGCTTTTGAGCAATGATTTGCAGCGTTTTTTACCCACCAACATTTTTTTTACCTACCAACTTTTTTTACCTACCAGCTAGGTACTACCTACCACACCATACTGGCTTCACACCTTCACAATCAAGTTTATTAGAAAGAACTAAACGCTTCACACTCGATTGGAAAATACAGCTTTCGTACAAGTACGCAACCACGAGAGACATTTTATGTCTTAGCGCCCCCTTTCCCCTTCATATAAAACCTCGTATTGTACTTTTGTTTGTGGAAATTTGATTGTGCTCGTTGATGGTTGCGATGTAATGTAGGTACGTAAACATTCATTTAAACAATCACGCTCATACCGCAGCTCGTTGGCCACGCACAACGGAGTGTTTTACGTAATACGATTGGGCAATTTAATGAATCGAATGTAGCTTCCTGCGTTCAACAGGAGAGGAAATGGCCTTGGAGCTCACTCAGCTGATCAGTGACCACTCAGGCGCCTTCAGCATTCTCCATTGACCCTGCCTCTCTAATGTCAGCTTCCTACGTTCAACAGGAGAGGAAATGGCCTTGGAGCTCACTCAGCTGATCAGTGACCACTCAGGCTCCTTCAGCACTCTCCATTGACCCGCCCTCTCAAATTTCAGGTTCCTGCGTTCAACAGGAGAGGAAATGGCCTTGGAGCTCACTCAGCTGATCAGTGACCACTCAGGCGCCTTCAGCATTCTCCATTGACCCTGCCTCTCAAATGTCAGCTTCCTACGTTCAACAGGAGAGGAAATGGCCTTGGAGCTCACTCAGCTGATCAGTGACCACTCAGGCGCCTTCAGTATTCTCCATTGACCCGCCCTCTCAAATTTCAGGTTCCTGCGTTCAACAGGAGAGGAAATGGCCTTGGAGCTCACTCAGCTGATCAGTGACCACTCAGGCGCCTTCAGCATTCTCCATTGACCCTGCCTCTCAAATGTCAGCTCCCTGCGTTCAACAGGAGAGGAAATGGCCTTGGAGCTCACTCAGCTGATCAGTGACCACTCAGGCGCCTTCAGCATTCTCCATTGACCCTGCTTCTCAAATGTCAGCTCCCTGCGTTCAACAGGAGAGGAAATGGCCTTGGAGCTCACTCAGCTGATCAGTGACCACTCAGGCGCCTTCAGCATTCTCCATTGACCCTGCCTCTCAAATGTCAGCTTCCTGCGTTCAACAGGAGAGGAAATGGCCTTGGAGCTCACTCAGCTGATCAGTGACCACTCAGGCGCCTTCAGCATTCTCCATTGACCCTGCCTCTCAAATGTCAGCTTCCTGCGTTCAACAGGAGAGGAAATGGCCTTGGAGCTCACTCAGCTGATCAGTGACCACTCAGGCGCCTTCAGCATTCTCCATTGACCCTGCCTCCGTAACGCTTTAAAGGGATTTGTTGGATGAAGATACCTATTTTCCTCTCACGATCATGTTGACATCTCATTTGTTGCTCACATCATGCTCGTATGTTAGTAAACATGCGCATAATTCAGCTTTCCGTACAGGTGCATTCATATTAGGGACCGTGCACCATGATTAATAAATTGAGAGCTTTCCAATGAGTGGTGAACGATTTTTGTGGGGTGGAAAATGAGGAAGTTAGTTTTCCTTAGGAACGATTGGTTGTACGTGAAAATCATCAGAAAAAATCAAACGCTTGCATACGAGTCTGCAACACATTGAAACATTTTCATGCTGATCTTGGAGCTCGATTTTCGACTCAGCTGATCTGGGAGCTCGATTTTCGACTCAGCTGATCTGGGAGCTCGATTTTCGACTCAGCTGATCTGGGAGCTCGATTTTCGACTCAGCTGATCTGGGAGCTCGATTTTCGACTCAGCTGATCTGGGAGCTCGATTTTCGACTCAGCTGATCTGGGAGCTCAATTTTCGACTCAGCTGATCTGGTAATATCAAACTGTAAAGTACCTACCTACCTAACAACTTCACTTCTGATGGTCATAATCATCATTGTGGCGACTTGGGACAAATTTCGTCGCATCAAATTTCGTGACGATTTTTTTTTTATGTGCCATATGAAAGACATGAAAATGTCAAAAACACAATTATTTGGTAACGAATTTTAGTAACGGTTTTCGAGTTATGTGCCAGAGCAAAGACATAATAAATTGAGAGCTTTCCAATGAGTGGTGAACGATTTTTGTGGGGTGGAAAATGAGGAAGTTAGTTTTCCTTAGGAACGATTGGTTGTACGTGAAAATCATCAGAAAAAATCAAACGCTTGCATACGAGTCTGCAACACATTGAAACATTTTCATGCTGATCTGGGAGCTCGATTTTCGACTCAGCTGATCTGGGAGCTCGATTTTCGACTCAGCTGATCTGGGAGCTCGATTTTCGACTCAGCTGATCTGGGAACTCGATTTTCGACTCAGCTGATCTGGGAGCTCGATTTTCGACTCAGCTGATCTGAGAGCTCGATTTTCGACTCAGCTGATCTGGGAGCTCAATTTTCGACTCAGCTGATCTGGTAATATCAAACTGTAAAGTACCTACCTACCTAACAACTTCACTTCTGATGGTCATAATCATCATTGTGGCGACTTGGGACAAATTTCGTCGCATCAAATTTCGTGACGATTTTTTTTTTATGTGCCATATGAAAGACATGAAAATGTCAAAATGTCAAAATAGAAAGCTTCATCTTGAAATTTGATTACTGGTTACGCAGAAGGCAAAACTGTATACAAATCGAAGAAATGAACAGCGATCGCATTTTAGTCCGATAAAATTTGAATGGAGATTAGACCTCTTTTGCGATTCACACTCATGATTCTGTTTTATCGAAGGAAAACCTTCAAGTACTCGTAGGGACCGAACGGTTTGTCCTACAGAGCTCCGGGTGGTCTCAAAAATTTTTAAAAATTCAACACTATTTAAAATTGGTGAAAAAACGATACCTTTATTTCGAGAGTTTTCGAGCTAGGGCACTCTTGAAAATTTCAACCCTTAATTTTCACCCCTTAGAAGTGACCTACATCAATCAAAAGCTTCGCGGCACAACTAGACCCCAAATGGAGCCCATATACCAAATTTGAACCAAATCGGTCCAGTGTTGCTAAGAAAAGTGCCGCGGATGGCGGACGGGGGACGGCGGACGGACATTGCAAATTTGGATTCTACGCACCTTGAAACGTAAAGTGACAAAGTTTGAGGGGGGGGGTTATAAAATTTTTTTGCGATACGATCACATAGGCTTATTGTTAGAAATAATAAACCAAAAATCCAGAACACTGTACAATTCATCCTCAACTAGCATTTGTCTCACGTCTTTTCCTAATCGATTAGGTGGTAAAACTCGAATCCGATCGGGTAGTTGAAGAGGATTTGTACGAAGGGAGGTGGAGAGATGAGCCAGTGGAGGTCGTATGGCATTACGCGATCTAGTTTTCGTTGAAATCACACCCTCGGCGAAAGCTTTCTAGGTTGTTTTTCGTGAGAACCAACACATGAAATACATAGTGCCCAGCAATGGTGAAATCGATGAAGTATCTGAATATGGTGAAGTCGATCTTATATTAGACATTTTGTGCTGAATCCGAATAATGTCTATAATTATGATGGTAATATCCTCTCACACAACCTAAAGTCGCGTTTCTCGGCTGTTTTTGTCCTATTTTGGTTAATTATTTTCAATAATGAACCTTGGACCACCCATTGCTCTGTTGGATCAACCGTTACTCCTATTACGAGCTTAAAATTTGGACTAATATATTATGCGATTTTTCGTCAATTTTTGATTTCTGAAATCGTTCTTATAATACAGGGTGACCCACAAGAACCTTTCCATTGAAAAAACAGTGTAACTAAATTAATTTTTATTTATAAAGAAAATATAAGATATGCACATGTACAGGAGGATATGCCATTATTGTTATGTCGCAAAAATAATGTCTGGTAGGTGCCGCCCATCTTCTCTGATGCAAACTTCCAATCTCTCAAGAAAGCTGGTCCACACTCTCTCCAATGTCTCTTCGGTGATCATTTCCACTTCTCTCTGAATCGCAGCTTTTAATTCATCTAAAGAACGGGGTTTGGTACGATACACCCGATCCTTTAAGAACCCCCACAAGAAGAAATCGCAAGCGTTGAGATCAGGAGAACGAGGAGGCCAGGGCACATCTCCGAACCTGGAAATTACGCATGTATAAGATATAAGATATAATATATGATATATTATATCAGAAATTTTGTGCTGAATCCGAACAATGTCATAGTACCATAATGTCTGTAATTATGATGGTATTTTTCACTCAAAAAACCTAAAATCACGATTCTAGGCTGTTTTTGGCCCGTTTCGGTTTATTATTTCTAATAATGAACCCTATGAATCCAGCAAGAACAGTTCAACCACCTCAAAATTTGATGATTTAGGCAGACTTTCCTTAGTTACCATGGACCGATATTGATGAAAAAAATGAAATTTGGTGTATGGGCTCCATTTGGGTTAGTGTCAGTCACTTCTAAGGGGTGAAAAATGGGGGTTGTAATTTTCAAAACGTTGAAAATAAAAGTATTGAATTTTGATCAATTTAAAATAGTATTGAATTTATAGAATCGAATGAGACCACCCAGAGCTGTGTAGGACCAACCGTAGACTCTCTAACAGATCTTGAAGTTGGGATAAATGGAAAGCAGAAACACGATTGTGAATCGCAAATGAATATTCACTGACGTAAATATGTTCAAAATTCTGCAAATTCTGTAATTTCCGTTCAAAATTCTGCAAATGCAATTTTTTTTGCTCCTTAGCAACCGAGAATAAAAAAAAATGTTTTCAATGTGACGGCTTTTTTCACTGGTAGGTACTTTCTACCAATATAATATTGACCATGATCCGTGGAAAAGCAGTATTCTTTGTAAGTGATCTTCACTTACAGAAAAAATCAACCGTTTTGTAATAATTTGCAGCGTTTCTTCTAACAACTTCCAGAAGAATTCATCGTTTTCTCAACCTGAGAGTTACAAGCTAGAAAACTTTGGAAACGAAGATACTTAGCTGCTGTTTTTTTACTAATTCAAAATTTCCAAAAATTTCAAGAATTTTTTGACATCACCCAGAGCTCAGAAGGACTAACCGCTCGCTCATTAAGGTGAATTAATTAGGTTTCTGATTCCAAGAAGTTTTTTTCCATGATAGTGAATATTAAGAATCGAATGAAACCTCCCAGATGTTATTGTGGAATTTATCAGAACCCCCCCCCCCCCACTATCGAACCCAAACCTCTCCTCTGCTTCACACATCTACCTCTGCTCCTTAGAAGGTAGTTGGTTGGTTAATTTTACAAAAATCCGTTGTGTAATAATTTGCAGCGTTTTATCTTGGTATTTCTTGACCTACAGTTTATTAATACTGTAGGATCCCTTTCCATCCCGCGGACAATTCGAAGCTTTAGGTAAACTTAATTCATACTGGTAAATGTCCCTTAAATACCGTTCTAAGCTGAAAAAGTAAAGTAAAGGAAAGCATATTGTAAGAGCAATAATATTGTGATTATTATTTTTTTCAGTTTGTCAAAGTCATAGTAAATAACTCGTATTAAGAATAGAAACTTCAAGTTCCTAAGTAAGGTATTAGTAGTACATCGAAAAGCATAAGTATCTAAACTGCATGCAGATACATCTGTACATGGATATGTCTTATGATGGCAATTTAAATGATGAGCTCACTCAGCTGATCAATGACCACTCAGGCTCCTTCAGCACTCTCCATTGACCCGCCCTCTCAAATTTCAGGTTCCTGCGTTCAACAGGAGAGGACCCTGGAGCTCACTCAGCTGATCAGTGATCATCAACTTTGATGATGTATAGAAGTATGTATCGATTGACCCTGCCTCTCAAATTTCAGCTTCCTACGTTCAACAGCATCAGAAAAAAAAACGTTGCATTGTTTGTGTGTCGAAAATTTTGGAATGACCCCCAGAACTAAGACATATCCATGTCAAAACATAGCTAATTATTACACAAAGGTTTATTATAGTTGCAACGCATTTTGGTCAGCTAAAATTTGAACGGAGATTGGGCCTCTTTAGCGATTCCCACTCTTGTTTCTGATTTATTGTAAGTCCAACCCTTAATTTCCCTAGTGAGCGAACGGTTGGACCCACAGAGCTCCGAGTGGTCTCATTCGATTCCAAAAATTCAATGCTATTTTAAATGGATGAAAAAACAATTCCTTCATTACTTTCAGCCCTCATTTTTCACCCCTTAGAAATGATGACATCAACCAAAAGCTTCGCTGACCCCAAATGAAGCCCATATACCAAATTTCATTAAAATTGGCAAAATTTTCATTCAAGTTTTGGATTCTGCAAACCTTGAAACGTAAACTAACAAATTTTGATAGTGTAGGGATGAGTATCGTTACAAAAGTATCGATACTGTACCGTCTCCGTGTATCGATATCCAAAGTATCGTTGGACAAGAGTATCGATACTTTAGTGTCACAAACTATCCATATTATCCAATATTCTCAAGAAAAATAATGTTTTGAACAATGTTTATTCATTTTTCACTATCAAGAGTCCAAGCAGAGTGATTTTCTCCATGATTTTTTAACGTTATTTGTGCAACCAAGGAGTAATGACCCAAAAGCCTCTCTACCTTCTTCATTTTTTAGCCGTTATGTTGAATTTTCCGCGAGAACTGTATCGATATTCAATATTTAGAAATATCGGATGCACAGCATCAATATCCAAAAATATCGGATAGTGCAGTATCAATACTAAAATATCGATTATTGGTATTACGTATCGATATTTTGAAATATCGAATATCGATACCCATCCCTATGAAGGTGGGTAAAAAAAGTCCTTGGTCGATTCCATATTAAGTTCATTATTGAAAATAATTTAACCAAAATGGTTCCTTCTTGTGCCAAAATTTCCAAAATTCCACGTTTTCTAGATCTTTTTTGACTCTCAGGTTATTGAAACTATCGGATCCCTTTCCATTCCGCAGACATTTTGATGCTTTTTGTATTTTTGTAACCTTACTGGTAAATGTCTCATACTTACCGCTTAAAGACGAAATATTGTTCTTTCCAGTCCCAATGTCGGCAAAAATTTCTCGTTTTTCGAGAGTTATTGGGCTCCTGTTGGCCTAAAATTTGAACTTTTGAACTTCAAAATCACGAATTCCGTGAAACTCGCCGGTTTAATAATTCGCACGTGTCATCATTTCGAGGTGGTGCCTTCTAGTTATTTACACTCAAAATACGGTACCGACCGGTGAAATCGTCTGGAGGGCGTGAAACGGGGCCTCGACTGATCCCGTCACGAAGATCGTTAGCTCGGCAGTCGATCCTCGTTCATCACCGTAGACAATAGCGTCGGCCTGTACGGTGTATATCGTATACACATCGTATATACGGCCGATCACACATACATCAACCGCTAGTTGGTGGAGGCGCGCGAGTGTGGGTGAGGACAGAACGCCTCGTTAGAGAGCTCTAGTTATCAGAGGCGGAATATTCTGGGGGAATTTTCGACTTATTTATTGTACATCAAAAGTGGAGTGAAATCCCGCCAACCGAATATTGCTTCCGAGTCCACCAAGTAGCGGAAGCTTCATTTTCACTTTTCAAGTTGAAAAAAATTATTCTTTAAAATCAAAATTTCCGCTCGCGTTTTACGTTTCAATTCTTGATTTTTTTTTTCAAAATTTCCTGAACAATTTTGGTTTTTAGTCTGTGTGTCTGTCATGACATCCTTGTAACGGGCAAAACTGTTGCAATTTACAGTCCGTTGGGTCGTGAATGGTCCCTTATGAATTCCATCGTACCGGATCATCTAATTTGCAGGGAAGGTGGTTCTTGGTGATTAATGTTGTGATTATTCTGTATAGTTATTTTATGGATACGAGTGGGCTATCTGCTGTTTATCAAAATTTGACACCTCTCTCAATTGTAGTCAGGACTGTCCTGACCAAAACCGGACACGTCTCTCAACTGTCTAGCTCTAATGTAGACACATCTCCAAGTGTTCGCCAGGACTGTCCTACTCAAAACGGGACGACTCTGAATTGTCGCTGGAACTGGTCTATTCAAAACTGGATACCTCTCCAAATTTCAGTCAGGACTGTTCTGCTCAAAATGTAACACCTCTCTCAATTGTAATTAGGACTGTCCTGCTCAAAATTGGACAAATCTTCATATTGTAGCTGCACTTGTTTATCAAAGATTGACACCTCTCTCAGTTGTAGTCAGGACTGTCCTGAGCAAAACCGGACACGTCTCTCAACTGTCTAGCTCTAATGTAGACACATCTCCAAGTGTTCGCCAGGACTGTCCTACTCAAAACGGGACGACTCTGAATTATCGCCAGAACATTCATATTCAAAACCGGATACCTCTCCAAATTTCAGTCAGGACTGTTCTGCTCGAAAGGTAACACCTCTCTCAATTGTAATCAGGACTGTCATACTCAAAATTGGACACCTCCATATTTTAGTTAGGAGTATCCCACTCAAGACGAGACGAATCGCAATTGTCGCTGGAACTGGTCTATTCAAAATTAGATATCTCTCTCAATTGTAGTCAGGACTGTCCTACTCAAAATTGGACACACCTCCATATTTTAGTTAGGAGTGTCCTACTCAAAACGGGACGAATCGCAATTGTCGCTCAAACTTGCCTATTCAAAATTTGACACCCCTCTCAATTGTAGTCAGGACTGTATTGCTCAAAATTGGACACCTCCATATTTTGGTTAGGAGTGTCCTACTCAAAACGGGACGAATCGCAATTGCCACTGGAACTTGCCTATTCAAAATTTGACACCTCTCTCAATTGTAGTCAGGACTGTCCTACTCAAAATTGGACACACCTCCATATTTTAGTTAGGAGTGTCCTACTCAAAACGGGACGAATCGCAATTGTCGCTCAAACTTGCCTATTCAAAACTGGACCCCTCTTCAAATTGTAGTCAGGACTGTCCTGCTCAAAATTAGACACCTCTCTCAATTGTAATCGGGATTGTCATGATCGAAACCGAAAACCTCTCTCAATTGTTGGAGGGGCAAGTCTAGCTCAAATCAAGTCACATCTCCAAATTGTAGCCTGGATTGTCCTCTTCCATACCGGACACCTCTCCCAATTGTAGTCAGGAGTGCCCAGAGCAAAACGAGACATATCTCAAATGTAATCGGGACTGTCCTTATCAAAACCGGACACGTCTCTCAATTGTTGGCGGGACTGTATTGTTGTAAATTGGACAAATCTCGACATTGTAGTCATAACTATCCTCCTCAAAACCGAAAACCTCTCTCTAATGTAGCGGGGAGTGTCCTCTCAAAACGGGACCACTATCTCAATTGTCACCAGAACTGACCTATTCACAATCGGACACCTCTCCAAATTTTAGTCTGAACTGTCCTCAAAACCGAAAACCTCTCTCTAATGGAGGGTTCAGGGAGTGTCCTACTCAAAATGGACAACTCTCTGAATTGTCGCCAGAACTGGCCTATTCAAAACCGGATACCGTTGTCAATTGTAGTCAGAACTGTCCAGCTAAAATTTGGACACTTTTCTCCATTGTAGTCAGGAGTGCCACGAGCAATACCGGACACATCTCAATTGTAATCAGGACTGTCCTATACAAAACCGGACACCTCTCCAAATTGTAGTCAAGAGTGCCCAGAGCTAAACGAGACTATCTCAATTGTAGTCAGGACTGTCCTGCTCAAAATTGAACACCTCTCCCTATTGTAGTTAGGAGTGTCCTATCCAAAACGGGACGGCTCTCGATTGTTGCTGGAACTTGTCTATTCAAAACCAGACACCTTCCTTAATTGTAGTCAGGACTGTCCTGCTCAAAATTGGACACATCTCCCTATTTTAGCGGGGAGTGTCCTACTCAAAACGGGACGACTCTCAATTGTTGCCGTAACTGGCCTACACAAACTATCGCACCCCCATAGGAGTCTGTGGAAAGAGAGCACTCCGCTGCTACGCTCGCCTCGAGGTCCGCCTTCCGTCTGCGGCTATTTCCGTCCCGCTCGTCCTCCCGCATCAACCGGTCCTCCCGCCGAGACTGTCCCGAAGGAGGAATGCAAGGGGGCACTCGCCCTCTCGCTTCCACACCCTCGTTCTCTCATTTCCCGTCTCTCTTTCGACCCTCCTCCTCGTTATTCACTCCCTCCGTATAAACGTTTGTCCCCCGGTAACCCCTCCACCGCCCTCCTCAGCAGGAACAACGAAACCGCCTCGTACTTGACGCCTCGAGGTGTCCGAGATCGCTCCACCTTCCACCTTCGCCCCGCATTTCTAGCACGTAGCCGATCTCCCCCTCCTCCTCCTCCTAGTCTTCTTCTTCTATCCTCCTCCTCCTCCTCCTCCTCATCTTCTATCCTCCTCCCTCATGACCGCTCCCTTTCTTCTATCACGCACGTCCCACCTCCACCAGATCACCCCCCTCCCCTCCTCCAGTAAGTACTCAAATTTCGAATTTTTTTTCGGATTTTGCAAAAATGTTGAGATAAAACAAGTTCACAATGAAATTAAAAAATTTAATAACATAATTTATTCTAAAACTAATTTGGACCAGTTTGAATAGAATTTCTAAAAACATCATATCTAATGAAAGAATTGTTTTTATGGAGTTCTTATTGAAGATCTATCTGTGATAAAAATAATAAATAATGTTTATTGTTATTATTGAAAAAAACGCCGCAAATTATTACGCTACGGTTTTGTCCATTTACTGACATATCATGATAGTTAGGTCCTTACTATTGGTAATTCCTGTTTCAACTCTTAATGGCCGTTTTCTGTTTGTCTTGCAATGTCAACTTTCCCCTGAACCTCAAGCGAAACAACGACTCAAGTTGTAGTGACACACACACATAAATATAACACATGTAGCATTTACAGATTTATTTCAACCTTTTACAAATTCAATTCAATTCTCCGCCAGTTTAACTCATTCCAACCCTTCTACTGCTCTCATGAGAAAAAAAATCGTAAATAGCGATATAGAGCGGCTAATCAGAAAGTTATCGCTCTTAAGGGCATGCAGACATACGCGATTTTCGGCATTGCACACAGAAGCGATTTTGACCATACAGTAGACATTGAATTGGCAAGGCGCTGAGGTCACGTAGGTAGGTACTACGTATGTACCTAATTTTTTAGGACGTCCCACAGTAAGACTTGGGCGTCCTTATGCGATCGATCTGGGGTGAAGGAGGACAACACTCAACAGAAAAAAAAATAATCACGCACTAATCCGTTTTAGACCATTTTGAATCCAAATCCGCGAAAAAAAAACCATAGGTGAATGTCTGTGTGTGTGTGTATGTGTGTGTGTGTGACAAAATCTTGTGTCGTCTGCACAGGCCTTAGTTCTCAACCGATTTTCCTGGTTCTTTTTTTGTTCGACGCGGAAATCTATCTAGTTGTGCACTACGGCGCCGGAATTTCGAATTATGAATTTTAAGGGGGGGAGGGGGGGGTTGATGCTCAAAAAAGAGCGTATGCGGGCATAATCTTGTAAACTCTGCCCAGGCCTCAACTCCCAACCAATTTGCGAGTTTTTTTTTGTCTGACTCAGAAATCTTCCAAATTGCACATTATTTCACCAGAGTATCAAAATTCACAAGAGGAGGGGGTGAGTGGGGGGATAATATTCACGAAATATCCGATTTCCCAATATTTCGGTTCTTTTACTGTTTACTAATTGTATCCAAGCTTTGAAATTGTGAAAAAATTCTCATCAAACCTCCGGATTTTCATGAATTATTCTCTGTACCATCGTGGAACTAATAGTGGTGCCACCATGGTGCCAGAACACAATAAATCGCTTATTTCGTTTTTTTTATTTTTATTTTATTAACTTGAATACGGAAATGAACTTCGACGGACTGCCTACCAAAACCAATAGAAACAACGAACAAAACTTTACGAAGTATTATCGCTTTGGTGCCGGACTGGCACCATTGGCGGGGGGGGGGGGGGGTCGAATTTGCATGTTGGGTGTTTTTGGGTGATCGTGGATTTCAAAATGCTCTTCAAATGTGCGGCTCGGATAATGGTGAGAGGGGGGGTCACTATTTGTTGCCTAAAATGCTTAATAAATTACATCGAGTGAACAGTTTTTTCGCTTACCAACTGCTATTAATTGATCTAATGCTTATCCAATGGGACGTCCCCTGGAATGCATGCATTACTAAACATTATGTTTTCATTAAACTTTATTTTCTATCCTATTCTTTGTATCTATGTTGTGTATTTTTGATTGCCAAATAAACAAACAAATAATTTTCCTTGAAAATTCGCTGAAAGTTGGCAGTCTTGAACTTCACAAGGTTAGCCAACAGTTGATTATAATTTTGACCTGTTCGCACTACCCCCCCCCCCCCCCACCCAACAACCACTTTATGAAGGTATTCCTCCCTCAACACCCAACCCCTTTATCAGGAACAACAGCAGGTAGAGATAACAATAATTGCGGTCGACTCGGTGAGGTTCATGTTTCCATTGTCCCCACCAGATGCCTCAGTAAACCCTCCAACTCATTCACCTGCCCTTCAGAATTTAATGGGAACATTCAGGGGGGGTCGAAACCAACTTGTCAGCCCTTCGCCTCCTTTTCATAACATCTCCAGTAACACCTACCAGATAACATTGTTTTGTCTTTTCCCTTCCATCTCGCGACAAACAAAACGAAAGAGCCGACTTCATTTCGAGTCGAGAATGAGATCATCCTAGTTTATCAACTCTCACAGCTACGATTCAGAGCGAAATCACAGTAATTGACGACAACTCAAAGACATACCTAGTTTTAATCATTGTCTATGCTACCGGCATAGTGTAAAATCAGGGATTGTCTAAAGTTCCAGGCAATCTTTCAGTTTTTCAATTCCCTAGACTGATGCACTAATGAATTTCGAAAATCCTTGGAAATTTCAAATTTAGGTACAACTTTTAAAGTTTGAGCGCCTGCAGTTGAGGAGTGCAGGAGGGAATCTATTCCCTTGAAAATCGAGGGTGAACATTCCGTTTAATTTCAAAAGGTACTATGTCCAGCACAATGGCGGTCTCTTATACGTTTTGTTTCAAAAAGTACTTTACCTATCCACTTCGTATCTTTTCAAAAAGTACTTTATCCACTTCATTTGATTTCAAAAAGTACTTTATCCACTTCGTTTGATTTCAAAAAGTCCATTCATGCAGCATGAATTAATGAGCGAATTTTCAAAGAAATCTTTCAGTTGTAGGTTTGGTCAAGAAAAGAAACAATGGTGTTGCAATTTCTTTTTAAAAGTTTTTTTTTACAAGATTCTTGGTTTTTTCGATTTTCAGTATACCAAACCAACATACTGTAGGTACTGGGTATGCTTTGAAGATCTTAGGAGTCCTTATTCATGTTTTACTCGTCTCTACGAACTCATAGAGTACCCACACGGCTACTGCATTTCTGGGTACAACGAATATACGCACATATTTATTATATATATAAATAGATACATACCTTTCTTAATTTTGGACAATTTTTATTTTTGCAAAACGCATTGGTATCAGAAATTTTGTGCTGAATCCGAATATACCATATATTACTATGATTGTGAAGGTAATAACCACAAAAAACGGGAAAACCGCGTTTTTTGTTTTTGAAATTCGGACCACTTTGGATTGTCCAAAATTTCTGGCTAACGGACTTGACCTATCGTTTGTTGTTACGAACATTTTGGTGAAAAGTAAAAAAAAATTTCTACATAATTACTCAAGTTATTGTGCGGAGTGACACACACATGATTTCTGAAAAAACTTCAGGGATCGTTTCAGAATGTTCCAAAACGGATTTCAGTTTATAAAATTTTCGAAAAAGTCCATTCTAAAAATTTTGAGGCCATTGCAATAGCTTCATTTTCCTTGAAAATTCGCTAAAAGTACTAAACGCCACGTTTTGTTCCAAAAAGTACTATATCCATAAATATGAAATTTCAAATCTCTTTCAAAATTATTTTAAACTTTGAACTAATTTACCTTTTTATTCCAAAAATGTTTTTTATAATTTAGAAATAGAAAAAACAAAAATGAATCATTGGTCTATAGCTTGATTTTCAGGTCTTTTTCTCTTGTTTGACCAAAATGGATATACCTAGTACCTTTTTGACCGACTTCAACGCGCCGAAGGCGCGCGAAAGAGGAGGTACTCAATTCGGGTTGTCGTGGGACGACGATTTTTTTTTTTTTTTTTTTTGGGATCAAACTCCCCAATCCTTAACTTATTTTCACCTTGAGTTTTCCACGACAAGGACCTGGAGGGCTGAAATTATTCCTTGTAGGGCCATCCTGATGCCAACCTACTTGATCATGGAATATGATCAAAGCTTCATCAGAATGGGGGGTGCGCCTGATTTAAAAAAAAAAAATAATCGAAAGTAGACCTCACCCTGAGAATTTTGACACGAGCCGTTTTCTTTTCGGATGAGTAGATCTTTTTCTATGGTTTTTCAAAGTTTCGAATGTTTATGACGTCACGCACCCCTCCCGCCTGGGTGTGACCCCCCAGCCCACTGTGACGTCATAAACATTCGAAATTTTGAAAAATCATAGAAAAAGGTCTTCTCTCGCTAGAAGGTCGCGGTTGGTGTCAAAATTCTCAGCGTGAGGTCTAATTTAGTTTAAAAATAACAATAAACAGTTTTTCCGGCCTATGCGCACACCCCATTTATGCATCCTCCATATTGAAAATCAAAATTTCCACTCGCGTTTTTGCGTTTCAGAGGTGATTTCGATGACATTTTCAGGATTAATTCTGTTCTGGCCTCGAGATGGCGCCCTATAAAATTGTGTCGAATATCGATTGAATAATAGCCGTGATTGTGCTTGAACATTCAATTTTTCTGGGTCCAGCTTGGAGCTGGGTACAAATATTTTTGATTCCCTGACTTTTTTTTTTACTCCCAATTGTATTCAAAATTTGGCCCCTTTAATACAGGAAAATGATGATACGTAGTGTAATAACTTGCGAGGTTTCACACTATTTTTTTTCAATCGGTGATCCGTAGAATATGAAAAGCCCGGGAATCGAAACGTGATCTGCCTCGGACTGGAAACAAGCCTAATCAAAGAGACAGGGCGGCCCGAGACTTGAATAGCCAAGTAACATCTCCGCGGGAGCCCGAAAACGTGAGGGACAAGTTAAATCGATCTTCGCGATTCGATACATCGTGAACAAGATTCGGATAATCGGTCCCGATTTCCATATTGATAATTCGGCAGTCAACAACGGGAACTGTACCCTCCACGACATCGATTTCAACTAGAGTGACCTCTGAAGGGAGCCGAATGGGAAATTTTCAAAAACTTTTTTTGTAATTTATTTTGGCATTACATTTTGTATACAGCCGTACATACAGGTTATACTAGAATCATTACTAGATTTTTACATTACTAATTGAGTACATTATTTTATAGATTGATATCACACTTTAATAAAACATTTAAAATTTCGTTATAAATCAAAATATTCTGCGACGATAGTATAGACTTGTAGTTCGAATTCTGCGACCCCGGTGAATAAGTGGTCAAGTCAAATTTGCCCATTTTACAGGGGAGCATTATTAAAATTTGAACCTTCACCTAAAATTCCGGATTTTGTCGTAGAAGGTTGAAATTTGGAATGAATGATGTAGTCGTTCATCCCAAATTTCAACCTTCTACGACAAAATTCGGGTTTTAGGTGAAGGTTCAAATTTTAATAATGCTCGCCTGTAAAATGGGCAAATTTGACTTGACCACTTATTCACCGGGGTCGCAGAATTAATGTTTGTCTTTGTCAACAATTCACTAAATAAAATCACTCTTTCCCTTTCGTATTCTTGGCATTCCATCAACAAGTGCTCCAAAGTTCCATAGGGGTGTCCACATTTTCGGCATTGCGGGGATTCTCTTTCTCCGATTTTGTGAAGATAGGCGTCACAGACACCGTGATTGACTCTCAGTCGAAATATCGACCGGCAAAGTGATTTCCAGGTTTTTGTTTTTTTATACCAAGGGTGAAGCGGGGGTTGAGGTTGTATTTGTTTGTAGGCATGACCATTGCTTGAGTTCGTATAATACTCCCTCCATTTTTCATAATAAACTTTTCTTAGCATGGGTATTAATTCTTCAACCATTGTTGGTCCATCCATTACCACTCCTGCAAATGATCCCTCTTTCGCCATTTTATCAACTTGCTCATTCGGAATCAGTCCAGAATGAGATTTCACCCAGATAAATATTATTCTCCTGTTGTTGTCTTTGCAGGACCTACGCAATCGTAGTAATTGAACTAATAGCGCATTCTTTGCTCTCCGGATGTTACAAGATTCAAGAATTTGCAAAGTGCTTAGGGAATCAGTGCATATTAGGTGAGGTCCGATGTTGGTGCTACGGTGACTTGTATATTCGATGGCTTTAATTATTGCATTGACTTTGGCATTGAAGGATGTTGGTGTGTTCGGTAGCTTGAATTTCTCATTGTAACCCGAAATAACATCATAGAATGCACATTCTGTTGAAGTACCTGATTTTGATCCATTAGTAAAGATGAGCTCAACCCCAGGCCACCGGGTATTCACGAAAACATAGAATTTTTCATATATGTGCCTCTCTTCTCGAGTCCCATAGGTAAATGGATGAATTTCCACGGATAGTCAATTCTTCATACATCAGTATAAACGGACAAAGTTTATTGGTGCAGTGAAGGTGAAAAACTATAAAATGTGGAATGTGGGGAAAATTGTGTACAGAGTGCCAAATTTATCAATCTACTCCACCATAAAACAACAATCAGGTTGATATGCCTATCTATTCAGTATAGGTACCAAAAGAGGGATCTGGATGAATCGTTCAGTATTGCAGTCCCTACTGGAGGACAAACTCAGTCGGAGAAAATCATCTTTCAGGATGGAAATATTTCTAAATTCAAGACTCATTTAGAATATTCAAAATTGGATTTGCATGAAAGAATTTCTCAAAATTCCATTCTAAAATTTTGAAATTTCCCCCTTGAATTAGAGTTGCACTTCGGAATGACCGTAGGAAAATGTTTTACGATTGGAATTGGTTCATTGGGTGTCTCTTAATAGTATCCTAGTTTTGCCAAAAAACCTCGACATTTTTCGAGTTTTATTGATTTTTTGTTTATAATTTCGAAACAGCGCATCCAAGCGTTTTAACCACGTATGACAAATAGAAGCCTATTAAAGTTTGCGTCAAATGGGGGGAGGGCGCCCCCATTAAAATTTTTTTTAAAATTTTTAATCGAAAGTAGACCTCATCCCGAGAATTTTGACACCAGCCGTTCTCAACGACAAAGCGATGAAGAAGACCATAAATGACAAGTTATGGTTATTAAGGATTTAACGTTGGCGCATGCGCAGGGGCTACTAATGATCTGTTCACGATGACATTGGTGAGAGACCGTCTTTTGTCCCGAGCACACAATCAGTGAACATTCATTCGGTGATTAATTATTCTCATAGGGAGCGAACGATTGGTCCCACACAGCTCTGGATGGGTTTCAAAAACCACAACCATTAGCTTCGGGGCACAACTACAACTATCAAATGGAGCTTACCAAACGGCAAACAACCAAATGACAACCTGTACGATGACTGGATAGACTTTTTTTAAAATTAGATTTTGGATTTTGTGAACCTTGAGAAGTAAACCCTTCAAATTATGGAGGCGGATTACCAAGGTAGCCGAAGCATTCTTTTCATTTTTCAAGGTTGAAAATTTCAACCTTTTTTTATTTATCAAAAATATTCTCCAAAATCAAAATTTCCAACTTGCGTTTTACGTTTTAGGCCTCCCTGAACAATTTTAGTCCCGTGTCTTTCTGCCTGTATTTTCTGGGATTGTAGGTATGAGGAAGTTATCTGCCACAATATCTTGGCAGACTTTTTTTCTTGCTCGAATAAAATTGCATTAGGTGGGTAAATGGTTTTGAAAATGGCCAGTTTTGAAATCAGGCCTCAAATTAAAATTATTCATTCAAAAAAGAATCATTTGAAAGATAAAGTTCTTACCAGTTGGCGCAGGAAAGTTCATTTTGGTCATAAAAAAGTGACGGAGAAAAAATTAAATATGGCGTTCTGTTCCTATTGAAATGGGCTTTGTGTGCATTTACCCCATTAATGCAACTCAAGTTTTTATGGGTTTTGCTGGCCATTTCAGTATTTGCCCCGATTATTGGGGCAAATGCGGAAGTCGGTCGGAATTTAACCCTTAACGCGCATGGTGCTTCCAAATCCTCCCTCGCGCCAGGTGAGTATGGTATACTCACCCATCACGATTTCCGTAATTTCAAGCGTTTAAACCACTTTTCACGCCTCGTTTTTTAATCGTTTGACTTACATTCAATAAACTGTATACGGGCATAAATAAAAACGCAAAACCAGCATATAGCAGCCTATAGCATACTCTACTTGTATATAACTTGTAACTCATTATTTTCGTGGAAATAGTTTCGTTCTACTCAACTCCGTTTTCATTCACCATTGCTGGAGTAGGAATAAAAAGTATCTTGGTGAAAAAAATATTGAATAATTCACAGCCTTGGCTAATTTTTTCAAACTCAACGAGAAGACTAGTGTTATTTTTAACTGCAAGACTAGAAAACGAAAAAAAAAAAAAATTTCGAAGAAATTTTTTTCAGTTTCGAAAGTTGCTGTGCCTAGTAGGTACCTACCAGTCTTTATAACGTATAGTTTATAGGGAGTTATCTTGTTCCCTGTTAACAATTTATACATGTTTTTCGAGAACACTGAAGACAAATAGGATAGTAGTAGAAAGTGGGGGCTTTCAGAACAGATGGATATTAGCTATGTGGATATTAGCGGTTTAAAGGGTTGAGAGGAGTCTGTTGATTTTTCTTTCTCGAGCGAGTTCATTGCAACCCGAGACACAGTGCAGCGTCGTCTTACGTCTAGATAATATTCATCCTTGGGGAGAGATAACTACTAAACGTTCAGAATGAAATTCCCGCCACATATCAGCGTTCTTTATTACGACGCGAAAAAATAGGTAGCAGGTATTGCTAATATCTGTAGTAATAGGTACAGTAGGTGTAGTACAATATCTATAGTAATAGGTGTTGAAGAACTTCAATTTAATTTTTTTTCTTATAAGTTACATACCAACATACCTGCCTATAAATTAGATACTTTCTGTGAGATTATTCCGTTTTTCAAACCCTATATTTATTAAATTTAATAAATTGATTAAATTTAGTTATTATTATTATTATATTTATTGATAGTTGATATTGGTGTGTTATCACCACTGTGGTCTGCAAGAGGGGACAGATATTGAAGTGTTGTTCCTACACAGGAAAACAAAAGCGAGTCAATTATTAATATTTTTTTATTGATCGATTTATAAAACTTGCACAGTAACATTTACAGAAACCATAACATTTACATCTGTTACAAGCATTTCCATCGACGTGTGTTCTCGGTTGAATGAAGCACTTGAGTTCACAACAATATCTTGGTGTGTAAGTGGGATCCAACACATGTCTTATATATGGACAGCTAGGATTCCAGCGTTCATGGTCCGCAAAAGGATCGTCCATTGGGTTCCAACTGTGGAGTTTTAAGTTGCAAAATGGGCAGATGACCAGATCATTTCGTTCATTTAGATGTTTGTTAATGTAAGCCTGCCTAAGATATATGAATCCAGCTTCCGCCATCTTCATCATTGACTTGGTATTGAAAGGTGAGTTCTCGAAGGTCTCCATTCGAACTTGTATTGAATTGAAAATCGTTTGTGGAATTTCCATTTTCTGGCTTGTTGCTTCCATTCTACTAAGATTTTCTCGAGTAATAGCCTGCAGTTCTGCCTTTGGAGTAATGGTTGCTTGGTCGCAACTACTACTACTACTACTACTATTGAAATTATTGCCATAACTACTGTGGGACTGAACAGTGCTACCACCACTCTCAATGTAGCCATTCTCGTTTGTTTCTCTTTCTTCCTCAGATCCAATGCATGATATCTGTTTAAGGAAAGTGCAGGTTCTGGATTTTACTTTTTTCCTCGCATAGTTATTCATAACTGAAGTATACAGGTAGCTTATCGATTAATTTTTATGATAAATTCCAAGACTAGTGAGGATAGTTGTGCCCCAGTTTCGCCTTCTTATATCCAATCCTCCTCTCGAACTAATGGATAATTATGTTGGTTGAACGATTATTTTAATTCGATGAATACCAAACTTAACACTAAATTCTAACCCCTTCCCCCACCAACCTTTTTTTTAATTTCTAGACACTGCTTAACATGGATTAATCCATTGTTGGAAATGTTCTCTGAATACGTTTTAGTTTATGATAAGTCTCATCAAATTCCTTCAAATCATAAACTCGACTCAAAGAAATCTTGACACTGATGGCTTGTGATGTTATTTGTTTCTGAATGAACGAGTTGGATGTTCCATTCAATCTACTAATCATAAAATTAAGGTATCTTAATTTTATCACACACTCAAAATAGCGATGAGATCTCACTTCACTGAACATACACCAAATGGGCTCATTGACAAAAACTTGATACCATGGATCACTTCTAAGAATCTCCAAAGCTTCCATATCGACAAACAATGTACTTATGTTCCAAGTCACACACTTCCAATGTATTTTATAAAAACTTTTTTTTTTCTGTAATTAAAATTTTTAAAAAAGTACCAATAGGTACCTATTAATTTTTTCTATTCAAAGCCATAATAATTATTATTATAGGCATGTAAACAATATTGCTATTTGAGAGATAACACCAGAGTAAAAATAGGGATGTGGAAAAGAAAAATTTTTTAAATCAATAAAAAGTACTTAAGAAACTTTATTTAAACATGAACAATTTTTTAAAAATTGATTGATTTCCATTGTTTTATTAATTTTTTTTTATATACATCGAGATGAGTTTAAATTTGAGCTAACTTCCTCTTGACCACATGTTGCACGATAATCACAAAGACATGAATGTTGGGCCCGACATTCTTACAATGTGAGTAGAGTGATACATGTGTTTGAACAGTATGGAAGACAACTCATTACATAAAAAAAGTTATATATATATATTATAGTAATATACTGAACAATAAATTGCAAATAAGGTGTACAATAGTTTTCATTATAATACAGTGTTCCTTTAGAAATATTGGAACAAACGAAAGGAGATATCTATACCAAACATATTATAATAATTGCATATAATTATAATTATTATTTAGAGGTTAATGTGGGGTTATATCCATACGGTCTGGTATTGATTCTGTTTTCCATAATCACTCTTTTGTCATCTTTAAAGGTTAAAGATTTCTTGCAAATATTCATCGTAAAAACATTATGAAATTTGGATTCAAATTTTCTAAAATTTGTATAAATATCTTCTTTTGTTGTGAGACAATGTAAATAATCCTTAAAGTCCAATGCTGCAACTGCCGTTTTATTAACACCTTTTGCCTTTTTCCTTACACATTCACCAAATTTGAGGGCGTACAACTTTGGCCTTAATCCTACAAATTCTTTTATTGGAGTTGACTGTGTCTCGTCTTTCAGTTTACCAATCACTTTTTTATTTTCACAAGAATAAAGAGTGTGAAGAGGTGGATAGTCACTGAAATCAAAAATATGTGACAATGATTCTAATTCTTTATAAAGATTGTTTGATCTGACCTCCCACACAAAAGAGTCCGTATCCTGATAACAAATATTCAGTGAGTCTCCTCCAAATTTTTTTAGCATCTGGTTGTAGTGCAAATCGTACATGAGGGTTTTTGATATCTCCAAAATTGTGAACCCCACATAAATTGGTTTGTTAAATACAATTTTTTCATGAGCTAACCGAACTGCAATCAGATTGTCGTCATAAATAGTTCTATCTAGAAAATTTGGCTTTCTTGCCAATGCAAGGAGTTTACTTTCAGAAGTGACTAATTTTAGATTTATTCTATTTCGGACACATTCCATTGTTTTACCAAACACAGCATTATTTAAAAGTTTAAAAAAATCTTTTTCAAACTCATTCGTGGCTATTTTCCTTAACTCTGTATTCAAGTTAATATATGTAGACAACCATTTACTCTGTCTAAATTGTAAAATTCTATTAATTCTCGTCAAAACAAGTCCAGCTTTAAGGGCTTGCTGTAACACTGTTATATGAACAACATAATTTATCTTATCCTCAAAATCCAACAATAGTTTTTCTACTTTTGCACCTGGAGGTTTCTTACGCTCTGGTAAGAAAGGGAAGTCTGAATGTTTATCATGTAAATGTCTTGGGTAATGAACATTAACATCTAAAATATAACCATATTCTCCTGCAGTTTCAATTTCCAGTACATTGAAATTCTCAATATTAGTGAGCCACACAAACGCTCCGTAGGGTAAACTTTGACTCATTGCCCAACCATAAAGGTTATTAACATCCCCATAAAATATGTATGAACTATCCTTATGAGGGTTATACGTTTCAGGTAAGTGAATATTGTTGGCTATGGCATGACGTTTGACGCATTGTGTGATTCCACCTCGAATTCCTGATTCAACGAATTGTAGCATGTCAACATCTGTTAAAATTTGCAAGCGTATTTTTGATACTTTCAACGCAGCTTTGAAACTCAGACCTGGGGATGTGAAAAACCATGCGCTGTCTAATTGGAAACGATCATAGCAGAGCTTTCTGAACTTTTCAAATACTTCACAAAGAAGGATTATATCTGTTTTCAAATATAGAAGTGTGTACTGTTCGAGATTTTGTGTATTGAAAGCCTTCCAAACCTTCTGAGCATGCTGATAGTCACTATCACTAATTGGTTTATTAGTTAATTTATTGAAGAATTTATCTTGAGATGGTAGACTTGTTTCTTTCAAAACTGAAAAATCGGTAATATGTTGATAGCAATATACACCTTTTCTTAGTAATAAACTTCTCAAATTTTGATCAGGGAAATTCTTCTCCATTTCTGGAAACTCCTTACAGGTTCCCACCAACTTCTCCAGAGAAGCTGGCAAGAATCTAAAAGAGTCCAAAAATCTACACCACAATTTACACCCTTCAAAACGAATTGAGAAACTAATAAATTTTTCCTCTGTTTGAGGAATAACCTCAATATCTAAATTGAATGAATTTAACTCTTTGAGGAGGTGGTGCGAGTCGTAGGAACTCAGATTATGGAAATAGATGCCCAAAAAGCTTGTTTTTTTCAATTTTTCCAAATTACAGTAACTACAGCATGTAAACCTGTATAACCCACTTAAATGATCATGATCCATACATTTTTGATATTTTTTTCCATCAAATTTGACCCCACACAACTCGCAATGTGTTGTTCTATCATGCTTTAGTTTTTGATCCTCAGATATTGAGCATGGAACATTAATCTCATAACATTTCTCAATTTTCAACACTAATTCTCTAATTTTAGCCAAAAATTTTACGATGCAGTTTTCATGTGAGAACAATACTGTTTCATCCGGAATCAAGTTTGGATAATATGATTTCAAATGATATCCCACACACATTGGAACATGTTGCTCCTCGCGTAAGGATTTTGGACCTCTAGTATCTACCACCTCAGAGATCGTAGGAAGGTTTGAATTTAAAGGCTTCAGTATACATTCCAGGTCAGCATATACTACAAAACCAACTTTGGTCATGAATTGATAATCGTCAAACTCGATGTACGGTTTTTCAGGAAATTCATACCTACATGGCTTGAATTTGTTGCAAAATAATTTATGTTCATCGAGTCGCTCTTCGGCCGTTTTACCGAATTTAGAAACCCTCGATGAACGGAAAGTTTTGAAGCAATTTCTACACATAAGAATAGAATTCTTGGGAGCTTTATATAACTGTGTGTTAACGAGAGCTGGTAGATTGGATATGTAACAGTAATGAGAGTGTGAACCATTATCTACATAGAGCAAATCAATTACTGGGAATCCTAGATTTACTTTTTTGGAAACTTCAAGCGGGTAGATTTTGGCATCTACAATTTTACCATCTGAAATTTTACTGTCTAAGGCATATATATTTATACTAACATTATTATGCTTTTCAAACCATCTAACATCTCTAATACTGGCCGGGAATTTTACTCCCTCGAATGTGAATGGATGATCCAAATTAGTATATTTGGATACACGGTGTAAGTTTTTGGCATCATTATTACTAGCGGATTTTAGGAACCAGCTCAAAATTGCATATTTAAAACAATAGTTGTCCCTATTTCGTACATTGATTATAGCCCTTGAAAATTGAAATTGGTGAGGAATAGTGAAAAAACATCTTGCAGTGAGTGGTGCATACTTAGTTACTCTAATTAAAATTCCATCGATGGACTTCAATGCCCAACCAGACCCCTTTAATTCAAAATCATCAATTTCTGCTATAATCCTCTCGAAACATTGCATTAAATACACATCCAGATCTGAAGTTGTTGACAAGTTCTCATTTTTCGTCTTAAAATTTGCATTAATTAACTCTTCATCCATTTCACGATCATCATCCCCTCCCTTGAGCTTGATTTTGGAAAATGTACACTCCAAAAGTAAATTCACTTTAATATTCTTCCATTCTGGTAAATACTCATTCAATACCCCCAATAAATGATTTTGAGTACTAAGCAAGAAACTTTCTGGTAAATTGAAACGGTTTAGATTTTGGAAATAAATATCAACTGCAGAACTGCCTACTTTTGCAATAACTTTTCCATTCTCCAATGGTACGGTATACAATCTTTTCAATTTTTGTGCCCCATATACTGACTCTACTCCATCGTGCTTTCGTTTTTCTACATTATGCTCGCTTGTTGTTAGTGGTGCTGGATGAGTAACACTATGGCTTGTTGACGGCATTGGACTGAATATATTACTTAGACAACTATGACTTAAATAACTAAACCTACAAGTAAACAAATTAGAGCATACTGTGCATAAAGTCAGTTTTTTGACCTTTTCCTGGGTGACTTCTTTGTACCACCACAAGGACGCTTTGTTGAGCTCTTAGTGCCCCTTCTCTGGTCCCCATCTTCTTCTTCTTCTGAGGAGTATTCTAACTCTTCCTCTTCTTCTTCATCTCCACGTCCAACTCTGAATGTGAGGTCGAATGCACCATCCACAGCATTCTTTCCATTATAGCTTATTATGAGTGAGCCATCTATTACAACAAAGAGAGAGAAAGAAAAATGGAAATGAAATCATATCGTACTCACTGGCAAATTTTATTACACACATGACTATTGTAAGAAAATATTGGTATGATATCGAAACAATTTATACACTGCACACAATTGTTCAAAGTCTTCACACTAGTAAAACCAGCAGTGGCTATTTCTAGAGGATTTTCAATGTTTTTCCATTTTTTCTCATTAATTTGAAACGTTAAAAGACGGACTGAGGCATTGCACAGGTTGATCTTCTCGAAGTTATTAATCATCCAGTTGATTAAACTTTTCGCTTGATGTCTAGAACAGGTGGGGTGATTCATCCTTATATCCTTATGTAGAGCACATGTCTGCGAGTTATCTTTGGACGAAGCAAGCGATTTTAGGGGTGGACAGTAGAAAGCACCAAGCTCAAATACTGGTCGATGCAGAAGAGACTCGAGAAATACACATTTTTCGTGGCCCTTGGCAAAAATAAATGCAATATTTCTGGTGATTGTATTCAACTTAGATTCCAAGTCCGAGTACTCCAACTCGCCATCATTCCATGAAATTCCATGTAGGTTTCTCTGCACCCAGAAGTTTGGAGGTGTTGAAGCCGTACCATTCTCCTCTGAAGTAGGAGGTTTGAACGTTAGATGGCAAAAAGTATCACACTTGAGATCGATGAAAGTCAATTCTTTCACAATGAATGTGCGTTTAATGCATCGAAATCCTTGGAAGTCAATAACACCAAATTGTGGATTTCCACTATTAATGATTTTTGAATCACTCATCACTGTAGATATTTAACTCACGAGCGTTGACAGTAAACTGACATGACAATAAACGACTTCCTTTGGGAAAAACTGCTTACTGTCCCCACCTCCATTTTTTTTCCTCCACTTTAGATTGTTTGCATCAGCAAAATTGTCTATTCTGAAAACTTTGATTTATGAATCCAACTCTTTGAATTCATCCCCAACCATTTTACGTACATTCTATCCCCCTCTCTTTTCAATACTCGTTCAACTAAATATGTGTTGGGTAGAGCTGTTTTTTGAAGTTCGTATCGATAAAACTTTCCTTGAATCCTTTCATTATTCTCATCCACTAAGGAGTAGGTTATTGGACATGTGTTATGAACGTTATTGATTGTGAAAAGCTCTGTTGACCAATTTAAATTATAACCTTTATGGAATGTCGATCGTTGTTTGCTTATCCGAACAAGGTCTCCTTCTTTTAGTTGTCTTGGGCCTGCATTACAAATAGTCTGATAAGAATATGAGGAGGACAGAAGCCTCTTTTCATCCTTTTTTGTAACTTTTCCAGGATATTTTCCAACTGTTCGGTGCTTCATTCCATAATTATAATGATTTATCAGCTTTGGGAGCAAGTCTAAATATTTGAAGGAACCTCTGGTTCTCATTTTTTTGTATAGCAGGTTCTTGAACGTTCTGATGAACCTTTCACATATGTATGCTTTCATGGTAGAAAACGTATGGTAAAGTTCCACACCATGTTTTTTCAACACAGCAGCAACATTTTTATTGAAAAACTCACGACCTTGATCAGTGTGTATCTTCTTAGGTTTCACATCAGATTTCTCCAGTAAATTATTAATGGTTTTTGCCATTTCATTTCCATTTTTTGATTTTAGAGGTAAAACTCGTGCAAATTTAGAAAAAATATCGATGGCAACCAGAATGAATTTATGATTACGATTCACACTCGCATGATTTTGCATATCTATCAAATCCATTTGCCATGTATCGTTTATTCCCTTCATAACAGTTCTTCGTCTGAAAAAGTTCACACGAGGTGTTCTGGAAAGCTCTTCATAAATGAGCTCTTTGGTGGACATTTTTTTTCTTTAAACAAATTTATTCTTTCCTTTTATCGATGTGTCACTTGTTGCTTCCCAATCACGAATGAGAGATATAACGTAATTTGCGGTTACTGCATCATCTGGATGTAGAGGTTGGCCAACATTTGTTAGTCTTTTCCGGCGACAATCGTATCCATTCTCTGACGCACCTCCAATGTATGGAACGTGGTCTGCGAGAAACCTCACATTGACCCCATCATCCGCTTGTATAGCTTTAGCTACGTTTCGAATTATTTTACCTCCAAAATCTATTTCTGAGTACGGTTGATTCTTCATTTGACATTGAAAATCGACGTATTGTTTATTACATGCATCTTTCGAGTGCTGAGGGTTATTTACGTTGACAAGCCTACTGTGCATCATATCCATCGAATTTTCACCCTTGGGTATTAAATTTTCCATTGTTGAAATCATGCGGCTTTTCCGCAATGCAGCAGTATTCCAGGATACATGGCGACCATACCTATCGATAGTCATGTTTGAACTGTTTGACAATACCCATCTCACTCAGTTCTTCTAGTATGGACTCTATTTCGTTGTGATGAGAATTGTTACCAGCCATCTTCGAACCAATCAAAATTTTCAATCTATCAACAAGCTCGTTAGGATCATCGTAATATTCAATTCTTATTTGATCTGTATGCATACCAGCTCCAGTTCGGGTACTGCTGAAAAGTGGTTTGATGATTTCCAAATATTTTGCCGATGAGCTAGCAGCTATATTTTTCTGAGAAGAGTATTGTTTCTTATGTGCATTAGTAGCTAGAAGCATTTTCTTGTATTCACTCAAATCAGATTCTGAAATTTTATGTTTTTGTGGTCGTTCTAAAAACAACAATTGTGCTAACCCATCGGTCACTGCAAAAGTTTGATTATTGATATAAATGAACTCATGATCCATATTGACATTCTCTGAACCCATCATTGCCCGTCCTTTAGGAGATATTCTCAATCCAAACCGCATGTCAATTCCTTTCATGTTACCTGTAGCAATTTTTTCCAAATAATGTCTGATGGGTTTAGGAAAATTACTGAGATATGCACGCATGGAATTTTCTCCATCTGGGGTACAAGCTTCCTCGTTTAACAACCTTCTTACTCGTGGCTCATCCTCATCAACTTCAATAACATCAGTATTCTTTTCACCATCATCATCATCATCAGCTCCAGGTGAGAATTCAGATTCACTGACACTCTCAAGGTGAAGAGTTTTCTTCGCATTGAAGGGGGAGTGTAGCTCCTTTTCCCTTTTAATGGGAGTTGTGTAGGGTGTATAAAGTTTTTTCTTTTCCCTCCCCTCACATTTTGAAGTAGGTACTACTGTATGTTCAGCATCAAGACTGTTTTTTAATACCAGAGAGTTCCTGATATCATTCAACGGTTTGATGATTGGGCTCAATGTTTCATCTCTTAACCCCTTCGCGTTCCTTGATTGACGTTTCAGAGTATTATACTTTTCTCAGACGATTTTTGCCATCTTTATTAGCTCGTGTTTAGTTGTGTTTGAATCCATGGTTATGACTGCTGTACTTGGGGAAAGGAATCAGTATTTATTCCATAATCTTCTATTATAGCTGACTTCTACATACATAGAAAGTTATCGAAACCTCTCCTATAACGTCCTTTCCCGATTTCATCATCAGTAGAAATAACCAAGAACCCGAATTTTGATTTCCAACATTCTGAACACAGTCGTTTGAATTCTTCAAAACTCATATCTGTATTGACGTAACCCTCGTATACATGCTTCATTGCTCCCAAATCTGACTTAAAAATGCATATCAAATTCGCATTATCCCTGATTAATGCTTTAGGTACTTTACTGAAAGATTGAGCTAAATAGAAACAATCGCATCCTCTGTGTCGAACCATCGCAAAGTACTCTTTCATCGAATCCTGCTTGTCAACTATTAAATCATCAAAAATTATTAAAGAATTTCTGAGGACATCATTGACTGGAATTATATCGTCGGATGAGTCGTATGCGAAAACTTTTATCTCGGGGATGAGGGATAACAGTTTAAGTAACATTTGATATTTATCCTGTTCCAAAGTTTTGCTGTAGATGTAAATATTCTCAAATCTAACACCATTAGGGTCTGTTATCAGTGAAAACATAGCAGACGTTTTACCGCATGAAGATGGACCAGAAAAAACAGCTCGGATTGAAGTTGGTAATAGTTGGCCATTTTTCTTAAAACTGTTGGCATTTGATGAATCCGTATTAAATACTTTAACGGGTAATTGAGAGAGTTGTTTCTGGAAGCGAATCATTTTCCCAACTGACAATAGAAAATATTATGCGATAGTTGTCATACCAAGAAAATTATTATTATTATTATTATCATTTTTGAGCGCTACCTACCAACTTTCTTAAATAAAAATAGATATGTTTCTTTGCTCATCACTCAGTATGAATCGGTCCATGCAAGCAGAAGGAGGGAGATTGGACTTGGCAAACGTTTTTGGAAAATTCGACAGGGAATTTCATATAAAAGGCTATAATTTTTGTGGGCCTAATACCAAACTGCAGGAAAGGCTTTATAGAGGAGATAAACCTGTAAATGGTCTTGATGAGGCGTGCCTGTCACACGACTTAGCATACGACAAGTTTCAAGATTTGACAAATAGACATAAAGCTGATAAAGTCTTGCAGAAACGAGCTTGGAAGAGAGCTAAATCAAAAGAAGCGAGTTGGGGGGAACGATTATCGGCTTTGGGAGTAGCCACAGCCATGAAGCTCAAACGGAAAATTGGGGCTGGATTGAAGAAAAAACTACGTAACCACTCAATGAAGCCACGAAAAAAGTCCAAAGAAAAAGTATTGAAAATTCAAAAGCTTATCAAAGTAGCAAGTGAAGCTATACCTCAACAATCAACGCTCAGAGATAAAATAAAATCAGCTATTCTAGCCACAAAAAACTACTTGGTAAGTAACAACAACAACATTGGTGGTAGTAAGATATTACAAACAACTCCTAGCAGAATAATACCAGTTCCTACAAAAACAGGAGGATTCCTACCTGCCTTGGTGCCGATATTAGCCGCACTTGGGGGAATGGGGGGACTAGCTAGCGGCGTTTCATCAGTAGTGAATACGATGAACAACATAAAAACAGCCAAAAAACAGCTCGATGAGCAGAAAAGACATAATTTATCGATGGAAGGAAAAATGGTTGGTAGTGGTCTTTATTTGAAACCATACAAGAAAGGCTATGGCTTGTACCTAAATCCTTACGAACAAAAAAACTAGCCCAGTTTTTACCGAGCCGAGCTTTAAGTAACATAGATTTAGAGCTCGCGGTGAAATTCTTAAGGATACAACATTTTAAGGGAATATTTATGCGGGATGAAATTAATGGAAAGCCTAGAAAAAATGAATGTGGCATAGTAAATCAAGACGTATCCTCCAATAATGGAACTCATTGGTGTTCTTATAAAAAGAATGGTAGTATGGTAAATTTTTACGACCCGATTGGAAATTTGAGACCTCCTAAGGAGTTGATTGACTACTTCAAAAATTGCTCCATTAATTACAACAGAGTGGGGGATCAAGAATTGGGAACAAACAACTGTGGACATTTATGCATCAGATTCCTCTCAAATCCTCAGACATGGCCTCAACCTTCATATTAACAGGTCAAACGAGCTCTCTTTCAGCTAATTTTTTCCCTCCAATAATTTTGGACGCTCGAAAACATTATTCCATCGCATTGTTGAGCTTTGATTCATACAACTCTATACCCAACATTACAGAGAAAAACAACAAATTTCGTATATACCTGGATAATGAGTTCAAAGTTTTCTCAATACCTATAGGTGCATATGAACTAGACGGTTTGGAGGAAGAAATTCAGCGAATAATCGAACCGAATCATTCGTTTAGATTGAGCATACGAAGAAATAATAGCAAAATTGAAATATTAACTTCAGTAAAATTGAGTTTGGGACATTCTGACGATTTTGGTGGTTTACTAGGTATTCATGAGCCCACTGACATTGTACCCAACATCGGATACCAACCTGATGGAATCGTCAACATAAATCCAGTAAGCAGTGTGGAGATCACCTGTAACCTGGTTCGGAACTCTTACAGAAATGAAGAGAAAGTTCACACGATACATGGTTTCGCGCCAGCAGTTCCACATGGGTATAAAATCATTGAGAGACCGACTGCCCCTGTTTATTTCCCTATCAACACTCACTGGATTCAAAACATAGCGTGCTCCATCGTTGACCAGCAGGGAAATATTGTCTCGTTCCAAGGAGAAACCATTACAATTCGACTTCATTTGAAGGAGGAAAATGGGTATTGATTTCAAAAAGGCACTCCCAAACCAAGGATTGGTGGAGATGTTAATGAAAGTTAAAACTCCTAGACTGGATCGCACCTGCGACAGTAGAAAGGTGAACATCAAGCGGCTAACACCCTCTAACAAAAAGTTTCTGAAAAGTTTGGGGCTATTAGAAAACAGCAGAATAAGAAAATAATAATAATAATAAAATAGTGTTGAACTATGACTGAAAATATTTTGAATTTGACGGAATCTGTGAGATTTGATGAATCTATTACAGAATTTGAATTTCGATCGTACTTGCCATACTCGAGTAACTCCCTGGAAAATTCGGATGAGATCAGAATACCTATACAAAATCAAGATACATTTGTGATCCCGGGTGAAAGTTTCCTATACCTAGAGGGTGTTCTGGACAGGAAAGAAGACACAACAGCTAGATTTGTGGAAAATGCATTTGCCTTTTTGTTTGAAGAGGTACGCTATGAACTGGGTGGTATGGTGATAGATGAAATCCGGAACGTTGGAATTACTACGTCAATGAAAGGATATGCTTCATTGTCAAAGAATGAATTACCTCAAGCTTCAAATTACGGCTGGGGAATAGACGGAGTAGGTATTGATTCGAATGGAAGTTTCAGCATATGTATCCCACTCTCACATTTCCTGGGATTTGCAGAAGACTTCAAGAGACCAATAATTAATATGAAACACGAGCTGGTGTTATTAAGAGGGATTAACGACAAACAGTGTATTACTGGAGATTTGGAAAAAGGGAAAAATATAAAACTCGCAATAACCAAACTGATTTGGAAGGTACCACATGTCAAACTATCTGACAAATATAAACTTGAAATGTTGCGAACGATCAAGTCTGGAGTTAATCTACAAATACCATTTCGTTCTTGGAACATAAACGAGCTACCTAATCTTCAAGCTGGAACGCAATCATTTGTTTGGGCTGTAAGAAGTTCAAACCAATTGGAAAAAGCAAGATGGATACTATTCGCCTTACAGATTGGTCGTAACAACAACCTAACAAAAAGTTCCTCAAATTTCGACCATGCGGATTTGTCTGAAATTCAAGTTCAACTGAACTCTGTAAAATTTCCTTACGAACCATTGACAATGAACTTCACGAAAAAGCATTATGCACTAGCTTTTCGCTCGTTCTGTTCTTTCCAAGGAAGTTATTATAATGCGAAAGAGAAGACAGGAACTATTCTATCTAAAACGGAATTTGAGACAAAAGCACCAATATTTTTCATCAACTGTACTAAACAGGAAGAAGCCATCAAAAGTGGTTCGGTCGAACTGAAAATTGAATTTAAATGTACATCCCCTATGAGTGAGAATGCAAAAGCGTTCGCTCTAGTAATCCACGACCGCATTATTGAGTATAATCCTCTGTACCAAACTGTGCGAAGACTTTGAACATTATCATTATTTTTGAATTAATCTATTTAATGTGTGCACTATAAATAAATACATTTTTTATGTTTATGATAATCGTTGTAATGGAATTTTTGAACTAACCTTCAAAGTCATCAATAACTTCATCCAGAAGTTCATGGTACCGTCTTGGCACCCAAACGTCTCTGATGCTTGAGGTCACCGTCGAACTGATGGTGGCCACTATGGAGGGTCCAAATCTGCTCTCGGCTCGCCGTAAGCCCCTCACCTTAAACTCCTCGTACAGCGGGAGGGTCCCCACCGAGGTGATGGTCGCCGATCCCCGGCTCCCATTAGAGATTGCGTTCAACTTTTTAGTTAAATTTTCCATTTCTGGAAAAATAAAATGAGTGTTTTGCATTACTCAAACAAGTTCGTAAAAAAAAAAAAAGTTTATCATTATTACCTATAATAATTTGTTTTGTTATTTTAATTATTATTATTATTATTTTTAATTAGTTTTCCATTCCATAATCCAGAGGATTTTCATTGAAAATTTCCTGGTCATTTTCTAATGTGAAATCGTTGCGGTATGCTTCATCAGTTTCATCTGATATATATGACGTGCACAAGTCACATCGTGAAACGAATTGACTAGTAAATAAATTTTCATCACATTCGAAGCATGTTTCAACTAGCTGAAAACCCAGCTCCATCGAATTTCTAGGAAGAGTTTGATGAGAGTGATGAGATCTCCCTAGACGTTCGGAAAAACTAAATTTTTCGCTAGCGCACGATTTACAATAATTTCGGTCATTAATTTTAATTGAATTTAATGTGATACAAATATAAAGACTATCAAAATTAACGATTGAATTCATCATGTGGAATTGGGGTTCGCTTACCTTGTACTTGGTGACTGCGTCGAGGTGACTGCTGTTGAGTAGGTAGTTGGAGGAGTAATGAATAAAGAACAAATTTTCCAAAGCACTTGATTTAGGATCTCCCTCCACTGATGTCGATATTACTGCTAAGCACTTTCCCACGTTATATTGAGTCCATAGCCCTCTTATTTCCGCGGAATTTCTCCCGTCCCCTCAACGCAGACGCTGCATTTTTTCTCAAGTTACACCTTGGTCGCGCGATGTCTCTCCCTTTGAAAACGCATCGAGTCTTTCCATATTGCTAATATCCATCTAGCTAATATCCATCTGTTCTGAAAGCCCCCACTTTCTACTACTTAGGATTATTGCATTGGTCACACTTGTAATTGGTGTATGGAGGCTTTTGGTAGGGACTCAGTGAACAATATTTTTTCTTCTTGAGGTCTTCTCTAAGGTTCCCCTATAATTTTACATGACTCTTGGGGCCACGTGAGTATGCCATACTCACTTTTTATACACCGCTCAGGTGCCAGGTGAGTGTGGTATACTCATTAGGTTTCAGAAAAATGATACTTGTGGTGCGCAGAGACCATGCAGGGAGGTGGCAGTTGACGCGGTACTAATCTCCCCCAATTTACATTGGGTCCTCAATCACGACTGTGGCGCAGGGCCGCCACCACAGCAGATCAAAAATCCTTAGTGTGACATACTCACATGGCGCGTTAAGGGTTAAAAAATAGAGTTTGAACCATGAGAAGTAAATGTTTTGTACTATTTGACGAGTGCATCATATTATGAATACCTTGTTTAACATAGATTAATAATCTATGTTAAACAAGGTACTCATAAATTAAAAAAAATCAAAATAGCGTTTTCAAAGGAAAGTTACAGGGATCAAAGTTGAACTATTGAAATTTTGGGTCGCAATTATTGCAATTTTTTGTTTGTTTTCGCAATTGCCCCACTCCACCTAATTGAAAAGAATAAACCAAAAAATTATAGTAATCAGGAGGGGAAATATTTGATCATAAGGTACTCATCTACTCCTGCACACTGTATAGTTCATTTTGTGTTCTGCGTCGCGGTTCTCGACCGCCAAACCTTCATGTTGTGTGTGCTTACACTCACTGAATTGCCAATGAGCAATCAGAGGTGGGTGTGCAGTGTGCAATACCATGATCTCCACAATATGAGAGAATCCCCTGGAGGAAACGGGATTTCTCTCCGACTTTACCGTCCAGTAGTTATCCGTCGCTCGAAATAACGACGTCGGTAAATATAGTGTTGTTGGAGAGCTCTTGGGGCGCCCACAGCGACTAACAGGACGTTTGGTGGATGGTCGAACAGTTTTCGCGGAGTCATGACCGATAATATATCTCGCGGGTCAGTACTTACAGGTGATGGCAAACACGGGAGTCTGGCAGGTCTGACTGAGGCGAGACTCTTTAATGGTTTTGAGGCTTGGCGAATTGAATTGAACGTTCGCCAGATGCGTCGGATCGAGAGAAGTGAGGTTTGTAAGTCCTTTGAAGACTGGGAAGTCAGTATTCGACGTTCAATGGTCCTTTCTCTCACCTAAGGAGTACAATAAAAAAAACCTAAGAATCCACATCATGACATTTGATGATTTCACTTGATTGGATTTCTTCAGTTCAAATTTATACTCAACTATCATATCCGCTCGCTTCGCTTGCTCATCTTTCAACCTTGAATTCATCATATTGGTAAATGGGATCGCCAGTACGAGTATCATCAGATCAGGACGTTGGCTCCTCGCTTGACCATCGGCTTCCGACTCTACCAAGACATGCGCCTTGCACTCAATTTGATACTTTAGCCAATGTACTTTCTAACTCAAATAGTCTAAAACGAAATAAAATGAGGACAGTTGTTTGGTAAGAGAGGATTTCGATTACAAGATGCGAAAAAAGTGTCGTGGTTACAAGGAGCCTCGTGAAGTGTCTCTTGCCAGCTAAAGGTGTAAATCACATTAAAAGGTGATTCGCGCTTTCCTTTCCAAATCTCCCAGAATGAAAAACGCAACAAATTACTACACGAGTGTTTGTTATTTTACTGTATAGATCACCCGCTTGCATAGAACGCGTCTTTTCCATTAGGTAATTGTACAACCTATAAGCAATAACGTCGCTTTACGAGAGTTGTGGTTGCGTTCATTTGGAAATTATTTTCTTATTTGCTAAGGATGCACAACTGAGTGCAACTCGAAACTCTATTCAAAGTAACGAACAATGATTTTTGACATGTATACGAGGGACGATCAAAAAGTAAGAATACAAAACGTTTTGCGCAGCAGGGGAATTTTTGTTTCCAAATGTGGCACCCCTGCGTTATGGGCGGGAACTGAAGGAATTTTTGGGGGGAAAACACTATTCCGAAGACGAGGACCTCAAGAATGACGTTACCGTTTGGCTTCAACAGCTGGCGGGAGAGGAGTACAATTCAGGAATTACCAAGCTCATTTCTCGGTATACAAAATGTTTAGATTTGAACGGCGACTACGTGGAAAAGTAGTTATATACCTGAAGTACCCACCCTGTAAATTTTGTCAAAAAAAAAAAATATTTTTGAGTGAGCTAGAGCGTTTGTATTCTTACTTTTTGATCGTCCCTCGTTTGTCTTAGTTCTGGGGGTCATTCCAAAATTTTCGGCACACAAAACAATGCTACGTTTTTTTCTGATGCTTTTCACGTACAACCAATCATTCCTAGGGAAAACTAACTTCCTCATTTTCCACCCTACAAAAATCGTTCACCACTCATTGGAAAGCTCTCAATTTATTAAACATGGTACATGGTCCCTAATATGGATGTACCTTTACGGAAAGCTGAATTATGCGCATGTTTACTAACATATGATCGTGAGTAACAAATGAGATGTCAACATGATCGTGAGAGGAAATTAGGTATCGTCATCCAACAGATCCCTTTGAAGCGTTACGGAGGTAGGGTCAATAGAGAATGCTGAAGGCGCCTGAGTGGTCACTGATCATCTGAGTGAGCTCCAAGGCCATTTCCTCTCCTGTTGAACGCAGGAACCTGAAATTTGAGAGGGCGGGTCAATGGAGAATGCTGAAGGCGCCTGAGTGGTCATTGATCAGCTGAGTGAGCTCATCATTTAAATTGCCATCATAAGACATATCCATGTACAGATGTATCTGCATGCAGTGTAGATACTCGTCTTTACGTATACACTTGATAGGAAGATTTTTTGCTAAATTCTTGCCAAACGCAGCAAAACTTGCTAAACCATTGAATGATCTCAGAAAGAAAGAAACTACAATGATTTGGGATGAAAAAGCTGAGAATGCTTGGCAAGCTCTCAGGAAAAACAGAACCTCCCACCCTCGCAACACCAGATTTCTCCAAACGCTTCCAGCTTTACACCGATGGGTCGAAATCAGGTGTTTCTGCAGTGCTAGCTCATTTCTTAACCCTTTGGGGCTCAAAATCACCTGGATGTCCCACAGTTTTTTACAATTTGTTTTTAGCCTATTAGGACTTTAGGTGAGACATTTATGGGGTTTTCTGGCTAAGGAAGCATTTAGGGTGGGGGGAAATGGGTTGGTACGCACCAATGTATCAGTGATCCCCAGATGGCCAGAATCGTGGTAGAAGGTCAAAGGTACAGATGTGCCACTTGGAAAAAACTTCCAAATTTCTTGGATTTCGGATTAAATTATTGACGCTTTGTTCAGAGAAAACTTTTCATGGAAAAACATGAGAATACAAGGAATATAATTAAAATACTATTCAATTTTCTGAATAAGAATAATCACAGACAATTTCGTTCAGGGCACTTAAAAATTCCCGCTCCTTCCAAAGTGGTACAAGGGGTGTAACCATGGAACACTAAGGGCTGAAATTACCTCACCTCCAACAGTGAACGTTTATATTTAAGCTATTCACACTCCTGTTTCTGACTCATCATTCATCTAAAGGAGCCAAGAAAATTGGATCCTCTACAAAGGCCCAAAGAGGCTAGTATAGGTAGGTCCAAAAGATAATAGAATGAGTGGGAGGGGTGAGAGGCTCCTCTCTGTCTGTCTCTGATAAATTTCAAAATAATTGCTCATGTAACAATAGTTGATTGGCTTGATAATATGCAGAATTAGGTAAACTAAATTAAATTAAAAAAATTAAAATTAAAAAAATCTATAAATTTTGAAGGTTTTGCGTTTCAAGATATTATCTTGAAATCAATTTTTTCGATCGATTCCAAAGGTTTTTTTTTAAAATAGTGAACCAAAATATTTACTCTGTCTCTAACGGCAATCAGATCAGATAGAAATTCGATTGTTGGGTTGTATCTCGATTTGAATCTAACTCAAAACCATCATTTTAGGAGTTGCGTCCCTGATATTCCCGCAGTGCGATCTGTTCTCGCTCTTTGTGTTTTAACTACAACAAACTGTCGTTTAAAATACTGTCCGGCACACGAAAGCCGTTAGAAAAAATTTTAGAAAAATATCGTGAAATTTAGAAAATTTTCGGATTCTTCATAATATGCAAAATTAAATTAAATTAAATTAAAAAAATTAAAATTAAAAAAATCTATAAATTTTGAAGGTTTTGCGTTTCAAGATATTATCTTGAAATCAATTTTTTCGATCGATTCCAAAGGTTTTTTTTAAAATAGTGAACCAAAATATTTACCCTGCCTCTAGCGTCAACCAGATCAGATAGAAATGCGATTGTTGGACTTGGATATCTCGCTTTGAACTCAAAACCATCATTTTAGGAGTTGCGTCCCTGATATTCCCGCAGTGCGATCTGTTCTCGCTCTTTGTGTTTTAACTACAACAAACTGTCGTTTAAAATACTGTCCGGCTCGAAAAAGCCGTTAAATTAGGGCGCGGACGAGATTTATCTGGGAATAGGTAGTCGAATGACTGTGAAAATAATCCCGAATAGGTTCGGACTGTTTAGTGGTCCTGCAAGGGCTGTAGCAGCGCCAGGTGACGGGAGGCGAAACATTTACACGACCGCGTCGTTTGTTATAAATCCGAGCTCGTTTCGTTCGAAATACTTGGACGAGGGGATCGCGGGTTTGGTACGTGTTCTGGATCAACTCGTTTCGATAATGAAGGATTTTCCCCGTTCGAATGGTCACGTGGAGGTTTCCGTGGGTTTTGGGAGCACACAATCGAGAATTTTATCGTTGCCGACGACACGTGGAGGACTACAGCGAGTGTTCACCGAGAGAATCGCAGATCGAGTCTACAAAATGCTTTAATTTTGCATGACAGCTTAGAATCACTCCCCGAGTTCTCGAATTTTTGGATTACCAACGGCTGGGGATTTAACTAATAAATTACTCTAAATTCAATTACTCCCATCATAAACAGTTGAGGGGCCCGGGGGAAAACCAATTGAAAAGCAATTGAAAGTTTACAAATGAGAAAGTAATGATTCAAGGCTCAAAAGGGGCTTTACAGAAGTCTTCTACTAACTGTTTGAAGTATCTAAGATAGTATATGAAACTATCTAGTCTAGGGGCGTTGGGTGACATTCGAAAGTGGTGGGGCACCAAACCAGAAAATACAAAAACCTGACCCTAGGATCACACATACCTACTTTTGCGACAGAGGACCCACTGGGGAACAATCACACCTCAACTTCTTTCCAGAGACTAAAATATTCGGGGACCAAATTTAGTTAAAAATGTATAGAGATATGCGCTAAAAACGAGTTGTGTGATTTTCTACGGTGATAGTCGAGCATTACCAACCTCCTTCCTCATTCTTCTCTTTAGGTCCATTTTGCTGGTTGTGGGTACAGCCTCTGGTGACCAACTTCCATCCTAGTTCTTCTTTCTACTTCAACAATGGATGTTTGACATAATAATTACATTCATGTCAGTGTAAAATTATTTTGCACTTGTAAAAGATCCATGCTTTCATGGATCAGTGAGTTTTGAGGGAAAATCTTTCTCCTAGGATTTTTTTACTTGGGGAGAACACTTTTCAAAGCGAGTTTTTTCAACTTTGAGGTGAAAATCTAGCTTACAGACAGGGAAATTTTGCCGGGGCTAGACCCAGAGTGGCCTTATGGACGCCACGCCCACTAGATTCTAGTCTAGTCGAGGGAAATTATGTGTTCCTTGTTTACGTTACCGCACTTGGTTACCACGTGGCGCTACCTACATTATTTTGTTATGCACCTTCTGGTTGTCAACCTGACCTCCAGATAGCAATATTGTTATAACAAACCGCCTCGAATATAATCTGCCTTTGTACCTAAGTAATTCCTTACAAAAAGTATAAGTTTCCACTTTAAAAAGTGCTGTTTTTGACATTTTATGTCTTTACTATGGCACATAAATGAAAAATCGTCACGCGGGGAGCATTACGAGGGGAGCGTTACGCGGAAATTTCTGATGATTTTCACTTACAACCAATCGTTCCTAGGGAAAACTAACTCCCTCATTTTCCACCCCACAAAAATCGTTCACCACTCATTGGAAAGCTCACAATTTATTAAACATAAGACATAAAATGTCTCTCGTGGTTGCGTACTTGTACGAAAGCTGTATCCACCGTTTGTGTTTTTATTTAAGTTCTGATGTAGCCAAAAGAATTATATTCACACCGCTTACAAGGTATGTAAAAATATCACGATAATCTATACATAAAATGTGAGTTTCAATGATTCATGCAAGAACGATGTTTGCTGTTTGTCTATCCCCCTCTGGTTTCCCACAGTAAGACTTGGGGATCCTTATGAGAGCGATCTGGGGTGAAGGAGGACAACACTCAACAGAAAAAAAAAACGTCTGCCAAGTGGGTGTGGCACATATCTTCCTCGTATCCATAACCCGATTGTATAGATGATCCGATGCATAGTAGTTAAAACATCAAAACAAGTTAATCTGTAACATCCCTGGAAATTTCATTGAAATCGGATGGAAAATGTAGAAGTTATGGCCGTTACAAGGAAATTCACGTTTGCGCATGCGCAGTGGCTACTATCAGTCCGGGGGAAATGATCTTCATTGGGGACCATCTACAACCTAATCCGCATAATCCCTGAAGATTTCATTGAAATCGGATGGAAAATGTGGAAATTATGGCCGTTACAAGAAAATTCACGTTTGCGCATGCGCAGTGAATACTATCAGTCTGAAGGTGGTAATCTTCATAGAGGACCATCTAAACACAAATCTGTAACATCCCTGAAAATGTCATCGAAATCGGGTAGAAAATGTGGAAGTTATGGCCGTAAAGGAAATTCACGTTTGCGCATGCGCGGTGGCTACTATCAGTCCGAAGGTGGTGATTTTCATAGGGAACCATCTTAATACTAATCTGTAACATCCCTGAAAATTTCATAGAAATCGGAGAATAACTTCGTATAGTTATGCGCGTTACAAGGATTTCATGACAGACGGACAGACAGACAGACACGGAACCAAAATTGTTGAGGAAGGTCTGAAACGTAAAACGCGAGTGAAAATTTTGATTTTTGAGAAATTTTTTTTTCATCCTCCAAAAGTGAAAACAAAGCTTCCGCTACCTTGGTAGACTCTGAAGCAAAATAACCACTCAGTAATCCGTTTTAGACCATTCTGAATCCAAATCCGCGAAAATTAACCATAGGTGTATGTATGTGTGTGTGTATGCTGTCCCTTCATTTATTAATTGGTTTATTATTTCTAATAATAAGCCTATGTGATCGTATCGCAAAAAATGTTTATAACCCCCCCTCAAACTTTGTCACTTTACGTTTCAAGGTGCGTAGAATCCAAATTTGCCAAATGTCCGTCCGCCGTCCGCCGTCCGCCGTTCGCCGTCCGGGCCATAAAAGGCCTTAGAATCGGTCTAAAAAACCCGATCTTTCGCACATAGACTCCATTTGGGGTCTAGTTGGTCCTAACGTCGAACTATTCCGATCGCTTAATTCGTATAGAAGTTATGGGCAAATAACCGGCCAAAAAAGAGGTTTTTGCTTAAATATGCGTGGGGTGACATTTTCCAAGTATTTTTCTTCATGTTGGATGGTTGGTGGCTTTATAGACGATTGTATAGAAAAATAATAAACCATTAAAAACCAATAAACCATAAAAATAATAAACGTACGATAAATCAGAAACACGAGTGTGAATCGCAAAAGAGGTCTAATCTCCGTGGCTTTATAGACGATTATATAGAAAAATAATAAACCATTAAAATAATAATAATAAGTAATGAAATAATAAACCATAAAAATAATAATCGTGCGATAAATCAGAAACACGAGTGTGAATCGCAAAAGAGGCCTAATCTCCGTTCAAATTAAAGCTGACCGAAATGCCATCGATGTTTCTCTTTATGTTGGATGGTCGGTGGCTTTATAGACGATTATATAGAAAAATAATAAACCATTGTGTAATAATTTGCAGCGTTTTTTGTCACTATTTGCGCTCCAATGTTCCTAGTAACTTCATCTGACTTTTGAGATATACTAATGTATGGCTTCAATAAATAAATCTATCTATCTATCTAAAATGTCTCTGGCATCAACACTTCAAAAGTTCTTTCAAAAGCAGTGACTTTGAGGAGGAGTCAGTCGGTTTCCAATGTGAAGAAAACAATTGAATCACAAACTCATCGAATTTCAGCAGAACTAATGATGAAATGCCGTCTCCAAACGTCGGTTAGATGATGAAAAAACGCGGAAATTCCAGTGAATTGTCTTCTGTATAGGCGATGTGTTCGAAGGTGTGTGGCTCGAGGCGTATATAAGATTGGCATTGCTCCCTGCTCATCACGTTCTGTTCAACATCTACCGCAATTTTCTCACACCCAATGACACGCTACCTTCAACAATCATCTCCTCCCTTCCCAGTAAATCCACGAAACGACCGGTGTTTTTTCTCCACCGGCTCGTCCCATCATTCTCGACGCTTCGAAAAATAGGAATCTCAATCATTTTAGCCTCGAGGCGAGTTAATTCGCTGTGATGATACGCTCGTTCAGAACTGATACCGCAACCTATAGGAGGTAATATGAGTCGGAAGCTCACAACGGTGGATGGAAATTATAAAGGAACCTTCTTTTTTAAGGAGGGTACTTCTTGTTTTTTTAATCTTGACCCGTTATCGAGATTCAACCGCAAATCTGCGACGGTGATCAAGGATGTGGTGTAAATGGCAAAACCGAAGGATTCAAAAGGTTCCAGCAAGGCGAGTTTCCAAGGAGCAAATGCCAATTCTGATTACAAAATGATTTCATCTGCAATTCCAACCCAAACCACACATAGCTTTCAAAATTATTGCAAAATTAGTCTCATTCGATTCAAATTTGAATATCAAAACACTGAAATTTATTAAAAAGAGGTTTACTATTTGTCTGTACAGATCACCAACGATATTATCGCGCAAGGCTAACAATCAAAATTTTGTCGGGAAGTTCATTCAAAGAAAACATTGTTATCCAAAGTTGTGGACACCTTCTATATGAAATGGTTGACACAAAATTCCATTGGATTTCAATCAAAATCTCAAAAAACAACAATTAAAAAACAATATGGTCCGCGCACGAGCAGTAAAAATTGAAGAAAAATTTAATTTATTATGTTGAGGGTCGTGGGAGTGATAAGTGTAATTAATAATTGGATGGTGAACGTGATCTGAATGCCAAACAACATTTAGGGCCGTGTTCATAGTCCTCACTCAAGTCCGGGTTAGCCCTCAAGTGTGGCGGTACAAGGCAACCCCTTTAGCAATTCATAGAAATTCACTTGAGTGTCGCCTGGAGGGTCACTTGCCACTCAAGTGAGGGGGTCACTCAAGCCGAACTCGACTTCTTTCAAGGTATTCATAAACCAAAATTGGCCGCAAGTCGAGTAGGCACTCCACTTCAAATGTCCAAGATCCCAAGTGAACTCCTGAGGTCCCTCAAGTGCAAACTCCACATGGCGATTTCACTGCTGAAAATGAAAAATCGAATGAAAATATAATATTTTGAAGTAATTTATTAAACATAAATTATTGCAATCGCTTGAAATAATGCAAAATACAATATTTTAACAATATTTACAACAAAATCGATGTTTTTTAAATTAAATGTATTGTCTTCTCATTAAATAATAATCAAGTACATCTATTTTAAATAATGTCTTCAGTTTCAAACATTTCATTTATCGATATGAATATGTTATGTTCCTGAACTCATAGTATCGTTTCAAAAATGATTTTATTCTCCCTTAATCAAAAGTTAATTGTCTTTTTCTCACACATCACCCCCATTTTTTTGTTTTTTAAGTATAAAACAATCAAATTGTAATAAACTTATCTTGTTATTCAGTGAATTTGTAAAAACCAACAAGTCAAACTGATCTTATTATTGCCTTGTGTTCTCGATAACGCTAAATTATTTTTTATTATTCGTAATTTTCCAAAAACTCTTTATTGAAGTTGGTCTTGAAACCACTTACTGACATCGTGATATCGAATTTGTGAGCATATTGTATATTATAACTCCTTGAACAAGGAAGGATCTCTCATAAATATAGTTCTACGCTTTGGACAGAGGAGCGTTCTACGTGCATGCCTTTTATGCTACCTACTATACGAAGTGAAGAAGGTTTCACAACAATAAATTATTTTCAATTTTTAAGGACCCTATGGATTATGTTGTTGGATCTATGTTGTTAGAGAGTTTTTATGTTGTAAGAACCCCAGAGGATAGTTTTATCGCCAAATTTGAAACCCCAAAAAATCCTGTGCTATTGTGCTCTGAAACCATGACAATTTCGAAATGTTTTCTGGTTTCAAGTTTATGAATTTCGATAAGAATAACTTTTTAAGTTGGTAGGTTAAATACTAACTTCAACCGGATTTTACAAGTAAATCTTCCGATATGTCGAGTATATCTATATATTTCTTCCACAGAGATGTTAGTAACGTTTCAATTCATCTAAATAACCTACTTATTTTGACAAGTTTTTCCAAGTATATCTTCCGATTGTCGAAAAATGTCTTCCTAAATGATATGATTTTTTTTAACGTTTTAATTCATCTATCTACTTCAACACGTTTTTCCTCCTAATAGATCTTCCAATATATCGATGGTATCGATATATCATTGACGATATATCATTTGATCAGTACGTCGATGTATTTCATTCGATATGCCGTCCCTAGAAGTAACCAACATTGAACGAGCTGCAGACTTACATGTCGTGTATAACGGCTTCAGTTTACTTACCTAACCATCTTTTTATCAAACCTAATCATTGGTTCCGCGAGCCATTCAACAACTGGACGCAATCTTCACTCTCTACATTTTGAACATCTCCCACGCAGAATTTGGGAATCAGGAGCAGAAATGAAGCAAATTACTGAACCTCTCACGGAAGAATTGATTCGAAACATCAAAAAACGGACAGACCAGGTTACTGAGAAATGGAATCAAAATGTTAACCAAACCAAGAAGATTCCCAGCCAATTTATCTCTGGAGATTCGGTTTTGATCGAGTTAGTTAGAGTAAGCAGCGAACCTCAAAAGGTATCTTCCAAGTTTCTACCATCACGAGAGGGTCCATACATCGTAAAAGCCAAGGTGGGAGACTAAACGTTCGAATTGTGCCATCGCGAAGATATGGACAAGCTTCGAGGAAAATTTCATCTAGATGCACACTCAAAATATGGCATCCCAAAACATCCATTGATTGTATGAATTTTGCTTTCATCTAACAAATTAATCAGTTGATTAATTTTTCTTTCAAATTGGACCGGAAGGAAATATAACGGCTTCAGTTCACCTGAATGTCTATTGCCATTCGACGAGGTTGGTATATTCCTCTAAACATTTTACCACAAACTGAATCCGTTTGCTTATCCCACGAGAGTGTCTTGGATCACCACTCCGAAATTCTTAAACTCATGACGTCATTGCAAAAGTAAAACTTACTCTGTCCTCGATTCGCATCCGGACGGTTCCAGTTTGCCATCAGACAATTGTTTGAGCCCCATTCATTTGAATCAAAATCTTCTGGCAATTCAAATTATTCTAATATTACGGGTTCTATAGCACTTGGAATACGAAACATCCAGGTTATGGTAAATTTTTGAGATTCTCTTTCAATGAAAATTTTTCAAAAATAATATATTTATTCGATGTATTATTTTTGTTGATGCAAAATGAAGAAACAATCAGATTTACCAATTTTTCCAAGTTGAAAAAAGGGACCGTGGCTCGTGCTGATCAAATCCGTTCGATAAACCAATGTAAACCTTCCAACATCCTCCTCAAGTTACGACCGTCTTCAATTTCACTCGAGCCCGTTCCCCGGCTAAGCCCTTCAAATCGAGTGGCCTCAGAGGCCTAACGCCCCACTCGACATACTGTCCCTCCCTTTACTACTCACGTAACATCCACATACATACACACATACGCCCATACATGGTCAAGCCCTCCTCCTCAACTGTGGAACTGAGCCTTTTGCTCAGTTCGGATTCTCCATGCAGTGCCTCTCCGCACGCACCTTTCTCTGCGGAAATTCCAATAAAGGTATCCAATATCTCTGTTTTTTCCTCACGCATTTTTTGATCCGTCCCCTCCTGCCAATCCACCTTATAAAAAACGAGGGAACCTAAAAAACATTATTAAAACGTTTCCCGCAACACCCTTTACTTCCTCCCCAACTCGCTTTTTCTTAATATCAGACTCAACCGAAGCTCCACCTCTGTCATCCGCCTGCTTCCCCGAAGGTAAATACAAGAAGGGGTCCCCCAAGAAATTAATTTTCCGACCCTACTTTATCAGCCCTTTATTTTCTGTCGAGATTCGTTCGTCGGTTGCATCGCAGGAAGTTGGTGGAAAATGTCATTCTTGCGCTAAAGTTTAAGTGCACCAAGAAAAGTTGCCAAGGAAGAACGATTTATCGTCTTAAAACTACGATGGAACATTACATCATCCTCGGATAAATTACACCGTTTACAGAGAAGTATTGGGTATTTAGCCAAATCCACTTTTCAAGGGTTTCTTCGGAAAATTACAACTCGTATTACCTTCCATCTCCAATGATGAACCTTTTTCAAAAAAAAAAAAAAAAAATAGGAGGACTCATGGGAATTAGTTTACAGCAGACTCCCTCCACTGCTACCTGAAGAGGTGGCTACCTGACGAACATTAGGAATCGAGCAGGACAATTTTTGTTTGTTTGGTGAATCAGTCAAATTTTTTTATTTATTTGAGACAATAACATTAAATGTTGGTTATTGTCTCAAAAAAAATTAAATGAAATAAAATTTAAAAAAATAATAACCATATTTTGTTATTTACAGTAACTCTATTGTTACGTTTGAAGAAAATACAAATTTTGTATTTATATTAAATGTTGCTTATTGTCTAACAATTTGTATAACATTAAATGTTGCTTATTGTCTCAAAAAAAAACCAACCATATGTTGTTATTTACAGTAACTCTGCTGTTACGTTTGAAGAAAATACAAAATTTGTATTTATATTAAATGTTGCTAATTGTCTAACAATTTGTATAACACTAAATGTTGCTTATTGTCTCAAAAAAAAAAAACCATATGTTGTTATTTACAGTAACTCTATCGTTACATTTGAAGAAAATACAAAATTTAATTTTCTTTCTTTCTTTTTCTTTTTTTTAAATTTTCATATTTTGTTATTTACAGTAACTCTATTGTTACGTTTGAAGAAAATACAAATTTTAATTTTGTATTTTCTTCAAATGTAACGATAGAGTTACTGTAAATAACAACATATGGTTCTAATTTTTCGACTGCTTGATAATGACAATTGTGTTAAGGCTCTTGAGGATCAGTCAGTGACTGAACACCTATTGTAAATAACAACGGGAATTTGGGGGGGGGTCATTGGTTTTCTTCCAACTGTCAAAATTGATTTGGTCATAATTTCGACGTTTCGAGGTAACATTTTTTTCGGAATTTGGAAATTCTAGTTCTATTTAAATTCATTATTTTTTATTGTTATCCCTTATTTAGAATTCCAACCCCCAGAGAAACCTTTTTTTTTCAAATGGAGGTAGATCCCATTCCTCAGACTTCCAGAAAAATGTAAATGTGGAAACCGAAGCGAAAATCTCGATAAACCCAGGTTTGTAGTTTGTAGTTTTTTCTTTTATTCTCCATCTCCTCCCTCTATCATGGACCAATAGGGGAGTTTCTGATCGGCTGGAAGAACTTGTCGCGAAAGCGAGATTTATTTATTGATTATGATTTTATTTGGCATCAAAATTTAATATTTCAGAAGTTAATTTCGTCATGTGATATTTTGGCCCTAAATTAGTGTTCATGTGATGAGGTATGTTTGGAGATTGTTGTATGGTTGCAATTTTAAGAAAAAAGTTTGAGCTTAATAAAAGCAAAAAGTTAAGGAAAAGAAGAATAGAGTTTTCTATTGTACATACACGATAGAACTCTCATCCGTCTTCTGAGTCTTTATCGTTCCCTCAACTTCTGAAGTGCCCAGGAATCAAGCAGAAAGAGTTGCTGTACTGTACTCCCCATCCAACTTGGGAGAGATTTTTGTACGACAAGATGAGAATCCGTGAATATCTTTGAGTCTTCTTGATATAGAATATTTCGTGAGGCATACGTCCAATGATGTGATTGGCCATCGCCAGGAGGAGCAATGGAATAGATTTTGTCTCTTTGCATGTCCTTGGGTTCATCTTCTTTGTTCGAAGCACTATGTGACGATGGCGTCTTCCACAAGGAAGCTGTACTGCCCAACCGATTTAACACGTAAACAAGGTGAAGAACCACCACCCACTTGGCAGTCGTTCCCAACAATCCTCAACCTAATCACTTCCTCTCCACCTCGTTACAAAAATAATAAAGATTACTCTATTTCCCATTCATCATCTTTAAAAATACCACAACGAATTTCGTTGTTTTTTTGTTCGTTCCAAAAAATTATCGTTCCCATTTTTTATTGGTCGTTTTTCGGGACAGTTGCCACCACAGCATCCGTGCAATATCTCGAGGACTATTTTCCCCTTGAGCTGACTCTCCTCTGCCTTCTCCTCTTCCGATAAAAACTGCATTATTAATGGTTCGCCGGTGTAGCCGCCTTTTTGGTCGACTTAAGGAACGCCTTCGACTAAATCATAACGGGAACGTGGAGGCTCCCTATTAATGTTTTGAGCGGTTCATTCTCGTAAATAATTCGCGCCCATTGATCAGGTTATCTCCGTGTGGTTGAGGATATTTTTTTACGAAGCTGTGCCGTCTACGTTACCTCTCAAGGGGAGTATTTCTATTCGGGTCTTCAGCGTGGAGCTTATCCTTCAAGAGGGCCCTCAGCTCTATCATTCCGATAACGTTGAGGAGCCACAGTAAATGCCTGGTTAAATGTGAAAAAGAATGTTGGGAGTCACAGCAAAGAAGATTTTCATACCGTGTGGTACTGGAGTTTTGCCGAAAAATCTTGACAGTTTGCTTCTGTGTTGATCATTTCTTCAATCATTTCAGGCCTAAAGCCTTGTTAAAGTCAATGGAAATCAAAAATTTCAATACCGATTTTTTTATTTTTTGGATAAAAAACAACTTCATAATTGTATTTACCCAGTTTTGATCATGGCCAGTTATTAATCCTTGTTTCAAGAGCAAATGGAAACATTTTCAGCTTTTCAAATTTATCGAACATGAATCAATTACGGCTTTTTCCCGTTCTTGCATCTTATTCTGGAGAATTAATTTTTCTCGAATGAGAAGTTGCTTGGAGGAGGAAGGTTTACTACTCACCAGACACAGTCCATCCGGCTACAACTTGTCATTATTACCTACGTTATTATTATTTAGAAATTGTATTGTTTCGCCATGGTAGAGAAAATCGGTCAATCAGTTGGATGCAAACTGATTGTCTACAAGATAGATACTAGAAACAATAATATTGTTTAATAATCAGCATATTATGCTGAATGGTTTAAGTAATTAGATATGTTCAGTAGATAAACCTTTGCCTACCGCTGCAGAAACTGTAGGAATTTGTGGAGCCCGCAAATTGAGTATTCCTGGATCCTCTAACCAAACTCTTTGGTGGAAATTGGATCTCGTAAGATACTTGAGGGAACCGCTCGCATGGGTTATGTGGGATTCAAACCCACTAAAACCTCACCTCCTTATCCCACGTTGGATCTCAGCCTGGAACTGTTCAACACATTACTTCAGGCTGCGTCCTGGGGGTCTTCTTAGTTCTCTGCTAGGGGCAAATTTAACCAACCTCGAGATGATGCTATGTGAACATGTAGTGAGCTATGTGCCACCTACACTTTGTAGACTAGGTAAGGTTTCATCACCTAACTATACGATAGTCCTCATATTTGGCTGAGTACTTTGCAGTTCTTACGTCCTCCTATCCCATTACCTACCCAGTCATGATCAATGATCGCAATAATCAGCTAAATTTGAACGGAGATTAGACTGCTGAATGGCAGTTGGACAAAAATTCAACCTGAGTTGGTTGTTTACACTACTTTTCTTACTATGACCATTGAGGTAACCTTCATGCAGTTGTTCCGAGTAGCGGTTAACCCTTAATATCCTGAGGTATCTTTTTGGAAGTCCAATTCTTACCTCCAAAAGATGATCCACTTTTAAACCAAAACTGATAGCCATTGGCTATCTTGATACTCCAAATATTGATTGTGTAAGAAAACGTAATAATAAAACCATAAAATTCAAAGAAAAAACAAAATAATTCTCGAGTTGACAGACTGTAATAGGTCTTCCGAGATACTTTCCGCCCTCATTTCTCACTTTTTTGGCTATTAGTTCAATTTCCTGGTCATAGAAGGCGCCACTGTCTGAGGCAGCACAGATCCCTCTATGAAGTGAACCTCTCCACCTTATTCCTTGGTTCTGTATTTCATGAGAAATAACACACCCCAAAATCCCACCAAGAATTTTTACGAGTTTCCTTCTTCTACTCCACTAAATTGGGTTTATAGACAGACTCTGCAGATGCAGATAGCGCTAGTGTAGCCCTGGAAAAGAGCATTCTTGAGTTTACAGTGTGTAATAGGGCCTTTGACGAACCTTCTGCTCAAATATTCTAGATTTGTCAAAATATATCAAAATTTGATTCGAAAATCCGATTTGTTTTTTAAACAAGTGGGAAACTAAGGTTTAATTAAGCATTGAATTTTTAGTCAAATGGAAGAAGGAGAGTTAGCTCGGTTACCATGCTGATCCGGGATTCTTCATTTTCCTACAAAATCTACTACAGGATGTTCTATAGTTTTGAATATAAAGTGTCTCCCCCGCGATAACGTGATTTCAAGTCGAGTAAAGATGATAATTGAAAGCATCCAAGAGTCAGTGAGGATCTGGTCCTTCTTTTTCCAAAGGAATTGAACGTGTTTATTACCGTTAGTTTCCGACGAAAGAGTGCACACAGTCACTGCGGCGTTTATCTTATTTTAACCAGTTGCGCCCCTCCCTCAAGGTTAACCGAGGTCAGGGAGACCTTATCCCGAAGCGCGGACCGCGAAAAAGAGGAAAAAACGCTATTCCCTCGGCCTCTGTGGGATATTCAGTTTCTCCGTGTCGGTTGTAACCGAGTAATCCCCTGATTTACAACGGCAAAAGCCCCGTAGGATTCTTTAAGGCGCCTCCTAGAACCCCTTTGAAGGTGTCTTAAATACGTTTAGGGTGTCTGTCAGACCACCCGTTCTCGTTCATCAGACTCTCAGACTTCCCCCCATTTTCTCTCTTATTCTGCTTCGCTCTGGCGAAGGTGGGTTTTTTCTCCCTTCCTCTGTTTTATTTTTCTTGGCGTTCGCAGTCGTAGGAAACCGGGAGTTATGTGGTCGACAGCTGGGGCGTCTCGCTTTTGGCGTCCAAAGCCGCCTTGACGTTTTTATGACGTTGCGACTTGAGCACCTACTGGAATATTTACCACATTGTTACCCATACAATATATAAATAATGTGCGTTCAAGGTTGAGCTGGAGTCTCATTCAAGCTCTGTAGTATATTGGAACACCTTTCGTCAACACGCTTGCCCCACACAACCAAAATATCGTACATCTTAAAATATATATATATATCAATACCTATAACATGTACAGATGACTTACATAGAGATCGCCAAAATATCAATCCTCAGATACTTACCCTTCCATTATGAATGAAATTCATTTGAGTACAATGAAGTTGATAGAACATCTGAAGAGTTTTCTTTTAAGGGGGTTCTACTGCAACATCAGCCCGGTTGGCAACCTTTTCTTCAATCGATTGTGAATAAGAAAATTTCGCCTCTATCGTTTTCAAATTTCTACAACATATTCTACACATCTGTAGTTACAAGCTGTGAAAATTTGAAAAACCCAATTCCAGAAACAAACATGATAAAAATTGTCAAAGTCAGTTTTCCAAACCGCTGAATTTTCTATTTTGAGGTACATTTTCTCTGAAACTATCCAAGTCAGTAAAACTATGTTTTGAGATATTGTCCATAGAACATGTGAGAAAAGATCAGAGCAATTAGTTTTTGACGAAAAAATATCTGAGGGCAAGAAACAATAAAATTTCCAAAGTATAAAATTATTCGATTTTTATTTTTTGTATTCTAACGGCCGTATCTCTTTTTGAGGAAAATATTTTCAAAAACTAGCCGCGCCGGATTATGAGCAAAGAGTAAACCTAAAAAATAAGAATAAAATAAAATAAGTGGATACCTACTGTAGTTCCCGAGATTTGTGTTCCTGAATGTCGAAAAACGCAACTTTTCAGGAGAGCTAATTTTCTGACGGCGCGGCGTTTCATGCTTTTTACCTAGCGTGTTTACGGCTCCATGCTCTCAATTCCTTTTTTCATCCATTTTCTGTGTTGCTATTATTTGTTCCATTTAGTTTCCTTACTTCCATTCTTGTAGCATCCATATTACAAATTTGGAGGTAACATTGAAGAAGAATAAAGGGATGTTTTGTTTTGATCTTGTTTTGGTTCTAGCGCGATTTCTAGTCCAAGTTCGGAAGGTTGAAAAAAGGTGTTCCTGTTGGAATTTTGAGTAACTTTTTTTTTAATGTGAGGAATATATTCAGCTTTAATAAAAAATTAAAAACCAAAAATCGATTTTTTTTTGCGGTAGAACCCCCTTAAACGGGCTTGGGACTTGGAATTTTTTGTGGGAAATTGAGAAAAATTAATTTCATGACGAAGGAAGTTGTCTAGGGTTCCCAAATTTTCCAAATAATTTGTTGATAAAACTTTTGATTGTAAGACCAAATTTCGAAATTTTGGCATGCGTTTTGAGGGAGACACGGCCATTTCTTATTTGGACATAAACCCTTTTGATGAAAAACGATAGATATGAGCCACACTGAAAAAAGGGAGTTTTTGGTTGTGTCAAGAAAAATCTCATTTTCATTTTCTTTTATTGGTTTACCCGTTATTTTCAATAATGAACCTTCGGAATCGAGATAGAAATTTGTCGGCAAACCCGATTTTTAGCAAGCTTTTAAAGCGGGATACAAACCGTTTCGGAATGTATTCAACTCGTGAGGTGATAGGCCTTATCCCAAAGATTCAGAATCCGTGTAGAAAGTGAAGAAGAAGTGTAAAAAGTGGATATAAGCCCGTTTGAAAGAAAGCTTACTAAAAAATTATACTAATAAATAAGTAGGTAGTATTTTAATAACACAACAACCCAACAGTGTACAAGATCCAATCATATGCATACACACTCACACAGACATACTCCTATGGTTTCCTCGTGGGTTGAATTCAAAATGATCTAAAACGAATTTATATGTGTTTTTAGTTTATTATTTTCAATAATGAACCTTTGGAAACGACCAAGAAAAAAAATTGTTCAACAACCCCTCAAAATTTGATGGTTTTTCGTTTCAAGGTACGTAGAATCCAAAAATCGAATAAAAATTTGGCCGTCCGTCCGCCGATTTTGATGAAATTCGGTATGTAGGCTCCATTTGGGGTCTAGTTGTGCCCCGAAGATTTTGGTTGATGTAGGTCACTTCTAAGGGTCAAAAAATGAATTTTGAAATTTTGAAAACGCTCCAACTCAAAAAAATTTTATATAAAGGTATTGTTTTTCCATCAACTTAAGATTCTATAGAATATTTAGAATTTTTTGAGGCCACGTGGAGCTCTGTGGGATAAACCGTTCGCTCCCTACGAGAATTTAAGGGTTGGCTTACGATAAATCAGAAACACGAGTGTGAATCGCTGAATAGGCCTAATCTCCGTTCAAATTTTAGCTGACCGAAATGCGATCGATGTTTTTCTTCATTTTGGATGGTTGGTGGCTTTGCAGACGAGTGATCAATATAGGAAAATAATAATCCATTGTGTAATAATTTGCAGCGTTTTTTTCAAGGTTGAGAGTTGTCCTCCTTCACGCCAGATTAATCGCATAAAAATGGCTGAAAATTGGTTAAAATAAGTCTTTGAAAATTCGTTCATTCACTCATGCTGCACGAATGGGACTTTTTTCCCTTCTAAGGTAATGTAAATACTTTCACACCTACATCCCTAAACGAGATGCGGGCTGGAAAGCATTAGACCCCAAATCTCCTCCGGATCACTACAGATAGAGAATAAGGCGCAAAAACTCCCCCTCTCGAGCCGATAAAAGTGTTAGCTTCCTATTTGTTGGTGTTAAACCTCTTGATGGGCCTCATTCAGGTAATGGATGGGAGTCTGGGGGCAGCACAAATCACCTTTCCCCTTCAGTTTTCTTCCCAACACCTTCTAGCGTTGCTTCGGGAAAGAACGATTCCTTTCCTTAAATCCAACCGAGGGGGGGCTTCCCGAGAATAAATTCGCCTCTCAGACCATAATCCCCTGCGCCTCCCTTTTCAAAAGGAAGAGGTTTCTCTTCGACATAAGACCCCTATCTTACCCTAGAAAAGTATTTCCTTCCAAAGAGTTTTTCGAGAAGATTACAGAGTTATCCTTTACCCTCGATAACCCTCTTGGTGGTGGATTGGTATACTGAATTAAAATTGGATGGGACCCTATCATACACTAACCCTACCATGGTTATTGAAAACAAGTTATACTTTCTTTACGAATTCATATCACTGTTGAAGCCACTCGCAGAGTAAACATCACCCCTTCAATTCTAGGGAAAAAACGACGCCACTCAACCTAAGAGGTGTTCAAGAAATAAGCCTCCCCCATTCTGTTATCCTTTTGCTATTCTCCGTTCATGAATAATTCATGGTTAGAATTTCCTCTTCTTTCCTCGACAGCTTCCGCTTATAGTCCGGTAGAGCATCCACCTTTATAGCATCCACTATCCACCCACTACAAAACGTGACCCGACACCGTTGGAATGAATATCATTACACGCTTGCTATATGAGTAATGGTCGCTCGCCTAAACAGGTGGTTAGATTTATGTTTGTGGTTTTCCTTCTTTGCAGTTCCAAGGGAGAGAATGGTGTGACATCATTGGGCACAAGACGGGATCGCTGAATTCGTTTATTGTGAGCAGGTTACAACAACCTACGCCCGAGGTCGAAGGGTCCTTACAGATCTTTAAGATCATCATTCACTCTTTAGTGAGTTTAGTGTACCTTATTTACATCAAACATCGATCTCTTTCCTACAGTCAAAACATTCAAATTCACTACGAATAAGGTCATAACGTACCATGAGTCATTTTCAACTGAAATCGAAGAAAAATTATGCCTCTCAATTTTGTATGATAGTTAAATTTTGTTCCAGTTTTGGGCAACGAAAAAAATTGCACCAAAATCAAAATTTCCACTCGAATTTCACGGTGTATTCCTTTTAGAACAATTTGGTTTGTTCAAATTAAGTAATGTTGAAATTTAGAGGAATCGTGTGGTTTGGGGTGTAGATGGTCCCTTATGAATTGTCTGGGAATCCGTTTGCATCGAAGGTGTTGAATCACAAAATACCATTAATTTTTAATTTCTCCAAATAACAGTCGTGGTACCTGTGTATTGTGTATACTCGTGACTTCCAAATGCTGTATAACGATAGTACCTACTGCTAAGCTGAAACTCCTCTGTTAGTGTTTTATAAATTTATTCATATTTGAATGATTAATAACCTGGTAAAAGTGACGTTGAAAGGGAGACAACGATGACACGATGTGATAGATCCGTACCTGAAGACTGACAGACGCCGAATGAATCAGAGAAAAGCTTGCCTTTGGATTATAAATTAGCCCCGTCAGTCGTTTCAATTTGTCAAACTCGGGATGGCGGGACTCGAACCGTGAACTTGGCCTTGGACGGGGTCAAACACACGTGAAACGCTTCCTACCGAATTGCGAAGGGGGTGACGGAGGTCGCGTGGCGCCCCTCGGGGACACGTGGACGGCACGTGGCACGAATGTACCGCGCGCCCTTTTGCGAAGGCAATCTTCAAGGGACGACTCGCGGGGGTGATCCCGCCAAAACCAATGACACGGATTTACAAAAATACTCTCTTCTGCGTTTGGCACTTCCAATTTCCTTTGGCAGGAAATTCTATAATCCTCTTCAGATCTGGTTTTCCCTTGTCCCTCACACTCCTAATTCGTTCAATAAGCAATGATGGTCTTTCCTAAGAACTTCATGTTGTGCTCAAAGGTTTCAATACAGGAATCGCACAAAGCTGCTCACAACTAGGTTTTTTTTAGTGGTTTTTTTAGAATCATAAGCTTATTAAACCAGGCCCTACAGGAACTTTGTGTAGGAGCTCCTTTACAAAAATGGATTCCAGGACATATTGATAACGGGAGAAATGATGTGGATGACTATGCTGTGCAGCTAAATAAGAAGAATTACTAGGGAAAAACGCGTATTTGTTGGCCCTATTTTTGAAAATTACCACTTAGAGCTGTCCAAAAATTCTGGTCAACGATTTTAGCCACAAACGAAATTATCACCATCCAATGGATTCCATCGCTCCAGTGGAAAAAAAATTATTATAAAATACTTAACCCGGATCAGCCCAGAACTATTTTTCATTTTGAAATTCAATGAAATTTTGATATGTTCCTCTAGAAAGGATTTGGAACGTGGGAAAAATAATTTAAAAAATCATCTTGACTTCCAAGTACCAAATTTGACCCGTTACCGTATGGTTACGCTGGGCATACGGAGTACCAATGTGGATCAAATAGACTATTATGATGAAGGACAATAAATGCTTAGTTTTATAGTGCGAACAATTTTTTATTTGAACAATGTAACTAAAAATTGAACAATTGATAAAATATCAGGGCAATACAAAACGAACAGGCAAAATATGCAAACAATATAGGTAACTTTTCCAGAATAATAATGATGACCAGACTTCAAAATCACTTCCATCCATAATAAATTAGTGTCATATATTATAGTTATGATACTTATCACTAAAAGGAACAAAATTAAGTGAACTTGTTAAAACAATTACTTGGTGTGAAATCCTCCAAAGCATGGAATACACAATCCAACTTTACATTTGGAGCAACTTGTCCTAACATGACTATCGAAGTTTTCCCCGGCACACCTTCTACGCTTATTTCCATCGTTTGGTTGGATGAAGTGGTCGATGCGGTCGTATCTAACACTTTTCTGGAGATCTTGAGGATGCATTCGCAGGCTTGGTGATGGTCCAGGAATTGCTGGAGGAGTGGCATATCGTGTCAAGTAGTGCTTAACAACTGACCTTCGAAAATCCAGTTGGGTTATTTTTTTTTTTCATTGTGGCGATACATCAGCCAAGCGTTGTGCATGGAAACGTCAATAATCCCATGAAGATGAAGAAATATTATCAGGACTCTTATGAACCTGAGTGTGGTCTCCAAGATCTTCTGCTCCCCCAACCCTACCGGAATCAAAAACTATTTCTGCAGGTGCTAAAAGCGTATTTACTGGGAGATGACTGATTCTTGAGATGACTGGGATGTCCCTCATTCGTCCTCATCTCCAGATTCTTCATCAGTGAGGATAGAAGGTTGTGGAGGTTCTACAAAAATATTACTAGGCGTCGGAATTTCATCATTCTCCAATAAAATATCAACTGCCTCTTGAAGAGAGAAACCAGGCCTGCAACAAAAGACAGAACTTCTATTGCCCAGCGTAACCATATGGTAACGGATGAATTTATCCCTCTCTACATAGTACCAAAAATATAACCCCCGATAATACCCTATCACATTATGTTGTGGTAGATCTTGAGAACCGTAAAACATGTCAGAAATAGGAGATTTAAAAAAATCATGCACGTACCTCAACAAACTCTCCAGCGCGGACGCATCAAAAAATTCAACCATTTTGTGAAGACCACAGTGTAATGGTGTGTTTTCCTAGTGGAGGCCGACTTAATTAGGAGTTGAAGACTCACCAAAACAATACCTTGCGCTTACGAACTAGTAATATTTCAGGGCACTTACTGTTTTTCGTGGTTCACTGGAATCTGTTGGTAGCAGTGGCGTTGGTAGCGTTGACTAGGTTTCCCTTGTGGGATAACCGAAAAATGTTACCTTCGTCTGAGTTACTCTGGTAAGTATGATTCTTTATTATTACTGTATATTGTGGATAATTTGCTTTAATTCAATTTTAACTCTTTTTCTTGTTTCAGGTACTATGCGACTCAGCGAATGCAGGTAAGTGAATTTAAATTACGTTAATTTCCAGGTGATTCTACTTTTGCTTCGAATAAGGTAAGTATTTAAGGTAAGTATTAACTTGAATTTACTTTACTTTGATTCTAATACGCTCCAGGAAAATGCTCAGGTAAGTATTCAATAATGGAACACCAATTTCAGAACAAGGATAGAAAATCTCTATTTGAATGGAAAACACGCTTCAAAATATCAATAAAATGGTAGAAACGAACAAATAACTTTGAAATCAAGTTACTAAATAAGAAAGGTAAGTAATCTGGTCGGAGGTTCCTGAAGGGACTAACCTCAAAGTGACCACGTGGAAATGTTCCGAAACGTGAACATGAGATAACAAACGGAACAAAAGAAACACCTAAAACCTAGGAGGAACAATATCAAATTTATACACAATGGATTCTAAATTTACCGTAATGGACTAGTTGAGAGAGAGAGTTCGTTGGATGGTCCTTGGGATCGCGAGGGTCTTCCAGAATCGTCGTTAGAGTACTTCGGGAGGGCGAAATCGTGCACCGTAAGTCTCAGGCTATTTCGATGAAACTGCTTCCAAATGTTCAAAAAAAGTTCTTGGCTCTAATTCACTGACATTGACTACAAACTGGTTCACTGACTGACTATTCCGTTACTGACTTAAACCCTGATTGAAGTATACACTCTTGATAGTGGCCGATACAACAGAGACAGGGGAGAGGTGTCTAGATCTATCACATCTCAGAACACGACTCACTCCTCAAGATGGCGTAGCCCTGGTCGCTTCCCTCGTCACGTGACCACCCCACTCTCCCTTATTGCGCAGTACGGGCCTGTCAGGTGCTGCCTCCTGGTGGCGCACTCACGAGCTCTACTTCCATGCCCTCTTCTTCGTATGGAAGGCTTTTCTTAATCCTGAGTTTCGGGATCCCGGCTGGCGGCGCGGACACAGGTCTTTGTGACGACCCGTCACAATCTTCCTTTCCCCGGAGGCTGATGCCCTCATCAGCTCTATGCTTCCCCTTGGGGGTCACTGGTGGCAACGGCAGTGGCAAGGTGGGCCTGGCCTCAAGCAATGCTTGCTCATAGCGCCAACGGCGGCACCCGGTGCACTCTGCAGGTCGAGCGTTCCTGTGTTCCCTTAGTTTGCATGGCATTGGATGATCTGGGTGGCCCATCGGGAATTTGCGGCATCTGGCGACGAGTCTGTTCCAGAACGTCTTGCAGCTCTGGCAGCGGAATCCAGTGATGACTCGTTCGGGCTTTCCACAAATGGGACAATCGCTCAACACTACCTTGGGTGTCAACTCTTGTATCGCGTCCTGGTTGCCCGATGACAGCGGTGAAAAAGGTGGCGCTTTATCCTCCTGAGCCTCTCCATACTTCCTGTCCCCTTGGCCACACTCCATGTCCGAGTCCTTGTCCGACGGTTCGGTCGCTGAAACAGCTCCGACCAGCGACAGCGTTTGGGTCTTGGCGTGCGATTCTGGTAAGTCCCAGGTGTCGTCGTCGCTTCCTGCGCTATGTTTCTCCCGCAGGGTTTGCGTCTGGCACCTTGGTATCGCCACGTCTTGGACTACTATCTGGGGCTGTTCTTCTGGTGTTACGACGGTCCTCAAGCAGCCTGCCAGTCGAGTCATGCAATCGGTGATAATGGCTAGTTGTCGCGGCCATCCCTCAAGCAGTTTCACAGTTCCCCCGATGACGAGCATCGCTTCTACGGTCTGTCGCCTCTCCACGGCGTCGTCCTCCATCTGTCCTATCTGATCCTAGCTTTGGCAGCCTAACCAAGTTCCTCCTGAAACAGAATAGGGCCGTAGTCACCACCTTGCTTAAACTTTTATGTGACTTGCATGCTCTCTCTCTCTTCTCTCAGATTGTCCCCAGGCCCACCCGGAAAATCCCGCTGAGTGGCGGTTGCCGTCCGAACCCGGAAATTCCCCCATCGCTCGGTTTGAAAAGGACCGACCAGCGTCGCGGCTCCCCTCCCAGTAGGGTCACAGGTACTCGGACAACATATCCAGGCAAGTTCTGTTTCTTTCTTTATTATATTCGTTCCTTCTAAGTTACATTGTACATTTATTTATTTACATTTCACTTTTTCTAACTACTAATTTATAACATTTCTTTTATTTACAGGTAAATTGGTACTTCGGACTCATTCCGACGTACGGTGCTTCCACACGCGAGCCGCATGTGGTGTCTCCGGCAGGCAGCATCCCGGATCGCCGGACGGGTGTGACGCCTGGGGGTTGCTGGTTTTAGCTTTGGCTTGACTCGCCTCCCCAGGTATCTTCTCTCTTGGCGGTTGTAACATCCCATCAGGGTCCGGGTCGAGAGGTACCTCCTCGTCCTCCACATCCATCCACTCCTGCCAGTCGTTGGTCTGCTCGTCAGGACCCGCTCTCTCGGCGACGGGTGGGGCACCAGTCACGTCGATCCCCGGGTCGAAGGCTGGGACCCCGTCCGGTACGCTGCAGGCGAGTGCGGACCTAAATCGACCTGGTCGACAGCCAGTCTCTTCTCCCGGCGAGTCCCTCCGCTCGCGAGTGTCGTCCGTCGATGTCTTCTTTCTTGTCCGTGGCCCATTCCAAAGGCTCCAGAACCTTTTTATCTTGTCTGGTGGAATCGTCTTCCGTCGCGCGCATGTCCGCCGTCCATTCTTGGACCCAAGGTGGGTTAGTTGTCGGTCGGCGGCCTGCCTAAGTGAGCGCCAGATTCGCCGAAGCTGCTTCTTGGTCAGTCCTGGGATCTGCCGGAGCGTTCTTGCCCACCGGTCGATAGCGGTTGATGGAATGGAATCTGTTCCACTCCTGACCACGCCACCCACAGCTTCAGCATCAGTCGTCACAGCTACTGGCGTCCCGCGGACCGGCTCCTCCACGACGTTCTGCGGCGCGTGAGACATCTGGTATGCCTTTTCAATCGTGGATGATACCGTTTCAACATCCATTTCGTGTGAAACCGGTAGGGTACTTTCGCCCTTTTCCGGCTCGTCAGTTCGGTGCTTGTTCCGATCCGGGAACTTCCCCAACGGCGGTTGTTCCGGTCCCGCTGGATGTTCCGAAAGTTCCGGAACATGTTCCGAAGGTTCGTGTGCTTGGTGTGGTATTTCGTTGGGGTCCACCGTTTCTTCCCAGTCGTTGGTGGAAAGGTGCCCCTGATTGCTCGCATGTATGAGCTCCCTTTCTTCTGAGGGGTGCTTGTCCTCGGACCTATCTGGGGTCTCCGAGGGGTACTCTTCCGGCTCGTTCATCGGTGTCTGCCGGGTCTCTTGTGTTTCGGTCTTCGTCTCTTGTGCTCGCCAGTTGGCCGACAGCCGTTTCAGGCTTTCCACAGTGTCCGGGTCACGGATCAGGGCTCCGACTTGGAACCGTTTGCCGGTTTTTGGGTTATCCATTTCCACCGCTCCCGTGTCGGTCCGTACGCGAATGGGGAGCTTCCTCAAGAGGTCCAGCCCCAGCAGGTCCAGTCCTGAGTCTGGTCGCTCAAAGACAAAGAAGTCGTGCATGACTTTCACCGGCCCAATTTCCACTGAGGCCCGCTGCACTCCTCGTAGTGGCAGTCGTTGTCCGCTGGCTCCCCACAACTCAGCTCCAGTCGGCCGGATGTCCACTCCAGGGATAGGCTCCGATAGCGCCGACACGGCGGCACCGGTATCCAACACCATTCGGCGATGAACGTTTGCCAACTTAACCGGAACCGCTAGTATCGGCCTCTCGGTGAAAGCTATCGTGGTTTGGAATGCGACCAGTTCGTCGCCTCTCACTTCTTCCTCCTGCATACTTGGTGTCGGAGCGGTGATCGCTGCTGCAGGCACTGACATCACCGGTCGGTGGGGCGTGGTTGCTAACATCGCTTTCATTTTTCGGCACTCGGCCTTAACGTGTCCGTCGGCGCCACAGAAGTTGCAATAGTCGTCAATGTACACTGCTCGAGGGCACCACGCCGAGAAATGGGTCATCTCGCCACAAAACTCACAGGGCACGCGCGGCTTTGGGGTGGGTGGTCTCCAGGAAGAGGGTCTCCTTGGTAGCCCATTCCCTTGCGCAGGACTCCGTGGCGGTGTTCGGTTTTCCCCGGTGTTGTTGCGAATCGGGCACCTGGCCGCAAAGTGTCCCACCTCTCCGCATCCATAGCACTTCCTGGGTTCCTGGTTGAGTATCCCAGCCACGTCCCATTTCAGTTCGGGCTCGCGGTCCTCCCGGTCGGTCTCCTCCCACTCCTCAGCCTTCTCAACCGCCTCTTCTAGGGTCTCTATCGGTCCTCCTCGTAAGAATAGGCTTATCTCCTTATCCACCCCTCGGATGAATGCTCGCAGGGTCTTCTGCCGAATCCATTCCGGTCGTCGTGCCAGAGGAAGGTTCTCCTCCGCTTCCACAGCGCACGTCGCCAGAGCTGTCAGTCGTTCGGCGTACTTCCGCAGGGGTTCTCCAGCCTGTCTCTTCGTTGTCCACAGCTTGATGTTGGCCTGCTCGGGGTTTTCCTTCCCATACCACCGGAGGATCCGCGCCTTTAAACGGTCGTAGGGCTGTTCGCCCGTTGCTTCTGCGAAGAACCGTTTGACTCCCCCTTTTAGTCGCGCTCTCAGGAATTGCACTTTCTGCGCCTGCGTCAGGGTGGTGGTGGCCTGTTCCACTTCTGAGAAAAATTGTTGTGCCGAAATACATCCGACCTCATCTGGGTTCCACACATCCACCTCCATGAACAGAGACCTCGGAAGTCCGGCACCCTGTCCTTCGGGTTTTGGGACCCCCTTCTGTGAGGCGAAGAAATCTCCCATCTGCGCCATCGCGTTGGTTACCGCCTCCATCATTTCAAATGAGGCTGTCGCGGCATCTCCTCCTTCGGCCATGGCAGTCGATTGTGATGTTCGTAGGGCACACAAAAAAAAATATTCAAAGAATGGAGTGAAAAGAGTATTTCACTTTTTGTCACTGGTTGGTCTTTTATTTGTTACGGAACGTAATTGCGCGAGAACAGGTGTTTCGCCAGTGTTCACGGACCCGGAACAGTGGTTCCGAACCGATAACAGAACGTTGGGTGGCTGCTCCGATCCAGGAACAAGTTTCTGTACTTGTTCGAGTTTCGGTAACAGTTGTTTCGAACCGTTCCCTTGACTCGGGAACAACAGTTCTCAGAACGTGTTAACGTTCCGAACCCCGTTGATTCGAAACTCCTTGGTTCGGATCGCTGACCCGAAACCTGGTGACCCGCCCGAGAGTAGTTCTGACACGGTATGTGTTCCGAACCCTCCGAACCAACGAGAAGGCCGATCCGGATCGTCCGAAAAATGAGGACCCGGAACGCGACGGTTCGCCCGAAACTTTCACGGGAGAACGCCGGTGGGACAACCTGATATCTCGCTAGTTCGCTCACACTCCTGTTCCTCCGCTCACAAGTGGTTTGATGTCTACGGCCGTATTCCTTGTTTTTACAGAAAAACAACGTCCTACGCTCGTATTTTCTTTTCAATGTACAATAGTCAATATTTGTGGCAATAAAATTGCATCATCAATGTTCCTACAGTAATTCTGATCACTCTCCTGGGCGTTTTTGTACTAGTCGAGCGCAAGGTGAACTGAAGGTTCGTGATGGTCGGAACTCATCAAAAATCCCACCGCTGCCACCAAATTGTAATGGTGTGTTTTCCTAGTGGAGACCGACTTAATTAGGAGTTGAAGACTCACCAAAACAATACCTTGCGCTTACGAACTAGTAATATTTCAGGGCACTTACTGTTTTTCGTGGTTCACTGGAATCTGTTGGTAGCCGTGGCGTTGGTAGCGTTGACTAGGTTTCCCTTGTGGGATAACCGAAAAATGTTACCTTCGTCTGAGTTACTCTGGTAAGTATGATTCTTTAATATTACTGTATATTGTGTATAATTTGCTTTAATTCAATTTTAACTCTTTTTCTTGTTTCAGGTACTATACGACTCAGCGAATGCAGGTAAGTGAATTTAAATTACGTTAATTTCCAGGTGATTCTACTTTTGCTTCGAATAGGTAAGTATTAACTTGAATTTACTTTACTTTGATTCTAATACGCTCCAGGAAAATGCTCAGGTAAGTATTCAATAATGGAACACCAATTTCAGAACAAGGATAGAAAATCTCTATTTGAATGGAAAACACGCTTCAAAATATCAATAAAATGGTAGAAACGAACAAATAACTTTGAAATCAAGTTACTAAATAAGAAAGGTAAGTAATCTGGTCGGAGGTTCCTGAAGGGACTAACCTCAAAGTGACCACGTGGAAATGTTCCGAAACGTGAACATGAGATAACAAACGGAACAAAAGAAACACCTAAAACCTAGGAGGAACAATATCAAATTTTATACAAAATGGATTCTAAATTTACCGTAATGGACTAGTTGAGAGAGAGAGTTCGTTGGATGGTCCTTGGGATCGCGAGGGTCTTCCAGAATCGTCGTTAGAGTACTTCGGGAGGGCGAAATCGTGCACCGTAAGTCTCAGGCTATTTCGATGAAACTGCTTCCAAATGTTCAAAAAGTTCTTGGCTCTAATTCACTGACATTGACTACAAACTGGTTCACTGACTGACTATTCCGTTACTGACTTAAACCCTGATTGAAGTATACACTCTTGATAGTGGCCGATACAACAGAGACAGGGGAGAGGTGTCTAGATCTATCACATCTCAGAACACGACTCACTCCTCAAGATGGCGTAGCCCTGGTCGCTTCCCTCGTCACGTGACCACCCCACTCTCCCTTATTGCGCAGTACGGGCCTGTCAGGTGCTGCCTCCTGGTGGCGCACTCACGAGCTCTACTTCCATGCCCTCTTCTTCGTATGGAAGGCTTTTCTTAATCCTGAGTTTCGGGATCCCGGCTGGCGGCGCGGACACAGGTCTTTGTGACGACCCGTCACAACAGGACCTGGGGAAACGCACTTCCTGACACAAAGACACAATAGAACTGACCTTCAAGGTCGTAAGAACAATATCTGATCACTAGCCCTCCCGTTCCATCACTCCACGGCCTTCAGGAGGCGACAGGAACGAACATGCCCGCCGTTACCATACGGTAACTCTGGGTTGATTCGGGTTAATTATCAAAAAAGTATCACCATACAATGGATTTCAGGTCATATTGATATCAGAAAAAATTACGTGACTGGTTGCAAGCCAAATATGGAACGTTAATACAGGAAAAAACATAAAATCTAATATAATAAAACGCCAACCGTACGTACGTACGTACGTACGTACGTATGCACGGAGGGGTTGTGGGAGGCGGGACGAGTCGGAGGGGCGGGAGGGGGGGGGGAATCGGAGGCGGGAGGAGCCGGAGGGAGTGGGATGCGGGGAGAGTCGGAAGAAGCGTTTTGCCTACTTTTAGTAGGCTTTTCAGCTAGTTATCTTATAATTCTGGTCAACAAATTTAATTTGTTGAAATCCCCATGTTTTGACATTATTAAAAAAAAAATAATGTCCTAGGGTTGTTATTTGAAGGTTTTAGAAATCTGTGGATCAACCGTGTCTACTAATTGCGAAGCCTTGGTGTCCAAACGTTTGGTCAACGATTATAGCCTTTTGCTATCTTGAATCCTAAAACAATTACCACCAGTCCTATGATTCCAGGTCATATTGATATCAGAATAAATTATGACGGGTTAGAAGCCAAATATGAAACATTACTACTGGAAAAAGCATAAAATTATCATATAATTTTGGTCAACGAATTCAATTTGTTGAAAACCCCATATTTTGACATTATTTTTTCAAAAATAATGTCTTGAGCTGTCGAAAAGTTTGGTCAACGACCACAGACTTTTGCTATCTTGAACTTGAAAACAATTATCACCAGTCCATGGATTCCAAAACAATGTCTTGGAATCCATGGACTGGTGATAATATAATAAATAATATGTCATATTGATTTAAGAGGAAATCATATGGTTAAACTTATGCCAAATATGCAGCAAAACTCCAGAAATTTGAATATTATGATCTCAATTTTTTCAAATTTGACCTTTGGGGTTGTCCAAAATTTTGGTCGTTGATGGTCTTTCTTTTGATATTATCGCACCCCAACAAAATTATTGCTATAATATTATTTCCAGGACATATTGATATTAGAAGTAATGATGTGGCTGATGAGGGGCAAATATGAAGTATAGCTTCAGAAAACCCCAAATTTTTACCTTATTTCTATAAAATGTGATTTTTTGTCTTGAGATTTTTTAAAATTTGATAAGTTGCTCATAATGGACAAATATGAAGCATAACTACAGAAAACCCCACATTTTTACCTTAGTTATATACAGCTTTTCTTTTGATATCTTAGAACTTTTTTTTTTTTTTTTTTTTTCTTTTTTCAAATCGATATATTTTATCAAAAATATCAATATCATAACAACTGAGCATTTGTGCCCATCAAGCTAATTTCTATGCATACAATACCCCATATCTTAGAACCAAAACCATTTATCACTAATACATGGAGTTCAAGACATAATGATAACAGAGGAAATGACATGATTAATTTAAAGCCAAATTTGGAGCAAAACTGCGGAAATAAGATAATTTTGATATTTTTTTTTGGTTGATATGTTTTGATATTTGGTTTTGGCCTATTTTTTTCGAAAATTTGACCTCTGTCAGAAAATTCTTGTTTATGAATTTATGCTTTCTTTTTATAGATAGTTATTGGAATTGTTGTGTTTTGGACTTCTCTCTTTGTTCACAATTTAGACCTAATTGGAGACCTAATAAACTTATATTAGGTAGCTAAATTGAGTTTTACTTCAGATCGTACTCAGCTGAAAGATTGGAAGCATTGATTGAGAAGGGAGATATGGTGTGGTTAGGATACAATACCTATCTGGACCTATACCGCCAATGCCCTGATGAGGAAAGGTAAGTACGAACGAGACATGAGTAGTAGGTGTGAGAAGTGATCAAGTTGTTTTGGTCGGTAGGACTGGATGAAGTGGCCTCTCGGTTTCGGGTATTTATTTGCTAGGGTAGGTGAGAGGTGGATGGAGGCACAGATATAAATTCTTCCATCACAGCCACCTGCTCGACTCGAGATGCCACTCATCCTCTCTTCATTTGTGGAAACAAAACATCTAGGAGGAAGTCATAACAAGAGTTATGACACCATTTAGGATCCTTTAGCTGCTTCCAAGTGCCCTATCTCTCATGGAAGTTGTTAAATTTCTGACATTGTTTTTGAATGTTTCAAAACGGATTCCCTTGGAAGAAAAGCATGCCAAAAACAACAATATTTCAACCTAACAGAACAACGGTGTAAGGGGAAAGCACCAATAAAGGACATGTTAAGGACTCATTGACTATTTTCAAATTCCTACATCACCCATATGAAAAACAAAAAATTTCTGGGAGCTTTTCTTAATCATCCATAGATTGAAAAATACCCAATAAATCGTCGATATCTGCTTTACCTAAATTCATTATTTTTTTCATCAGACCATGATTCACCAATAGTGGACACCAAAATCTTCAAATGTTGGAGTAGCGGGCAGTCAATGTCCTAAAGGCGGACATACGTTAGATTATAGCAGAAACAGTGTTGACAACGTAAAAAGTAGGTTTTATTCAAATTCAAATGCAGTCAAAATATTACTAATATCGAAATGGAATATCATTCATTTTCGATAGCGGAGGAAGGCAATCACAGGTAGGTTGGTACCTAAAAAAATGGTTTTTTGAATCGAAATTAGCCAATTTTTATGTCTGGTAACTTGGACCAACTAAACTTTCCTGAAATTGACTAAATTGTTTTAATAACCACCTCTACTTAGGATACTTTTAAAAAAGCATGCTTAAAAATCAAACTTAGATTTTAGTTTATACGTTTATTGGTTTATTATTTTAAATAATGAACCTTTGGAATGAACCAAGAAAAAAATTTAACCCCCCCCCCCTCAAAATTTGTTGGTGTACGTTTCAAGGTACGTAGAATCCAAAAATCGAATAAAAATTTGGCCGGCCGTACGCGGCACTTTCCTTAGTTCCCCTGGACCGAATTTGATGAAATTTGGTATATGAGCTCCTATTAGGGTCTAGTTGTGCCCCGAAACTTTTGATTGATGTCGGTTACTTCTAAGGGTTGAAATTTCGAAAACGCCCTAGCTCAAAAAATTTTGATATAGAGGTATTGTTTTCCATCAATTTAAGACAGTATTGAATTTTTAGAATTTTTAGAGACCGCGAGGAGCTTTGTAGGACAAAACGTTCGCTCACTACGAGAATTTAATTAAGGGTTGGACTAACGATAAATCCGAAACATGAGTGTGAATCGCAAAAGAGGCCTAATCTCCGTTCAAATTTTAGCTGACCGAAAGGCGATCGCTGTAGGTACGTGATAGGTAGTATCTATGGTTGGTAGGTGGTGACAATGGCAAAGCCGAGTTCTTTGCAGACGAGTGATCTATATAGAAAAATTATAAACCTTTGTGTAATGATTTACAGCGTTTTGTCTTAGTGTCCGCTGCTGGTAATATGTCCGCTATCGGAGCTTTTCCCTTATGCAGCGTACAGATGGCCGATCCATGCAAAGAAAAAGTAAACAGTTAGGAGTGCGAATAATTTGTTCATCTTATCTCGTAGATCGTGCAAATTAAAGAGGTGATGTGCAGGTAATGGGTGGAAGGGCGATAAGTATACCTCCAGGCGTGATACCTCTACCTACCTCAAGAGTTGTTAATCATCGATGTAACGTGGCGGAACATTCATGCGGCACATTCGACCGATTTTACAGTTCCGATTCGTAACCGAGAAAAGCCTCTTCGTTTATGACCCGATCGCGTTTCAGACATCAAACGGAGGGTGCGAGTAACAGCCTCGTAAACTCCGTTTAGTGGGTAATCCGATACCGTTCGGAACCATAATTAACGTTATTATCTTCAACTCCGACCCCCCCTCTCGATACACCTATAATTAGTTTGAGGCGATGGTCTGATTATAGTGATGAATCGTCACCTGATAGCACTTGCATTGGGTAGGAATGGAGGTGTTCCTCCTCTGTGTCACATCCTAGGGTCTTATCTCTCCTCAGGGTGAACTATCGTATTCTATTGACCTCAGAGGAGGTTATAGTTTGGTTCTAAATTAGTATTGTTCCTAAACGACTGACCCTCTAGCTGGCTCAGTTCGAATCCGACTCAAACATGAACCTGAACGAGGAACATGAAATACATCAGAATAGCAGGTAGCCATTTATTTCCGTGATGGAAAAATTCAAACGCTAAACCCCATAATTCTTAACGAAGAATTCTGTTACGAGTATCTAATAATATAAAACGCCAACCGTACGTACGTACGTACGTACGTACGTACGTATGCACGGAGGGGTTGAAGGGGTCGTGGGAGTGGGGAGAGTTGGAGGCTGGAGGGGTTGGGGGCGGGAGGAGTCGGAGGCGAGAGGAGTCGGAGGAGTTGGGGGCGGGCGGAGTTGGGGGCGGAAGGAGTCGGAGGAGTTGGGGTCGGGCGGAGTTGGGGGCGGGAGGAGTCGGAGTGATTGGGTGGAGGAGAGAGTCGGAGGAATTGTTTTTGCCTACTTTTTGTAGGCTTTTCAGCTAGTTTTCTCATAAAACATTACCCACACTGGCTAGTTCGTCGGTGAGCTTACTGGGCGAGGCTGACCAAAGACAATTGCGTAATAATTTCGAAAATTCAAAATAGAAATACTAAAAATTTGGGCGCCACTCCTCGATACAAAGTTCACACCTATCCAATTGAGGAGATATTGGAATGGTGGGGGTAATAACATATAATATATATTATTATTCTATATATTATATAGAATTTAATATTTCTTGGAGATATGCAGAAAAATTATATTTCCGAACACTCTGGTGATCAACCATGTACAAAAATAATTTAATTTTCCTATTGTTTTTACCGTACTAGTAATTACTCATAATTAAGGCTACTAGGTTGTAGATATGATAGCGAGAATGGGCGATTCCAGGAAGTTTCTTGCAGAGAAAGAGAAGAAGATAAATAAAGAGAAGATCCCATGCATAGGATCTTTCAGACGAGCAATTAGGTAATCTTCCGACAGCGATGCGAAGATTATGCAATACGTCAAGCAGAAAATAACTCCCACAATTTTCGTGACGAGCCCTGAGGGCCAACAGAGGTTTTTATAAATCCAATTGTGGTCAAAAACCCAAAAACGGTACTCGAGGTAGACCACACGTTCGTAAAAATCCTGCTGTGCAGCGTCGTGGGTTTATTATCGTTCATTCATGAAGCCTACGCTTCAACTGAACTGAAGATGGTTGATCACCAGCAAAGATGGGCGTAATCATAATCATGATTACGATTATAATCACAAGCATAAAAGGTGTAATTACGATTATGATTACCATGATAATCATATGTATGATTACGATTACAATGATAATCACAGGTGTGATTGCGATTATACTGTAATCATACGAAAATAGTATGATTACGCTGTAATCATACAACAAGTATATGATTACGACGAAATCCTATGAATACAGTCGTATTTTCAGGGTGTTTACAGGCCCTCAGGATGTCAAAACTGTCCTTCGTCCATTACCTACCCCATATTGTGCTACCAATTTTGTCGTGTTTTGCGCATGTTTTATACGGGAACTGATTTTCACCGGTACTTATTTCTATCGATAACGTTCCCATGAAAATTCAATAATCAATGTTTAAAAACCCACGTTTTTCCCTTTTGGGAAAACTGTTTTCATTTCCCTTTTGGTTTATTATTTTCAATAATAAGCCTTTGGAATCGAGCAAGAAAAAAAAAATTTTAACCCCCCCTCAAAATTTGATGTTTTACGTTTCAAGGTACGTAGAATCCGAAAATCGAATAAAAAAATTTCCGTCCGTCCGCCGTACGCCGTACGCCGTCCGCCGTACGCGGCACTTTTCTTAGCAACACTGGACCGATTTGGTTCAAATTTGGTATATGGGCTCCATTTGGGGTCTAGTTGTGCCGCGAAGCTTTTGGTTGATGTAGGTCACTTCTAAGGGGTGAAAATTAAGGGTTGAAATTTTCAAGAGTGCCCTAGCTCGAAAACTCTCGAAATAAAGGTATCGTTTTTCCACCAATTTTAAATAGTACAGAATTTTTAAAAAATTTTGAGACCACCCGGAGCTCTGTAGGACAAACCGTTCGGTCCCTACGAGTATTTGAAGGTTTTCCTTCGATAAAACAGAATCATGAGTGTGAATCGCAAAAGAGGTCTAATCGCCGTTCAAATTTTATCTGACTAAAATGCGATCGCTGTTCATTTCTTCAATTTGTATACAGTTTTGCCTTCTGCGTAACCAGTAATCAAATTTCCATATGAAGCTTTCTATTTTTCGAATCGAGTGTGAAGCGTTTAGTTCTTTCTAATAAACTTGATTGTGAAGGTGTGAAGCCATTATAGTGTGGTAGGTAGTACCTACCAATAGGTAGGTGTGGTAGGTAAAAAAAATTGGTAGGTAAAACAATGTTTGTAGGTAAAAAACGCTGCAAATCATTGCTCACTGATCAGATCACTGATCAGCTGAGTGAGCTCCGAAGCCATTTTCAATGCTATTGAATGTAAGTGCTCTTCCAGGCGTCTCCAGCATTCGAGGATATCTTCTTCACTCCTCACATCACTGATCAGCTGAGTGAGCTCCAAAATCATTTTCAATCCTATTGAATGGAGGTGCTCTTCCAGGCGTCTCCAGCATTCGAGGAGATCTTCTTCACTCCTCACATCACTGATCAGCTGAGTGAGCTCGAAAGCCATTTTCAATCCTATTGAATGGAAGTGCTCTTCCAGGCGTCTCCAGCATTCGGGGAGATCTTCTTCACTCTTCTGATCACTGATCAGCTGAGTGAGCTCCGAAGCCATTTTCAATCCTATTGAACGCAGGAGCTGAAATTTGAGAGGGAAGGTCAAGGGAGAATACAGATGGTGGTAGGTGCTATTGATGGAGAACCAGTGATCTATACAGAAGGATGATCTATACAGAAAATAATAAACCTTTGAGCAATGATTTGCAGCGTTTTCTGCTATGATTACGCTGTAATCATACGAAAAGTGTATGCGGTATTTTCAAGGTCTTTAATTAAAGGCAATCAGGACGTCAAAATTTTTTAAAATTATCTAATGGCTGAGCCGGAGAACCACCCGCTGTTCAAATTTGTTGTCCCTCAGCCTGTTCGATTTCGGCGTGTTTGTTATTGTAGCAAATGAAAAAAAAAATTGCAGCTTAATCATACTATTTTCGTATGATTACAGTATAATCGCAATCACACCTGTGATTATCATTGTAATCATAATCGTAATTCCACCTTTCTATGCTTCTGATTATAATCGTAATCATAATTATGATTATGATTACGCCCATCTCTGATCACCAGTAATGGAGCTTAAAAAAAGAAAAGGGAAGGGATCAAAAGACGATGGCGGCCGAGCGACTCATCGCAGAAGCGATAAATAGGCATAAATTCAGATAAATTCAACAACGGATTCGTGTTACCGTAAAACCGTCAAACTTTACCCCAAGATTTACTCCAAAACAGTTCCAAATACGGTTTCTCCCACTCGAAATGGGTTAAATTGATTTTTTTAAATAAGTAAATTGATCTTCAGGGCTTCCTGAACATTTTGAGTGGTCGAGCTCATTGATCAGATAATTGTAACCCCCCTATTTAATTGTTTAAATGTTGGAGTAAAGTTACCATCAAATTTTTGGTAAACAAAGGCATAACTAAGAAAACACTTTTTTGAGAATTTGATTAGTGTATTTTGTTCAAAATAAGATATTGAAAGTGATATGATGAGGGCTTGCCTGGTAAATCCACTCCAAACACCTGATATGGAAGACATTTTGGAGCACGAGAAACAGGTCAAAAACAGCTGATAACATGGATAAAGGCGCCATCGCAAGCTGCATCGATTCTCTGGGATGTGGAGTATAACGAAAACACAATAGCTAACTTTTCTAATAGCTAACTTTCTTCTAGCTAAGTTCTACCACGCTTACGTCACAATTGAAGATTCTCACTTTTTGGGGTAAAGTTACCTCTGGTGGGGTAAAGTTTGACGGTTTTACGGTACATTTCAAATATCACTATTTACTCAATAACTTGGTTTTTTCTCATAAGAACCCCCAGTATTTTAAACAGATTAGGATTCTACGCAAAATTTCATGAAAGTTTGACTCCTCACTCGATTTTTTTTTGGCAGCACGCAAGCCGTTCAGTCTTGAAAATTTTCGAAAATGTAGACAATGGTAAACCCGAAGTGTGTCACTTGAAATTTGAATTTTTCTACCACTAATTTTTCTAATGCTAACCGCTTCGTGATCTAACTTGATTTCGATGTAGGGGGAAATCTCGTACCTCCGGCGGGTTTTTCTAAAATTTAAAGTTGAAGAATCCAAATTTCGGAGTTTAGGAGGAGCCGAGCTGTCAAAAATAAACACCATCGAAACTGATCGCTGATAATTTATTTCCCACAAAACTTCTCTCCCTCCACATTTTTTCCCATAGAATCCACAGTTTCAAAGAGGTTCTAAAAACTTGACGGTTCAGCCATTAAATGTCCCAGTAACTTCGTAAGTGATTCGAAAAGAGTTGAAAAACCTCGATAGACCGCTAGGGCGCGCTGATTAAAAACATCTCAATCAACCTAATAGCGGGAGATAGGAAGTTCTTGATTTACAAAACGAGTCGGGTCATCCACTTTTTCACCCATCCTTTAAAAAAACTGACAGGTGAGGGAAGCTAATAATTCATTAGTCGATTGAGCGGATGGTAAATGATTATCGTGAACGAAACTGACAAGACTCAGTTCCTTTACAGTTTGGAAGTGACGGCATTTTCACTCTATGAAAATATATAGAAGGTGTTAATTAGATGGAATGACGTTAAAAAAAATTATTTGGCATTATTTTATGTAGGCAGTCATACTTATATCATCGAGGTTAGTTACAATGTGATAATAACTAAAATTAGTAGGTACATGATAACTAAATAATAACAATAAGTTTCTCATAAAATGAGTATGTTGTTACTGTTCCTTAATAGTTTAAAAATTATTGTTCTAGGGGATGTGGAGAATCTGATTAATTAATCTGAAGAATCTGATTAATTAATAAGAATAATTTAATCGTTGCTGTATTCTACCTCTAGAGAACTATACGTTTCGTTAGAATACCTATTCATTGGTGGAGATCAAACTAGGACTAGGGATGATAATGGAAGATACAAATTGAATTAGGAAAGATAAATAGATAAAATCCTATAATCAATGAGGCTTGTATCTATATATGAGAGGGAAGAAGTATCGATAGATCATATTAGATCTTCGGATTTGAACCACGAGGGTAAGGGAAGTGATCTTGTATGAAAGTATGGAATGAGACTGGGGAGCAATCCCTGAGTTGTGATTTGGGGGAACAAAGGAACTATTTCATCAAATCACTAATCAGATGTCAGAGCAACTGTTGCTCTGTCACACTTCCACCCTTTTTCTGTCACATAGTTCTCACAATCGTAATGTTACTTATTATTTCTGGGGTGTCTGTGTAGCTACGGTCGCTGAGGCGAGCGTTGCTGTGCGGTGGAATTTGGACCGACTTTTGCGGGGGTCGTGGATTCAAGTCTCATCTCTGGCAGCGTGAGTGTTTGTGCGTCCGGGGTTCCCATCGACCCCCAGGGCGGTGAGGCAATGGGAAGCCATTAACGAAATCATCAGAACAAAATTCTGATCTTCCCTCTGGAAGACAGCTGATGACGTCCGCGACGCCAGGAATGGCAGTCTGACGAAAATCCAACCTGAAATGATTGTTTACTTTACTTTTTACTTTTTTGGTTTAGATAAGAATTTATACTCATAGGTATATTTAATTATTTTATACTCTTTAAATATATTTTTGGAAGATAGAAGTGAATGAAATTACTGTTAGTTTCTCTAGGTATTAGGCTAAATAAGGTAATACTTTCACTCCAATATTCTGGGCGATCCTTAATCATCCGTTCAATGTTCCATTGGGAATGTAGTCAAAACATGTACCATAAATTCGTTTCCATCTATAAATACCCAGTTAATCTGTGGGACCATTAGCATGTTTCTAATAAGCATGCGTGTTTGAGAATTTTAAAAATATTTTTGCTTATCCACGAGACTACGATGAAACAGCACAACTTTTCGAAACGAAAATCAAATTCAAATAATTACGGTCGTTAATAAGTTTTATTGGTTCACGCGATTGTTTTCTCAGTGATTCTTATAGCTTCAGATCACAAAAAAAGAGGGACATAACGTGCAATTACAATTTTTTTCCAATATCGAATAAACTATTGAAAACCTCAACAGCCAATACAGCTTCCATTCATTAATTCAAATTATAATAAACATTTTTCCGATGAAAAATTATCATATCAATCCCCTTCGAGTCCCGTTGAATGATGAATTGAGTAATTACAATTCCCGTAATAGCTCCGGCTTCTTTCAAAGTGAACCTTTTCTGTATGCGACATCAGGAATCGAGTCGTTACGAAGAAATTTTTCGATTCATAAATAAAGTTACGAGGCGTCGGACTCAATTGGGCTTCTGACCATTAAACTTGGGGCAGCCCTCCCTCGTCTGAGCCCTACGAGAATTACAAATTCAAAACAGCTCGTGGCTGCCTCGGCTATAAGCTACCCTGAACAAGAGAGCAAAGGGGTCACATAATTTCACGCCGAATTGAATTTCATGATAATGGCTCTTCGAAAAATTGGGGTGGCAATTGACGAGATGGAAAAAAGGGAGGTTTTTCTTACACATTTTTGAAAACGATACGACGGCGACGGAACACCTGAAATTATGTATGGTAATCTCAAGGAGGTTTGTCGTCGAATGTAATAGATTATAGATTGAAAATAATGTGACGAACGAGATGAATAATTAGGTAGGAGTGATAATTATTGTCCTGACGTTTTTATGAATAGTGGAGGGGACATGGATGGCAGGGGTGACAAATTGGCTGCGTGACAAACGATGTTATTATCGGGAGTGTGGGTTTAGAACAGAACAGATTGTAATCAAATAAGGTCGGAAAATGTATGAAGTAGTGTGAACTCAATCAACTACTATAAAATGGGCATACAATCGAAGTAATTGAAAAATCAAGGTTGTAGTGCTCACTATTATTTCTTCGGCGTGGGAGAAGAATACTGATTACGAGATAATCAAATTTGAATCCGAAAAAAGTTGAACCCTAGTTTTACCAGATAATTTCTGGAAGTGTTTTAAAACCAACCGTAACTATCCTAAATGAAATTAATTATTCAATTTTAAATTTCTTTTGTGTATTTTGAAAATAATTTTGTAAGTCTAGAGAGAGAGAGAGAGAGAGAGAGAGAGCATCATAGTACTTATTTTGGTTTATTATTTTCAATAAGATTTATTTTTGTGCAATGGAATTTTTATGTAGACGGTTGTTTCGATTCGTTTTACTATGAATTATTCTTGTCTAATTACAATAAATTAAATCATGTTGAATGTAGACTCGTGAACGGAAAATAGCAATTGAATATATTTTGAACACACAAATCAACAGGTGAGGGAGTTTGGAACAGATGAATATTATTCATCTGTTCCAAAAATCCGCAGTGTGTGGTGTTATTTATTCTATATTTGATTGATATTTCGGTGACACTAAATTCAAAATTATTATTAATAATTCCAAAATTATTATTAATAATTTGGAATTTAGTGTCACCGAAATATCAATCAAATATAGAATAAATAACACCACACACTGCGGATTTTCTTGATTTTTTTAAAACTCTAATTGGACCATGGTATCACTAGTGTCACCGAAAACATCTTAGGAAGTTTTCAGCTGTCCCAAGGTGTCACCGGAGTAACCAAAATTAAATTGACATTTTAACACCCAGAATTTGACACACATTGACTGCAGAATTTTTGTGGGATATTGGAAGTCTCAAAATTGAGTTATGACAAAAATTTCCAAAGTAATCGATGACATTTTTATTTTATTTTTAAAAACTTACAAAAAATGGTTTTAAAAATTCAGCTCTGTCCGTTTATTTAAAATGTTTATTAATTTCGGTTACTCCGGTGACACCTTGGGGCAGCTGTGGAATTCCTAATATGTTTTCGATGACTATAGTGACACTATGGTCCAGTTAGGGTTAAATCGCTATTAGGTGTTTGTTTGAGGTGTTGAGTACCTCGAAGTTGTCGGAAGATTTTATTGGGGCACAGCTTGCCAATTATAGGGCCCACGAATCGAAGGTTCCTGGAAACTTGTAGAGATTCTGGTTTCTATGAGAATACCCTTAAGAATCGTCGATCCAAATTACTACTTCGGTACTTCTACTCTGTCTTGACCAGGATGTGACCTCGAAACGTGACTTTGAGACCTCGTTTTCTGTTCGCAGCCTGCAACTGCAACGGCCACGCACGAAGGTGCAGGTTCAACATGGAGCTGTACAAGCTGAGCGGGCGAGTGAGCGGGGGCGTCTGCCTCAAGTGCCGCCACTCCACAGCCGGTCGCCACTGCCACTACTGCAAGGAGGGATTCTACAGGGACATGACCAAACAAATCTCTCACAGGAAGGCTTGCAAAGGTCAGTAAGCTCGTATTTTTTCAGGCTCTCGAACGATACGAAAGCCAGTAGTGAGTATAATTCGTACTCGTTCGTTCCCAGACAGTGACTAACTGACTGAGCTCAAATACCATCGGGAGCCAAGTTCCACTTTCCAATGGCAGAACAGTGTTATAGTCAGAGTTGGGCATTAGCTAACTAATTTATTAGCTAGTTAAATTTTCAAGTAATCGATAAATTAGCTTATAGATTTTTTAATAGCTAAAAGATAAATTTAGCTATTAGCCGTTGAGGAACAGCTAAAATTTCCAGATAAAAAAAATAATAATAATTTCCAGATTTTTTTTTTTAAATCTGGAAATTATTATTTTTTTTCTATTACGCGAAATTTATAGCTAACAGTTTATGTGCGGTGATTTAGTTGTCTGGAGTAGCTGAAACTGTTAGCTATACTGCCGTGCTAAGCCAGAAAGACTATCTTGACTTCACCCAACTTTCGGGAAAACGACCTAATAGGTTTCGTGGCGAAATAACTCTTTTACGGGATTATTTTTCCTCCTATTACCACAAGTAAAGGTTTTTTATTAATGGAAATTAGTAGCCAAATCGATTTATGGAGTCAAAATTGAACATTTTTTTAGTGTAAATGGTCAAAAAACGGTATAACATTTTTCTATTCCTATTTCACTTACATTTAAGCCAGATATACTAAGCCTTGAAGTCGTATCTCGATTTTGCTAGCACTAAAAGTCGTATCTATGATTGATACGAGTTTACGCTCTCGTAAAACCGATGTTACGACTATTCTGTTCTGAATATGCAACCATGAGACTTTGGAATGCTAAGCACATTTTAATTCCTGAAACTTTATAATTATCATTAAATCAAAAAACCATTTCACCTTAATTATGTTGTCGTCCTTCTTGGCTCAAAGTCAATCGTATTTCATGTATGTTCAGAGTATGAGAAAAAACGGCAGAATCAATAAATAAACAGTAGGGAAGGTTAACAAGTTCACCACTAAATGCTGAGTTTTCAGAGGCAAAAAGTAGTATCATGCCGATTCAGAATGCAAGAAGTCGTATCGTCCAAATACTAAGGCCGATCAGGAATCGCTCTGATACGACTAGTTTCTTAGCAGAATCAAGTTTACACGCCTTAACGCCAAAATAGGGAGGCTTGTTTGAGGCATTTCTAGTAGAAATACGACTCTAAAACTCCGAAAATCGATAGAAATCGACCCCCAAAACCCCCGGGTACCAATAACTCAATTTGGTCGAATTTTCACGTTACGACTTTCTGGCTTAGCACGGCAGTATAGAATAGCTAACGCTGAAAATTGTATTTCACCCCTCAAACATTTCAGTTTTAGCTGGCAACAGCAATAGCTTTGAAACATTTTCTCGAATGAATTCACTGATATTGCCACAAAACCAATTTGGCATTTTCTTTTCTCTGGCCACTTAAAAACCAAATCTTGCGAAAGGTTTCGGGTAAATTTTAATTGAAATACATGAAGTCTTGTTTTGTGTGGTACTACTTGTCAGGGTGACCACAATTCTCGATAACCTTGAGAGCAGTTTTTGTTTAAAATCATAATTGTTTTAAAATACCAAAAAACTTTATAAATTGTTTGAATTTTGTTTTATTTGATCTTAAAAAAAGTATTTTTTTGTATGTGTAAAACATGTTTAGAACGGTTTTAAACAAGTAACAGGTCACAGATGAAACAGCTGTGAATCGCGAAGTTTCACCCATTTTCCCCCTTAATTGTCGATGGTGCATTCAAATTGCCCCCGGACTACTGCTACTAGCTGTTTGTGTGGAGAAATACAATTTTCAGCATTAGCTATCAGCTGTAGTATGAGGGCTAAATCCCCGCAGCGAAAGCTGTTAGCTACACTTTTCAAATAGTAACTAATTTAGCTAGAAATAGCTGTTCCTGAACAGCTAATAGCTAAATATTTAGTTGTTAGCTACAGCCAATTTGTGCCCAACACTGGTCATATTCAGCTAATTTTTGAAGGAACAGAAGCAGCAGGTAACAGGTCACAGATGAAATAGCTGTGAATCGCAAAGTTTCTCCCATTTTCCCCTTAATTGTCGATGGTGCATTCAAATTGCCCCCGGACTACTGCTACTAGCTGTTTGTGTGGAGAAATACAATTTTCAGCATTAGCTATCAGCTTTAGTATGAGGGCTAAATCCCCGCAGCTGAAGCTGTTAGCTACACTTTTCAAATACAGTAGTAGTAATAGTAGTAATTTAGCTGTGAATAGCTGTTCCTGAACAGCTAATAGCTAAATATTTAGTTGTTAGCTACAGCTAATTTGTGCTCAACACTGGTCATATTCAGCTAATTTTCGAAGGAACAGAAGCAGCATCCTCGGAATTTATGATGATTTCGCTCACGGGTACTTTGACTTATTGACTCGGGGGGATCACCATCGCACCAATACGAAACATTATGAGGACCTGCGATCCTTCCCACGAGGGGTCACAAATCCAAATAATCTCCCGAGTCAATAATCTCACGGGAACCGGTTCATTTAACCAGCTAACTCCATCTACTTGTTAATACAGTAATCTTGTCGATTTCCGAAAATTCAGTTCAATTCTGCAACTTGGATAGTTCAACAGGTTTAGCTCAAAAGAAAAACTATGTTTTCGCGTTTTCAGATTGAATAAAAGATAATTACCTTTGGAGGAAATTACTTGAAACTTTTGACCCACCACCAACGTCATCTATTTTTTGATGAAGAGGCCCACCAAGGCCTAAACAAAGTATAATATGAAGGTCCAAGCAATGTTCGAAAGCCCAGCTAGATATGTTTAATAAAGCTAGTCGTTTCATTCTCTTGAAAAATTACCCATGCGACATTCGGGAATTGACGATATTCGCATTTAGCGCTCCTTACCATTTCATCATTTTAGCGCTCCGTTAGTATCGAATATAAAGCTATGTTAATATTAATTTGTTGATTGTACATAATAATGATGGCTGTGAATAATGAGCTGTTGGTGTGGAATCACTCTCTTGCAACGTTGTAACGTCTGCCTTCTAAAGATCTTTCCTTTGAAAAAGTATCGATATTTTGTATCGATTTTGACTTGAATATTGATGTTTCAAAATATCGAATATTGATACTTCAGTGTCACAAAATAACCACATGAACCCTCAAGGAAAATATTTTTCTCGTCGATGTTTATTCATTTTCTACTATCAAGTGTCCAAGCAAAGTGTTTTTACACAACATACCGTCAATTATTAATTACTGTTAATATATTATTGAACATTTTCTACATAACATAAATCAATTTTATTCGTAGTATAAATTATCTGACCAAATCCGAGCTTATTTCTTAGTGGGTTGAGTTGCGATTGAGTGAGACCCCACAGCCTCACTACGTTCTTCATCTATTCATTTTTCAGCCATTACGTTGAATTTTCCGCGAGAACTGTACCGATATTCGATATCGGATAGTGCAGTATCGATGTTAAAATATCGAGTATCGATACCCATCCCTACTGCCTTCCAATTAATGTTAGTAATTAATTGTGCTTTCTCTGTCACCTCAATGCACCACAGGGGAAAACAATTATAAAACCAACAATTTCCGAGCAATCCGAAGTTCCCTCGCCTCAGATTTTAATTTCATAATTTTTTCCCTTAATAACGAGTAAATAGAAATGGAGATACAACACACATTTGCGCTGTGATTTATTCTGCCGATTCAAGGAGCTAATGGCCCGTCAGTGATCGGTAGGGTTCTATAGAGAGGGGGCCTAAATGTTTTTTTAATTTGCCCCTCGCAACTCGAAACTCACAAATTGAGTTTTCACGTTTAAAAGAGAAGAGAAAAAAACCTTTTTTCAAACTTATTTTCCCCAAAGGGCAATTCTTGCTTCCGTTTCATATTTTGTATTTCCAGCATTTTTTTCCGTTTATAATTGCTTTAATCATCAACCATGTATCATCACTGTCGTTCAATACTGTTTTTCTTTATTAAAACGGTGGCAACAGTGGAACATTCTGCCGGAAGGAATTCTGTATCACATGATTATGGAATGCCAAATTACCTAATTAAACAAATAAAATTAAATATCCCCAAAATGAGCGCCAGTTATCAAAAACCGGGTTTTTCGATTGCATCAAACTGTACAATCTCGAAGGTTTTCAGGACTTTTTCAAGATTTTGGTGAATTTTCGATGATTTTGGAAACATTTTTTAGCGATAGGTATATTGGGTGTTGGCATTAGGGGCATCCCCTTCTGAAGATGTCGAAATTAAAAGCAAAAATACACTTCTCAAACTTTAGTATTGATACGAAATAAATCTCTCGCGACGAGATTGTGGAAACCCATTTTAATGAAAAACGGAGTTGAGAATAACGTTGTCTATTTCCACGAAAGTAATGAGTTACAAAGTTAATCAATTTCGACGATTAGGAATAATCATCAATACTCATCAATAATCATCATCAACAAGGAATAATATACGAGTATCTTGTGATTGTAGCAACTAGACAGTAGCTTGTTATTGTTACTGATGATTTGACTTTGTACTCATTAATTTCGTGGAAATAAACTAAGTTATTCTTAACTCCGTTTTTTAGTTTTTCATTGAGTATTAACCCTCAACGGACAGATAGGAGGCACTGAGTGACCCCCTACACCCCTTCTAACCTCTAACCCAATCCTCTCATCCAGAACTATGATCTCACATAACCCTTGAGATTACTTAATGTTCGGCACCTGACGTGTTAAGTCCATAAAAATGGTGTAGATGGCACTCTAGGCGTCAATCTGTCTGCCATGTCCCGCCAGTTGACGGGTTGATTTGAGACATCATAATTAACGGTCGTTCAAATAGGTTGAAGTTTATTGAAATCATACCTATTCATCACAATTGGGAATTTGCCTCACATTTTTTTTTTTTTTTCGAATGAGGGTTTATTTTTATGGAATAAAACCATAGTGAGCTGCTCGGAAACGCATCCAAAAAATTTAGAGAATTTAAGGAAGATGGGAATTTTAAATGTGGTGGCAATGTGTAAGAGGCAGCCCTGTTTGAAACGTAACGGACATTCTACCAATCTGACTTCAAAGGAGGTTCTGTGGCGCTTACCACAGCAGCGGAACATACACGAACTTTTAGCTTACAAGTAGTGCGCACAAGAGTGCGCCGCGAACTGGCAGGAAGAACCCAGACACAAAAGTGACCAAAAGAAACAATATTACTCACTTTTTTACAATACGAATCTACCTACTAGTTTATCAAGCATTATTAGTCTTCATCTTCTCTTATTTAGTTTCAAGATTTGAATCACATTATTCGAGTAGCCATTTCACTGGATCGTTTTGTGTGGCGGTGCTAGAACTCTGTCTGTTGTCGGAGTTGTTTTCGCGTCGTTTTTTTTTTTTCGTATGACGTCAACAATATTCCTCGATTTTCGCGGTTTTTTGTAACAGAGGTTCACTTGTTTAGTCATTTTCTCCTACGGTAATTTTTTCCCCTTGGTTATTCCTAGTGTTAAACGTTATTCTAGGGCCCTATTATAGGATTTGACTTGAAATTCCAGAATCTAAAATTGAGGCAAATTCTCCATTGTTTGAATTAAAATATTTTTCGTATTAAAATATTTCCCTGTACCCTTATAGACAACTAGTCCTACTGATGTAAATTTTCGATTTCAAACGGATTTGAATACATAAACAGCAATATAGCAGAAAATACCATAATGAGTAACAACTAAACAGTAAAGAAGGATTTCCGACTTTTAATCTAGAAGCAAGTTCAAATATTGAGATAATTTGAGGTTTTTGGAGTTTATTTTGAAGAAATAGGGTTCTTCTACCTTTGAATCCTTGAAAAGAGTAAATAAGTGCTGGGAGTGCATTAAAGTTCGAAAAGAATCGTGAGAATCGCGAAAAAGGCATGCGGCACTGAGTGCGCCAATCTGTCCTTAGTGTGACACTAAAGGTTAACACTGGAAATTTTATCAAATTTTAACATTCCACTAGTGAAGTAGTAGAGAAGATTTTGATTAACAAATTAAGCTAATTATGATATTATTTTCTTGGAAAATAACGGAAACTTTTTGGAATGTATGGACAAATTTTCCTTAAGATTTCGTTATTCCGATTCCCTAACCTTATTCTTTTAATAAGAACTTTTAATGAGTGAAAAAAAGTTCCAAAATTCAGGAGTTCATCGTCCATTGAAATAGTCTTATCGTGACTTTCCTTGAGATTGTTGCTCCTATATTATTCTTCTTGTGATTAGTAGTTTCTAATCGATCTATCGATCTTTGCCTAATCTGTACAACGCGAAAAACAGATTTTTTAAAAAAGTGAAATACATTGTGAGTGCAATTCGGGTTCATTGTACGTTTAGGGGTCAAATGGCAATCCTCGTTTTTTTTCTCCAATTAGCCCTCTACTGCGGATGTTTCTATCTTCATCCCCGTTTTACAATCCTAAACACACCAATGAGCAACATCAATTTCTCTGGACCGAAGTTTTAATAACTCCTCAACAATTTCGACCGTTGATATTAAACAGAGGCAGCGGAGAGAATTAGCCTTCTCAGCTCAGAAAAGTATCGGGGGGAAAATAATATTCCCCGAACATCGCGGCGCTTCCATAATTTAACAGCTCTTCTCGTAACAAATCCTCGTTTATTCGTAATTTTGCATTATCAAACGAATTTTCAGTGTCGGAGATGCTCGCTTAAAGTTGAATTTAAAACTCGTTCCCGCGAGAAAATGTAATGTCAATTTTTATTAATCGCGAGAGAGAAATAAAACAAGAATAATGTATATTATAAAGGTAGGAACTCATGAACATTGTTAGAGGAAAAAACGTAATTAATAAGCTTTTTCTTCGAAAAACCGAGCTTCAAATAAGTTCATCAAATGCGTTAAAAAATTATTTTCCAAATTCATCTAAAATATTCAACAATCGGGAAAAATCATATTGTGAGGAGTTACATAAGTACCTAATAATAATTACTTGTCTTTTACTTTTTAGTATTTTCGCTTTCTCACTCACAACATACTTGTGTATCCGGGCAACGAATCAAAAACTGTGGCTCCTCCAAAATCTAAATTTCTACTCCCATTTCAGAGCTGTCGAGCAACTTTAGTTAGCCTGATAGCCCAATTTCACACAATTTGGTGGGTACTAGGGGGCTGGACGAATACACTCTGATTTCATGACGATACCATCAGTCTGGGGCCCACTAAGCTGAGAAAATGTCGAAAAATCAACATAATTGCGATCGATTTTGGTTTATTATTTTCAATAATGAACCTTTGGAATCGACCAAGAAAAAAACATTTTTAACACCCTCTCAAAATTTGATGGTTTACGTTTCAAGGTACGTAGAATCCAAAAATCGAATAAAATTTTGGCCGTCCGTCCGCCGTACGCGGCACTTTTGCCACTGAGCATTGACCGATTTTGATGAAATTTGGTATGTAGGCTCCATTTGGGGTCTAGTTGTGCCCCGAAGCTTTTGGTTGATGTAGGTCACTTCTAAGGGTTCCAAAATCAATTTTGAAATTTTGAAAACGCCCTAACTCAAAAAATTTCGATTTAAAGGTATTGTTTTTCCTTCAATTTTGGATTCTATGTAATTTTTAGAATTTTTTGAGACCACGCGGAGCTCTGTAGGACAAACCGTTCGCTCCCTACAAAAATTTAAGGGTTTATATTGAAATATATATATATATCAATCAAAACACGAGTGTGAATCGCAAAAGAGGCCTAATCTCCGTTCAAATTAGAGCTGACCGAAATGCAATCGATGGTTGGTGATTTTTATTTATTTTTTTTTATTTATTTATTTATTTTTCATATTGGATGGTTGGTGATTTTGTAGACGAGTGATCTATATTGAAAAATAGTAAACCATTGTGTAGTAATTTGCAGCGTTTTTATTCGTGTTGCTGTTTGCCACCTTAAAAAATCATCAATATGATCGTGAAAATTGTAAAAATGATTGTGAAAATACCTATGATTCTTATTTTCCTTGAGTTTTTCGATTTAAAATGTACTAGTTTTGTAGTACGTTCTGCTTTTGCTGTACCCAGTGACGAACGACTAGCCCTTTTTTCCTGCTAAACATCCAACAATAATTATTGATTGGCACAAGCCAACCCAAGGTTTGTGCTGATTTTTTCGCTTGGCCGGGTTGTGCAAAATGTATTACTTGATATTTTTGATATGCACAAACCAGGTATGCGTTATAACTCAAACTCTATCCAACTAACTCTAGTTTTGACGTCACCAATGGATTCTGCGCCCCAAAAAACGTGGGATACCGAGTTTTTTTCATTCCAGGTATCACTGGAGAAGCCGTATATTAAAAAAAACCGGAAAAATCTTTGATTCGGTTTTTGTCGAAAACAATAATTTGGCGCTTGGTCGGTTTGTGTATAACACCGTCCAATTATGCAATAAATTATTTCTTCACCTACTAATTTCTACGTCCGTGTGAGGAAGCTATACTGCCCACCCAACTTGGCAGACGTTTTCGCGCATTACGGGATATAAATTGTTCCAAACGACCGGAAGAATTTGAAGTAAGTGATGAAAAAAACCTGATTAACTTGTCAATAAAGTTTCATAATAATTTATGCGGTTTAAGAGTGGACATGTAGTTTTGTTGATGAAAAAATCTACCTATCTACTTCACTTTCTAACATTGAGTACCAAAATTTTAATGAACTGCGATAAATTCTTAAAAATACGGTAAAAATATTGACTGTTCACGGCCAGGAATCGAACCTGGGTTCCCCAGAAATCTTTGATAGTAGTTGGGTGTGCTTGCCACTACACCACCGCGACTCGCGTGTCAATTGCGAAACGAATAAGTCTATGAGATGACAGTTTTCTCACTTAAAAACGCTGCAAATTATTACACAACGGTTTATTATTTTTATATAGATCACTCGTCTGCAGAGCCACCAACCATCCAACATGAAGAAAAACATCGATCGCATTTCGGTCAGCTTTAATTTGAACGGAGATTGGGCCTGTTTTGCGATTCATACTCGTGTTTCTGATTTATCGTACGTCCAAAGTTTAAATTCTCGTAGTGAGCGAACGGTTTGTCCTACAAAGCTCCGGGTGGTCTCAAAAAATTCTAAAAATTCTATAAAATCTTAAATTGAAGGAAAAACAATACCTTTATATCAACATTTTTTGAGTTAGGGCGTTTTCAAAATTTCAAAATTGATTTTGGAACCCTTAGAACTGACCTACATCAACCAAAATCTTCGGGGCACAACTAGACCCCAAATGGAGTCTACATACCAAATTTCATCAAAATCGGTCAATGCTAAGTGGCAAAAGTGCCGCCTACGGCGGACGGACGGCCAAATTTTTATTCGATTTTTGGATTCTACGTACCTTGAAACGTAAACCAGCAAATTTTGAGGGGGTGTTAAAAAGATTTTTTCTTGGTCGATTCCAAAGGTTCATTATTGAAAATAATAAACCAAAATCGATATCCGAATGATTTCGAATTTCACTGGTCAGCCAAAAATGACGAACCTAGATTTCACAAGGGGAGTAGTCCGCTTTTAGCGCCCCGCAGGCGCCTTCCTTTCGTTTTGCTTTCAAAATTCCGACAATTACGTACTAAATTATTTGCAATTTTAAGGCAATGTTCTTCACACCTGTTAGCATGTCGCTGTAAATTTTGCCCAAGGCGTTCGAATAGAAAAAAATTGAAAAATGGGTCATTTTGATGTTCCTTTTTCTGACTAACCATCAGGCCGATCTAATCGAAATTTTCAAAGTTCCCCTTCCATATATCGATACCTTAAAACACAAAGGAGCTATGTCCATCCACCTTCCACATTTTTTATTTTTTTTTTTAATTTCAGAAAAACTCAAATTCAACAAAACTATTATTGAGTTTTCTTGATGATAATAGCTTGAAATTTATTGAGGAAATTAAAGAGTTTAGTGTAATAAGCCATTATTTTAGTAATTGTGCATTGGTGATAATTTCTTTTGCGGTTTTCTCAAAACTCCGTTTTTGGACATACCTCCTTTGTACTTTAAGGTATCGATATGAACTAACATTACTGCCAAAGGTTTTGAGTAAAAAGAGTTTGTTAATTTTTTTAACCTAAGTAACTTTTAACTAAAAAAGTGGCCTTCCAATCTAAGCATGTTTTTTGGGACACAAAATTCTGTACCCACGAAATGAAGGTTACAAACAAAATTTCACTGGCACCATCTCTAGATTACTTCCATGTGAGTATCTTGTAAAAACTAGAACGAAATTGGTCGAGTAGGTACCGAGAAAAAGGAGCATTTGTCCGCCGAAAAGTGACTTTTCACGACAGCTGTTTTTCTGACTGCAGATAGCGCTCCCGCATTCTGATCTTGATTTTGTGTGTCTGGCTGACAAAATACATCACATGTGGAACTTTCAGTAGTATTCCTTCTAGTTCCATGTTTTGGCTATACTTTCTAGTGATCATGAATCCATGTACTTCGAGAAGGTTATCAATAACCAGGTTTTGTTTTCAAATTTTCGATATTTTTCTGGTGCGGTATTCTAGATTTTAAAAAATTGTAACTCGTCAACCAGTCATCCGATTTTAATTTTATTTCTCCCAAACTGTTCAAAATTTTATTTTATTTTGTTAAAAAATGAAAATTAATAACAGATTTTTTACTTTTTTTTTGACTAGGTACTCCCTTTAAATTTCATATTTTACTTACGTCTTCTCATTTGGAAAACAATCTATAGAAATAATAATGAATGAATTCAAAATCAACAATAGCGAAACTGACTTATTCAAACTAAAAACAAGAACTAGGTAAAACAAATTCGACGTTTTTTAACGAATTTTACACCATGTCTCGGGAATCGTTTCAAATCGGTCTTCAAAACTTCTTTTGATTGTCACATTCTTGTCAAATTTGTTTCAAAACGTAGCGCCTGGACCGGCCTTTTGACGTCACTTCACCCTCGTATCCGTTTTGTTGTTGAACACTTGTTGAATTGGACTTAGTCGAGATGCACCTTACAGCTCCATAAGAGGAAATCGTTATGGTTGGAAACCCGATACAAAAAAATAGTTAACGTCACGGCCAGGAATCGAACCTGGGTCCCCCAGAAATCATTGATATAAGTTGGGTGTGCTTGCCACTACACCACCGCGACTCACATGTGGAGGATTCAAACGGTTGAGTCTATTAGATAAAATGATGACAGTTTTCCCATTTGGAAGAGGAATTTGAGCGAGTTGAACTTCTGCTAACTAATTTTTAACCCTAGATTGACACCGTGGGGTGGGAAATGATCCACCGGTGAGAATAGTAACTGTCACAGCCAGGAATCAAACCTGAGTTCCCCTTCTCTGAGCCACTTCTGCATTTTTGTCGTTAGAATTGAACTCAAGTACTTGAATGGACTGACACCAAATTTAGTGATTGTTATTATTTCAACAATACATTTTTGTACTCTTCAATCGCCGGAAAGGACAGTGATTTTTCTAAGGCACTCAGCGAATTTTCGAAGAAAAATGAAGTATATTTTGGGACAAACCGAAATGATTCCTCAAATTTAGGTGAGTCCGAACTATCTAGCAAAATTTTCTAGTTTGTGCTAAAATGTTCAGAATAGCAAACGAGAAGACGAGATCGTCAGGAATGAATTTCGGACTAATGAGCTCCAAAAAAAAATCTCCCTTAAAAAAAATGTTTAAGATGTTTTTTACGTTTTTTGTGGAAAATGCCGTCATAAACGTAATAATATGACGTTTATTGGTGAGCAGCGCATAATTTCTGATTGATGTACAACTCTAAAATTTGAAAATTTATGGAAATTAAAAATGTATAGAAATATCCTAAAAGAATATCAGTTTTATAGGGGGTTTAGTAAATAATTTATAAACATATTTACTGGGGAAAATATGAATTCTTTGGTTTCCATAACGTTGTCTACCTCAAAGCACGCTAGGCTTGAGGCTTAAGGTAGGAGAGAAAAAAAACTACAAACTGCAGTGATGGTATTAAAACTTTTGACATTTCGGAGGCCTAAGTATTTGCGTGGTGAGTTCCTATTCATGTCTCAAGTTCACTCAAAAAGCACTAGAAATAGAGAGCAAATCATGCAAATGCCGGCCCACCGAACCACCCTTTTTGGCAGATCCTTCGCAGTGCAGGGAACTCGTATTTACAACGAACTAAGGCATATGTTCGATTTAAAGCAGAGCACTGACACCTTCAGGAACGTAGGTACTTCGAAAAAAGTTATTTGAGGAATGTTAGAAATAAATACATATTTAAACTATCAACAACAGAAGTGAATCAAAGAAAATGATAAGAAACAAGGCAGTACAGGAAGCAGAAAGAATAACAAATGAGAGATTAAATAAACAATAATTAGAGTAAATATATTAACAATAAGGAATGTAGAATTAAGTTTAAATGTAAGTGTAATGTGAAAGACAACTCATATTAGTATGTCATCAATTTATTTTTAAATGTGTGATTATGTATAATCAAATTAACACGATTGTAAGAGGATATTTGTAATTCTTGCTCCAGGGATGCTGGAAGAGGGCCTCCAGGCCCTAAGCATTCCCTGGTTGGTAAATAAAAATATCAATCAATCAAAATGCTTGGCTTTTGAACCTTGTTATCTGTAGTGGATTTTTATGCTTACCCTAGAACTAAACAATTCTTATTGTTTTTACTAAACTTCACATTTTGATCCTTACATATGACATTGAGTATCTAAGTTTCGTGTTGCTGGTTGTGTACACGTGTGCATGTAGATTGGGGCACATAGGTCCCGATGGTACGCATGAACTTGAACATGAACTTAAGTACATAATTTTGCTATTTTGGCAGGGACTTCCGGTTCACAACCATCGAGATGAAACCAGATTGCTTGTCCATATGGCATGTGGACACTCTTATCCCTACCAATGGGGCATGTGGACACCCTTATCCTTACTATTGGGACATATGGGACACCCTTATCCCTACCAATGGGGCATGTGGACACCCTTATCCTTACTATTGGGACTTGTGGGACACCCTTATCCTTACTATTGGGACTTGTGGGACACCCTTATCCCTACCATTGGGACATAAATTAATATGGGACAGCCTTATCCTTAATATTGGGACTTGTGGGGAAAATATACCCCTACTATTGCGACATAAACCTACTTTCCAACCTATTAAACCTAAGATTAAGGTAATTGTATTTTGGTTTATTATTTTCAATAATGAACCTTTGGAATCGACCAAGAAAAAAATCTTTTTAATACCCCCTCAAAATTTGCTGGTTTACGTTTCAAGGTACGTAGAATCCAAAAATCGAATAAAAATTTGGCCGTCCGTCCGCCGTAGGCGGCACTTTTGCCACTTAGCATTGAGCGGTTGTGATAAAATTTGGTATGTAGGCTCCATTTGGGGTCCAGTTGTGCCCCGAAGATTTTGGTTGATGTAGGTCACTTTTAAGGGCTCAAAAATGAATTTTGAAATTTTGAAAACGCCCTAACTCGAAAAATTTTGATATAAAGGTATTGTTTTTCCTTCAAATTAAGATTCTATAGAATTTTTAGAGTTTTTTGAGACCACCCGGAGCTCTGTAGGACAAACCGTTCGCTCACTACGAGAATTTAAAGTTTGGACGTACGATAAATCAGAAACACGAGTGTGAATCGCAAAACAGGCCTAATTTCCGTTCAAATTATAGCTGACCGAAATACGATCGATTTTTTTCTTCATGTTGGATGGTTGGTGGCTTTGTAGACGAGTGATCTATAGAAAAATAATAAACCATTGTGTAATAATTTGCAGCGTTTTTCATCCTACAAGAGATTTTAAGGTGGATTTTTTGTTTTCACAATTTTTCCTTAATTGGCAGTGAAAGGGTTGAAGTAAAATACGTGTGAAAATCTGTTAAAATATTTTCGTTTTCGAAATTTTCTCAATCACTCATGTTGCACGAATGGGACTTTTTCTTCTTTGTTGAGGAACGAAGGGACAGAGTGTGCTGTGAGAGTGTGTTCGTGGCTCATGTGTGTGTGCGTGGGACAAGATGGAGGAGGTGTACGTATGTGTTACAGGTGAGGAAGAGAGGAGGTTACAGGGGGGTTATAGAAGGGGGCCTTTGGGGACAATAAAAACGACCTCAGTAAACCAGAGGGCGTTGAAAGTGAAGCGGTCAGCAGCCAATCTGTTCCTCTCTGCTATCTTTCCCGATCCTGAGGTCCTTTTTTTAGCCCCCCCCCCCTTTCCAAACCTTTTTTCCCCCTCCATTTTTACCAAACCCGCTTTTTCTTTTAGTTTCTTTTTTCTCGAGGAAGGACCTCCAGTGACCCCTGAGGGACTTGTACTGAGTTTTCCCTTTTGCATTTAGAAAGTCCCACTCCCTTTTATGTTGGACTCTTTGGAGAAGGTTACACTTACGTCTTCAGTCCGACACTTAACCCTCTCAGTGTCGGACAGTGAACTCCTCGAACCATCCTCCCTCTTACACACAATCTTTACTTCCCTCCCATTACCCTGAACACTACTTCTTGCTCTTCACATCGTTTCACCCTGCATGTTATGAGCAGTGAGAATAGAATAAACTTCTCTCTCATTAGTAACTTATTAGTTAATTTGCTTCCTCGCTGGTTCTATAACCTCAAAAAATCATATTTATAAGCAGCATTGAAAAAAAAAAACTTTTTTTTTTAATAGAAAAAACCATTTTTTGTTTAAAACGTTTTTTCCCTGTGTGAAACAGAGGTTTCTAGGTTCTAAAATTAAAAAAAAAAATCTGCCCATGATGCACTACGGCAGCTTGTGTGTACCAATACAAAAAATTCGCACAAAACTGTTCTCCAAGTGCCTAACAAAACTGAGAAATGAAGCATCCAAATTTATTTTTTAAAAGGCAGAAAATTTTCATTACAATTTTTGTAATATACTCATATTTGAAGCTTGCATGGGTAATTTAGTGCAAATAAAAAATAATTTTGAAAAAATCCGATAGCCAAAATGTAGGTATTTCAAAGAAAAACAAAATAATAGTAATAATACATTTCAAAAATTAGAAACTCGGCCCTACGGGCCTCGCCATGTGGCAAGCCCCCTGGACGCTCGCATGGACTGCTTGGAGCCTTCGGCTAAAATTCAAGAAACATGGAACATGCTTTAGCCGTATTTTGTTTGTTTGCTGTTTCCTTTCACTAGGAATTTGTTGTTTTAATTTAGCTCGTTATGGGCTTTATGGCTTTTAAAATTGCTCCTGATTCCATTCACCTCTTGATGTCCCAAAGGTATTCCTATTATTAAGAAATCGAATAAATCTAAAACGTCAACGTACACATCGGAACTAAAAGCCTAGGTTACAAGATCCTCCGATTACTTTTTGGTAAAAACGATGCCATCCAACTATACAGGGTGTACAGTTTATCCAACTATACAGGGGGATAACTTCGGAGATCAAATCTGCAAGGTATTTCCAACAAAAAACGTCTCGTAGCAATTTTTTCTTAACCAACTCAAAATGCCTTTTTTTTTAATTCGAAGTTTTTCTTCGCGTTTTCGACCTTACGTCATTAAACTAAATTACATTATTTACCAAGTAAATTAAAATTCAAGGATATCGTTGGAAAGAGCGATACATTTCGTAACAACCTAGTGTAAAACCAAAATCTTTTAGCTATAAACCATTTCTAAAAAATCAAGTCAATAAGCAAATTTCAGTTTTTATTTCGAAATTTTCTTATCGAAGTTTTTACTCTAAATCCCTACCCATTTCGATGGGCGCTCTTTGGAAAAAAAAAAAAAAAAAAACGCTGCAAATTATTACATAACGGTTTATTATTTTTATATAGATCACTCGTCTACAATATCACCAACCATCCAATATGAAAAAAAATAAAGATTAAAAAAAAAAAAATCAAAAAAAAAAAAAAATCAAAATCACCAACCATTGATCGCATTTTAGTCAGCTCTAATTTGAACGGAGATTAGGCCTCTTTTGCGATTCACACTCGTGTTTTGATTTATTTATATATGTATTTCAATATAAACCCTTAAATTTTTGTAGGGAGCGAACGGTTTGTCCTACAGAGCTCCGCGTGGTCTCAAAAAATTCTAAAAATCTATAGAATCTTAAATTGAAGGAAAAACAATAATACCTTTATATCAAAATTTTTTGAGTTAGGGCGTTTTCAAAATTTCAAAATTGATTTTGGAACCCTTAGAAGTGACCTACATCAACCAAAAGCTTCGGGGCACAACTAGACCCCAAATGGAGCCTATATACCTAATTTCATCAAAATCGGTCAATGCTAAGTGGCAAAAGTGCCGCGTACGGCGGACGGACGGCCAAATTTTTATTCGATTTTTGGATTCTACGTACCTTGAAACGTAAACCATCAAATTTTGAGGGGGTGTTAAACTTTTTTTTTTCCTGGTCGATTCCAAAGGTTCATTATTGAAAATAATAAACCAAGAAGCCCAAAATGTCAGCTTTCCATTAGTATATCAATTTTTCTTTTTAAAATTCAAATTGGAAGAATAAATCAATATTGATTGCGGGAAAACGTGTGTTTTACAATAAAATCCAGTATTTACGTGGTGTAGGTATGGTCATCCTCGATCTCAATATGACTTGACGAGTTTGGTATCATTTCCTATGTAATTTTTCACGCTGAATCCAATGGTGGTATTTCCAAATAATTCATACTGCTAGAAAGTGGATTTTTCGAGGAAAACCTTCATTTTTGGTATATTATTTTCAGTAATAAACCATTGGAATCGACCAAGAAAAAAACATTTTAACTCCCCCTCAAAATTTGTTGGTTTACGTTTCAAGGTACGTAGAAGAAACACGAGTGTGAATCGCAGAAGAGGCCTAATCTCAGTTCAAATTTCAGCTGACCGAAATGCGATCGATGTTTTTTTTCAAGTTGGTTGTTGGTGATAATGGCAAAGCCGTGTTCTTTGCAGACCTATGTAGAAAAATAATAAACCGTTGTGTAATAATTTGCACCGTTTTCCCACGGAATTGCTCAATTATTGCTCAATTTTTGATGATTCCAGCGACAATCTTTCAGTTTTTCAATTACCTACACCCATGCACTAATACATTTCTAAAATATTTGAAAATTTCAGATTTAGCTACATTTTAAAAGTTTTTGGCCCTGCAATTTAGAAAAATACTAACCCGACTGAGACCCCTTTGAAATCAGGAGGAAAGAACACGAAAATCATCATTCCTCCTTCCAAGCCATCTTCTATGTTCCCTAGTCCTCCCCATTTTATATCTTCCCTCCTCCTATGCCATCTTCTATGTTCCCTCGTCCTCCCCCATTTTATATCTTCCCTCCTCCTATGCCATCTTCCATGTTCCCTCGTCCTCCCCCATTTTCCATGTTCATTCCTCCTATGCCATCTTCTATGTTCCCCTCGTCCCCCCCCCCCCCCATTTTATATCTTGCCACCTTCTATGTTCCCTCGTCCTCCCCCATTTTATATCTTCCCTCCTCCTATGCCATCTTCTATGTTCCCTCGTCCTCCCCCATTTTATATCTTCCCTCCTCCTATGCCATCTTCTATGTTCCCTCGTCCTCCCCCATTTTATATCTTCCCTCCTCTTATGCCATCTTCTATGTTCCCTCGTCCTCCCCCATATTATATCTTCCCTCCTCCTATGCCATCTTCTACGTTCCCTCGTCCTCTCCCATTTTCCATGTTCCTTCCTCCTATGCCATCTTCTATGTTCCCTCGTCCTCCCCCATTTTATATCTTCCCTCCTCTTATGCCATCTTCTATGTTCCCTCGTCCTCCCCCATATTATATCTTCCCTCCTCCTATGCCATCTTCTACGTTCCCTCGTCCTCTCCCATTTTCCATGTTCCTTCCTCCTATGCCATCTTCTATGTTCCCTCGTCCTCCCCCATTTTATATCTTGCCACCTTCTATGTTCCCTCGTCCTCCCCCATTTTATATCTTCCCTCCTCCTATGCCATCTTCTATGTTCCCTCGTCCACCCCCATTTTATATCTTCCCTCCTCCTATGCTATCTTCTATGTTCCCTCGTCCTCTCCCATTTTATATCTTCCCTCCTCCTATACCATCTTCTATGTTCCCTCTTCCACCTCTCCATTTTCTATGTCTCTTCTCCTCCTTCTCACCATTTGTAAATAAAAAATTTTTTTTTTACATGTCACATGTCGTCTTTTATGTTCCATTTGCCTACTCTTGCATCTTCTACACCCTTCTCCTCCTTCCCATCTTCTCTCCTCTTCCTCTTAGCTTCTGCCTCCCACAAAACTTGTATTTTTTTCGACTTCTCTCCCATCTTCTATGTTGCTCCTCCTCCACCTCACAATTTTCTGTGTCTCTTCTCCTCCTTTTCACCATCTTTGATGTTGCCTCTCCTCCTTTCCAACTTCAATGATCTCTCTTCCTCGCCCGTGTTCTGTTGCTTTTCCTCCTCCTCCCATTTTCTTGGTTGCCTCCTCCTCTTCTGTCTTCTAAGTTCCCGCCTCCACCTTTGGATTTTCCCACTGCGACCGCGCTTCCCCCCCTCTTGCGGTTCCTCCGCTCGACGAAAAGCGAAAATCAACTCGAGCGGATATTGTTCTCAGATGAAGAGAGAAGGGAAGTCATCAGACGGAGTGAGTGACAAGACGTCACTCGTCTCTCAAAACACCCCTCTCGACCTCCGCACACCCTCGGCGACCTCCTCAGAACACCCTCACCTGATCGACTCTCGAGAGTCCTCCTCCCGCGGCACCCGACTTCTACGGCCCATTATGCCTTAAATTACCCTCCCTCCCTCCTTTCACTCACTCTTCCTCAAAGCTCGGGGAATCCCGGCCGAGCCTACCGAGTCACGTTTCATTATTTATCACTGAAGCCGAGGACTTCCACGTCCTTCATCATCCTTGCTTTCTGCCTTCTTTCTTCCTCCCTCACCTCGTATTTCATCACCCTCGGATTTCCTGTGTTATTTTAGTGACTTTTCCACTTTTCAATACTTTGAGGTTTTGAAATAAAATGATATTAATCATTTTCAAATCAACTATTATTATTATTATTCAATTAGTTATAATTCAACATTACGATAACCGTGTTAGAGAGCTTTGTTTCTTCTCCAACTTCTCCAAGCTCATTACTGTAATAATTTCACCTTTGTGCCCAAATAATGCACAAACTATAAAAACGCTGCAAATTATTACACAATGGTTTATTATTTTTCTATATAGATCACTCGTCTGCACAGCCACCAACCATCCAACATGAAGAAAAACATCGATCGTATTTCGGTCAGCTTTAGTTTGAACGGAGATTAGGCCTCTTTTGCGATTCACACTCGTGTTTCTGATTTATCGTACGTCCAACCCTTAAATTCTCGTAGGGAGCGAACGGTTTCTCCTACAGAGCTCCGCGTGGTCTCAAAAAATTCTAAAAATTCTATAGAATCTTAAATTGAAGGAAAATAATACCTTTATATCAAAACTTTTTTAGTTAAGGCGTTTTCAAAATTTCAAAATTTATTTTTGAACCCTTAGAAGTGACCTACATCAACCAAAATCTTCGGGGCACAACTAGACCCCAAATGGAGCCTACACACCAAATTTCATCAAAATCGGTCAATGCTAAGTGGGGAAAGTGCGGCGTACGGCGGACGGACGGCCAAATTCTTTTATTCGATTTTTGGATTCTACTTACCTTGAAATGTAAACCATCAAATTTTGAGGGAGTGTTAAACAAATTTGTTTCTTGGTCGATTTTCGACAAAGGTTCATTATTGAAAATAATAAACCGAAATGGATTTTTTTCCACACCACTTAGCATTGACCGATGTTGATGAAACTTGGTATGTAGGCTCCATTTGGGGTCTAGTTGTGACCCGAAGATTTTGGTTTATGTAGGTCACTTCTAAAGGTTAAAAAATAACGTTTGAAATTTTGAAAACGCCCTAACTCAAGAAATTTTGAAATAAAGATATTATTTTTCCATCAATTTAAGATAGTATAGAATTTTTCGAGACCACGCGGAGCCCTGTAGGACAAATCTTTCGCTCCCCACGAGAATTTAAGGGTTGGACGTACGATAAATCAGAAACACGAGTGTGAATCGCAAAAGAGGCCGAATCTCCGTTCAAATGTTAGCTGACCAAAATGCGATCGGTGCTTTTCTTCAAGTTGGTTGGTGGTTACAATGGCAAAGCCGTGTTCTTTTTAGACGAGTGATCTATATAGAACAATAATAAACCTCTGTGTAATAATTTGCAGCGTTTTTTGTTACGTTGAGTGTTGCCTTCACCTTCACATGAGGACGTCCACGTCTTACTGTGAGACGTCCTGAAAAGTGAGGAACCTTCACTAACGTTCTGGAGGTTTCATTTGGTCGGCGGACCGTTAAAAACGCTGCAAATTATTACACAATGGTTTATTATTTTTCTATATAGATCACTCGTCTACAAAATCACCAACCATCCAATGTGAAGGAAAAAAAATAATAATAATAATAAAAAAAAAATAAAATAAATTAAAAATCACCAACCATCGATCGCATTTCGGCCAGCTCTAATTTGAACGGAGATTAGGCCTCTTTTGCGATTCACACTCGTGTTTTGATTTATATATATATATATTTCAATATAAACCCTTGAATTTTCATAGGGAGCGAACGGTTTGTCCTACAGAGCTCCGCGTGGTCTCAAAAAATTTTAAAAATTCTATAGAATCTTAAATTGAAGGAAAAAAAAAAACCTTTATATCGAAATTTTTTGAGTTAGGGCGTTTTCAAAATTTCAAAATTGATTTTGGAACCCTTAGAAGTGACCTACAACAACCAAAAGCTTCGGGGCACAACTAGACCCCAAATGGAGCCTACATACCAAATTTCATCAAAATCGGTCAATGCTAAGTGGCAAAAATGCCGCGTACGGCGGACGGCGTACGGCGGACGGCGTACGGCGTACGGCGGACGGCGGACGGCGGACGGACGGCCAAATTTTTATTCGATTTTTGGATTCTACGTACCTTGAAACGTAAACCATCAAATTTTGAGGGGGTGTTAAAATTTTTTTTTTCTTGGTCGATTCCAAAGGTTCATTATTGAAAATAATAAACCAAAATACTGCAGAATACCTCAAAAACTCCATTAGTCCAAAATTGATGGTGTAAGAGTAAGTAGAACAAATGCGTAGGCAAATTGAAATTCGTGGATCCTCAGAATGTGGCCGCATTGGAGACTCTAAGATGGCCGGAAAAGCACTTAGGAAGCGTCCGGCGATTCGCCTCCTTCAGGCTGAATTAGTGTTGAAGAGTTGAACTGCCTGAGAGTTGGTAAACTGTCGGAGAGTTTCCATTATTGGCTCAGCAGAGACCTGAAATGAGATCATTACCGCCCAACAGGTGAAGAGGAGGACAGATCCGAGCCGTTGAGTGTTCGATAAGTGCTGGCGACAGGAAACTATCTGATCGACTTGGAAGTCGAAACAGAACTTGAGGGTTGTTGATTGAGCTGTTAACAGGCGGACAATGTGACCGCATAAAACCTCCAGTACGGTAGTGAAGGTTCCTCACTTTTCAGGACGTCTCACAGTAAGACCTGGACGTCCTCATGTGAAGGTGAAGGCAACACTCAACGTAACAAAAAACGCTGCAAATTATTACACAGAGGTTTATTATTGTTCTATGTAGATCACTCGTCTAAAACGAACACGGCTTTGCCATTGTAACCACCAACCAACTTGGAGAAAAACACCGATCGCACTTTGGTCAGCTTTATTTTGAACGGAGATTAGGCCTCTTTTGCGATTCACACTCGTGTTTCTGATTTATCGTAAGTCCAACCCTTAAATTCTTGTAGGGAGCGAACGGTTTGGCATACAGGGCTTCGCGCGGTCTCAAAAAATTCTATACTATCTTAAATTGATGAAAAAACAATACCTTAATATCAAAGTTTTCAGAGTTAGGGGGTTTTTAAAATTTTAAACCTTATTTTTCTTGACTTTTTCGAACAATCGAAGGTGAAAACAAGCCTTTGAAGTGGTCATTTCTCTCGAGTAAACCAACGTGTTTCGACGATTTCAACGTTCATTTTCGACTTTTTAGAACAATCGAAGCCTTTGAAGTTGTCATTCCTATCTTCTATAATGGGCAAATCTATTCGAAGTTATTATAATATTCAGGAATTGAGCGAATTGGGTTACAGATCATCTCCCTGGACTGGATGTTTTTAGATAATCTACTATATTTCTAGTGCTTATTCGTTTCAAAATGTCCTTAAAAGCTGAATTTTTTGAAATTATGATCACTTTTAATTTTATTTTTGTTGATACAAAACCCTGGAAAAAGTCGTAAATTGACCCTGGAAAACTCAGGGAATTTTTTTTCTCGGGGAATCGCCGAACACCGTGCATTATTTCAGTGTATTTCAGGGTACTACCTTCTCCGAGAAAATGATTCCCCCTCACCCAACGTTGGAAACGTTCAATTCGAAACTCACCGAGACGTCGAAAATTATCAACGCAAATCCGTTTCCCCCCCAAAAATTATTTACAAAGTTACCCGGTGGAAAAACCGGTACGCGGGAAATGAAGGGCTGATTGCGCGTAATTCGGTTTTCGCTTCCCTCAAGGAAATTTTCAAGACCCTCTCAAAACCGCAGTCTTTGTAAAAAAAAAAAAATAAATAAAATAACTGGCGAGAGGCTTCACACTACTTTTTCACCCTTGGGAACCTTCACGTTCTTTTTACAAACTGAAGTTCTGAGCAAAACGTGATCCGTTTTCGCCAAAATTCGGATAACATGGAGGAATTTTGGAAGCAATTTGTGTTTTAGAGCGCTTTGAACAACTTTGTCATGGTTTTGTCGGTCTGTCCATCTGCAAAGCTACACGCATAACTCACTGAATTTTCCGATTTTGTCTGGTTCCATTCGACTTCGAATTTTACCCTTTCGTCTACAGTGTCTTCACTTTGATAACACTTTTTGACTTTTCCTTCCTCTTCCTTACTCTTGTTAATACGGACCGAACTCCAAGTTTTGAGTAATCAACTCCTCCGTCCCTTCTTCCACTTCTCCATCTCTTCTTCTTCTTCTCTCTCCTACCCCTTAGTTTAGTTAACTCAAGATCGCCAGTTAATTACTTTGTGTCTTCGTCTACCCTGTCGGAGGAACTGGCTTCCGTTTTCCTTACCCCCTCCCCTAAGTGAACCGCCATCAATAATAATTTGATTAGGGTTATTAGGAGGGTAAGTTGCCTCTCGGGTAAGTTTTGATAAGTTTGCTGGGCCTGGAGTAGGCTGTGCGGGCAAGTTTTGATGGAGTGGAAGGATTATTGAAATGGCTTTGGTGGGGGTGCATAGTTGTGAAGGGGGGATTGTCTCTTTTCTGAACTTTACTTCGTTTTAATCTAATCTGTCAAACACTGCTCAACAATGATTCTTGATATTCAACATATTTTTTATCGAATGTTCTAAGAGTTCCTCAAAATTCTCTGTAACAGACGATTCAGGCTGCTTTAGTCAATTCAACGCCGTGAAATTTCCGAAAATAAGCACTACTTGAGCTATGGGGGATATCCAACGATCAGTATTGAGCAAAAATGTCACAAAAATATCATTCTCAACCGTTCAACATTGTCCATAACGTAAATCATTAGACAATTAAATTTCTTCTAATTAAAGAAACTAAAATCACGAGAAAATAAATTTTAATTGTACCAAGATTTCGTGTCAAAAATACGTGATACAATACTGATTATTGATTTGAATAGTTCAAGACTTGTAGGAATGTAAGGAGCTGCCCTTAAAAATGTACAAAACTTCGATTTGTACGTAACAACAAAAAGTTCTCAAAACGGTAGGAATAGATCTGGAGGTGAGGGTGGTGCTACCGACTGAATGTTCAGGTGGGTGAGCAATGAAACACATTTCTTAATTCATTTAGCGAGAAATTCAGGACTTAGCGTCTAGAGTACTTCTGGATGTGATCAGGGTAAATTCAGATCAGCTTCAAGAGCGCCAAAGCTCCATACAGACAGCTCCTCTCCTGATAATTAAGTATGCATCTTAAGGCAAAGGCTGTTGGAGTCCTTTAGGAGGTATATCTTCAGAATATTCACCTGTAAATTCAAGAGCATCGAAATTTGCTGATAAGCCTCTTCCTTGCCACTGATAATGACGGAGGGGTCAAATCAGTTTCTAAAGCAATTCAGCCAACTCCTCTCCCAATTATTAGAATCTTAGGAGTTTGGTACCAAGGCTGTTGGGGTCCTCTAGAAGGTATCTTCAGAATATTCGCCTGCACACCCTGGAGCATTGAAATTTGCTTCTGAGACTGTACCTGGCCACTGATAATGACTGGGAGGGGTCAAATCAGTTTCTAGAGTGATTCAGCCAACTCCTCTCCCAATTATTAGACATCTTAGGAGTTTGGTACCAAGGCTCTTGGGGTCCTCCAGAAGATATTTTGAGAGTATTCGCCTGCACATCCAAGAGCATCGAAATTAGCTTCTCAGACTCCTCCTTACAACTGATAATGACTGCGAGAGGTCAGCTCAACTGTTTAATCGTTTAGATCGTGTTCATTCTGAGACAGCTCCATTCCAGAGTGTTAAGACACTCTTGTAATTTACACACACACTCTTATAATTTGACAAAATATATTTTTCTCTTGAAAAATGTTGGACATTCGTTTGTACTTTGAACCTATTGCAATAGCTTCATTTTGTCCAATAAATTCGCTGAATTGAGTTTCAATCCAATCAGGTTCTGCATTCTCAAATCATATTTTAGCTAATTTATTATGTTGTTTGCCCTTGCCTGCCTTGTTTCTCGAGTATTTATGAAAACGCTGCAAATTATTACACAATGGTTTATTATTTTTCTATATAGATCACTCGTCTACAAAGCCACCAACCATCCAACATGAAGAAAAACATCGATCGCATTTCAGTCAGCTTCAATTTGAACGGAGATTAGGCCTCTTTTGCGATTTACACTCGTGTTTCTGATTTATCGTACGTAAAACCCTTAAATTCTTGTAGCGAGCGAACGGTTTGTCCTACAGAGCTCTGCGTGGTCTCAAAAAATTCCAAATATTCTAAAGAATCTTAAATTGAAGGAAAAACAATACCTTTATATCAAAATTTTTTGAGTTAGGGCGTTTTCAAAATTTCAAAATTTATTTTGAACCCTTAGAAGTGACCTACATCAACCAAAATCTTCGGGGCACAACTAGACCCCAATTGGAGCCTACATACCAAATTTCATCAAAATCGGTCTATGCTAAGTGGCAAAAGTGCCGCGTACGGCGGTCGAACGGCCGAATTTTTATTCGATTTTTGGATTCTACGTACCTTGAAACGTATACCATCAAATTTTGAGGGGGTGTTAAAAAAAAAAATTTCTTGGTCGATTCCAAAGGTTCATTATTGGAAATAATAAACCAAAATTGTTATTTTAAACCAGATTATCTTAGCTTGTTTCTCTTAGATGAATCTGACGGGGGATGAAGTACGAAAAGTCGAACGAAAATCTTTAGACGAAAATGATTGAGGAGAAGAAACGAGTTACTTTCTGAGGGAAAAAGGATGAAGCGAGAAGGATTTTCCGGCTTCATAAGAAAATGTTTTTCTTCCAGCGAAAAGGGTTCGAAGGGATGGATTTTCCTTTCCCGAATTATCCAGTTATTGGGAAGTCGAAGTTGCTAATATTTTAACAAGCTATGAGAGCCCCCTCCCCTCCCACTCAGAAGAGGAGTTGGATTATGTTGGGTGGAAGCTTTTAAGAGCCCAGAAGAAAGGATAATGTCTATGGTGAAGGGAGTGAAAGGGTGGTGGTGAAGGGGAAGTGAAAGGGGGGTTCCGGATACAATAATAAGTTTCACCCCTGGTTTCTTCAAGAAAGGCCGAAAATGTAGTCCTCTTTGAAATCAACTCCCGCCAAAAGAAACTCTATCTCCCAATTCTTAAATCCTGAACTGATAAATTCCACCAAGTTAGGTGTGTAGTGTGTTTTTACCCTTAGAAGGTACGGACGTAACGATTCTTGTCTATTTATGAGCGTATTGTGGTGAGATATGTGTGGGTCATTTCAAAATTTGGGGTTATTTTGTACTCGAACTTTTCCATAAATTATTGTTGAAGTTTTTATGTTTTTTCTCCCGTAAACGTCCTTTGTTTTGGCCACTAAGGCAGATCCTGAAGTGGGCGCACACTTTATCAAGTAGTTTCAAATTTATAGAATTTTGAATTTTTTTCCATAATTTCGACTTTGTAGGGAGAGATAAAACATTGTAGGGAGAGAGAAAACCAAGTGTGAGTTGAACTCATGAAACCTTTTTATTCCGTCAAAATACGAGAATCATAGTTTAGGAGAGTCTCTTTTATTTATCGCAATCACAGTCCGAAGCTATAATCAAGGTACATCAGAATTATAAGATTCTTCAAGTCTTTCAATCAGTCTAATCTTTCGTAAGATGTGGGTTAAGGAAAAGTCAGAATTATATGACCCTATATTATATGTAAATAGTTCAGGTAACTCTTAAAATTGTAAACGGCTTTCTAAGCCGTTTACAAAGTTCTCAAAACTTTTGAGAACCCATAGTTTATTGAGTTTCTTAATAGTACATAGGTAACTCATTTTCTTAATAATGTATAGGTAACTCACTTTCATAGTAATACATAGGTAACTCAGTTTCTAAGTAGTACATAGGTAAATCGGTTTCTTGATAATACTTAGGAAACTCAGTTCCTTAATAATAAAATTCTTACAAAAACGCTCGATTCCAAAGGTTCATTATTGAAAATAATAAACCAATAGTGTCCAACATTCGGGAATCAGAGCCTAACTAAAATAAAATGAGGTAAGGATCAAAAATCCAAAAATGTCAAACTAATGGGAACTGGGAATCTGAACAAAATCTCCTGATCCCCGGAAACGCCGTAATCCATTTTTTACTACAATAGTACAATCGTCATTAATAGTATCGTTGCTGTAAACATAGTGATAAGGCGTAATGTTTTCCTTCCGAATTCACCAAGGTAGCGGAAGCTTTGTTTTCACTTTTCTAGGTAGAAAAAAAAAATGTTCTCCAAAATCAAAATGTCTACTCTCGTTTTACGTTTCAGACCTTCCTGAAGAATTTTGGTTCCGTGTCTGTCTGTCTGTCATGAAATCCTTGCCACAGCCAAAACTTCTACATTTCTCATCCGATTTTGATGAAATTTTCAGGGATTGTACGGGTTGCCTTGTAGATGGTTCCCTATGAAAATCATCACCCCCGGATTAATTAATAGTTATTAATAGAATTCTTTTTTTTTTGGACTCGTTCTTCAAGCTGGTCAAAATGAACATTCCTGGAGTGAGTGTTTCGGGCACAGGCGGTTTAGCTGAAGCTGGAAGTCCAGTAGAGGTAGAAGGAACAGCACACGTAGACGGTTCATCCAAGGTTGACTAGAACTTCTGCACAAAATATGTTGTTGTAATTACTGATGTAACCTATGGATAACTACTAATACCAAGAATATACACCAAGAGCTCAAATTTAAACCATTATCTTGGTGAACCATGAGCAAAACTTCTCTCCCTGCAATTCCATCTCTCTTCCTACAAACCAGCCTCTTCCCAGAAGTTGTAGCTAGAGAGGTTGTAGGGAGAGAGATTTGTGAGGTTATCACTCTCTACTGGCCTCACCATTATTGATTCTGAACGTTAGAAAAAATACATAACACTATGGCATTCATAGTTGTAATTTGAGTTTAATTAAACTTAGTTGAACACTTACCCTGATGAGTGAGGTGGTTGTAGGGAGAGAGAAAGTATTAACCTACTCTCAAAGCTTCAACACTTCACAACATAACCCACACAACTGGGAGCTTGGAAATTCAACAAACTTCAGTAGCTATGGAAGCCATCTTGCAGCAGTGTTCACTTTTGTTTTTCATGACACAAAATAATCGTTTTCCAGGAGTGGGCAAAAAATTGTAGGGAGAGAGAATTAAACCTTGTGACAGCATCAAAACATAGCAAAAACCCTTCCAATTCTTGGAATTTTCGTTCGTTTCTAATTTATTCCTGAAGAGGAGAGTATCCTGGACCAATAACATTTTTTACTTAAATTAAAATATGAATATAGAGTTCTCCAAAAATTTTCAAAGTTCCCAACCTACCCTCTGTGACAGGTGTAGGGAGAGAGAATTGGGATCATTATTGATTTTTAATTATCTGAGTTAATTGATTAGTGAAATTCATTCTATGTGATCTTTGTAGACACCAACCTGCTGTATCTCCCTGAAAAAATTCTGAATTTCCAAGACAAATAGAGTGTTCACAAAAGCTGCGTGACAAGAAATAACCCCAAATTTTGAAATGACCCGTGTACTGCACAAGTAGAATTTATCGAGATATGGCTGAATGTTGAAATTTAAAAGAATATTGAAGAACCTCAGGGTTCGGGATGAGAATAAGGTACCAAAGAGTACATCTCAATCCCGACGAGGTAAGGCGTTTGGCGGCAGGACGCGATAATGAACGACTAATTGGCCTCCGTTCCCCATTTATCAAATCCCGTTCCGCGTAATTGATGAAGGGAAAGAACCTTTTTTTTGTAACAGTTCAGTAGTAATGAGAGGGGAACCGTTCCGCGAGGGTTGTGACATCTTCATTTTCATTCGGAACGAGCTAATCAGGGAGCTCCGTCGTCACGTATTGAGTGAATTTCATCCCATACGGAATATTAACGAAGTCAACGAGTTTTTCGGTTCTAGTCGAGAATGATAACGTCATATCAAATTATTGTATTCGTTATAATCAATTTACCTGTAAGGGTGTTACTTCTGTTGAGTTGATGGTTTTGGTTATTAGTAACCTTTTTTAAATACTACCTAATTACCTAGTAAATTAATCAATCGATTCAATCTGATGTTCAAAAAACTTGTTGTGTACGTTGTTAATTGTCTGTGTTGTTGCTACCCTCATACAACATGATTTCATAGATGTGATAAATTTCAAGTTTGTTTTCCGGTATACTGGTGATGATGAATGCAACTCATGAAAAAAAAATAAAAGTCTTTGATGGGTTAAAAAAAAAATTGAAGTCGTTCCCGTTTGATTTGGTCATCATTAATTAAACTCCTTACAAATTTAACTTACAATAAATGTTAGGTATTAAATTGAAACAAGTCCATTCAAGCAGCATGAATTAATGAGCGAATTTCAAAGAATTCTTTCAGTTGAAGATTTGGTCAAAAAAAGGAACAATGGTCGTTGCAGTTATTCTAAAGAAAATATTTTTCAATATTCTTGTTTTTCGATTTTTGGATACCATACCAACATACTGTATGCACAGGGTATGTTTTGAAGATGTTAGGAGTCCATATTCACGTTCTACTCGTCTCCACGAACTCATAGAGTACCCACACGGCAACTGCATTTCTGGGTACAACAAATATACGCACGTTTTCATTATATATAATACTTATCAATTTTTGGACAATTTTCATTTTTGGAAAACGCATTGGTATCAGAAATTTTGTGCTGAATCCGAAAACACCATATGCTATGATTGTGAAGGTAATAACCACAAAAACTGGGGAAAACCCGTATTTTTGGACAATTTTAGAGATGTGGACCACTTAGGATTGTCAAAAATTTCTGGCTAACTGACTCGTCTTTTTGTTTGTTGTTACGAACATTTTGGCGAAAACTTAAAAAATTTTGCTGAACAATTACTCAAGTTATCGTGCGGAGTGACACACTATGATATCATATACAGGGTGTCCCCGAAAACGTTCCCCCCCCCCCCTGCTAAAATCGTCCAGGTAGTGGTAAAAAGAATTTTTTTTTTTTATTCTTCATGATTTTTCCAAAGGATCTCAAATATGACCACGGTGCGCATTGCGCACGTGCGCAATCGTGCGCAACGCACACCAACTTCGTTTTTTCAAATAAGACCCCCCATTTTTTATTGCAGATTCAGATTCTACGTGAAATTTCATGAACATTTCACCCCTCAACCGATTTTTTTTGTAGCGCGCAACCCGCTCAGTGCGCGCTCAAAGATGCGCAACCGCAAGGTTGTGTCAAAATGTGCACGTACGAAGTACCTAAGTGTGACACATGATATTTCAGTATTTTTTTACGCGGAATCACGTGGTGATGTTAGTTTCTTGATTTTACTGCATTTTATCAAATTATCGACGGAAAATGAACTTTTAAAAAAGGAAAATTGCATTTTTCAAGGGCAAAACCACCCTGTCTACTTAAAAACTTTTTTCCAAGATAATCGAAAAAAGATTTTCAAGTAGACAGGACGGTTTTTTTCACGAGAAATTACAAAAAGAGAGTCTACACAAGTGTATTACAAGTATTACAAGTATTACAAGTGAAGAGTCCAGCGTATTACAGTATTACAAGTGAAGAGTCCAGCGTGATAAACAATCGTTTTGACATAGATGTGTCTTTTGGCTGGGGGTCAAGGAATTTTTTGCGGCACTTTTTTTTTATCACAAAAAATGCAACGCTGCAACCAGTAAACAAAATCATAGCTACACATCGGTAGCTATGAAGCAAGGTTCTCTAGAATACTGCAATAAATTACGTGCGATCGGAGAGTTTTTTTTTTAATGTCAAAACATAAATTTCAACATGTCCTACAACTTATTAACAAGGATGAAGTTAACGGATGGGCACAGAAGATGCGTAATGAGTAAAAATGCAATTTTCCTTTTTTAAAAGTTCATTTTTCGTCGATAATTTGATAAAAATGCAGTAAAATCAAGAAACTAACATCACCACGTGATTCAGCGTAAAAAAATACTGAAATATCATGTGTCACACTTAGGTACTTCGTACATTCACATTTTGACACAACCTTGCGGTTGCGCATCTTTGAGCGCGCACTGAGCGGGTTGCGCGCAACAAAAAAAATCGGTTGAGGGGTGAAATGTTCATGAAATTTTACGTAGAATCCGAATCTGCAATAAAAAATGGGGGGTCTCATTTGAAAAAACGAAGTTGGTGTGCGTTGCGCACGATTGCGCACGTGCGCAATGCGCACCGTGGTCATATTTGAGATCCTTGAGAAAAATCATGAAGATTAAAAAAAAAAAATTTCTTTTTACCACTACCTGGACGATTTTAGCAGGGGGGGGGGACGTTTTTGGGGACACCCTGTATATTATCATATACCTACATATGATTTTTGAAAAACTTCAGGGATCGTTTCAGAATGTTCCAAATCGGATTTCAGTGAAAATTTTTATCGAAAAAGTCCGTTCCAAAAAATGTTGAAGCTATTGCAATAGCTTCATTTTTCTTGAAAATTAGCTATTAAAACTTACCTTGATGGTACTTACTTGATAAAAAATTTAAAAAACACAACAATATCATATTTTATCAATTATTACAAGGAAACCTATTTTTGAGACAGAGTCACCTTTGACACCATAAAATAAGGCAGTTAACAATCATGCATTACCAGTATTATACTTAACCCTCTCCCCCACATTTTTCACAAATAGGAGCCTGTGATGGTCAAATTTTTCAAACCATTCACGAATCTACCGTTGTAATTCAGTGAGTCTGTTTCAAATTGCCTTGTTTTACTGTTATAATTTTCATTCTTATGTCAACCCATTTCTTTTAGAGGCCTAAACGGGGTCTAAAACCGTCGAAATAGAGCTGGGAACCAACGCGGGAACGCGGTCTGGAAATGTTTGTTCTTGGTGAAGAACTCGTAGCTATTGGGAGGTTGCAGAGCTATTTGTTTACATGGATGGCAAAGAGTATAATTCGTTATTCACCTGTGAACAAAGAAATTTTGGCAGCGACTGAGTTAAATATTTTTTATAAGTCTGCCACTTGGGTGTGGCACATAGCTTCCTCGTATCCATTACCCGATTGTATAGATGATCCGATGCACAGTAGTTGATCTCAAAACATCAATCTCTAAACTACCCTCATAGGGGACTCTACACGTCAAACGTCACAATCTTTGAATATTGTTGGAAAATGTAAAAGTTATGGTTATAAGAAGGAAATGTACTTTTGCGCATGCACAGTGGCTACTATCAGTCTGGGGGTAATGCTTTTTATAGGGGACCATCAACACGCCAATCCGCACAATCCCTGAAAATTTCATCGAAATCGGATGAGTTATGGCTGTAGAAGTAGAAGTTATGGCTGTGGCAAGGATTTCACGACAGACGCACAGACAGACAAGGAGCCAAAATTGTTCAGGAAGGTCTGAAACGTAAAACGCGAGTGGAAATTTTGATTTTGGAGAACTTTTTTTTTCAACTTTGAAGAGTGAAAACAATACTTCCACCACCTTGGTAGACTCGGAAGCAAAACCTTCAATTATGGCATGCCGAGCAACCCTGAACTGTACTTAAACTGCCCACCTCCTTGGAAGAGTTTTTGTACAACTATTCTCCAATGCCCTCAACTTTTCGGTCTCATCGTAAATTTCCACTAAAGACAGTCCGGGTTACAATCGCCTCGTAAATCAACCGAAAGGCAGTCGTGATTCGGCACCCTCAAAACTCGAGTTACTTTTTCTTTCGAAGAAAGAGTTCGCTGAAGGCACGTTTTTTTTTCAAATATCCCCGTCGGTCAAATGAATAGTAGCGGGCAAAAATCATGATTACGTAAGTCCAAATTAAATTTCGTAAGAGAAACCGTGCTACTACTCTCTACTTTAATAGCTTTCGGACAAGCTGGTCTTGAGTTTGATAAAGGTGAACGCCTCTGGGTGAACCTCATTTCTTCAAATTAAATCTTGCCTTTCTCGTTAATTTAGCGAATTTGGGAGATATCATTACCTACTGTGCGCCTACTTGATGATATGGCCAACCCCATGATATTGCTTTCCACAAATATGATGATCCTAAGCTTGCACTTCGGTGGGAATAAATCAGAGAATGGAGATAATGAGGAATTTCACCATGTCGTAATTTCCTATTTTTGACCCCAAAATCGGATTCAGCATCTCGAAAAAACCCTTACAGCAAACTTTCAGCCCGTACTTCCTAATTTACGAATAAACAAAACAGTGTAGAAAATATGAACGTTTTAAAAAACCGGGAGGATGACGTCAACCTGGAATAGTTCATTTATGGCCGCTGGAAGCGCTGAGATCGTGAAATCTCAGCAACATTTCACAAAACCAGTAAAGATCGAAATCGAAAAATCGAAGAGAAAAATAGAAAATTAGGTTTCCCCTGTTTTAGTTTGATAACTTTCACCTCGAAAACACGATTTCGTCGTTTCATCGGGTAAGAAGGAGAGGAGACGGCGATCCGAACAGCCAATCAGCGAGCGTTTCCGCTTCACGTCGAAGAGGTCCGTTTTCCCGGTTATTTTTTTGAAATCATAAATTTTGATTGTCTCCCAAAAATAACAGGAGATTTATTTTCCGAAATCAACCCAATTTTCATTGATCCCACACCATTAACTATTCAGGAAAAATATGCAAACCGAATTCGGTGAAATTCCTCATTGTGATAGGAAAATCTGTAGGAGAGTTCTGAGAGAAGAACTGAAATATGAGCCCTCGTTGGCGATGTAAATTTGAATAACTAGACAAGCCATGAATCACCTTATAAGGCTCCAAGATCATGTAAATGAGGATGTCATCCAGCTTCTCAACACAGATGATCTGCTTAGAAGACTTAAGAGAACCAAGCCACACGATCTAATCCACTTAGTGTGACCATCATGAAGTGCAAATTTCAGGACAGTAAGAACTGAGTGAAGTATCTTAGTTTTATTAACGTACACTATGTATCAGAAGAATGTTGCTTATAAGTTGTAACTTGGTGCAATAAAACAAGTCAAAAAAAATATATATATTGATATCTACTTTCTACCTCACCTTTAACTCTATTACAGATTGATGAAGAAGGGAGGAGGACCAACAACTTTTAGATAGTTTCCTAACAAGATATGACAGAAACGAGGATGGTCAGTCCTGAAGAGAGAAGAAGTCAGGATGACCTCTGAAGGGGGTCAACAGGTGTCGCGGAGTCGTAAACAGTAATAAAGACTCCCGATGGACCAAGGGAACTTCAGAAGGTCGTAAAGACGCGGCTGAGGAGTTTATCTGCGATCAGCCAGTCTGGAGATTGTGGGAGGTTGTTGACGATCTGCTTAGCGTGCAGACTATGAGGAATGCAGTGTCGCTGCTCATGAGTCCATGACATGCATATTCCCTCCTCGAATAGGAAACCAGTGTGAGATCAGCCATAGATTCCCTCAAATTTCTCGATTATATTGAAAAATTACTCTCTTCTACAATTTGTTACATTCCAGGTATCTTCAATCCAGCTAGCAGCATTGATTAGTTGAAGAACAGTTCAAAAATAATGATTTAAGTTTCTCGCTCATTTTCATGGACCCCTCTGGGACGCGCTTCAGACTCTTTTGGCACACTTTTGGTGGTGCTTTTCCTCTTCCGTGCACAATTTTTCGGTGCTTCACATTATTCTCGATTGGCCAAGTGTTCTCTGTCAGAGACATTAAAATATTTTGTACTACCGTCAGGTGGGGAGAGTTGGGACCATTTTCACTACATTTTGCTCTGCCCTGCCTGGACTGAGTGTTGTAAAATAATAATGAAGGGCGTTTTGGAAAGATGGAACCTGAGGCTATCCCCCAATGGTATCAAAATTAAAATACCTCCACAGGGAAGGGTGTATATATTTTTTTTCCAAGGTCGGTCCCAACTCTCCTCATTAGTGGGACAGTATTGAGACTACTCATTTTTTTAGCCTCTTTTCAAGCCTCAATGTCTTGAGGAGACTTAAGACCATTCTTAAGGTTAAAAAATAGATAGTGAGTGGCACAGAGTGAAAATAAGGAGATGGAAGAGGCATGTATCGTTCAAAATAATCTATTTTGATTAAGTCTTGACTCATATTCCTGATCACAGTGGTTTCTAGTGTAATGGTACCAAGAATTTTATTGTACAAAGTCGTTGATTAGACCTCTTTTGTGATTCACACTCGTAATTCTGTTTTATCGAAGGAAAACCGTGAAGTACTCGTAGGGAGCGAACAAATTGCCCTGCAAAGCTTTCTCTCAAAATTTTTTTAAAATTCAATAGGTACTATTTAAAATTGGTGGAAAAACGCTGCAAATTATTACACAACGGTTTATTATTTTTATATAGATCACTCGTCTACAAAATCACCAACCATCCAATATGAAGAGAAAACGAAAAAAAAAAAAATCAAAATCACCAACCATCGATCACATTTTGGTCAGCTCTAATTTGAACGAAGATTAGGCCTCTTTTGCGATTCACTTTAGTGTTTTGATTTATATATATATATTTCAATATAAACCCTTAAATTTTCGTAGGGAGCGAACGGTTTGTCCTACAGAGCTCTGCGTGGTCTCAAAAAATTCTAAAAATTCTATAGAATCTTAAATTGAAGGAAAAACAATACCTTTATATCGAAATTTTTTGAGTTAGGGCGTTTTCAAAATTTCAAAATTGATTTTGGAACCCTTAGGAGTGACCTACATCAACCAAAAGCTTCGGGGCACAACTAGACCCCAAATGGAGCCTACATACCAAATTTCATCAAAATCGGTCAATGCTAAGTGGCAAAAGTGGCGCGTACGGCGGACGGATGGCCAAATTTTTATTCGATTTTTGGATTCTACGTACCTTGAAACGTAAACCATCAAATTTTGAGGGGGTGTTAAAATTTTTTTTTTCTTGGTCGATTTCAAAGGTTCATTATTGAAAATAATAAACCAAAACAATACTTTAACTTCGAGCTAGGACACTCTTGAGAATTTCAACCCTTAATTTTCACCCCTTAGAAGTGACTGACATCAACCAAAAGCTTCGCGGCACAACTAGACCCCAAATAGAGCCCGTATGCCAAATTTGGACCAAATCGGTCCATGGTTGCTAAGAAAAGTTCCGTGTACGGAGGACAGACGGAAAATTGTTTATTCGATTTTCGGATTCTACGTACCGTAAAACCGTCAAACTTTACCCCACCAGGGGTAACTTTACCCCAAAAAGTAAGAATCTTCAATTGTGACGTAAGCGTGGTAGAACTTATATAAAAGTTAGCTATTGTGTTTTCGTTATTCTCCACATCCCAGAGAATCGATGTGGCTTGCGATGGCTCCTTTATCCACGTTATCAGCTGTTATCAGTCATTGTTTCCTGTTCAGCTGTTTTTGTCCTGTTTCTCGTGCTCCAAAATTTCTTCCATATCAGGTGTTTGGAGTGGATTTGCCAGGCAAGCCCTCATCATATCACTTTCAATATCTTATTTTGAACAAAATACACTAATCAAATTCTCAAGAAAGTGTTTTCTTAGTCATGCATTTGTTTACCAAAAATTTGATGGTAACTTTACTCCAAAAACCGGGTATCTTTACCCCACTATAAATGTTGGGATAAAGGTAGCCTCACTCATATTTTTCTTATTTAATCTCGAAAAATATTTGAGTTTTATAATTTTCGCAGTGTTGAATGTAAGGTTTCTAGTGTATCTCATGTCAGAAGTTAGAGATGGGGAGAAGAAATGAGAAAAAGCTTGGTACGCGCCCCTACCGAAACTTTACAACTGAACACCTGCATTATGATATGAACATAAACGTGCTTTGGTCTCATAAGTTGTGATTTACCATATTATTTACTCGTGGGTTAACTTTGAAATTTACCATTGCAATTCATTTGAAAGTTATCGAATGTGAAACAGACTTTTTCTGTGATTTTGTTAAGTCATTCGTTTATCGTTTATTGTCCTTTAATATTTCTTTACTTGTAGAAAGTTTTGCTCGATTACCTACATAAGGTAACTATACTGGAAGACTGAAATTGTGATCTCTTAACCAGAAATATTGCATTTCAAGCAAATTCGTTGAAATAAATGATCATTAGAATTTATATTTTTCTTAGGTATAACTTGTATTTTTCAAGCTAAAAAGTTCGATTTTTCAGAATATATTTTATAATAATATTATACATACTTGATATTATCAAGTATTTCTGGGGTATTGAATTCAATTCCGACTAGTATCGTTGCACCACTGCCCGTTTCTGTAGCGATAACCATGAGTTTTTCGGAGTGGAGTAAAGATAGACGCACTTCACTTAGACTTTACTCCAACATTTAAACAATTAAATAGGGGGGTTACAATTATCTGATCAATGAGCTCGACCACTCAAAATGTTCAGGAAGCCCTGAAGATCAATTCACTTATTAAAAAAAATCAATTTAACCCACTTCGAGTGGGAGAAATTCTATTTGGAAATGTTTTGGAGTAAATCTTGGGGTAAAGTTTGACGGTTTTACGGTACCTTGAAACGTAAACCAACAAATTTTGAGGGGGGGGGGGGGGGGTAAAATTTTTTTATTGAAAATAACAAACCAAAACGTCACGAGAATTGCTCACAGAAATTTTTAATGATATCCACTTACAACCAAACCGTTGCTACGGAACTTTATATTCGTCATTCGTGTTCGTAGAAAAATCGTTCACCATCCGTTGGAAAGCCCTAAATTTATGCATAAATTATATACTGCCTAAACCGCTATAATTATGGAAGAAACTGAGATATACCCCCTGAGTTAAAAGAACTGTAAACAACCTTTGCAATGATGACAACCATCATAAAATTAATGCTACCAACTTGACATAAAAAATGGCGGGAGTTTTACTTTTTCGGATGTTTATGAAACACCCTATAGTTTGTAATAAGTACTTGTATGCTGCACAAATGGAATTTTTGGTTTCAGTTTTAAGAATTTAAATTATTATTTTTAAAATTACGTACCTAATTTTACTTTCCAATTTATGCAAAAAGTAAAGTTCTTACGTAAGAAAAAGAAAGTAAGTACAGAAGTATTTCAATATATTGAAATACTATAGTATTTCTTATAGAACTACTAGGCAGAAGTACGAGTATAAGATAATGAGAATGAGACAGCTACTAGGTGTTCCGGAACCAATCAACTTGTTGAATCGCTTCAAAAACCAATGCTACAACTTTTATAGCAACTTTTATTTCATATTTGTGGTTTCAATAACTTCAAAAATTCCTGGGTACTCACCTGTATTCTGCTCAAAATTCCGTTCAGATTGGGTGAAAAAGTGTCCAGAAAATGTCACGTGGCGTCATATCTGTTAAAGGGGGGATAATTTGAATGGAATTTGACAACTTGTCTGTGGAAGTGTCTGTCGCCTTGAACGCGGCAAAAATTTAACGATTAAAAATTGACCTGAACTGGTAGCTGAAAGGGAAAGTAGAATCCGGTTATGAAGTTTTCTGGACGCGGGACCTTTGAAGAAACTCACAGCGGGTGGCATCACGGATTATCATACATTGCTCACCTTTTGTATAGAACGTGAAATCATTGAGGTTCTTGAAGTTCATCGACGAGGGACGATCGCCGCCTGTAAATGGGGACGGCCTCGTGTTTTCGATCAAGGTCTGACAGGAACAACACGAAATTCGCAGTTTTCGTCAAGGATAAATTATAGCCTCAATCAATAAGAAAGCTGGAAACTCCAGTCAATAATAATGGTGATATGGTAGGGAGGCGACATTGAAAAAAATTTTCAAAGAAGCAGAAAGTTGACAAAAATTGAAGTTCAGGGCATAAAAAGCAAGTTTGACGTGACTTCAATGGAAAGTTTAAAGAACAAAAATAAAAGGCAATAAATTTAAATCTTTTTCGTCCGTTATCTTCACTTTTGAGTTTATCTTATCAGCTAACCCTAACTGGACCATGGTATCACTAGTGTCACCGAAAACATTCAAGGAACTCCACTCTCAAGGTGTCGCCAGATTAACCAAAATTAAATTCCAATTTCAAATTTATTGGACAGCAGTATTTTTGAGGGCTATTGGAAGTCTCAAAAAGAGTTATGACAAAAATTTCCTTGGAAATCGATGAAAAAAAAAATGTCAAAATTTTTGGTGTAAGTAACAATTTTTGATTTTAACATTTAAAAAAAATTGTTCAAACAATTCAGGTCTTTTCATTAATGTTTAAATTATTGCAATTTAAAACTAGCTAAACTGGTGACACCTTTGAACAGCTGTGGAATTCCCAAATATTCGGTGACCATTAATTAATTGGACACCATAGTCCAATTAGGGTTAATGGAGCTTTGGACATTTAGTTACATACGATAAAAAATTCATTCATGCAGCATGAGTCAATGAGCGAATTTTCAAAGAAATCTTTCAGTTGAAGCTATGGCTAAATCACGAAATTTTAGTGAGATTCTGAGATGAGAGATGGCAGCACCATCGGGGCCGAATTTTGTTTACTTTTCATTTGAGATCGGGGCGAGGTATTGTAATTTCGCTTCAAGAGTACCGTAGAATTGTGGTTAATGGGTTTAGAAAGTGTGCGAATTTATTTTGTAATACCCAGCCACCCACTCGACCTTCAACTTTACTCCGCCATTCATGTTTTGAAAATATGAACCCTTTGGTCACTATTATTTTCCTGGTCACCTAAAACAATCGACCTTCCCATTTCCAACTTCTCTGTTGTTGAAAGAATTTGGAACAAGATTATAATATAATTACCGTATAAGCAAGATTATGTTTTATTTTGAGCTGACAATGGTTATTATTAGCATACGCAGAGGCTACTATTAATCCCAGGGCGATGATTTTCATAGGGGACCATCCGCAACCCAACCTGCCCAAAAATACATTTCATCAAAGTCGGATAATTGCTTCGTATAGTTTTGCGAATCACAAGGATTTCATTACAGACATACAGACAGACAAGGAAGCGAAATTGTTTTGGAAGGTGAAAAACGTAAAACGCGAGTTGAAATTTTGATTCTGGATAATATTTTTTTAATGTTGAAAAGATGAAAAAACGATGATGCTGGCAGTTTCTTTTAGATGCCTTGTGTAGGCATAATAAGCTAGAAAATGTTGATTTATCGTATATTAAACTGACTGTTCACCCCCACATGTTATGCACGTTTTTTTTTTTTTTTTTTGTTTTTTTTTACCGAGGCGTGAGGTCCCATCCGTCAAAATCCCCACAGCTCACGCACCGTCACACACGAGCGACACACACAAGTGATTGAAGGGGTTTCGGGTAAACCTTCCGCGTGTTAGCGTGTCAAGTTATACGGACGGTTTATTCGTGGAAAGTACTTTTTGGTCTTACGTGAGACCTGAGTCTGTGTGTTTGTGAGACGTGTGTACATGTATATGTGAGTAGGAAGGTGTAGTATTAAAAGTCGTATATTCGGCGTGAACCTTCCCACTTCCTCCACATCCGCAAACGGTTACATATTTTTTCCCCCTTTATTTTGTCCCCGCCATACCCCTCTCCATCCATTAAGAAGTGACGGCCTCGGTTCCTTCTCGATGGGGACCTCTCCCCTTGGTATTCCTTCTTTGTGTATTTTCGTTCCAATATCGTCCCTTGACTGATTTACTGCTCTTTCTTCCTTTTGGTGTGGAAAGAGGGACCGAAGGCGATAGGGGTGGGCTGAATGCTGGACCTCCTGTGTTTCTTCGAATGTGCGTTTTTTTTTGTGCACGTTGTAAAGGTTATCCCTAAACCAACACGTATAAAATAAAGCGTGCCTTATTTACCCGAACGGAAATTTCTGTCAAGAAATTGAGATTTCAGTTGACGACAAAAGATTCAGAAAAATTGTTCAGCAAGTAACAATTTGTCGAAAAACAACATTTCTTAGACCTGCTCCATCCCCGACAGTGAAGAATCAGATTTAGATTTGGAGAATATTCCTTGTTGCCATGGAAATTCGACTTGTGATCATTGCAATTGAAGGGTCACAGGGAAAAAGGATCAAACTCCATTTTTTGGCCGAATTGAGATAGGCACGCCGTCGTGTAGCTTGGTAGGAGTAGAACTGAAGGATTGTTTCACTTTGGGGAAGAGAGATCGCATTCATTCGTTTTAAAGCTAAAATAAATACGGGGCTCCGGGGAAAAAGGATCAGATTCCGTGCGCTCGCAGGGAAGAAAGATCAGTGTCCGATTTAAAGACCCATTACCTCTCCTTTGCATGAGTTCTACATCATCACACCAAGGATTACAAAAGCTCCTTCTTTGGAGAATGTCAGACAGCTGTATTAACCCCTTCCACCTAGAAGAAGAAGACTTCAGAACCATCAGCAGGTGTATCATTGGGGAACCTTTACAATACAATACAACAATTACTACTTTATTTATTAATACTTTACAATACAAACCAGCAAAATCAGAGGATTTAAAGCACCTGTGTCAGTTTCTCTTCAACCCTGATGCTAAACTTTTCTGATTCACTGTCAAGCGGGTTGGGGTATGAAGGAGATGACGCCATTTTATATTGCGACGACCGTTTAAATGAATGATTTTGGTTTATTATTTTCAATAATGAACCTTTGGAATCAACCAAGAAAAAAAAAATTCTAACACCCCTTCAAAATTTGATGGTTTACGTTTCAAGGTACGTAGAATCCAAAAATCGAATAAAAATTTGGCCGTCCGTCCGCCGTACGCGGCACTTTTGCCACTTAGCATTGACCGATTTTGATGAAATTTGGTATGTAGGCTCCATTTGGGGTCTAGTTGTGCCCCGAAGCTTTTGGTTGATGTAGGTCACTTCTAAGGGTTCCAAAATCAATTTTGAAATTTTGAAAACGCTCTAACTCGAAAAATTTTGATATTAAGGTATTGTTTTTCTTTCAATTTAAGATTCTATAGAATTTTTAGAATTTTTTGAGACCACGCGGAGCTCTGTAGGACAAACCGTTCGCTCCCTACGAAAATTTAAGGGTTTATATTGAAATTATTCATTTATATGTAAATCAAAACACGAGTGTGAATCGCAAAAGAGGCCTAATCTCCGTTCAAATTAGAGCTGACCGAAATGCGATCGATGGTTGGTGATTTTGATTTTTTTTTTTTTTTTTTGATTTTTTTTTTTTCTTCATATTGGATGGTTGGTGATTTTGTAGACGAGTGATCTATATAGAAAAATAATAAACCATTGTGTAATAATTTGCAGCGTTTTTTTATCAAGTATGTTTCGTATTTGCGCTGTTCCAACAATGTTTTGTACACAAATATACTTAATTTGGAAAACAAAGCCACATTCTGCTGATCGTTTTTCTGGAGGTAACAGTAAGGTACCTACAAACCCTAGTAAATTTACTTATGTGAATTAAGAGATTTGAATAAGCAGTAGATGTAATATAATATTGTGATATAATGATATAATAATGTGATATAATATTAGGTATTATGGTGACTGAGAAAGCGAATAAAAAGTGGGGAAAAAAGGTCAAAGTCCATACTTTGTTTGAAATTTTTATTTATTTCTGGAAATGATCTTCAATTTACTTAATTTTCTTTCTTGTCACTTAAACATAATTAAGTTCCCGGTCAGTTAGCCCATACAGTTCACTTTTCTGTATAACGTCTGCCTGGTACGACATGAAACTTTGTTTTTCGATTTTCTCAGAATTAGGAAAAGAGGAGTTTGATCCTCTTCCCCGTGGCCCTTCAATTTAATTCGCCGAAATTTGAGCGTATTCGTGGAAAGTTTGAATTGATTCTCTAGAAGTTGATCATCGTAATGTGGGATAATGCACGATAAAAGATGCTTAAGGCTGATGAGGACAGAGGTCTAGGATGATTCTAAGTTAAGAAATAGCACTAACGTCGGACCAAACTTTCCCCCAGCTCGTCTAAGTTTGAGTGAACTTGTTTTTCCAAATCTAACTAGTGAAGCTGAATGTTATTACAGCAAGTCAATCAATGGAGCAATCATAAAACATGATTAAAAAATAATGTTTTTTCAGAAATTTTAATATTTGGAAATTTATTTGGAAAACATTTACATTTTGCTACGGTTTTCTGACGCAAACTCTAAAACTCTACGGTTGCAACGAAAATCTAAATTTTAGTGATAATTTGTGTAATAATTGGCCGTATCAAAAATTAAATTAAAAAAAAAACAAAAACTGAACAATCGGACGCAAAAACTGTAATTAAAAACCTCCAAAAGGGAAATTTTGACAAATTTAGACTTGCTATGCTGATTTTTAAGCCACTAAGTACCTTTTATGGTCATCAAATTCTGCAACAATACTCCTCAAAAATTCAAAAGAAAAATTTTCCCTTAATAGGTTTGGACCTCATTTTTTCCCTTAATAGGCTTTTTACCTTAAAATTTTTCCCTTAAAATTCCCTCATTTTTTCCCTTAACATTTTTTTTTCCTTAAAATTTTTCCCTTAAAATTCCCTCATTTTTTCCCTTGACATTTTTTCCCTTAATAGGCTTGGACCTCATTTTTTTCCGGTATAAAAAAAGCCTTAAGGTTTCAATGCAATGTGCAATTATTCTTTCCTGTGCAAGTTGCAGTCATATCACAGAACCCGCCACGACATATTACGGAACCCATTAGCCTCCTCCGCCGACACCACCTCCGTATCTGACGGCATATTAATTCGGTAATTACAGTAATGTACTCCTCGAGATTTCAAGGCTCCAGAGCCGGTATGCCGGGCCTATTAGCAGCTCAGAGAGGCCCCCAAAGCGGTTCTAATGGTGACAACCCGCCTCGCTCATGCTGTAATGTCGAGGAGGGGTCCCCTCTAATGTGGTCCTTTCTTGGGGTTCCATCTATAGGGGACCCCCCCCCCCCCCCTCTGTACGGGTAGTCTCTAATGTGATCGGAGGGACGTCATAATCGAGTTATTCTATCACCCCCCTTCGAAACTTCCAGTGTCTGCAGGGTTGCCAGATACAGGGTCACAGTGATCACTACAGTACCTGCGATATAGTCACTGTACCTGTGACTCGACAACTATACCTGTTACGTTGCCAACCCTTCGGATTTAGCTGAAATTTTACGGATTTATATGGATAATTCGTAGTTTTTTTGCGGTGAGAAACAATTTACTGACAATGAAAAGATGAAAAATGTACGGATTTATTAGGATAACCCATGGATGTTTGCGGTCTAAACAATTAATTGTCGATGAACAGATGAAAAATTGACGGATTAACCCATTTCCGAACAATGATGCGTTTTCGCATCGTCATAATTATGAATTTTTAGGAATTAAAAATATTAGAAAATCGTTGTAGATTAATTTTTTTTTTGTTGTTGTTTATACTGTTCCTAAACTGCTCAAAACATTTTTGCTCCAACGTTCAGGATCGTCTTGCGAATTTGGAGAATTTTTTGAAAAGTAGGCATTTTTGATGGTCTGAAGGAATTCATCTGCACTCAGAGTGTTGCAAAGGGTCCCATGTCAATTGATCCTGCTTTGCGATCTAAACAATTAATTGACGATCAAAAGACGAAACATTTACGGATTTATATGGATAAACCATGGATTTTTGTGGTTAGAAACAATTAATTGACGATTTATTCGAGACGTTTCCATCATTTTATAACGATTTGAGTTACATAGAAAAGCTGAATCTCAGCCACGTCGTAACCAGAACATTTTGTTGGGCTAGATGTGAAGTACTGAATCTGAATTATAAAATGTGGATTGCGGATAAAAAATTGGAAACCAGATTTTGGAACCAGATTACATTACTTACTGTAGAAATGGCCTTGAAATACCTCAATGGAAAAAATTGAATGAAACTAGATTTGTTCGTTATTAACGCCATGAGGTGTAGAAGAGAATTGATTGAGGAGTTTAATTTTTTAATTTTGGATGTAATGTTTTTTGACTAATTCATTGGCAACATGTTGAAATCTGTACCTACGTCTAGATGTAGTTGATATTGTAAAGTTGTGGGGGTATACTGTACGGAAATTATAGTGACGGTTACCACTCTTCTGATGTAAACTTCTAATGAACCTTGATTGTTCAAAAAAAAAAAAAAAAAAAAAAACTGCGACACCCGTCAAATTAGTTTCACAGCTCAAGCCGTATAATGTTTAGTGTTCATTGTTGTTTATATATATTGTTCGAATAAAGCATTTAAAAAATCAATCAAATCAATTAAATGACGATGAAAAACTGAAAAATTTACGAACTTACATGTGTTATTCAAGGATTTTTGCGGTGAGAAGAATTGACGATGAAAAGAATATTAAATATTCTTTTTTTACACTAAATTTTAGTGTAAGGTATGATCAAATTTGGAAACACTTTATCAGTAGATGATATAGGCAGCAAATAATTTTTTTCATCAAAATTTTTTTAAATTTTTAATCGAAAGTAGACCTCTATCTGAAAATTTTGACACCAGCCGTTTTCTTTTTGGATGAGCAGATCTTTTTCTATGATTTTTCAAAGTTTCGAATGTTTATGACGTCACGCGCCCCTCCCGCCTGGGCGGGACTCCCCAGCCCTCTGTGACGTCATAAACATTCGAAACTTTGAAAAATCATAGAAAAAGGTCTTGTCACGCTAGAAGGTTGAAGTTGAGGTCAACATTCTCAGAATGAGGTCTAGTTTACATTAAAAATAACAATAAACAGTTTTTCCGACCCATGCGCACATCCCAGTGTCCTGGAAGCAGGAAGATGACAAAAATTCAAGTTCAGACTACAAAATACGAGCGCTGCTCGGCTTGACGACACTTGGGTGAAAAGTTTATGAAACATAAGTGAAAGGCAATTTCAGGCTATTTCCAACGGTATCCTCATTTTTGAGTTCATCTTAAAATAATTAAGGGAATTATTTCCATGTTAGTGATGTGAGATCAAAAACACGAAAAAGATCAAGTGTAAAAAATCTTTAAAAAGTCAAAGTGGAGTAAAAAGACAATGTGGGACAAAAGTGGTTGCAAATTGGTTGCAGATACGATCCCTGAAGTTTCGTCGTTCTTATATTGAACACCCTATACCATGAACAGTATAGAAGTCAATAAATTCTGTTTAGCAACATTTAAATGAAAATAAGCATCTCGATGACATATTAATGGAGGGAATGTGTTCCTGTCTTCCATTACATCACGGGCTTCCTTCTACATCTCCAGGATTATGATTCTTACGTTTCTTCTTCGTTTCGATGGTGCGTTCATTGGTATTCGCACCGCCATTCAGACATGAAAGTTTTCTGCAGATTTCTAGTGAGTTCTTTTAGACTGAACGAAGATGTTGACAATAATCATTTACAGGGTGGACCGTAAAGTTGGTGTAAGAGGTCGTTGTCTTTTCAAACGAGATGATGCCTCGGGAATGGCCTTTACGACTCGAGATAACGTGGATGTTTGAATCCAGCGTCGTATGGGAACACTTTTACGATGTGGAGGGGAAAGAACGTAAAAACGGTCACGAATGGAGGAAAGGTTTGTCAAAATCCACTCAGCCGAAATCTCTCTTTCCTCAGACAGTAGTGCTCTAGTTTAACCAAGGGTTACAGTGTATGAAACTGACATGGATGTAATAAATTAAGAATACTCCAGTAGGAGCGCTAGAGTTAACGTAGAAACTATCATAATAATTATATTTTTGTTGACGATGTTGTCGAACCTGAATAAGAAGGAGAGTCATTTCGGAATGTCCGTAAATTACATCATCCACTCAGCCGAATTATCTCTCTTCCCTGAGACTGGACTGCTGCTGTACTGCTAGTTTAATAAAGGGGTGCTGGGTTTTCTCACATAGATGTAACATAATGTATAAGTTAACAGTTTATACTCCAGTAGGAGCGCTAGAGTTAACGTAGGAACTATCATAATAATTATATTTCTGTTGACGATGTTGTCGAACCTGAATAAGAAGGAGAGCCATTTCGTATTGTCCGCAAATTACATCATACGTATATCAACTGTACTAATAATCATATATATTAAGTATCATTGAACATCATACTTGGTATCAGGTGTGTTACAAAAGATATATAATAAAGGAATTTAGAAAAAAGAAAGAAAACGAGACGTTTTATTCGATAATGTTTGCTGAAAGCCCCATCGTACGATTTCAATGCTGAAAAGTGAAAACCAGCAAAATTTGGTACCAGAACTTGTCGTGCTTCCCTAATCTCTGCTAAGAAATGGATTCTCTTGAACCAGCTAGGCGAATTGAACTATTCAACACTTTCGAGTTGTTGAAAACAGATGATACCCACCATTCGATCTTGTGGTTTAGACTTTGAAAAGTCATTTTGCACCGAGAAAAAAACGTTCCACAAGTTCCATAAAGTCGTTCTGCAACAAAGACAGCCGATTCTCTATCATTTTCTCTAATCTGAAGCAAGACTCTGCAACCTAAGTTCACTAATAAATCGTAGATGAATGAAGATCGACTAGTCGAGCAAATCGTCGACAAGATACTCCTGGACAAACTGTTGAAATCATCACGAACAACAGCTAATAAGAACAAATTCGAGAAAAAACCGACGAGCAGCAAGGGATCCAGCCTAAACCTAATTGGACCAAAAAAATTTTCATCGATTTCTGGGGAAATGTTGGTCATAACTTCATTCTAATAACTCAGAAAAAAATGTTTCAAAAATTCAGCTCTGTCCATTAGATTTTAAATGGTAATTTCAATTTAGTTACTCTAGTGACACCTTGGGACAGCTGTGGAATTCCCACGATTTTTTAGTACCACCAGTGACATCTTGGGACTGGCGCGCCATTTGCTATATTGCTGAGGTGTCACCAAGGGGCAAAGGGGTGTACAATAAATTAGTACTAGGTATCCAATGTTTTAATTTAATTTTTGTTGTAAATTAATCATGTTCTGTAATCAAGATATATAGGACAAAAAATGTGCCTTTCAACCACGGGAAAATGTATCCAAAACGGAATAGATTTTGTTTCACATTTTCACAGCAATGTTTTCTAAACTTTCCAAAAAATGAAACATGAAACTATAACAAGGTCTTATTCAGAGAATAATAAATCAAGGACGAAATTTAAACTTAAATGTTTCTCTAAAAGTTATTGGAAATTAAATTTTAGTAAAAAAAAGTTGCCGTTGGGGTGTCTTGGGGAATCTTTTCTCTCCTTGCGTTGGGGAAAAATCGTCGAAATTTGGTATCACTAGTGATACTATGGTCCAATTTGGGTTAAATGTGGTCATTCTAAGGAAATATTCAGCATAAATATAACCAGAAACATGAACCAGTTGTTTTGTAATTAGTGAAATCATTCTGCAGTAAGCTGTACTAATTCTTATAAAAAGTCAAATGATCAAAGGAAACGTATTGTTAAGTATTGCATGCGTTCCAGGGGATGTCTCTTGGAATGGGGGGTGCGCCTGATTTTTTTTAGAATTTTTTATCAAAAGTAGACCTCATCCTAAGAATTTTGATACCAGCCGTTCTCTTTTTGGATGAGTTGATCTTTTTCTATGATTTTTCAAAGTTTCGAATGTTTATGACTTCACGTACCCCTCCCGCCTGGGCGGGACCCCCCAGCCCACTGTGACGTCATAAACATTCGAAACTTTGAAAAATCATAGAAAAAGGTCTTCTCACGCTAGAAGGTCGCGGTTGGTGTCAGAATTCTCAGAATGAGGTCTAGTTTAGAATAAAAATAACAATAAACAGTTTTTCCGACCCATGCGCACACCCCATTGCTTTAGATCACTTTCGACTATCGCACTCACTCAGGCTCACACCCCAATATATTTTGACAACAGTATTTCGAACCAAGAGAGGTTCCCTATAATTCGTAACTAAAGTGGTTGCTATTTGTAACTAAAATTGGTTTCTATTTGAATCGTCACAAAAATGGTTTTTTAAAAATAATTCGTTACTAGAATAGGGTGTGCGCCTGGGTAGAAAAAACTGTTTATTGTTATTTTCAATCGAAGGTAGACCTCATTCTGAGAATTTTGGTACCAACCGCGACCTTCTAGCGTGTGTAAATCTTTTCCTATGAATTTTTCAAAGTTTCGACAGTTTATGACGTCACAGTGGGTTGGGGGGTCCCGCCCAGGCGAGAGGGGCGCGTGACGTCATAAACGGTCGAAACTTTGAAAAATCATAGAAACATATCTACTCACGTTAGAAGGTCGCGGTTGGTGCCAAAATTCTCAGGATGTAGTCTACTTTCGATTAAAAATCTAAAAAAAATCAAGGCTGCCCATGGGGGGGGGGGGGTGCCCATTGGTTTACAAAATTTGTTCCTAAAATGTAGTATACTGTGAATGTTATCCCCCACCCAGCCGCCTCTCGTGCTAATTTCTATACTTTGATACTATTATTTAATGCATCAATCAATTAAAAACAATCAAGTTGAAAAACTGTTTGGAGTTAGTTTTTTTTTTCTTTAGAAATTTAGTCAAAGGTATATTTTGAAAATTGATTGCTTAAGTACACATTATGTCGTCAGGTCCATCCTCCATTCTGATATTCGATTTTTTTTCTCTACATTGTGGACATGTTGTCATATTACAGTACAAAGGTAGTGAATCGGGGTGTGCGGCCAAGTATTTACGGGAAATTGATGTACTTATCTAACATGGTCTGTTTCAGAAACCAAAAATCTCAAACTCAAGAACAATCAAAGCTATACTTATTTACGAGTATGAAAGGCTTTCTCACTCAAACCCTGCGAATTCCATCATAATTGGAGAGGTACATAATGGACCCTAGACAGATTCGGAACCAAAGTTGTCTCAACAGTGAACATTTTTGAAGACCCCGAATGCAAAGCTCTCCTTCCCTCTATCATCCAAATTCAAGTGAGAATATTATAATTAAACCTACCATAATTGTTCACTCATTATTTGCTTAGTGAAGGTATTATGTAGGTCGGTATATTATTGATTCTAAAAACATCATAATTATCGTGGAATTTCCTCCGCTCTCATCTCCGTTCTATTCAAGAGGAGATTAAAAACAGGACACATCCTTTAATCGCTAACGAGGATAAAATTACTCTCAGAATGATTACACGATCTACCGGGCAAGAAAGAGACATTTTATTATTTGTTTTAATCCAATCAAAGTGAAACAGTAAAAGGGAGAGACGAGAAAGAAAATTGTACTTTTCTCCAAGTTTGTTTTTCCTTGGATATAACTACCTGTTTTTTTCTCGTTATTTTAATTCACTCGAGTGTTCATTAAAACGAGAAGTCGGATAAATCGGAAATCCAAGGGACAAAAAGTATAATCTGGGTTTAAACGTATTTAAAGGGAATATCCAGCTAGTCCTCGGTGGAATTGAATTTATTTTCTTTCAGGTTGTTTTTGTTCTGTTTTGCTAATTTCTTTTTGTGGACTAAGTTGATTTTTTGTTTTATGACGAATTCTTCATTTTATTGTGGCAGAGCTCTGGTCCTCTTCAGTCTTCGTGTTTCGATAGTTGTCCAAGACGTTCCTGTGCCTGTAGAGACGGTCTTTGGAGTCAGTTAGTCTGGACGTTTCAAAGAGCACTAATATGCTCTATGATTTCGATTTTTCAAATGAAGAAAAACATCGATCGTATTTCTGTCAGCTATAATTTGACCGGAGATTAGGCCACTTTTGCTATTCACACTCGTGTTTCTGATTTATCGTACGTCCAACCCTTAAATTCTCGTTGGGAGCGAACGGTTTGTCCTACAGGGCTCCTCGTGGTCTCAAAAAATACTATACTATCTTAAATTGATGGAAAACAGTACCTTGATATCAATTTTTTTTTCTTAGTCGATTCCAAAGGTTCATTATTGAAAATAATAAACCAAAAACCAAATTAGAACCCAAAAATTAAAATGCTCCGTCAATTCATTCTTTTACCTCATGGCATTTATAACGAACCAACCAAGCTTCGCTTGAGGATTATGCGGCTCAGCACTTTACTCAGAATTGGTAGCAGGGTAATTCCTCTCCAATTGGTACATTCTGAAATGTCACCTTTCTTGGGAATTTTGACAATTAGGTAGTCCTTTACACCATTCTGATGGAACTCTTCCTTCCTCCCATATTTTCTTGAAGAGGGGCTCAGTTGCCTGAGTGAGGACCTGGACATCTGCCTTGAGCAACTCCGCAGTTATACCATCAATACCCGGTGCCTTCCCATTTTTCATTTCAGTCAGGGCTTCTGATATTTCACCCTGCGATGGCACTCCCTCGTTTATCAGATTGCACGAACCTGGCATCCTAAATTGTGGCTCAAAAGATCATTGAACTCATCAAGAGTATGTATAGCGACTTCAAATGCCAGGTGATCCACGAAGGCCAACTTACGGACCCAATAAAGATTGAGACGGGAGTAAAACAAGGCTGTGTCTTGTCGCCGACTCTCTTTATAATGATGATAGATAGCATAATGAGGGGTTCGCTTGAGGGAAGACGAAGAGGCATTCAATGGGGAATACGCGAGCGGCTGGAAGACCTTGATTTTGCTGACGACGTTTGCCTCCTCTCCCAACGATTTACCGATCCACAAAGCAAGCTAAGCGCCCTAAGCCAAATTGCAAGCCGGGTCGGATTGCAGATCAACTTGGGCAAGACCAAGGAGATGCGCATCAATGCGCGATGCCAGGACCCACTTGTTCTGGGGGGTGTGCAGGTTGAGCGTGTGGACTCCTTTGTCTACCTCGGAAGCACAGTTACGAGGGATGGAGGTGCAACTGAGGACGTGAAGAGTCGAATAAGAAAAGCAAACGGGGCTTTTGTCCAGCTCTATCCTGTATGGAAGAATAGGAATCTTACCCGAAAGACCAAGCTAAGACTCTTCAATACCAACGTCAAGACAGTACTGCTGTATGGCAGCGAAACCTGGAAGGTCACGGAGTCCATCACTCGTCAGCTGCAAACTTTTGTGAACCGTTGCCTAAGGAGAATCATGGGGATTTGGTGGCCAAATGTAATTTCGAATGCAGATCTTTGGAGAGCCACTGACCAGCTTCCTATCGGTGAAGAGGTGAAAATGAGGAAATGGAGTTGGGTAGGCCACACACTGCGAAAGCCCGATGAAGCTTTAGAAAAGATGGCTTTGCAGTGGAATCCTCAGGGAGAGGGGCGACGAAGAGGACGGCCCAGGGAGACCTGGAGGAGGTCTGCCGAGAGAGAATTGCGCCAGGTAGGCAAAAACTGGAGTGAAGCAAGAAGGATCGCTGCCAGCCGAGAGGATTGGAGAAATTTTGTTTCTGCCCTATGCTCCAACAGGAGTTAAAGGACATAAGAAGAAGAAGAAGAACCAAGCTTCATCCAATTTTTTCCATTCAGGTACTCCAGAGCCATTTCTACTCTGATGAATCTAGATCCAAAATAGTTCTTCCTTAAATCACCAAGTATCTCTTGGCATCTCGTCAAAAAATGGATCAAATTTTCATCTTCACCAGAATTACTTTCTGAGCACATAATATGGTTTCTATCGTCTATCCACTTTTTACAATTAAGATTTAACATTTCACATGGGGTTTTCTATATTATTTTCACTATGACATGACTGAGATTCGGCTATTCCTTGTAGGTGGGGGGACTCAAGTCTTTATACAACAAATGAAAACGTGCATTTGAGGCATCCGCTCTCATTTTTCTACGAAAGTGTCCTTCATATTTGCCTTTAAACATTCTCATTGCTAGAGTGTACCCTTCGGATTATTAAATTCTAGAGTAGTGCCACGTTTCTCCGCTAGGTCTTTACATACCTTGTACCAAGAAATTTTATTTTCCATAACTTCTAGCGCTACGATTTTCGTATATCTTGTGTAAGCCCCTAATATGCTCTATGTGCTGTTTGTATGAAGGGTACTTTCATGATGCATTTGGTGCATCTCCACTGACGTGCAAATAGGCTGTATCTCAAATTGTGGTGATGTTCGTGATTTGCAGTATCGGAATCTTTTGGAGCTTCTCCATCTTATGATTATGCAAAAACCAACTTGAGTTACTCCCAAGTCAACGAAAAACGAAAAAAGGTAAGGCCAATCTCAACAATTGTGTTTTAACCTTTTAACCATGTACTTGCAAAAGTACCCCCATGGGGTTTCTTTCAAATCCCCCCTCCCCCCTAAATACCCTCCAAAAACATGATAAATTGAAAAGCTTCTAAAATGTTTAAATTTGAAAAGCTTTTCAATACTTGTGGTATAGTAAGTATTATAAATATGAGTATCGTACACTGCCGAGACATCGTTGAATGATAATACGAGTAGTTATTGAATGAAATAATATATATTTCGTTCTATTTCAATCACAATAAAATTAAAAGGAATCCTTTTTTTTAATAATGGAAGAATCGCTAGTAATTACACCTTTTCACTTGCTGCACGCACCAATTAGATAAAGTAGTGCCTAAACGTGAATGTACACGAATAATGAAACTACGCAGTCTCAATCGAAGACGTAACGAGTTTATCTAAGATTTTGACAGGTTTCCTATGGGGATCTGTTTCAATTTTTCCCCTAAAGCGCATCCTTGGCCCTCTAAAAACATGGTGAAATTGAAAAAACTTCAATGAACAGAAAACACGTATGGTCCGTTCTTAGTATTTCGCTTAATTGAAGGGGCAAAAACTTATGCATGTACCAATGAATTTCTAAAATCCTTGAAAATTTCAAGTTCAGCTACATTTTATTGGGAAAATATGACTGAATTAACGGGTTTTCCCATTTTTCTCTGGCTATTATTGTTCGATTTTGATGATTACAGCGGTAATATTTCAGTTTTTCAATTCCCTAGGGCCGTGCACTAATGAATTTCTAAAATCCTTTTAAATTTAAAATTTAGGTACAACTTTTTAAGTTTTTGCGCCTTCGATTTCCTGAAATACTGACCCGAAACGAGGAACAAACGACCGACTGAGACCCCCCTAAGACAGGCGTCGAATGAGTCTGACGTCCTCCCCGTGTAACTTAATTACTTGATTAAATTAAATCATTTGTTTGTTGTATGCCCCCTCCAAAGAAGAGAGTTATAAAAAGTAATAATAATAATGAAAATTAAAAAAAGTGAAGTGGGATTGGAAGTGGCCTCCCATAACCGAGGGCCTTGATGGGATGTAATGATTTATCGTATTGCGCATAAGGCGGTGTGGCGGCTCCTTCGTAAACGGATTCGGCAAGTGGCGCGACCCACGCAGTCCGATTAGCGATTCGAGATTGATTTTAATCTCGGGATCATGCAAATAGGAAATTATTCAAATCGGAATTGAGCAGGGGCGTAAATATCCGGACATTGTCACTCTCCTCTCACGCCGAGCGGGGCCGAACTGATCGTTACATTCAGAAGGTACAACCACAGGAACAGAACGCACCAAGTCGATTATTACTGAAAAAACGCTGCAAATTATTACACAATAGTTTATTATTTTTCTATATAATCGTCTATAAAGCCACCAACCATCCAACATGAAGAAAAACATCGATGGCATTTCGGTCAGCTTTAATTTGAACGGAGATTAGGCCTCACACTCGTGTTCCCGATTTATCGCATGTTTATTATTTTTATGGTTTATTATTTCATTATTATTATTTTAATGGTTTATTATTTTTCTATATAATCGTCTATAAAGCCACCAACCATCCGGAGATTAGACCTCTTTTGCGATTCACACTCGTGTTTCTGATTTATCGTACGTTTATTATTTTTATGGTTTATTATTTTAATGGTTTATTTTTTTTTTATATAACCGTCTATAAAGCCACCAACCATCCAACATGAAGAAAAATACTTGGAAAATGTCACCCCACGCATATTTAAGCAAAAACCTCTTTTTTGGCCGTTTATTTGCCCATAACTTCTATACGAATTAAGCGATCGGAATAGTTCGACGTTACGACCAACTAGTCCCCAAATGGAGTCTATGTGCGAAAGAACGGGTTTTTTATACCGATTCTAAGGCCTTTTATGGCCCGGACGGCGGACGGCGGACTTGCAAATTTGGATTCTACGCACCTTGAAACGTAAAGTGACAAAGTTTGAGGGGGGGTTATAAAATTTTTTTGCGATACGATCACATAGGCTTATTATTAGAAATAATAAACCAAAATAGGAAAACATCGTACCAGCTGGATCTCTGTGATTCACACGGTTTTCCTGGGTTTCACAGTACACTGTATAATAAACATTAGCTTCATTTTCTTTGAAAATTCGCTAATAATCGATAGCGGCCATCCGTATAGGGATGGCATATCGAATGAAATATATCGATATATCGATCAAACTATATATCGTCAATGAGATATCGATACTGAAGGTTTAGTGGTGACCTACAACGGTTTTAATTTAATAATTTATTAATCTGACTCCAATAGGTATATGCAAAATGGCCGGAAATATTTGAGAGAGGAAATATATTTTTGTAACGCAATTTGAAAATTATAACTGACAACTTTTGAATATTGAATCTTGAAACTTGACTTTTGACTTTCTGACACTGACTGACAACGAAATTTCTTGAATTCAAAAACAGTAACCAAAAATCCAACAGGTGTAAAAACACAAAAATAAACTGTAGTAACCGCTACAATACCTTCGATATATCGGAGAAAATAAATCGATTTCGATATATCGAAGAAAATATATCGATTTTTCGACGTATAAGAGCTACTTTAAAACGTCACATGTGAAGTAGGTAGGTGAATTTAATAGTTTTAAAACAATATAAAAAAAAATTTAGGATGACATTTATGGACATACCGGAGTATCTACTAGGAAAAACTTGAAGAAGTAAGTAGGTAGGTGAATAGAAAAGTTACTAACATCATTTTGGGGGAATTATATCGACAAACTCAACATATCGGAAGATCTATTTGGAAAAACCGTGTGAAATACGTATTAACCTACTTTCAAAAGTTACTGGGTATGAATGATCAAAATTCATTGTTTAAAAACTGGAAAAAAGTGCGAAAATGTCATTGCAATGTTAAATTAATTTATAAATTGACAGGGGTATAGGTACTGTGGACGATCATGATCCTTCAAAATTGAAAATGATTGTTGTGAAAACCTGCTTCACTTCGTATAGCAGGTAGTTTTAAGCTGGACGAGCCTCCATTAATTTTGGCTTAAGTCATGTATTTGAGCCTTGAGAGCCACCGTAGGTGAATACTATGTACACAATCATGTCTGAGCTGAAGTCAACAGTCTGAAATCAACCCATCAGTAGGTACCTACAAAATTTGGAATACAATGAGGAATTTCACCATGTCGGAATTTCCTATTTTTGACCCCAAAATCGGATTCAGCACCTCTAAAAACCCCCTATGGCAAACTTTCAGCCCGAACTTCCTAATTTACGAATAAACAAAACAGTGTAGAAAATACGAATGTTTAAAAAACCCGGGAAAATGACGTCATGCTGGAATAGTTCATTTATAGCCACTTGAAGCGCTGAGATTGAGAAATCTATAGTCCCCAGATGCAAAATTTCACGAAACAGTAAAGTTCGAAATCGAAAAACTGAAGGAAAAAATAGAAAAAGCAAGATGGGGAAAATTAGGTTTCCCCTGTTTTTGTTTGATAACTTTTCTCTAAGAAAACACGATTTCGTCGTCCCAATGGGCAACACTGGGAGGAGACGGCTAATCCGAACAGCCCAATCAGCGAGCGTTCCCGCTGCACGTCTGTTTTCCCGGTTAGTTTTGAAATTAAAAATTTTGACTGTCTCCCAAAAATAACAGGAGACTTATTTTCCGAAATCAGCCCGATTTTCATCTATCCCACACCATTAACTATTCAGGAAAAATGCAAACAGAATTCGGTGAAATTCCTCATTACTTGATGTTTTTACAAGTACAGGCGTCCCTTCTCGTCCATTCATTTCAATATTTAATTTTTACTAAAAAAAAAATTTTTTTACTTGAAAACAGGTCGCGATATATCGTTAAATATATCGATATTGACCGATAATATCGGTTCTCTATGTCGTTATAAATATATCGATATATCAAACGTAATATATCGATATATCGTTGCCATCCATACGTATTATTAGTTTTCTCTTTTTCAGAAAAAGAAAAAGTTTTTCTTCTTGCCAGCTAGTTTATCTGTGTTCAGTACTAGTATTTTTTTCTTTCCTTGAAAACTGTGTAACTTTTTTGTTTTTGTTCCCGAAAGCTGTTTTGTTCTTATGAAAGAGGCTTCCTAGAAGAGCATTCAGACAAGGGATTGCCCATCTCATGAGAGAAATATCAGGACCTACTACAATTAAAAGGGTCTCAGTCGGTCGCCGTTCGTACCTTGTTCCGTGTTAGTATTTAGCCAAATCGAAGGAGAAAAAACATACAAGTTTTACTTACATTGGAAATTGTAAAGGATTTTAAAAATTCATTAGTGCACGGACCTAGGGAACTAAAAATCTGTAATATTGCCTCTGGATTCATCAAAATCAAACAATAATTACCAGAGAAAAATTGGAAAAACCGTTAATTCAGTTAGGTATATTTTTCCCATAAAATGTAGCTAAACCTGAAATTTTCAAGCATTTTAGAAATTTATTAGTGCACGGACCTAGTGAATTGAGAAACTGAAATATTGCCGCTGGAATCATCAAAATTGAACTATAATTGCCAGAGAAATAAGGGAAAAACATGGGAAAACCCGTTTATTCAAAAGTTTTTCCCATCACCTTCATACTAGGAGTCTCGAGTCTCTTATTTTCGATGAAATATTCAATAATCAAGTTAGTTGTATTTTCTTGTAAATGCCAAAAATTTGAGATATAAAGTAAATTACAAGTAAATTTACAATTTTGTAATAATCCTAACTAATTGAAATACACCATGATGCCGGTAGCTACACGCAATAAAGTACCTAGTAGTTATTATAAGCTAGAGGGGTTTCTTTCCAAGTACTCTCCATTCTTCCACTGATACCCTTTCTGAGCTATCGAACTACAACTCTGAATGTCTTCAGGAGGCGGGAAGGGTGTCTTCAGATATATGGCGCTCATCCACCTCCTCTTTTCAGTCCCTAGTAAATATTTGCTCGTCCTTTTCGAGTTCTGTTTGTCTGCTTTGAGGGGATGTCTGCTTTGAGGGGGGTAGAATTGTTTGTCAGGTTTTGGGGATGGGAGAATCCCCCTTTCTCTCCTCATTGGTCACCCCTTCTGTCAAGAAACTTTGTCAATCGATTCAAATTTTGTATTTTGTATTTTTAAATCAGTGTTAGAGCTGAAGCTTCGTACTAGGGGCGTTTAGTGACCTCCGAAAGTGGTGGGGCACCAAACCACAAAATACACGAACTCGGCCCTAGGATCGCACTTACCTACTTTTGCGTCAAACAGAGGACCCACCGGGGAACAATCACATCTCAATTTCATTCCAGTTAATAAACTATTGGGGATCAATTTTGATCAAAATGTAAACGGAAATATGCGTTAAAAACGAGTTGTGCGATTGATTTCCACCTCAGTGTGACTTCCTACGGTGATATTCTTGCATTACCAAGAACTTTTTCATGGAACAAGAAGTCCTCTGATAACAAACGGGTGGGTTTTAATCTTTCCCAGCTCTTAGCAAGTCATAATGTACCTACACCATGAGATAGGTATGAGTTGACTTATCTGTTCGAAGTGCCATTGTAAATCCAAGATGAACTGTGAAAACGTACCTAGGTGGTTTTTCAACGTGCACTATTACACAGCTAGATCATGATGCGAACTCAAATCACGTAGATGAAAATGGATACATTAAAATCAATGAAGAATAATAAAGCCTCAAACCAAGATAAGATAACAACTGACTGATAAAAGAATCCATCGAAATCGAAACTTGTCATGATCAGTGCAAATAAAATCGATTGTGTCTTCCCCGGCTGGGGCCGAGAAAGGGAGGGGGTAAACGGACGAGACCTGCCTTTTTACCCTACTGGGCATGCGTGGAAGGGGCATAAACCAAAAAAAAAAAAAACACGTTACTATGGGAACTCCGGGTTCTAAACAGTTTGTGCCCCAGTGTTTCCTTGGCAACTGTTTTTTCGGCGAACATTAGAAATTTGAGAGTAGATAATCGATTGTTGGATACTTATCAATTCCCTACTACTTCTTCGTCTTCTTCATCTCTCTAGGTCCTCTCTGGTGACTAACTTCCACTTTCTAGTTTCACCATGGATACTTGACATAATAATTACTTGTAATTTAACACTTTTAATAGATCCAAGCTTCCATGGACCAACAGTGAGTTTTGACGAAAAAAACTTTCTACTAGGGATTTTTTTCTACTTTGGGAAGAAGACTTTTCGAAGCAATTTTTTCAACCTTGAGGTAAAAATTCATCTTTTAGGGAAATTTCGCCGGCGCAGGACCCTGAGTGGCCTTATGGCCGCCACGCCCCTGCCTCGTTCCAAATAACATTTTCTGCCTCCTCATTGTAGAAGGTAAGAATGCTTTGTAACCTCGCATCAGCAGGTCAAACAAGGAGGATTTTCCAAAATCAAAAATTTCACTCTCAATTTGCGTTTTAGAACTTTCTAAACTATTTTGGTTTCATGCCAGTCTGAGCCATTTTTAGCTTCTCTTTGGTCAAATTTTGCTTAAATTTGCAGTGCTTGAGCACCTAAGTTCCTATGATATCATCATTTCCAAACCAATCGTAGCCTCAGCGCACATGCAAACGTGATTTTCCTCCAGCATAAATTCCTTACAAAATAAATTGTTCGATTTCGCTCAAATTTGACAGGTGGTTGGTGAGCCCAAGATGATCAAGTCATCAATTTGAAAAGCTATCAACCTAATCTAGACATGATTCATATTTATCTATAGGTGTTCCTTCATTCTCAAGTATTGTATCCTCTCTCTTGGGAGACTAGGACTGTATGCGGGGGTATTTCAAGGAATACCCACAGTCAAATTTGCAGTTTTTAATAAAAATAATGAAATATTGACCATTGACGAGGAAATCATTCATAACTAGCGGTGCATTGTTCCTTACGACAGACGTAGGAGGTACCGCCGCTTCTCAAGGGATGGAAGCGGTTACTATTTTAATTATGCCCGTCTCAAGCGTACGATAAATAACCTTTGGACCTCATCAGTTTTCAAAACAGCGGCGGCGCGTACGACCTTCACCCTTTCCGAGACCTCAAGTCTTCATTATCCGTAATTTAGTCGTCTTTGTGTTGAAGGAACAACGCCGTCCACTTGGCATGCACCTCCTATACAGCCAGGAAATAAAATACGTACTCTGTGAGAGCCTGAGAAATTTCTCGGTTGCGCAATCCGAGATTGAATTGGTTGGCAGATCACGACGTGCCGTTTCCCTGATTTTACTGGAAATTTAGCTACTGACAGGACTTACGAAACTTGAAAATTCCTCAGATGCTCTATGTGGAGGGCTGAAGGTAGTACCATGCACAAGACTAGGTACCAGATAGAAACGTTTGCCAGGATTTTCGCGGAAAATCGTGGCTATGACAGTGCTCTCTAGAGCAGGAGCATTGGTAGTTTTTTTAAAATCGATATTCATAAATTTATGTCAGCTCTGTAGGTACATAGGGGCGTTTTAAGGGAAAACTCGTTCGTTTACGCATCATTTTAAGAAATCTCAAATTTGGTTTTGAAAATATCCGCTTCAATTGTTTGTAAAACATGAAATTTACATTTTGTCAAACATGACGTGGTTTGAGTAGAGATTTCGAATGATTCACGCTATTTATTTAATTAATAATGAAAGGGTTTGGATGAAATATTGATGAGTCAAACTGACAAACGATCGCAGCGATCGACGAAATTTCTTCTTTTTTTTTGAGCTTGACAGGTGGTTTTTGGTCATAATCTACACGTGGCTGTAGGAGGGAAGTGGAAGCTTTGATGAGTTGATCCACGTGTCAATCACATCCGGATTCCCGACGGAAGAGCCGCCCGACTGGTCCGGACGTCCCGAGAAACCCCGGTGGAGATTAGAAACCTAAAACTGTCGGGGTTTATCGGAATTAAAAAAAAAATTTCCAAACATTAATAACAATGAAAGTGTGGTGGATAAATATTATGGTTTTTTAAAAATCCGACTTCGATGGAATTTGGTGACCCAGGAGTTCCATTACCATGTAGCGGATGACGTTGGTAGCATGAATTCCTTAAAACTGTGGATTCTCAGTTCCTCATAGTCCAAAATCGCTCAAATTCATAGGGTATCTGTATGAAGGATCAAAGACGATTGCATAAGAATTGCATCAACTTAGAAACAGCAGGTGCCCCGAAAAAAGAAAAAAAAAACGCTGCAAATTATTATACAAAGGTTTATTATTTTTCTATATAGATCACTCGTCTACAAAATCACCAACCGTCCAATATGAAAAAAAAAAAAAAAAAAAAAAAAATCAAAAAAAAAAATCACCAACCATTGATCGCATTTCGGTCAGCTCTAATTTGAACGGAGATTAGGCCTCTTTTGCGATTCACACTCGTGTTTCTGATTTATCGTACGTCCAAACTTTAAATTCTCGTAGTGAGCGAACGGTTTGTCCTACAGAGCTCCGGGTGGTCTCAAAAAATTCTAAAAATTCTATAGAATCCAAAATTGAAGGAAAAACAATACCTTTATATCAAAATTTTTTGAGTTAGGGCGTTTTCAAAATTTCAAAATTGATTTTGGAACCCTTAGAAGTGACCTACATCAACCGAAAGCTTCGGGGCACAACTAGACCCCAAATGGAGCCTACGTACCAAATTTCATCAAAATCGGTCAATGCTAAGTGGCAAAAGTGCCGCGTACGGCGGACGGACTGCCAAATTTTTATTCGATTTTTGGATTCTACGTACCTTGAAACGTAAACCATCAAATTTTGAGGGGGTGTTAAAATTTTTTTTCTTGGTCGATTCCAAAGGTTCATTATTGAAAATTCGAATTTCTCAAACTTAAAATGTAATGGTCCGATTTTGATGATATTCTTTGAGCGGTGGCTGGTAGTTGATTCCAGAATGGTGCGCATGAATTTCATAATTATCAGATTAGTGGGAGAAACATCACAAATGTTGACATAATTCATAGATCAGTCATATGAGGCTCAAAAACCCCTGTTGACCATAACGATTCCTAAAGAAGACATGTTTTTAATTGTTGAGGTAAGGGAGTTTTGGAACTCCTTGTACGCAGAATGTAACACTCTATAATTTTTTTGTCACTACTAATTTCAAATTTCTAAAGATATACCTATTCGGAAAAGTAACGCAAAATCGAAATTGTTCAGTGAGGTAAAAAAAGTCCTCGTATTCGGTCAGTGAGGTAAAAAAGCTTCCTCGTACCCATAACCCGATTATATAGATAATCCGATGTATTTGTAGTTAATCTCAAAACATCAATCTCTAAGTACCTTCCACTACCCTCATAGAGGACCTCCTACACGCTAATTTGAACAATCCCAAGAAATTTCGTCGAAATCGGATGGAAAATGTAGAATTTATGGCTGTTACAAGGAATTCACGTTTGCGCATGCGCAGCAACTACTATAAATCTGGGGGAAATGATTTTCGCAGAGGACCATCTACACGCCAATCTGAACAATCCTAGAAAATTTCATCAAATTTGGATGAAAAATGTAAGTGTTATGGCTGTTACAAGGATTTTACGTTTGCGCATGCCCAGAGGCTACTATCAATTTTAAGGCCTTGATTTTCATTGAGGACCATCTACAAACTAATCCGCATGATCCCTGAAAATTTCATCGAAATCGGATAGAAAATGTGGAAGTTATGGCTGTTACAATTCACGTTCATTCAGGAATTCACGTTCGCGCATGGGCAGCGGTTACTATCTGTCCAGGGATGATGATTTTCACAGGGGATCATTTACACGCCAACCCGCACAATCTCTGAAAATTTCATCGAAATCGGGTGAGAATTGTAGAAGTTATGGCTGTGGCAAGGATTTCATTACAGACAGACAGACACACAGGCAGACAGATACGGAACCGAAATGGTTCAGAAAGGTCTGAAAACGCGTAAAACGCGAGTGGAAATTTCGATTTTGGAGATTTTTTTTCTCAACCTTGAAAAGTGAACTCAAAGCTTCCGCTACCTTGGTAGACTCGGAATCAAAAATGGTGTAACTTTGATGTGTGTTTGTACAATTATGACTCAATCAAAATGTTTAAAAATGGGTCCTCAATTGGCGCAGAATTTGACTCTTCACAATTTCTCGTATGAAAATTTTTCGATTGGTCATCATTGTTTCGAAAAAATCCAGTTTTCTGGTCTTTTTAGGACGTCCCACAGTAAGGCTTGGGCGTCCTTATGCGATTCATCTGAGGTGAAGTTGGACAACACTCAACAGAAAAAAAAAAATAACCACACAGTAATCCGTTTTAGACCATTCTGAATCCAAATCCGCGAAAAAAACCATAGGTGTATGTCTGTGTCTGTGTGTGTGTGTGTGTGTGTGTGTGTGTGTGTGTGTGTGTGTGTGTGTAACAAAATCTTGTGTACTCTGCCCAGGCCTTAGTTCTCAACCGATTTTCCTGGTTCTTTTTTTGTTCGTCGCGGAAAACTATCTAGTTGTGCACTACGTCGCCGGAATTTCGAATTTTGCCTTTTAAGGGGAGGAAAGGGGGGGTTAATGCTCAAAAAACGTGCGTTTTTGGGCATAATCTTGTGTACTCTGCACAGCCCTTAGTTCTCAACCGATTTTTGTGGTTCTTTTTTTCATCGACGCGGAAAACTATCTAGTTGTGCACTACGGCGCCGGAATTTTGAATTTTGCTTTTTAAGGGGGGAAAGGGGGGGTTAATGCTTAAAAAACGTGCGTTTGCGGGCGTAATCTTGTAAACTCTGCCCTGGCCTCAATTTCCAACCGATTTGTGTGTTTCTTTTTTTGTTTGACTAAAATAACTTCCGAGTAGTACATAATTTCACCCGAGTACCAAAATTCGCAAGGGGAGGGGGTGAGTGGGGGGATAATATTCACAAAATATCCGATTTTTCAATATTTCGGTTCCTTTACTGCTTACTAACTGTCCCCAAGCTTTGAAATTAAGGAAAAATTCTTATTATACCTCCTGATTTTCATGAACTATTCTCTGTACGACCATGGAACTAATAGTGGTGCCACCATGGTGCCAGGACACCATAAACCGCATATTTCGTGGTTTTTTTTGTGTGTTTCACCTAGAATACGGATGTGAACCTCGACGGACCGCCTACTAAAACTAATAGATGGAAGTTCAATGTTACGACGTATTTCCGCTTTGGTGCCAGACTGGCACCATTGGTGTTGGTGGGGGGGGGGGTGAACTCGAATTCGCATGTTGGGTATCATAGACCATGGATTTTAAAATGCTCTTCAGATTCGAGGCTCCCATGCCACTAGAAATGTTTTGGTAGATAATGGTGAGGGGGGTAACTTTCTTGCCTAAAGTAATAAACCAAATTACATCGAGTGAAACAGTTATATCGCTTACCAACTGGTTAAACTGATCTAATGCTTATCCAATGGGACGTCCCCTGGAATGCATGCATTACTAAACAATATGTTTGTTGTTAGCTCGACTCCTATTCATCAGGAACTTTGTTATTATCGTCCCTAGATACCCCCGCAAAAGACTGATAGAAATTCTTTCTACCGAAATTATTTAGGTCACAAATTTTCATTTGACTATTACTCGATCGGTGGCTAAGGTTGTTACTTGCCTAAGTGGTAGACCAGTCAAAATGTGAGGAATTACTGAAGTACAGTCTAGGAAAACGATTGGGGACCTTGGATAAAGTAAAGCGTGAGTTTCGTGAATGCATCGAATCTCGCACCTGTCGAATAAATTATTACCTGCCGCTCCTTGGAATAATATTGCAGTGGAGATATTTAAAGGGACCCATCGTTCCTGGGCACCGCTAGAAGTGCCTCCTTGAATCCTCGATAGTATTTCACTTTCATTTTTCATAAGCCACCAATTTCGCCCACCAGGGGCCTCTGAGGGGCTCCCATAACATCAAAAGTAGGTCCCTTCGACCCACGTCCTTCCAAGGTGCTCTATGGTAGATGCTTCTTTTTATTTCCTGGCCGGCTTCTCCCCTCAGGTTCCTGTATCCATCATATCGGACACTCCAAATTGTTAAGGTTTCCTCCTCCCGTCCAGTCCCATTCTTAACCCTCTAAACAACACGTGCTCCTCTTTTCTTATGATAATCCCATCTCGGGAAGGGTTTTGAAGGAGTAGGAGCCCCACGGAATATTAAGTGGGCGAGCGACGCGAGCGGTCTCTATCGTTTACATTCTTTTTCCCTTCTACCGACGTTTTCTGATAAGGTGGAATTTCTCACTCCTTCAGAGCCTCGACTTCCTCCGTTTTATTAGTCGTGGTTTCCAACGCTATCTTGAGGACTTAATTCGGGTCAACAAGTAGAGGAACGGGATCTGAATTTGAGAAGAGAGACTTTTTTCTCCATTCACTCGACGCGTCCATTGTGGAGGCGCAAGAAATCGGATCAGAGGCGGATCAAATAAAAATAAGTGGGTGTGGCACATAGCTTCCTCGTATCCATAACCCGATTGTACCTATAGATGATCCGATGCACAGTAGTTTATCTCAAAACTTCAATTGCAATACCGTATTAGGGGACCGACAACCCCCTCCATCTAAGAAAATTTTTTCGAAATCGGATGGAAAATGTAGAAGTTAAGGATATTTCAAGGAAATTCACGTTTGCGCATGCGCAGTAGCTACTATTTGTCCGGGAGCAATGGTTTCCATACAGGACCATTTACATCTCAACCCGCATAACCCCTGAAAATTACGATATTAGATGGAAATATAGAAATAATTTCTATTATTATTATTAAGCCATAATTATATAAGCCATAATTATATTATTAAGCCATATTATTAGGCCATAACTACTATGGCTGTTACAAGGAAATTTACGTTAGCGCATGCGCAGTGGCTACTATCTGTCCGGAGTTGGTGAATTTCATAGGGGACCATCTAAATACTGATCTGTATGATCTCTGAAAATTTCATCGAAATCGGATGGAATATGTAGAAGTTATCGCTGTTACAAGGAAATTCACGTTTGCTCATGCGCAGTCGCTCCTATCAGTTCGGGGATGATGGTTTTCATAGGGAATCAATCCTCACAATTCCAAAAAATTCCATCGAAATCGGATGGAAAATGTAGAAATTATGGGTGTTACAGTCGCTTCTATCAGTCCGGGGATGATGATTCTCATAGGGGACCATCTACACGCTAACCCGCACAATCCCTGAAAATTGAATCGAAGTCGGACAATAACTTCGTATAGTTATGCTAAAAAATAGTTATACCAAAATTGTTCAAGAAGGTCTGGAATGTAAAACGCGAGTGAAAATTTTGATTTTGGAGAACTTTTTTTTTTCAACGTTGAAAAGTAAAAATAAAGCTTCCGCTACCTTGGTAGGCTCGGAAGCAATAATTCTAATATTATTGTTGTGGCTTAATACCTATTATGTCACGATTTCCTACCTAAAATTGCAAGTATAAGGATCTGACTCGGACTGGTTACCCACTAGTCATCCAAGAGTGGATGACCACCCGAGTCCTAACAGGTGGATCATTTATCTGGTCTACATTCAGGGCATACGACGGCGCCACGGCATTCAGGGCATTCAGGGCGCCACGGCTCGAGCAAATGGGCCCCGTGGGACTTGGAGCTGAACTCAAACCCCATGGGAAGGAGAAGCGTTGGCTGATGGCACCTCCAAGGTCTTTTGGCGATGCCAAGGAAACCTTATCCCTCACCCCAAGCAGCCAGATGGACTTGAGTGCTGAAAGTGCTGATACAATGCTGTGATGTAATGATTTATATACAATACCATCGATTGTAGTGGTGAAATATTTTTTTGCAAACATAAATTGTTAATTTTTAGCAGGTCAACAAAAATTAGGGTCCTTCGATGTCTAAAATTTCACTCTCATGATACGATGGAGAGTTTTTTGAGCAATTTTGTTTCCGTGTTTTTGTGAAGGATTACTTACGATATTCCTGTCTGTGGTGAATTCCTTTGTCCTGGGCCCGAAATGGAGTATTATGATGAAATTTGTGGGTCAGGCTAAGTATGAATTTCAACTCAATCGGACCAATATTTATTTTACCACTCGCACAGCTATACTAGCTTAATTTTCAAAATTCGAAGGACGTTGTAAGAGGTTATAAAGATAAATGGAGACAAGACCTCAGGATGGCAGGGCATAAACGCCGCATCATCCAGAATGACGAACGATGTTGGACGGCGGGTGTCATTCCTGAACGGAGCTCATAACTTACGCAAGGCTCGCAGAGTGGTTCCACCTCGTCCTGCAGTCTGTAGTATCCATGCTGCCCTGTAATAGCCCTCCTACATCTCCTGAGCTTTTTTTCCTCTCAGGGCATGGATATGGAGTGGTTCCAGATTAATTTAGACGCCATTAAGAGGACTGATCGTCAGGGAGGTTTTCGAAAAAATGTGGGACATCGGCTGACTATAAGTGCTCGAAAAAGGGTTGCGGAGTTTCCGAATGGAATAGAGGGTTGTGAATGTTTCAGATGACTCAAAATGCCACCATTGAGGGAGTAATGGCCCTTCATTTCATTCTAACTTCTCAATTTTATCGCAGTTTTCGTTGAATCATGTCACTGTTTCTAATCGAAAAACTATGGCGCTAAACAAAGGCATTGGTTACAAACTCCGAAATAATTCTTTTTAGGTGATCAGGGGGAGGGAGCTCCTACGTAGCTCATGGCTATTTATTGCCTCCCCGCTCAAGTGGAGTGAGGTTCACCAACGACCCAACCAGAAAAATTGCCAAGACCCGCGATACCGCCCTCGAGAGGCCACCAATCTAGATAATCCCCCGAGCCGACTTTTGGCCTTAACTTTTGTGATTTCACGGGAACCAGCAAACGGCCGTTGGTTCATTGATGAGGAACAGTCCTGTGAGTGGTGACAGCTCACATAATTATCCAGTTGAAATGGAACATTCGTGCACTACACCACATTGCAAAAACAATCGAACAGATCGTTTCCAAAATAATGTAAAGTGCTGTACAGATATGAAGAGAGAAAATTCCACATAACACACATCCAATTGAGTCAGTCAAAAATTGTAGCTGTAAGATGAATCATTGTCGAATACCATCAGCAAGTAAAGCTCCCAAAAGTACTTGGTTATGAGTTGTTTTAAGAAATCATTTTTAGTTGTGAGGTAATTACAAAATTGAGTTTCAGAAAAGCCGAAGTAAGATGTACACCGAGGGAAGTTCGGAGTTCGGGAGTAGCCCTCTGAGGAAAGTTGGGGTCTAGTAGCTCCCCCCCTCCCCCCCAACAAGTAGGTAAAGCCTATGATCAAACCGATAATTTTCTTCTCTTCAAAAATTCAATGATGAATAACGATTCTTTTTCTTAGCTAGATCTTCTTTAATGGGAATTGAAATATCGTCAAAATCACAGAGTTTCTGTAACCTCGCCTCAAAATATTTGAACCAATAAAATCTAGGTATTTTGTTTGTGTTGAATTGAAATAAACCTTGAAGGTTACTGATGATGATGCCCTACAATATGAGTGATTATTTCACCAAAAATGGAATATACTAAATGGAACTTATAGCTTCTTTATTTGTCCATATTCCTCGTTGATACCAACCAAATTTTGAATGTCAAAGATCTCCGAAATCTATCGAAGAACGATAAAAATATATTTTATGGTTGAGGAAAGCTGCCGTCAGCGAGAAAAAATCCATCGAAAATCCTCGATATTGCTCTTAATGGATGAGGTTGTACTTATTTGATTTGCTGATTACAACTGATTCTCTGGTTTTTAAAAATTAGTTCTACAGAACTTACTAAGTTTAGTTTCTCGCACTGATAGTAGAAATCTTGTCTCAGGATGGAATTTCGTCTATGGACTCGACCAGTTCGACCCAATTACTCTATCATTAGGACAGATCCAATCGCTCGGCCAATCTCGATGGGTGGATTCGAGGGGTTGACAGAATTATCGGACGATGAAGAAATTGACGTCTACAACTTCGAAACTCCGTAGATCCGACTAACTACATTTTCAAGAAATATTGATTGCAGCTGAACTTAATCGAAAACCCGTAAAATTCAGTAGCTTGATGGTTTGATTTGATTTGTGGAAGGAGCGTGATCTCTAGCAGTTCTTTCGAGTTCTGAACAGCTATGATGATACCTGAATTTTGCACATGAAAAGAAAGTTGTGTAATAGACCGACCGACATGCAGCCAAATTCGCTAAGACAGTTCAAAATACGAGAGCAAATTTCTGTCATCGGCGTAGTGGGATGCTTCGGAAGAATGTTTTTGTCTTGCTCTATTTTTTCTAAATTTTTTGAGGCAATTCAGTTGTGCCGCGAAGCTTTTGGTTATTGCCAGTTACTCCAAAAGGATGAAAAATAGGGTTTGTAATTTTCAAAGCGCCCTACCTCGAAAACTCTAGTTACAAAGATATTGTTTTTTCATAAATTTATAGAAGAGTTAAATTTTTAGAATCGAATGAGGCCACCCAGAGCTCTGTTGAACGAATAGCTCGCTGACTATGAGGACTAAAGGTTGGACTTTAGCTTATTTCTAAAATTTATTCTAGCGCATTTAACCACGAAAGGTCATGGACTAGGTTGTGAATCGCACTTGAAATTGGCCTAAATCCGTCCAAATTTCTTCTGGTCAAAAAAATGCAGTTATTGTTCGTTTCTTTGAATAATATTGAGTTTCGTGTCATACTAAGTCGTGCTTCCTTCTCGTGATAATAATTTATTGTTAGTTTCTATAATTTTAATAATTTTTTTAGGGCGGGGGCTCAAGAAGCGACTCGAAACTTTACATCCAAATAAATAGTAGTATTCAATTGAATAGGTAATTATTAGGGTGTAGTTCGTTGTCCGCCCCCATTTTGTTCTCTCTTTTGCAAGCACACCCGACCTCCTTTTTCAATTTTTGAGGAGTGTTCCGTAAACTAGATTTCATGTACTGTATGAATAATATACCGCATTTATGTTTTCAAATACTCCAAGCAATGAAACTAGACATTGAAAAAAGTGGGGGGCGTATACCGAACTATTTCCCTAGAGAAAAAGTTCGATAACTGCCCCCACGACCGAATTGCATTGATTCGGCCTGGGACGTTTTCTTGGGAGAGATAACTGGTGAGGCAGAGAATAACTTCGATCGAAAGTTAAGAGGTTGAGATGCGATGCTCATAAATGAAATAAAAACGATGTTGACTGTAGCGGTGAAACGAAATATCAATGCTGGAGGAAACATCACCAGTCTTCATTCACACTTGTGCGAATTTTTGTGGAGGAGATGTGTGAAGTCAATGGGCATAGATCCATTTGAGCATTTTTTGGACTGCATCAAGAATTTGTATGACCCAACCATAGAATAATACAACACCACAATATGTGTCAGAAGTAATAATCATATTAATAAATGAATTATTTAAACCAAAAATGTTGTGTTTTCCATTATTAACTATGTGGGGGCGCATACCGAACTTTTTCACCAGAGAAATAGTTCGGTATTCGCCCCCACTTTTTTCAACACCTAATTTCCCAATCTTAACCAATCAAAAATTATAATTCGTCACGATTGTGCTCAAGAAGATGAAATCTAGTTTACGGAACACTCCTCAAAAAATGAAAAAGGTGGTCGGGTGTGCTTGCAAAAGAGAGAACAAAATGGGGGTGGATAACGAACTACACCCAATTATTATTTCTTCCTATTATTTTCTAAATAATAATTAATAATTTTTCTTATCAACATGTATAAAACACACCATTGCACAGTTGTTATTGTCATGTTAAACTGTCAGGTACTGTTCAAATTGCCAGTGTTTACTGTCAAAAAATGAACAAAATTACGTTTTTCATATAGGTAAATGATTGTATAAATTTGTTAGTATAATTTCAACCTTTGTGTTCTTGAATTTCAAAAGGTGTTTTGAAATCGGGCCAAGGCTCCATAAAAATCAGAAAATACCTATAAAACATTCGATTTAGCGTCGATTTTCCATGTAAAATTATGTATTTTTAAGTCAAACTCAGGAAGGTTTCTGTGCGAAGAGAAAAATCAGAAAACAAAAACGTGGGATGATCGAACGGGATGGCTATCGATGGAATTTTGTTCTCGGCTATTATTGAGGTAACAAGCTGCTACCTACGAGATGTGAGACTTCCTATCTTATGAAATGACCCCAAGCGGGCCTGGAGTCCCCCTGAGGAGCAAATCGACGTGTTTACATATCGGAGTGGGCGCGTGTACCTACCAGGTGGGTCCCAACTATAAACAAGAACCAGGAGAAAGGAATTCGATTTCTTTTCCGTGGAAAAGAGATGAGAAAAAACGCCCACGGTGCTTGAATTGGTCAGCGAAGGTTCAGGGCTGTGCCAAGGAACATCCGTTTGGCGCAGTCTTGTTTTCCGAGATGGCACGAACACGAATGATAGATCGCACAACTAAACTACTCGCTTGACTTTAAAAAATAATGAGAAAAATAATTGAAAAACGCGGTGAATTTTTCTTTATTAATACCGAAGATATACGCTTCGTATTCGTGAAGCGGGTCAAAACAAAATTGGCTCGTCCAAATTTTGCGTTACCGAGCTGAACAATTTCGATTTCGTGTCTTTACGATAAGTTTATATACTTACCTACGTGCAAAACCATACAAAAAAAGGCTGTCAAGTGGGTGTAGCACATAGCTTCCTCGTATCCATAACCCGATTGTATAGATGATCCAATCCATAGTAGTTGATCTCAAAACATCAATCTCTAAGTACCCTCCACTACCCTCATAGGGGACTCTACACGTCAACCGGCACAATCTCTGAATATTGTTGGAAAATGTAGAAGTTATGGTTGTAACAAGGGAATATACTTTAGCGTATGGGCAATGGCTACTATCAGTCTGGGGGCGATGATTTTCATAGGGGACCACCTGCACGCCAACCCGCACAATCCCTGAAAATTTCATCGAAATCGAATGAGAAATGTAGAAGTTATTGCTGTGGCAAGGATTTCATGACAGACACACAGATAGACAGACACGGAACCAAAATTGTTCTGGAATGTCTGAAACGTAAAACGCGAGGGGAAATTTTGATTTTGGAGAACTTTTTTTTTCAACCTTGAAAAGTGAAAACAAAGCTTCCGCTACCTTGGTAGACTCAGAAGCAAAAGTATTCATTCAATTGAATATGAGTTGGTATTTACTCATACACCAATGGAAAGAGCATTTGATCTGCACAAAAACAGCAGATCCAGAGCAATAATTCTAAGTGCAAAAAGCCTCATTCGAATTTTTTTGAAATGTTCTGTTCTGAATAGTTTCATAAATGAAATCTAAGACACCAAACAAACACATTTTTCTGCAAATTTCCCAATTTCAGACCCCAGATGCGAGGGATGGTACATGAAAGGCGTTTTACCTACCTGATCTTCGGGATTTCAACAACCTTGTCACTCGGCAAGAAAAAGCGAGTTTAATATTCTAGATTGTGAGTGGTTTGTACACTCCATCCAACCTTTATGCGTAATAAACTTTTACTTTTACTGATTAGGTCAGCAAAATACGAGTAATTTCAATGATGACTGATTTCAATTGTAGTTTGAACACTGCATGGATGCGAGAAGATGACTTCAGGTCACCAGATTTGCAACAGACAAATAATTAACGGCCGTCCAACAGCTGAACATTCTACATCGATGACGTAGGCGTCCCATCATGTAGAGATGCATGGAGTAGGAATCAGTGTTTCCACTTCGTGGGAAATTTTCCCTTTTGTGGGAAATTCCGGGGGTCCGAGGGAAAAAAAAGGGAAACTTTTTTCTGTGGGAAAAAATTCCCACAGTCAATATTTTTGACCGATTCTTTCATTTTATCACGCTTTTTTGTGCAATGATATAATCTAGGGTCGTACCAATACCTCACGTATCCTACATATTTTTATTACTACCTACATGTTTTTGACCAACAAACTACAATACAAAGCTGACGCATGATCACGCTTGGTCAAGGCAGAAGTAAAGATGAACAACAACAACGTGCTTACCAGTAACAAGAAGCTTCGAGTTCGAGACAAAGGTCGTCTCGTCATGACATTCGTTGATAACCTTACTGATAAGTAGTGATAATGTTACTGATGCTACATTTTATTTTATTGCTATAGTTTATTGTACTGTTTATTGTTGTTCATGTTAATGAAAGTTTAAAAGTAATTGAGTTGGTTTAAATAAACCGATTATATTTTCTTTTTTCGAAATCTGTGTTTTTTTCGAGAGGAGGCATCCTGTATCAGAGCATTTCAAATATGAGGATAATTGACTAGGTCTTCGAAGTGAAAAGAAAAAATATATCATGGAAAATCATTTGTCCAGTGTAAAGAGTCTAAATTTAGACTCTTTAGTCCAGTGAAAGGTAGGAAAAATTCATCAAGGGCTATGGGAAATTAGGAGGGAATTTTTTACTTGTCTGTGGGAAATCGTGGGAAATTTTAGGATGGGCTGTGGGAAATTTTGGTTTGGTGTGGTGGAAACCCTGGTAGGAATACAACCTAGCGGCACTTTGCCGTGAGTTTGGAAATTGTTCACTGATTGGTAAATATTTTCCAGTAATACCGTAATACCTAGTAATGTTTAATGATACTGTACTAGTGACCCCTCAAAACGAATTGAATCACTGACGACACTACACACTTAATAAGGAAATATCGCACGTTAAACTTAAACAGAAAATACAAACTTTTCCGCCAAGAAATGGTCAGTTCTCCTTTCTTGATGTATGGCCAGTCTGCTGCTAGCTGCTCGACATCAACAGACTGAGGTTGTAATGCGAGATCCTTCACAGTTCTAGCATTGAAAACATTGAATTGCTTAACATCATCTGAACACTTGGAAATTTTGAGTCACTATTTCTGAGTCTTCCTCAGTTTGGCTAACGTTTCCTGTCCACGACAAGGACAACGGCTTCGACTCTCCTTTCAACCCGATTTCTTGTGCTAAACTGCTCTCTATCATTGTCAAACAAGATCCCTCATCGAGGAGCGCGTATGTGTCTCGCGACCCCAACGGTCCTGATACTCTCACTGGCAACACTTTCAAAACAGCAGTTAACTTGTTTGTTACCTTCGACTTTTGGGAAACTTCATGCGCCTTGGCTAGGTATGTACTCCTTCCAGTTTACTCGACGCTCCCTCAGGCTTACTTGAAGTCCCCTCGGTCTTATGCAACGTCGTGTGATGCTTCCCCTTGCAGGTAGCACATACACTTTGATTCCTACATTTGAACGCATTGTGGGCTGGTTTTAGACATCTAAACCATACATTCGACTTGCTGGCCCATGTCCAACGACTTGTTATGGTGTTTTCGCCCAGGAAGCTAGTACAGATGCCTACTGGTCCAAACATCTGAAATCTGAAAATAAAAACTATAAACTATAACCTACAAAATTATGGTTCAACTTCGATAAAATTTTGGTTTAGCCGATTGGCTAATGGTTTTTGATTCTAGGAGTATCTGTGCAGGCCAAAAAACACGTAAAGACGTGATACTTAGATCGAAAATGTTTGAACTGCTGTACGAAGAACAAGTATCTCTTTACCTTCGGTACCTAGTAGTAGGTACGCCTATTTTTGTCATTCATTGGCAAATCAAACTCATGTTTTCGATTTATTGTAAGTCCAACCTTAATTCCTCGAAGGGAGCGAACGGTTGGTCCTACAGAGCTTTGGGTCTCATACGGACGGCGGCGGTGGTCGACTACATAACTTGAATCTTAAACAATCAAATGTTTGGGGGGGGGGTTGCTTTTTTTTTTGCAAATTTTTTCCTTGCTTGATTTCAAAGGTTCAAAAATATTCAGAAAGTTCAGAAACGATTAAACCAAAATTGTAAATAGCTGATACATTTTTGTCTATTTGTGATGTTTTCGTTTGACAAGTGACTGATTGTCTGTGATTATTTAAATGCATTTTGATTAGAAAACTCGTTTTAAAATTAATTTCTTCTACCTCTTGAACAATTCTGTATTTTTGCAAGTTCATGGACATGGAAATTTGTAGCACTCCTTAAAAATTGTATTCTTTCAAAACGCTAGGTTGGTCTAGATTGTTTTTCTGCATTGTATTACATTATAAGCAATTAAAAACGGGAATTTTCAGAAATAGGCCTGAAAATTCCCGTTTTTAATTGCTTATAATGTTTTTTAGTTGCTTATAATGGAATTTTCAGGCCTATTTCTGAAAATACCCGATTTCCCGGATTTTCATAACTTTGATTTACTCACCACCCGAAAAAATAATCGCCAACATTTTACTTGATTGTTCCCAAATTTTTCGTTCTCGGAGAAAATAATCATCTTCGGTCCGTCGTTTATCCCTTATTCCGGCAACCGGCTCGCGTTTCTTCAATCCCTTCTCGTTCTCCTCTTTCTTCCATCCCTAGACTTTTTTTTGCGAACTCCTCAAATGAAAACCGACAGGAAGATTTAGGTGGTCGGATCACGTCTTTCAGTTGCCGCCTTTTAGCCTTTAAAAACCTCGAGATCCGTCGGTGGAGGAGGCATTTTTTAACCCTCCATTTCTGGTACAATTCTCCTAAGCTTTCTTTCGCACCTCGTTATTTTTATTAGGTTTCCTTGAAGAAAAAAGAAGCTTTTCTCGGTTTCTGTTTCGTGTTTCATTTCTGTTCGTTTTTCTTCGGCGTTTCTTTTAGTTTTTGCTTCCTTACAGACCAGATGTTGTCTTTTGTCTTGCATGTACCACTCTGCAATATAAAGTTCGACTAAAGAATTTCGTTTGAGCTATCTTATTATTAGGACACCCTTCAAGTACGACTGTGGCCTCAATTTGTTCTTAAGGGCTCTTGAAGGGCTGAAATTTGGTGTTTGAATAGAAGCTGTTCTTCTTTGTCTGTGAAACAAAAAAATTGGAGCGATCTGATAAATTAATAGGGAAGGAGGAGAAATTAATGTAAGGAATTATTACAAAACGGCTGAATCGATGTTGGCTATGAGAATTGAAATAGTTGTGGTTGAGATGATGTCCTTCTTTGACAGTGAAATTTTGGTTTGTGGGCAGTCCATCAATTAGTGTAGGGTGTAGGGAGGGTTAAAGTACGAGGGGGGGGGGGGGTATCTTAGTGCGTATATCTAAGAGTTGGAAATGGAACTTTAACCCTTACACCTCCTTCCACTCTTTTCAACCATTAAATTGATGACCTCCACGAGGACAAATTGAGGCCACACTTTCACTCCATACCTATCGAAAACTTCCTCGAGCCCTACCCACAACTCACCTTTTGGTTTATTATTTTCAATAATAAACCTCCGGAATCGACCAAGAAATAAAATTGTAACCCCCAAATTTGTTGGTTTACGTTTCAATGTACATAGAATCCCAAAATCGAATAAAAACGTACGCGGCCTTTTTCCTTGGTTCCCATGGACCGATTTTGATGACATTTGGTATATGGGCTCCAATTGGGGTCTAGTTGTGCCCCGAAAGTTTTGGTTGATATAGGTCACTTCTAAGGGTATTAAAATAAGGTTTGAAATTTTGAAAACGCCCTAACTCAAAAAATCCTGATATAAAGATACTGTTTTTTCATCATTTCAAGATAGTATTGAATTTTTATAATTTTTTGAGACCACCGGAGCTTTGAAGGACAAGCCGTTCGCTCCCTACGAGAATTTAAGGGGGTCTCAGTCGGTCGCCGTTCGTTCCTTGTTCCGGGTCATTATTTCAAGAAATTGAAGGCGTAAAAACTTAAAAAGTACCTAAATTTGAAATTTTAAAGCATTTTAGAAATTCATAAGTGCACGGCCCTTGGGAATTGAAAAACTGAAAGATTGCCGCTGGAATTATCAAATCGAACAATTATTGTCAAAGAAATATGGGGTAAACATGGAAAAACCTGTTTATTCAGTAGTTTTTCCATTTTTCTCTGGCAATTATTGTTCGATTTTGATGATTCCGGCGGCGATATTTCAGTTTTTCAATTCCCTAGGGCCGTGCACTAGTGAATTTCTAAAATCTTTTGAAATTTCAAAATCAAGTACAATTTTTTAAAGTTTTTGCGCCTTCAAAACTTTTAAGTTTTTGCGCGTACTAGGAACGAACGGCGACCGACTGATTCCGCCGGAACATACGATAAATCAGAAACACGAGTGTGAATCGCAAAAGAGGCCTAATCTCTGTTCAAATTTTAGCTGAGCAAAATGCGATTGCTGTAGGTAAGTTGTAGGTACATAGTATCTATGGTTGGTAGGTGGTGACGATGGCAAAGCCGAGTTATTTGCAGACAAGTGATCTAACAGTCTTGGAGCTATAAATGTGTATATCTAACCAAACGGCTTATTGAAACATAAATTAACGAGGTTTGAAACGTAAACATGCCACTATAGGCGGTCCAAGGTAACAGGTATTGAAGAAAATCAAAGAGGGAAGTTTTGATTGAATTGACGGTTTTCAGTAAAATCATGTGATTCCTCTAGTCGCCTAAAGTGACGTGATGGCGATCTTCTTTTAGTTATGCTGCTACTGAACAGATTTAGATTGGACAAGGTCTTCTGTTAAGAAGAAGAAGAGTAGTCAAATGTTGCAATCAGTCACCATCACGGAACTTTGTGATGCTCTTTAGTTTCAGTAGCAATTCACTAGCTATTAACTAGCTAATTAACTATAATTACTAGCTCCAGTAATCAGAGGACACGATCTTGCAGAGCTTGGATTTTCGGGCGTTCGAGACGTAATAAAAATTGTTTACATTTCTGTATTATTTTATCAGAAGTTGGAGAATATCGGTTCAAGTTGGCTTATCCTATGGCGAGTTATTGCAACCATCTCTCTAAATTGATTTCTTAGTGTGAGCCACTGGTCTTTGAATTCTCGAGCGTTCGAACCAGAAGACCAAAAATCAGCTTAGAAGTAATGACATCAGGAGACCAGCTCTGAAATAATAAAAATTAGTTTCATTTCTGTATTATTGTATAAGAAGTTGGAGAATATCGGTTCAAGTTGGCTTATCCTATGCCGAGATCATTGCAGCCATCTCACTAAATTAAATTGATTTCCTCATAAAACCCGCTGGTCTTTGGTTTTCTGGTTCGAAAACTCGAAAATCCAAAAAACCATGGATGACTGCTGGACCGCTGCTTCGAGGTCTCCGGATTTTCGTGCATTCGAACCAGAAGACGAAGACTAGATCAGAAGCTTATTTTACCAGAAGTTGGTGAATATCGGTTCAAGTTTACGAATCCTATGAAGATTCCTTGCATTCATGTAAGCCGCTGGTCTTTAGTCTTTGAATTTTTGGACGTTAGAAAGAAGACCGAAAATCTGCTTAATTAGACCGTATTATCCTCTGTAATTGGAAGATAATTTCATCAGAAGTTGGAAAATATCGGTTTGGAAAATATCGGTTTGGCTTATCCTGTGATGAATTTTTGCTGCCACCTCATTCGTTCGATTTCTTCATGTAAGCAGCTAGTTCATGGTCATACAGTATTAATTAGACATAATTATCTTCTCTTTGACCCCAGGCTTTCAACTGGAGTGGACTCATTAATTTTCTCGGAGGGAATCATATATTTGGGCTTGTAGGTGAACATAGTTAAGTGTGATTTAGATGGACCCATAATTCATCCTCCACACTTCCCAGTTGTTACTATTATTAACCATTTTCTTCCTTGCTGCTTCGTTGACTTGAATAAGGGCAATTTATTGGGCAGATTGTAGTTTGATTGTCATCACAACGAAAAAGATGTCCAAAATCGGATTACACCGCCTAGAGGTACCTACAACTGGTGAAACAATCTTCAGTTTTGGCATCTTTTACAGGAAAATATTAAGAAAACTCTATTATTCTAACGTCATTGGTTGGGAGTACGTACTTGTATCGTAAAGATAGATGGTTAACCCTGAATGATAAGTTTTCGAGCCCTTGAGCTGTCCCCATGGCTTTGATCTTGGTTTGACTCTCAAAATGATGGACTCCAGGGCACAAAGAAGCTCCCACGGGTAGGAATGCAACTTTTTGAATCCTAATTTTGTGCTTGGTAGCTTGGTAGCTGAAGAAAATTCGAGTTGTACAGGTGGTAATGATCTCTGATAAATTGTAATGTTCCCAGAACTCCAATAGCAGGTTTAATACGATGCGATGTAATAATTTATTTAATATGATGGTAAGGCTCATGTGTTCTTCCTGCTCACGAGATTCATGGCTTCACTGCAAATATGAAATCTACGAGAAGCAGCAGGGTTACCGCACGGCATTCGCATTTCGAAATAACACGGCCCCCGAAGGGATCTTTGATGTTTGTTATTGAAATAATAGCAACGCAATTTAACCTCCAGCTCGAGAAGGGAATGCCCTTTGTGCGAAAACGAGCCGAGTGCACTACACTCCTGTGAAACGTGAAACCGCTTCGTTGTAGGGCTTATCGCGAGGAAATAACCCCCACTTCTTCCACCGCTATCTGACCGGTGCATCATAACAAAGTTCACCGTTATATAGGGGTTTGTGATTCTCAACAAGAGTTTGGTTTCCATTGAAAACAACTTGATCTAAGCTACGACCAGAACAAGCTAAAATCGTGGTGATTCGAGTGAAGGAACAATTGAAACATGGTGATATTAAGAGCGACTTATCAGGGGAGCGATTTAACTTCCTACGACTCAGCATAGAGTCCTACTATTCTTCCACTCAGTCACCTATAACAACTGAACCACTCATTCTCACCAAATGAGAGAAAAGAAAAGCTTCAGCTCTTCTTCTCACTAGAATTTCCAGTCTATCTTTCAGAACCATAAAATCTTCATGGGCTGCTAAGATTGATTTGTTTTCTATTCAATTAGTTACACGCAATCAGTATTGATTGTGATTCCTCTCTGCTGAAGGTAGAGAGCAGCAGGTCAAAAAAATTTAGGTACTGCAAAATCAAATATTCCGCTAGTATTTTCTAATTAGAGATTTTTGAACAATTTTGGTTCTGCAAAATTTTTGATGTAATACTTCTTTTATATAGTAGAATTTTGCTTAAATTAGGAGAATAGTTTAGAGTCTAAGATGATTTCTATAGTTATCATTTCGGGAACAATTTCTTAATCGTGTTTTATTTCTTAATGTTTGTTGAGACAACGAAGAAACAAAAATTGAAACCAACCGCATAAATTATATTTTTAAAAAAGGTATAAAATAATTAAAAAAACAACCTACCTAACGAGGGCCCAAGGAGACTTTGATAAACAACGATGACGATAAAACAACGATGACCATAAAACAACAATATATTTTTCACTAAGTGAATATATGTAGAAAAGAAAGAAATAGATACTTACGTACCAAAATTAAAGTCTCTTCAAAATAAGGAGAAACTGCCAACAGATGAAGGCGTGTCCGTGGTGACCTCCAGGAGAGTACTTCTTCTTCATACACTAAGTAGGTAGGTACTTGACTGGATGAAGCCCAACGATATTATTATTAAGTTGCCTCAACAATGTTTGTTTATTAAGAAAACTATCAATATGGTCGTTATAATAATTATTTATATTGGGGAATTTCTCAGTGGTTGTTACCTACTGTTTTAAAATACAATCAATTCATTTTGCACCAATTAAAATATTAAATTCTATTTCTCATTATTATTTTGAATGAAGAAAGAAGACACTATTCATCTCACCCAACTAGGCAGACGTTATTGATATAAATTTACCATATTTCAACCGCAAATTTTACCATTCTTACTTCATACTACATAAATTCAACTTACTTTGGAAGTTTTCAGTAAGTGTCTGGCTGATTCAGAGTAGCATTTATTTTAAGCAAAATTTCAATTCGAAACTGGGGTTCGGTAAAACTCTCTAGCTCATCTTGGATCTACGTAGGTTCATAATACTAAAATATCTATAAGATAATTATTTATATTCGGCTAATTTTCTCCAGGGGGTGCTCAATTTGAAATAGTTCAAAAAAATTTTCTTCTGGCTTTATTGCGATCCACCAAAAAAGGAGACATTTCCTGACTTTTTCAGTTTTTCGCTCGTAGTGAATACTCACTTTTATCATTTTAAAATAGGATGAATTTCCTGTAAGTTGAGCTCAAAACGGGATTTTTAAGGGCTGTAAGCGAAATACAGGATTTGATAGAAACATGTATAATTTCAAATTCAAACTGCAAAACGTTAAAAAATTCAACTATTTAGTGAGTTTATTAACAGAAGAGGCAAGAACGTTTGCGGATGGGTACCTTGCGGTAAACGAACTATATGTCGACTTTGTAAAAACCTTCAAAAGAAGATTCCACGATCGTCTCGTTCTCGTTGATGTCCACAATACAATGAAATGTCTACAATGAAAATATCAAGTTGGCGAGAGGTTACCCTGACGAGCTCGTATGTCTTCAACTATTATTGGGTCATAAAATGTCAATGTTACCTAATATTCTCAAGGAAAATTTTTTTTTAAATCTCTATTTATTCATTTCTTACTATCAAGAGTCCAAGCCCTTTTTACACATTTACATTTATTTGTACCTAAATATGTCTTTTAGCTGGGGGTCGTGATCAAAAAATGTAACAGGTAACTAAGTTGTTTACAGTTTAGTACTATCGTATTTACGAGTAAACTAGGTATTTCATTACGTTATTAATCACGCTACTCTAGTCCAAAAAATGAGGAAGTAACTTTTTCTTAGCAATTAACGAAACAACAACAAGACAATTCGAAGTTATGGTTTAAGTGATTTCACTTCATACTATATCACCCACTGTTTCTTAGCTTACCTACAAGTACAATACATACAAATTTCAAGCCTAGACATCGGTCTAGCAAACAAAGCAAGAAAGTTCTGATTGTGAAAATAGAAATTTTTGGAGCAACAAATGTTGAAAATTCCGAAATATTCAAATTTGAAAGTCATAACTGGGAAATCTAGAAGTAGGAACGTACTCACCTGCGAATTCATTGTTTTTCATAAAATTATTTTGTCTCAAAATGAGAGTCAATACTTAGTTGATTCAAGGGAGCTAGGTCAGGTAGTAAAAGGGTTCCACCTACTCATGTGATGTCGCAGTCCAGTCCTGGTCTCGTTATTGTCTCAAGACGTTTCCTAGAAATCCCAATATGGGATCAGGCTAGTTTTTAATGCGAAAGACCTCTTCCCCCCCCCCACCCACCACCAGAGCATGTAGGTACCTGCATGAGCGAATATTCTGAGAAAAGTCTAAATAACTGGTGATTTTACAGCCTTGTCAATGTCTGAGATGCTCAAAGTACAGCAAGCAGTGTTGTGGAAACCCTGGGATTCTGGGTAGGAACTCCAAGGAACCAGCACGTGTAGGTCTTAAGCTCCAGGTACCAAGAACCTATCTTTTCCTAGAATCGCCTAGAGGAGCAACCACTTGTGTGTGAACTTGAATACTCTCGGCTCTCTGGACGAAATAACAAACAAAAGTCCATTCATACAGCATGAGATAATGAGCGAATTTTCATTGAAATCTAGTATGGTTTTTTCACAGTCAACACTGGAGATTAGAACGCTCAAAAAGGAATTTCAATTACTTTTTTTCTCAAAAACTTCATTCTAAAAATTTTGTGGCAATTGCAATAGCTTCATTTTTCTTGAAAATTCGCCAACAAGTGAGCTTATGTCATAGAATGAATTAGGCATCTTTTGATGTAAAAACATTTCGTCCCTATACCTGGTAAACCATGTAAGTCGGTATTTTTTCGAAAATAAGGTTTTGAGCTTTTCGGGTAAATTAGGGTCTCTTGATCCATTTAGTGAAGCCGTTTTCCAATCTGAAGAATAGTTTTTTATCCAGAAAGCACTGAAAAAACGTGTAAGTCGGTTACCTATTTTTTCGCCGGAAAACCTTGTAAGTCCTGTGTATGCCTTCATAAAAGTGAGCAGCTCACGCTGGTGGCAAGTTTTCATCAAAGATAGTAAGTTTTTTCTTTTTTTTCATGTAAAAGTTTACAAAATTCATAAATGGAGTTCGAAGAAAGTGATCATAAATAGAAACCTTTTTATAAGGCTCAATTTCAGCAATAAATTCCACTCCTTGTGTTCTGCAGACACGTGATTTTCCATAATGTGGCCAACCTTAAGATCACGACCTACCTACGTGTTTTTTTTACTTACCTACCTGAGATCACGTGTTTTTCCGCATTGTTTCTCAATTATTTTTACATTATTTAGGAGGATATTTTAGATGAATTGATTGATTTTGTTGGCTGTTTGACCTAGCTGTAATGCTGATGTTAGAAAGAACAACAAGAGATTAGTAGTGTGCTATTGGTCTGCTTATGTTTTACAGGAAACTCTGTAAAATTAATGATACAAGAGATAATAATGAGATAACCATTAAGGAAATCCAGCTCTGACCAATCCCTAACCCATCCTCAATCCACCCCTAGTCCATCTATAACCCATCCCCAGCTCATCCCTAACCCAGCCTTGACCTATCCCAACCCCTAACCCGTCCCTAGCCCATCTCCAACCTATCCTTAACCCCTATCCAATCCCTAACCTAACTCATACCTAACCCTTCCTCAATGCATCGATTTGGGTATTTTTTGTAACCTTGAAACCTGGAGAAAAAAATTGAATAATATTCCTAATAATAAAATAACCCAAGCTGGGTGTATTTTCATAAAAATCAAATTGAAAACCATGTAAGTCGGGTGTCAAAGGCTGGGTAAAAGCACGTAAGTCCATTTTTTCGTTCGCTGAAGTAAATTTTGATGAAATTAGTCTCAGGCTCTTTGAAATACTACTGTTACCACCAATTTTATGGAATGGAACGAAAAAACGTACCTATTGTACATGGAATGAAAACTTAATGATTCAGTTTTTAGTGTCCCCTGTAAAATTTGATAAACTCGACTTACATGGTTTACCAGGTATAGCGACGATTTGAAAATTTGGAGAAAATACCCACTGCAAATTGTATTGAACATTTTCTCCATAATAATATAATTTTATCCGAGTTAAGACCCAACAGCCTCCCTACCTTCTTCATATTTTTATTTTTTAGCCATTATGTTGAATTATCCGCGAGAACTGTATCGATATACGATATTTAGAAATATCGGATCCATAGTATCGATATCCGAAAATATCAGATAGTACAGTATCGATACTAAAATATCGAGTATCGGTACAGAAGTATCGATATTTTAAAATATCGGGTGTCCATACCCATTCCTAGCTGGGAAATGGGGTGTGCGTCTGTCAACTTCGATAGTGGTGATCCTTCTTGCAAAGCTTATGATACTGACCAGCACCAGCCTCTAGGTCGGAAAGCTCAAGATCCTTTCGTAACATTTGTTACGAAAAGTTAATACCTGTCCACTTCTTGAGCAGGAAGCATTGACATCAGCAGTCCTGTCATTCACACGACGCTCAGAAATGCTAATCAGCTCGCGATGTGGCGATCGCAATCCTAGAATTTCACCGTCGTAAACTCTAAAATCTCGTGGGGTTGAATAACTAGAGGCTGGATTAACATGCTGTATTTGTCACTCGAGTCTGGTCGCGTGTAGAGTTTATTGCACTTGTCGCCTCGCCCTACGTTGTGCATATCAATTAGAACGACTTACATTAGTTTCTGGGTAGTCTACTGCGACGTGATTATAAGGCTCGTGAATTCCTAGGAAGTTTCCAAAATCAATATCGTTTTGGCGAATTATCAACGCAATTAGGTTGCATTGTATCAAATTATTATTGTTATTAGCTATATGGTTTTGACTAAATTATCTGACTCTGGTATACAGGATGAGAGGCATTGGGCTTCAGTCGGTCAAGGAAAGGCCCCAAACTAGCTCATTTGCAAACAGAGTCGTCATCTTTTTCGTTGCAGTCGTTAACATTTTGGTTTATTATTTTCAATAATGAACCTTTGGAATCGATCAAGAAAAAAAAATGTTAACACCCCCTCAAAATTTGATGGTTTACGTTTCAAGGTACGTAGAATCCAAAAATCGAATAAAAACGCTGCAAATTATTACACAACGGTTTATTATTTTTATATAGATCACTCGTCTACAAAATCACCAACCATCCAATATGAAGAGAAAAATAAAAAAATTAAAATAAAATCAAAAAATAAAAAAATCCAAAAAAAATCGAAAAAATCAAAAAAAAAAAAAATCAAAATCACCAACCATCGATTGCATTTCGGTCAGCTCTAATTTGAACGGAGATTAGGCCTCTTTTGCGATTCACACTCGTGTTTTGATTTATATATATATATATATATATATATATTTCAATATAAACCCTTAAATTTTCGTAGGGAGCGAACGGTTTGTCCTACAGAGCTCCGCGTGGTCTCAAAAAATTCTAAAAATTCTATAGAATCTTAATTTGAAGGAAAAACAATACCTTTATATCGAAATTTTTTGAGTTAGGGCGTTTTCAAAATTTCAAAATTGATTTTGGAACCCTTAGGAGTGACCTACATCAACCAAAAGCTTCGGGGCACAACTAGACCCCAATTGGAGCCTACATACCAAATTTCATCAAAATCGGTCAATGCTATGTGGCAAAAGTGCCGCGTACGGCGTACGGCGTACGGCGTACGGCGTACGGCGGACGGACGGCCAAATTTTTATTCGATTTTTGGATTCTACGTACCTTGAAACGTAAACCATCAAATTTTGAGGGGGTGTTAAAATTTTTTTTTTCTTGGTCGATTCCAAAGGTTCATTATTGAAAATAATAAACCAAAATTTGGCCGTCCGTCCGCCGTACGCGGCACTTTTGCCACTTAGCATTGACCGATTTTGATGAAATTTGGTATGTAGGCTCCATTTGGGGTCTAGTTGTGCCCCGAAGCTTTTGGTTGATGTAGGTCACTCCTAAGGGTTCCAAAATCAATTTTGAAATTTTGAAAACGCCCTAACTCAAAAAATTTCGATATAAAGGTATTGTTTTTCCTTCAATTTAAGATTCTAAAGAATTTTTAGAATTTTTTGAGACCACGCGGAGCTCTGTAGGACAAACCGTTTGCTCCCTACGAAAATTTAAGGGTTTATATTGAAATATATATATATATATATAAATCAAAACACGAGTGTGAATCGCAAAAGAGGCCTAATCTCCGTTCAAATTAGAGCTGACCGAAATGCGATCGATGGTTGGTGATTTTGATTTTTTAGGACGTCCCACAGTACGACTTGGGCGTCCTTATGCGATCGATCTGGGGTGAAGTTGGACAACACTCAACAGAAAAAAAACGCTGCAAATCATTGCTCAAAGGTTTATTATTTTCTGTATAGATCACCCTTCTGTATAGATTAATGAATCCTGATTTTATTAATAATAAATCGTCGATGAAGTGAGTTTCAGGAGGCACTCATTTCCATGTCGGTAGGTACTATTTTTCGAATTGTATGCACCTTGAAACGCGAAACATAAAATGTTTGGTTTGCTTTGAGCAATGGCATCGGAGCTCACTCAGCTGATCAGTGATCTGAGGAGTGAAGAAGATCTCCTCGAATGCTGGAGACGCCTGGAAGAGCACTTCCATTCAATAGGATTAAAAATGGCTTCGGAGCTCACTCAGCTGATCAGTGATCTGAAGAGTGAAGAAGATCTCCTCGAATGCTGGAGACGCCTGGAAGAGCACTCCCATTCAATAGGATTGAAAATGGCTCTGGAGCTCACTCAGCTGATCAGTGATCTGAGGAGTGAAGAAGATCTCCTCGAATGCTGAAGACGCCTGGAAGAGCACTTCCATTCAATAGGATTGAAAATGGCTTCGGAGCTCACTCAGCTGATCAGTGATCTGAGGAGTGAAGAAGATTTCCTCGAATGCTGGAGACGCCTGGAAGAGCACATCCATTCAACAGGATTGAAAATGGCTTCGGAGTTCACTCAGCTGATCAGTGATCTGAAGAGTGAAGAAGCCTTTGAGCAATGATTTGCAGTGTTTTTTACCCACCAACATTTTTTTTACCTACCAACTTTTTTTTACCTACCAGCTAGGTACTACCTACCACACCATACTGGCTTCATACCTTCACAATCAAGTTTATTAGAAAGAACTAAACGCTTCACACTCGATTGGAAAGATAGAAAGCTTCACATGGAAATTAGATTACTGGTTACGCAGAAGGCAAAACTGTATACAAATCGAAGAAATGAACAGCGATCGCATTTTAGTCCGATAAAATTTGAATGGAGATTAGACCTCTTTTGCGATTCACACTCATGATTCTGTTTTATCGAAGGAAAACCTACAAGTACTCGTAGGGACCGAACGGTTTGTCCTACAGAGCTCCGGGTGGTCTCAAAAATTTTAAAAAATTCAATACTATTTAAAATTGGTGAAAAAACGATACCTTTATTTCGAGAGTTTTCGAGCTAGGGCACTCTTGAAAATTTCAACCCTTAATTTTCACCCCTTAGAAGTGACCTACATCAACCAAAAGCTTCGCGGCACAACTAGACCCCAAATGGAGCCCATATACCAAATTTGAACCAAATCGGTCCAGTGTTGCTAAGAAAAGTGCCGCGTACGGCGTACGGCGTACGGCGTACGGCGGACGGACGGAAATTTTTTTATTCGATTTTCGTATTCTACGTACCTTGAAACGTAAAACATCAAATTTTGAGGGGGGGTTAAAATTTTTTTTTTCTTGCTCGATTCCAAAGGCTTATTATTGAAAATAATAAACCAAAACGCTGCAAATCATTGCTCAAAGGTTTATTATTTTCTGTATAGATCACCCTTCTGTATAGATCACTGGTTCTCCATCAATAGCACCTACCACCATCTGTATTCTCCCTTGACCTTCCCTCTCAAATTTCAGCTTCCTGCGTTCAATAGGATTGAAAATGGCTTCGGAGCTCACTGAGCTGATCAGTGGTCTGAAGAGTGGAGAAGATCTCCTCGAATGCTGGAGAAGCCTGGAAGAGCACTTCCATTCAATAGGAGTAAAAATGGCTTTGGAGCTCACTCAGCTGATCAGTGATCTGAAGAGTGAAGAAGATCTCCTCGAATGCTGGAGAAGCCTGGAAGAGCACTTCCATTCAATAGGAGTAAAAATGGCTTTGGAGCTCACTCAGCTGATCAGTGATCTGAAGAGTGAAGAAAATCTCCTCGAATGCTGGAGACGCCTGGAAGAGCACTTCCATTCAATAGGATTGAGAATGGCTTCGGAGCTCACTCAGCTGATCAGTGATCTGAAGAGTTAAGAAGCCTTTGAGCAATGATTTGCAGCGTTTTTTACCCACCAATATTTTTTTACCTACCAACTTTCTGTTACCTACCAGCTAGGTACTACCTACCACACCACACTGGCTTCACACCTTCACAATCAAGTTTATTAGAAAGAACTAAACGCTTCACACTCGATTCGAAAAATAGTAAGCTTCATTTGGAAATTTGATTACTGGTTACGCAGAAGGCAAAACTGTATACAAATCGAAGAAATGAACAGCGATCGCATTTTAGTCCGATAAAATTTGAATGGAGATTAGACCTCTTTTGCGATTCACACTCATGATTCTGTTTTATCGAAGGAAAACCTTCAAGTACTCGTAGGGACCGAACGGTTTGTCCTACAGAGCTCCGGGTGGTCTCAAAAATTTTTAAAATTTCAATACTATTTAAAATTGGTGAAAAAACGATATCTTTATTTCGAGAGTTTTCGAGCTAGGGCACTCTTGAAAATTTCAACCCTTAATTTTCACCCCTTAGAAGTGACTGACATCAACCAAAAGCTTAGCGGCACAACTAGACCCCAAATGGAGCCCATATACCAAATTTGAACCAAATTGGTCCAGTGTTGCTAAGAAAAGTGCCGCGTACGGTGTACGGCGTACGGCGGACGGACGGAAAATTCTTTATTCCATTTACGGATTCTACGTACCTTGAAACGTAAAACATAAAATTTTGAGGGGGGTGGGTACAATTTTTTTTATCTTGCTCGATTCCATAGGCTTATTATTGACAATAATAAACCAAAAATAACCACACAGTAATCCGTTTTAGACCATTCTGAATCCAAATCCGCGAAAAAAAACCATAGGTGTATGTCTGTGTGTGTGTGTGTATGTGTGTGTGTGTGTGTGTGTGTGTGTGTGACAAAATCTTGTGTCGTCTGCCCAGGCCTCAGTTCTCAACCGATTTTTGTGGTTCTTTGTTTCATCGACGCGGAAAACTATCTAGTTGTGCACTACGGCGCCGAAATTTTGAATTTTGCTTTTTAAGGGGGGGAAAGGGGGGGTTATTGCTTAAAAAACGTGCGTTTGCGGGCATAATCCTGTAAACTCTGCCCAGGCCTCAATTTCCAACCGATTTGTGTGTTTCTTTTTTGTTTGACTCAAATAACTTCCGAGTTATACATAATTTCACCTGAGTACCAAAATTCGCAAAGGGAGGGGGCAAGTGGGGGTTAATATATTCATAAAATATCCGATTTTTCAATGTTTCGGTTCCGTTACTGCTTACTAATTGTACACAACCTTTGAAATTGAGGAAAAATTCTCATTATACCTCCGTATTTTCATGAATTATTCTATGTACCTACCACCATGGAACTAATAGTGGTGCCACCGTGGTGCCAGGACACCATAAACCGCATATTTCGTCTTTTTTTTGTGTTTCACCTTGAATACGGATGTGAACCTCGACGGACCGCCTACTAAAACTAATAGATGCAAGTTCAATGTTACGACGTATTCCCGCTTCGGTGCCAGACTGGCACCGTTGGTGAGGGAAAGGGGGGGGGGGGGTGAACTCGAAATCGCATGTTGGGTGTCGTAGATCATGGATTTTAATATGCTCTTCAGATTCGAGGCTCCCATGCCGCTAGAAATGTTTTGGTAGATAATGGTGAGGGGGGGGGGGTCACTATTTCTTGCCTAAACTAATAAACCAAATTACATCCAGTGAAACAGTTTTATCGCTTACCAACTGGTTAACTGATCTAATGCTTATCCAATGGGACGTCCCCTGGAATGCATGCATTACTAAACAATATGTTTTAATATTTTTTTTTATTTTTTTTTTTTTTATTTGTTTTTTTTTTTTCTTTTTCTTTTCATATTGGATGGTTGGTGATTTTATAGACGAGTGATCTATATAAAAATAATGAACCGTTGTGTAATAATTTGCAGCGTTTTGCACCAAATTTTCCAGAACCAGTTTACTTCTCGGTTTGGTGAGGTTTCATAGTTTGAATCGAAGTAACCAAGTGCTCTCTTACGAAGTAATTGTCAACGTAGTTAGGTTGAGGGGAGGCACGCATAATTGGTAATTGCTTGGCATGTTATCAGTAAAATCATCAGTAATTATCAAAAGTAAGGATGCAGTTGTAGATTCGCTGTCCAGATTATATTGTTGCTTCTCAGAAATTCGTATAGATTCTTCTTATGGTTGGTGATGAGTGATTTGATGCGTTTGATCAAAAATCATGATGAGTTTTTGGCGAGTACAGAAATTCATTTGGTTGTAATACCTAGCTCGTGATGATGAGATCAGTTTGGGGAGTGAGAGACCTTCGATGTATCGTCATATGCAATGAGTATACTATAAAGAGAGTATGAGAAGCCTCAAAATTTCAATACAGGAAGGCTCCAGAAGATTTCTAAAGATGAATTTGGTGCAGTTAGCTCTGTTTTGTGTCCATCCTTGCGCCACCTTCCAGTGTTCTGCTCCATTATTATCATAGTTTGTCATTTCAAAGTTCAAAGTTTTATTTTGCTTATCCAAAAATTGGCAATACAAATGTCAATACAATTACAAAATTCAATTAGGGTAGCGCCGATCACAAGTGGGTGAATGGGAGCGCGGGCAAGAGCCCCCCCCACCCGCCGGCCGGCGCCACCCGACCGGCCCCAGGCCCCACCCACCATGACGGCTCCCCGCATAAGACACCCACGAGGGAAACAGCTGCCACGCAAGTACCAGCCGCCCCCAACGCAGGACATCCCCACGGATCCCATTCCCAACAGGGAAAAGAGAACAATGGAGCCGCCCCCAGGACCGATAGGGCGACACCGACCACCAGGAGAGGAAAACCCACCCATACACTCATTCATTCAATAAATACATTCACACCACTAATAATTAATTCTTGAATATAACAACAACAAAAAAAACACGAAGACAAAAAATATCACAGATCAGGCACTACCACTATACTAGACAGAGTACTTACAAAAAAAATTCCTCTGCTAGACAATTAAAGTCAACTAAATCTAAATATACCCTATTATTAATCATTCAATTCTTTTGAGTCGTCAATATACACATTAAAAAAGTTAAACAGACCATTGAATATTTAAAAAATCACTAACTGAATACAGTTCAGCCTGTAAAAGTTTAATTTTCAGTTTCCGTGTAAATGATTTCTCCGAGAGGTTGCGGATATCGGTGGGTAAAGCGTTAAATAATCTTGAACCGATCTGGTAGGGATCACATCGCTGGACCACGCTGAGGCGGGTAAACGGGATAACAATATCTTTGCCAGTTCTTGTGGGATACCGATGTGAGCTTGACACCGTCTTGAGGTGAGGCAGATTTGACTTGGTGAGAGTCAAAACCGCTAGGACATAAGCACTTGGTAGAGTGAGCACATTTAGTCGAACGAACGACCCTCTGCAGCTAACACCCCATCGGAGGCCAGCGAGGATGCGAATGACACGCTTCTGTAGTTTGAAAACCTCCACTGAATGACAAGAATTCCCCCACAATGCCAAACAATAGGACATTCTGCTCGCAAAACAGGCGTGATAAATTGAGAGAAGAACATCCCTCGACACAACTGCTGACAATCTGCGAATCATGACGGTACATGAAGTAAGCTTGGCAGTAAGTGCCTCAATATGTGGTAACCAAGACATTCTATTATCCAACTGTAGTCCAAGAAAGTTCGCTGATTGTTCCTGACGACCATTTAAGGCAAAGTTTAGTATCTGCGATTTTTCCTTGTTCAGCAAAAGAGAATTCGCAGAGCACCATCTTTCAATCAAGATGTCATAATTATTCAAATTAATCTGTAGATCACCAGACCCAGACCCAACTGCCAAATTCGTTATATCGTCGGCAAATAAGAATACGCTTCCTTCCTTTTCAAATTGATATGCCAAATCATTAATAAAGATCAGAAAGCAGCAAGGACCAAGGACACTACCCTGTTTGACTCCACATGGGATATCAACCGCCACGGACTGAACTCCATTATGGTAAACAACCTGCCTCCAGCCACCGAGAAAGCCCTTGAAGAATGAGAGAGTCGACGGTGAGAATCCATAATATTCAAATTTCTTCAGTAGTAGGTTATGCTGAACTAGATCAAAAGCCTTGGAGAGATCATGTAGATGTAAGGAGGCATGTTTCTTATCATCCAATGCATGTAAAACGTGACCTACCAGGGACAACGCTGCCGATGAGGTATTCTTTCCTTTACGGAATCCAAATTGTTGAGAGTGGTAGAGGTTATTGCCCTCAAGGTGAGAAATTAATCTTCCGAGCACCAATCGCTCTAGAATTTTCACCAAAATTGGAAGCTTAGAAACAGGGCGGAAGTCATCATAATTCTTCGAGTTTCCTTTCTTGGGGATTGGAGTTATCACAGACATCTTCAGACATTCGGGAAATTCACCTCTCTCGAAACAAAGATTTATGATAAATGTTAAAGGTTCAATGATGCTAGGCGCCACGGCCTTAACAATGACAGAGTTTATACCCATAAAATCAGCTGCATGACTATTTTTCAAACTCATGATGGTTGCATAAACCTCTTCAACAGTGACATGATTCAGTACAAATTCATTCGGTGAACTCGGAGCCTTGTGAAGAAACTCGAGGAAATCCGATGAGACTGAGGCTAATTTCTGCTGCTCAAACACCCGGGCGAAAGAGTCACTGAACCCATTGCAGTTCAGATTTGTGCCTAGTTTTTGGTTCCGACCTTTCATGTTAAGCTCCTCATGAACTACTTGCCAGCAGGTTTTTTGCTTATTAGGAGCGCTCTTTATCCTGCCATCATATGCATCACGCTTGAACTGATTCAGAGCTCGCCTATACTTATTACGACTATTACGAGCCAAAATCCCGAAATCATGACTATTTGAACGACGAAATAAATCCTTAAAACAATAGTACTCCTCACGAAGATCAACGAGTTCTTGTGTAAACTTGTACTTTTGCTTCCCACGTAGACCACAGAACCTGCGACTTGACCAAGGGCATGAGGCATCGAGCACCGAACCCAATATCCGCAAAAACTCCAAGGTAGAACCCTCCACACTATTTGCCTCATAGACTCCAAACCAGGAAATTGAGGACAAAGAGCTACTTAGATTTAAGATATTGTCTGGCCTCACGAGCCGAAAGCGAGAAATTATTGGATCGGTGGATGGAATCTTCTCAAATAGTCCGAGTTCAACACCACGATGGTCACTAAACTTAGCCTCACTGATAACTGCTTTATACCATTGCGAACCATAATTCGTAATGAATATATCCAGACAAGATGGTTCACCTAGCTGACCACCACTAGGGTATCGAGTGATCTCGCGAAGGGTAACATGAAGACCGTATCCTTCAAGAAGGTTGACGAATGAGTTTCGATTTCGGATGTGCAGAGGGTTTGAGCAAGCATGTTCAAAATGGACATTGAAGTCACCCATGAGAATAATCATTCGATTTGGTTTACAAATAGTAAACAGGAGACCGTCCAGCTGCTTCATCTATCAACATTGGGATTTGCATTTCGACGTTCAGACGTTGACTCAAAATCTTGCTCCGATATCATCAACCCTCGTAAGGCACCTGTTAGCTGCACGATAAAACCTCCTATCCAAGATGGAAAGGCGACCCGAGCGGATAAGACGTCCTGTCAATCCCAGAGGTGGAATTTTTACCAGCAGAACACCGGAAGCGTTCGCCTACGTCGCGTCGCCCAGCCTACTTCGAGCCTTTCGATAATCGTAAATCTTCCTGGGGCGACCTCAACTCTCACGAAGAACCTACCGGATTAATAGCCGTTGAAAAGACTTATTAGCATGCGGAGGAGTTGATTGCTTCATCCCTTCAAATCGAGGGTCTCTCCTATGAATATTCCTCTAGTTGAATCGTATACATGCATATTGTGCCGGGTTTTTCTGTCTACCTTCGTGAGCTTTCAGAGATTCTAACGAGGTCAATTTAGATGAGGAGTTGAGTCTCGGGTGATGGAGTTCAGCTCATCAGGCCCGGGTATACCGTGGGCCATATTATAGTTCTATTTACGTTCAAGATTCCGTTCAACTCGACGACTAGTGCGTCCATGTGTAGGGGAAAGCACCCAAATATGAGTCACTTCTCGAGTTTTCGAGTTATTTACTCCTCAATGATGTTTTTATCGTGTAAAATGCCTGTATGCTATTGTATAATTGAGTAATACGGCTTGTTATTGTTATTATTTTAGTCAACAGCTGAAATATTTCAACATACGATACTCAGACTCCCTCAGCGCTCTGCAAGCAATCAAGAAAGGTGTCGATTCTCATCCACTTGTGAGGGAAATACTCTCAAGCGTCGGTAGACTACAGAATCTTGGGGATGAAGTGATACTATTCTGGGTGCCTGGACACACAATATGGCAATGAAGTTGTGGACAAAAGCGCAAGATCTGCCTCGAGAGAAAGCATCAACTCATTCGTCACTTTCCGAGCCGACTTACCAGTCTACACTAAAAAAAATGGTATGGAGCAAATGGCAAAATTACTGGGAATACTTGCAAGACACGAAGCTATGGGAAGTGAAGAGGAAGTGTCGAACAAAAGTTAGGAAACAGCTAGGAATCCGGGGTCTGCTCTTCCCCTGCTCCTCCCAAGCACCAAGTCCCCCGTCAAACCGTCGATTTCGTTGAAAAAAATGCACGTTTCTTCGCATTGAAACGCCATTTGCTCCCTCAAATTCTTCAGTAAAACTAAAAATTAGGTAACCGTTGGAGAGCTGATGAAATGGAGCAGTTTTTACGCTTTTGAGACCCTCTGGAAAATACCTTGTTTTAACAAGGAAAAATCAACAAAAAAAAAATAATAATAGAAATTGACTATTTTTTAAGTTTGAGGTAAAAATACTACTCCAGCGTTTTGTTTTTCTCAACTTTTCAACGGCTCATCTATTGAGAAATGTTACGCCCTTTCCAACGGTATCCTTATTTTTAATTTTTGAGTGTTATTTAGAGGATTTATGGCCGGTCAAATGGTGTAAGGTCGAAAAAAATCTTAGAGGTCAACAAAGTCGAATTTTAGGGGGTTTAAAGAAAATTGCCGTGAGACATTTTTTGTTGCAAATTAGTTGGTGGATAACTTATGGGACACCCTGAATACTTGAATATCGTGATTTCCCAGTTTACACATTAGGGGCTTGTCTGCCCTGAAAATAAGAAAGGTGGCGAAAATTTGGAATAAAACTGTCGGGGTTTTCATGTTGTCGACCATCAACACCAACCATAAAAATGTTAATAAACATTGGGACATATCCTAGTGGAACAAAAACCTTGAGTGAACAAATCCCAAAAGCGTTGAGCCTTGTAAGGTAAATCTAAGGTGGCCATATTAGGAGTTGAGCTGTATTATGGTTTTAATCCCTAATCTCTCCCTCTTTCTTATAGAAACTTCCTCCATCGTGATAATTTGAATTGTTGAGGACCCACATTATTTGACCGAATGATAGTAGGGAAGCAGAGTTCAACATTTTGTTGTGTGGCTCCCCAAAATTAAAGTACACTAACCCACCAACAGACGTGGATTCAAATCTGTTATAAAATCCTGTTCTTTCGATTTCCGACCACCATGCAGAGGTTTTGAAGAGTTTCCGTCTGATTTTCAGAGTAAGACCTACAAAATAGGGCGAAACGCCGATGCCATCAACGTTTCAATTCCGCTGAAATCTCCCCTTGTGAATGGAAGGTGGCTAATCTTACTTAAAATGCACCCTCCCTGATTTAATGGTAAAAATCTCCCCCGAAAACGGAATACTTGGATTGGGAGGGAAGTGGAGGGGGGAACAGGGATCAAAATTGAAGCTGGAAGACGAAGCTGAAGAGCGGAGATAATGATTTCTCAGTTGCCATCTCCGTCTTATCATGGTGTAGGGAAGTAAACAAGAAACTGCTGACAAATATCTTCCTCACAATGAATAACAAAGACATTATGTCGTAGTTGGGGTCTAGCCTATAATGAAAAGTTTGATAGTTCATCTAATGAAGAAGAAGGAGTAGAGGTTTACTCTTGGCTCAAACCATGAACAGAGTAATATCCAGAAGGAGTAGAGGTTTGCCCCTTGGCTCAAACCATGAAGGGTGTAGTATCCTCCTTACATAATATCCAGCTTGTATAATATCCAAATCATTTAGTATCCACTCTGTCGTGGCACCCTACCCCTTAACACTATTCACAGCCGTTGGGTCTTGAATCGGCGGTTTGTGCTAGGTTCAGCCGTTTGGGCGTGACTTCACTCCCTTCAGAAGTGACTTCACTCATCCTTACCAAGATGGAAGTGACTTCCAATGTCTCCACGATGGAAATATTCTGTGAATAGCACCCAGCCATAACTTACCGTCCAACATTATTTATTAATTCGTTATAAGTTCAAAATTAATGGGATAGGAAGGTTACAAATGTCAAAAGAAATTATTGGACGCTTGAGAAATCTTGGAGACCGAACGTTGACCTCACAACTACTCAGTTGGATAGTTGTACCTCTAGGAGCGACCCAACCTTCAGAGAGACTCTTCTGATACCTATAATGATACTACAGTTATAATCATCTCTTCCAGATCTCGTTGAAGATGCTTCCATTGATGGTGCCGCTTGATGTGGGCTTGCGGCCACTAATGGACCTTCTTCATACGGGTGCCTTCGCTTCCTAAATTGCCCGTGCAAAATCGTCCTTTTTCAAACCGGCACGCGGTGTAGATTACAAGATTTAAAGAAACACGACGTTTGGTTCCTATAATTTTTCTTACCTACCCACATTTCCGTGTTCCGGACTAGGTATCGGGTCTGTGGGATTCCTCCGAAGCCTAGGCATGTAAAATTTTTTAGGAATTACGATGAAAAATCTTGATGAGCATAATGTTCTCCGACTACTAAAGAATATAATAGAATACGATCGAAAACCAAAATTGTGAACGTATTTTTTTCTTTATTTGAATTCAACCTTGAGGTATCGTGGTTTTCAAAAACATGGCTTTTAGGGGGTCTCAGTCGGTCGCCGTTCGTTCCTTTGTGTAATAATTTGCTGCGTTTTTCATTATCGTTTATTCCTCTAAGACTGGTCAAGCTGCTTGCCTGACGAATATTCTTACCTGACGCCACTGGAGAGAATTCTCCCTGTGTTTCCTATATCACTATTCAGTTCATCTACCCTAGGACGAGGTAAGACTTTTATCACTCAACCTGTTGATTTTGTGGATTGTGAACCCTGGAAAACTGAACTGTTTCTACTTTAAACAAAAGTGTGCTCGCTGTTTTGGTAAATTTTACTTTGTGGTGCGATGGGAGCTGATAAAGTTTACTTCGGCATCAGCAGTTGTCACCACTTTTCCTACTCCAGTTCATCTCGGTCGCCGTTCGTTCCTCGTTGCGGGTCAGTGTTTCCCTAAATTAGAGGGTCAAAAACTTTGAAACTCGTAGCTAAATTTGACATTTTTAGGGATTTTAGAAATGTATAAGTGCATGGCCCCAGGGAATTGAAAAACTGAAAGATTGCCACTGGAATCATCAAAATCGAACAATAATTGCCAGAGAAAAATGGGAAAAACAGTTAATTCAATTTCGTTTTTCCCATTTTTCTCTGGCAATTATTATTTGATTTTGATTATTCCAGCGGCAACCATTCAAAAAGTAAAAATAAAAGTTTTGCCCCTACAATTTAGGGAAATATTGTCCCGCAACGAGGAATGAACGGCGACCGAGATGAACTGGAGTAGGAAAAGTGGTGACAACTGCTGATGCCGAAGTAAACTTTATCAGCTCCTTTCGCACCACACAGTAAAATTTACCAAAACAGCGAGCACACTTTTGTTTAAAGTAAAAACAGTTCAGTTTTCCAGATTTCACAGTCCACAAAATCAACAGGTTGAGTGATAGTAGTCTTACCTCGTCCTAGGGTAGACGAACTGAATAGTGATATAGGAAAAACAGGGAGTATTCTATCACTATGAGATGCTGATGTTCCTGCAAGAAGGGATCTTAATCAGGTAATGAGGCCGCTTCCTGAATGAAACGGATGACGCATCCTCCATTTTCCAGTTGAAGCAGTGCCTGGAGAAGGTCTAAAAACTGCTCGAATCGACGAAACGAGCGGAAAAATCGTAAAAAGCCTAAGGACGCTTTCTATGTATGCAGAGATAAAAGAGTAAATACAAATGAATACAAAGTGGGTGTCGTATACGCAATGATGGTAGTGATGTGGTTCCATAAAATTATGTGTCAAGTGTGGTGTACCAAGTTTATTTCCTGTCCCTGACGTGAAACAGACAAATCGATTATGAACTACAAAAGTTGGCGAAATCGCCATTCAAATTAGCTGATCAATTGCAACAGGATTTTTTGCCAGTATTATCCTTATGTATTCTTGTGTTTAGCCTATTCTGTTAGATACGGATTTTTACAATTGATCTGTTTTGTCCACAGCTTGCGACTGTCATCCGATCGGAGCCTCCGGGAAGACTTGCAACCAGACGAGCGGGCAGTGCCCTTGCAAGGATGGAGTCACCGGCATTACTTGCAACAGATGCGCCAAAGGATACCAACAGAGCAGATCTCAGATTGCACCCTGCATAAGTAAGTAAGGTCTTCCAGTATTATGAACTCCATAAAATGCCTTTGATTATGTATGTTTGTTCTTTGAGCAAAGCTAAACGTCCTCAGTGGCGTCTCCTCCAGGCAAACATAGCAAACACTGTTTGCCTTACTAAAAATATGCAAAATAAATAAATAAATAATTTTTGGGATTCTCCTATATTTCCATTCTTTGCAAGTAATAATTAGCCGATTTTGGAATTTTTAAATACAATTTAGGGACTTTTTCTGATTACTAAGGAAGTTAGATGAAATAGGAGAATGGAATAAGTACGTATTTTGCCCTGGATACTATCCCGCAACACACCAGAGGGTTGTAGGACTGGTAACTACGAGTGATTGCGGATGATACTTAAACTAGCGTGGGGCCCGGCGATGCAAGGCAAGCAGTTCAAAAAAAATTAATTTTTCGAGACTGTTTTAGATGACAGGCGACAATCAGTGGTTTGGAGGGGGTCAGCGCTGGGTCTAGAATTCCTATACCCCCACTACCACAGCATCAGCCAAGGCAAACAGTTTAGGAGCTGTTTCATGACCTTCAAAGCACAGAAACTTGGAAGATGAGCCATGGACACTAATTAACCCCCGCATGGCAAGATGTGAAATATCCACCCATCCACATTATCTCACCACCATTCAGAAATTTAAATTGGGTTATGGTTCCTTTGGCTAATCAAATTTGTTAGTGATTGAATTGTTTATTTCTTCAAATGGAGTGTAAAGCGTACATTTCATCTAAATTAACTCGATTATGAAGCGAAAACATGGTTGATAGGTGGTGACAATGGCAAAGCTGTGTTCTTCGTTGGCGCTTGATAGCAGAAAAAATTAACCTTTGTGAAATAATTTGCTGCAATTTTTATTATTGTTTATTCCTCTGACTGACCAAGCTGTTTGCATGACGAATATTCTCACCTGACGCCCCTAAACATCCTTGACCAATGTCACTGCATGAATTGTCCCTCTAAATGATCAGTAACTTATGGATAGAAATCTAGGTTAATGTTCAAATTACCTAGACCTAACGCCATTTGCGACGTTCATTTCGGCTAAAATTACTCAGTCGAAAGCCGGAAGCAGAGAAAACTTACCTACTCCTTAGCAGTAACTTGAGTAATTTATTACCTCTTAGAGGCAAGTAGTCATAAAACACCCCACTCCCATCAAGCACGAAGCCCGCCGTCAAAGTAGGTTATGTTGTTTCTTGTCAACTCTCTTGATTATCTTGCCAATTAGCGAGGGACTCTGTTTGGGTATTAGCCTCGACGAGGGTTTTAGTTCCGGATCCGACCGCTTGACTAATTAGGGGCGCTGAAGACGGGAAATGTGGTTATGAATATACCTACTTCGTGACCCCTTCTCCGACGCCACTTTGTGATAGTCGAGGGGGTTAAATAATCTTCCGGGGATCCTCCTTTAAATTTGAGTTCAATTCAGCGGTGTATCTTTTGAACCGCAGCTCGATTAAGCAGCTTTTGATGGGTAATCTATTCATAGAAGTACACACGTAACGTGCTAAGTGATGATTATCTCTTATTTCTATATCACTAAGCTTTTATCTTCTAAACCTGCTGGAATAGCAAGGATTACTCTTTACAAGACGCTTTGAGGCAAAGCAACGTCTTGCGTTGGTTTACGATATTCCTTTATGCACTCATTGATAACATTTAGGAGTACGTTTATGAGGTGTTAAGGATCAAAACCAGATAACTCCAAAATGTCAGAAATTCACCTTTTCTCATTTTTTACAAGTTTAGTGCAGTAATTTGACACTTTGATAAACTTTAGGTTCAAAAGCGGACTGAAACCAATCGATTTTCAATTTTAAAAACTTGAAAAATTTTACAAAACTTTTCATTAGTCAAATTTTAAAAAACTTTGTTTAATGCTTTACTTCTCTTTAGTTCAACTATAAGCATGTAAATGGATATGGAAGTGTTGTCAAACGTTGAAGGTATAAAATAAGGGGTTGAGTGATGTTTTTTAGAGTAATTTTTGGATAACAGTATACATTTGCAGAAGAATTACAAAAAATGGATAATCATCCTTTTCAATTTCAAAATCGGATAAAAATGACAAGGAAGCTTAGTATTTGTGCTGCAGATCAAAAAATGGCCTGTTTGTGGTATTCCCCCCCCCCCTCCCCAACCAAAAAAAGTTTTTTCCATTCAGTGATGAAGTGAGTTGTAATATTTGCCTGATGAGGGTTTTTATTTCCAGCTTGATTGGGTGCTTGCGAGAGTGTCAAGCACAATCAGTAGTGTACGTACTTTCTTCACTTCTTATGAACCGTACTAGGACATTTAAAAGAGGCACTCTTTCTAATTTTGTGCTTTTTTAATGCATTATGGAAGGAAAACAATTTAAGGTGATGTGAGAGGAGGAGTTCTTCCTGAAATTTTCGGCTGTCCCTGACTGGCTACCATTGAACTATCTACTTCCTAAAGGCAAACAAGAGAGAATGAAGCTTACCCAGCAGATCGTGGAGAAGTTTAATTTGTCATTTGTCTAGCAGTCCCTTAGAGGCTCCTTTTTGAATTTCTGATTCGAAGGAACAAATTTAGCTCCCTCAAATGATGATCTCAAACATAATGAAAGGTGTCCAGCTAGTCATTCCTACTCACCAGTCCTGGTGAGGCTTCCTGTGGAGTTTCTGCCTTGAAGGACCAATAGCAACAAATTTAGCTTCTCAAATGACGATTAGGGAGGTTGCCGGTTTGTCTTCTATAGTCAACAGTCCTGGAGAGGCTCCCTGTAAAGTTTTTGCTTCCAAGGACCAATAGGAACAAATTTAGATCCCTCAAATGATGATTTCAAAAATAATGGAAGGTCTACAGCTAGTCATTCCCAGTCAGTAGTCCTGAAGTGGCTCACTGTGGAGTTTCTAGTTCGACGGACCCATAGTAACAAATTTAAGTCCCTTAAATGACGATCAGGGAAGTGGCCAGTTTGTATTCTATACCCAGCAGTCCTGAAGAGGCTCCCTGTAAAGTCTTTGTTCCAAGGACCAATAGGAACAAATTTAGATCCCTCAAATGATGATCTCAAAAATAATGGAAGGTGTCCAGCTAGTCATTCCTACTCAGCAGTCCTGAAGAGGCTCCCTGTGGAGTTTTTGCCTCGAAGGACCGACAGCAACAAATTTAGCTTCCTCAAATGACGATCAGGGAGGTGGCCAGTTTGTATTCTATACCCAGCAGTCCTGAAGAGGCTCCCTGTAAAGTCTTTGTTCCAAGGACCAATAGGAACAAATTTAGATCCCTCAAATGATGATCTCAAAATTAATGGAAGGTGTCCAGCTAAGCTAATCATTCCTACTCAGAAGTTCTGGGGAGGCTCCCTGTGGAGTTTTTGCCTCGAAGGACCGACAGCAACAAATTTAGCTTCCTCAAATGATGGCCAGTTTGTCATCCATACTTAGCAGTCCTAGAGAACCTTCCTATGAAGATTCTGTCTCGAAGGACCAATAGGAACAAATTTAGATCCCTCAAATGATGATCTCAAAAATGATGGAAGGTGTCCAGCTAGTCATTCCTACTCAGCAGTCCTGGTGAGGCTCCCTGTGGAGTTTTTGCCTCGAAGGACCGACAGCAACAAATTTAGCTTCCTCAAATGACGATCAGGGAGGTGGCCAGTTTGTATTCTATACCCAGCAGTCCTAGAGAACCTTCCTCTGAGGATTCTGCTTCGAAGGAACAATAGGAACAAATTTAGTTCCCTCAAATGATGATCTCAAAAATAATGGAAGGTGTCCAGCTAGTCATTCCTACTCAGCAGTCCTGAAGAGGCTCCCTGTGGAGTTTCTGCTTCGAAGGACCCATAGCAACTAATTTAGCTCCCTTAAACGATGGCCAGATAGTCATCCATCCTCAGCCGTCCTGGAGAACCTCCCTGTGAAGTTTCATATTTAAAGGATCTTTAAAGAACCGCATTAAGACGTCCATGTGATGATCAAGAATCCCTATGGCACTACCGATCATTCAAGATCAGTTACAGATACAAAATGAATTCCTTCAAAAACACAACCCTTACTTCTCATAGTGATAACTGAATACCTCAGGTCGCCCGAGTTATGGGTATCTTCATCCTGATGAGCTTGATGTGACGGACAGTACCTATAGTTGTTATCAAACGTACCCAAATTGTCACCTGAGTATTTCCACCTGAACGTTCCTTGAAATTGGAACGTCTTCTTCATAATTTGTTCCTTACGAAAAAAATATCAAGCCAAGCGTCATTTCCAGTTCACAGAAAGTATATATCTGAATTCTCCCTGATTGAATGAAAATAAGACGTAGCCGGCCAGAGCCGTTTTAGAGCCGTTCCGAGAGCCGGTTGAGCAGAGAGGATGTCGATGAAGATCTACGGGATCGCTGCCAAACTTAAAAGCTGTCTTCTCCCGTTTCCTCTTTCCTTCGCTCGCATTAAAAGTTTTCTGCCGAGAGTTTATCAGTTCTTCTGAATCTGTCTCAATTCAGTTTCAGCATTTCCAACGGTTTCCGCCTGTTACCTACGGATTTTTTTTCCATCTCTGTGATTTGAATTCTCGGATTCTATCTGTGATTCATCCATCTAATTGAGCCGTGGTGTTCTCAGAATATACTCGTAATTTTTCACGTCGAAAACAATTCTAGGAAATTTGTTAGAATGCGTACCTATATTAATAATTTTGATTACGAATGTACGAATCGCAAACTATTGCGTAACGACTTCTAAACCTTCCTGTATAAATCTTCAAAAAATGAACTCAAGTGTTTCGTTTTAGGCGTTTTCGAATCAATTTTTGACCGACTTCAACAGCGCCGATAGTAATTCAATCTGAATGGTTAATTCCTGGTCCTGGCAAAAGTGAAAATAAATCGTGCAGGCTAGGCCAAAAAGTAAGTCCTTACAAAAAAGTAAATCCCATTCGTGCAACGTCATTAGTTTAGTGAATTTTCAAAGAAATACTTCAACTGATTTTTTTCACTTCCTTAGATACTCTTATGAATATGATCAACTAACCATTTTACACAAAAAAAAAAAAAAAACACTAAAACACGTTTTTAGACTTTCTTTTTTGGCAATACTCCCCCTAAAGCCGAATAGCACTGGAATTCTTCGTTCGGACTCACTGTTGCGGTGGCTGCGTCAGGGAATCATTGAATCTTGCTCTCGTGCGAATCAGTATTTTTTTGAATGGGATTCTTTACACAATGTCGCGCAACTTTGAGTTAGTGCGGACGTGAGTATCGAACCGAATTGACATTTTCGAGATTCTTTTCTCGCGCGGTTTTGTGTTTCGGTTTTCTTTAAATTACTATTTGGACCAAATGTGGACAATGAATTTGACCATACAATCTACTACTTCTTTATATTAGCTATACGTTAGGTGTATTTTTCTTAATTTTGTTGTTCCTTAGTAGTGATTCTTTATTGAAGTGCATTTCTGTAAATAAAACTCCTAGAAACGCTTCCTAAAAAATTAGAGTCTTTCAAAGAGAGGAATTTCGGAATCAAAACCTTCGCATGGGGCTACGAAAAGTCAACACTATAAAGAGCAGGCAAATAACAAAAATATACTTCAAAATTATGAAATTTACCTATATAAATTATTGACGCTAGTAAACCAAAATTCAAATATGTAGAGGCTGGAAAATATATTTTATTTTTTTAATCATCACCACTATTTCGCATCGGTATTTCAATGTTTCTTGCCAGGTAACATCTGAGTTGTTGTTGGCTCTCCCGCCAAAACAAGGGAGGACAGTATTTCCCCACAGAAATACTGCCAAAGTGAACGGAATTTCGAACTGAAAACTGGCGCAGGAATGTTTTCAAGTGCGGTAAATTTGAATCTAACGCCAAACGTACGAAATGCCGACTCATGCAACTACTTCATTGATTGAAGAACTGAAAATTATCTGTTAGCAAATTTTCAAAGAAAATGAAGCTATTGCAATGGCCTCAAAATTTTTAGAATGGACTTTTTTGAAATTTATTTTCACTGAAATCCGTTTTGGAACATTCTGAAACGATCCCTGAAGTTTTTCCAAAAATTATATGTATACTATCATGGGGGGGGGGGGTTGATATACATTCTTGATCAATTCCTAAGGTTCATTATTGAAAATAATAAACCAAAACGTTTTTGGACCCTCGTTTTTGACAATTAGACCCTTTAGAGATGTCCAAATACGAGTTGACTAATCGTAAGTTGACTAATGAGCTCATTCGGGGTATTGTAGATATTCAGGCAAAATTTTAGATTTTTTAAATCTTCTAAATTTTCAAATTTTCAAAATTCTCTGGGTCAAGATATCTTTTGGAGTGATACATAGGTATAATCTTATAATTAATTATTTCATTTTATTATTTTCTGAATGTGCTTTTTGTGAATTTTAAGTTTTTTTGTCACATTCTTTAGTGAAAGCGAAACTTCTAAACGTACGAAACTTCTTCTCGTATAAATGTCTATCTAAATCTTTTTGGAGCTCTGCGATCATTTTTTACACCTCCGTTTTGGCAACAGGTGCAAATTTCACACTGGTAGAGTTATTTACCTATGTGGAATTTAGCATCAAACTTTAATACTTTTAGGACCAAGAGTATTAAGCCAGAATTAGTATCGGTCAGGTGTTAAGTGGGAAGGCGAACCTCAATTCCCGCTATAGAAGAGCCAAGGAAGAGTCGGTCGGTCCAAACCAGGTGGGCAACATTATAACAAGCTACCTTATAAACAACTCGTGCCCTTATAGGACACTGCAGGAAAGTCGCGAGGCGAGAGCGCCTTTTTCGCTCTCTCTTTGAAGGGAAAATGAAATATCCGACGCCAAATATAGCTGTTGGAGGGGTGATGGGGGAGGGGGGGCTGTGGAGACTCGGAATCCCGGCTGGTAAATGAAGGCATCGGCGATTACATTCCCTTTCCCTTGTGGGTTTTATTTTTTATCCTCATTACTTATTAGTAGGAATACAGTTCCTGAAGTGTGGAATCCGAACAGTATTACAGTGATTCCAAACCAAAACTTTTATCCTCCTCCTTCGTTGAATAATTTTCTGAAGAACCTCTTCTTATTACATTATTGTAATAACATTACAATTGTATACATTTTTGGCATATTTCTAGGAAATTTGACATTATTAAGTTTTAAGAGAATCGAACCAACCCTCAATACGATCATCAGTTCCTGAGATATATTTTGAAAGGAGACTAAAATTAGGTAGGTACCTTTATACTTGTATTTGTGGCTATGAATTCTTATTGAGTTTTCTACATTGATTCGAATGATACATCCTCTGGTCGGTACGATCATTAGCTTTGGAGATACGAGTTATCGAGATTTCGGCTGTAATACGTACGAAATTTATCGTACTTTTCCATGCGTATTTTATTAAACAATTTTCTGTCCGTACGCCGTACGCGGCACTTTCCTTAGTTACCATCGACCAATTTTTATGAAATTGAAACATCACCGTTATGGCTGCTTGTTTTAGTTTTGTTGTTACTGTTGTTGTTGTTGCTGAGTTTTAAATAAATTGTTTCTTGATTTATAAAAAAAAATAAAAAAATTAAAAAAAATTTATGAAATTTGGTTAATGGGCTCCATTCGGGGTCTAGTTGTGCCCCGAAGCTTTTGGTTGATGTCAGTCACTTCTAAGCGGTGAAAATTAAGGGTTGAAATTTTCTCTCGCAATAAAGGTATAGTTTTTCACCTATCTTAAATAGTAATGAATTTTTAAAATTTTATGAGGACAAACCGTTCGCTCCCAATGAGAATTTAAGGGTCGGACTTACGATAAATCAGAAACACGAGCGTGAATCGCAAAAGAAGCTTAATCTCCGTTCTAATCTTAGCTGACCAAAATGCGATCGTTGTTCGTTTCTTCGAGTTGTACTCAGTTCTGCGTCCTTAGCAACCTTTTAAATTACGGCATAAATTCGTAGCTATTTTTAAACGCGGAATCGAAGGAATCAAACTCAGGTCGGTACCGGCAATGATTTCGGAAATATTTTGAGATCTTCGCGGTAATATGTGCGAAATTTTGTGGTTTAAGGCGATGAATTCTTGGAGATTTTTAAACGCTGAATCGAATGGAGCCCCTTTGACTCGCAATGTAAAAGTCCACCAAGTTGGGTGGCCAGTTCAGCTCCCCCTCACAGAATAACTTGGTCGTATAGAATTCCTTAAAGTAGAAGGCATGTTCCCTAGTATGATGATTTGCACAATCATATTGAATGGATCGTAAGGTTGTTCTCGATTATGCTGACGATTTTTCGATCAATCGAGCGATCGTTTTTCATCTTTTCATCATCAATTTAAGAATTCAATTTTTAGAAACGAAAGAAACCACCCTCCGATGAATGAGCAAGTTATTGTGATATCCCAATATTTGCACGAACATTTTATCCTTGTGAGCCCTTGTGGGTCAGACGATGCCGTGTTCTTCGCAGAAGAGTGATCTTTACAGAAAAATAGTTAACCCTTGTGTAATAATTTGTACCACTTGTGTCCTCTGCTTACTAACCCAAACGACAAATGTAGTAATAATAGAGTAGTGGAGTAGTAATAATAAATGGAGTAATATTTATTTAATGAGCTTCTATGAATCGGACCATGAGTGTGAGAAAGCCTTGTGCACACCGAATTGGTAGACTTTTTCTCATTTCTTATTTCCTTAGTTAAATATTAGTATTAGTCAGTTAAATATTTTGTACAAAAATTTAGGGAGATGTGTCGTGAGACATGGCATTCGCTCAACAACGCGAAGTAAACTGCTCTACCAATATTCGATATTGTCTGTGTTTTTTGGCACATATTTTTGAAAAAACTGTTATTGCTCGATTGTATTCGAATCAGGTTCACTAAATTTAGCAAATACCGAATTGCGAGGTCTGAAATCACCCCAATTTCGTAGGAAGGTGATTCCCTCCTCTGACAAGTGTTCATTCCCGAGTGGACGGATTGTTTCTCTCGACATTCCTGCGGACAACGAGAGGTCTTAGAAACGGTCACAAATCACTTTAATAACCTTTGGGAAGCAATATAATATTTTCCTGACAAATATTTCCTAAGAAAGGTGACTCTGGTGGAACTTGAGTAGCGGGCTTTAGGTACGAAGTTGCATTCCATTGCTTGTCGATATTACGAAGGACCCCCACGTTTTCGATTTAGGTCGAACGACATAACTGTGCTCAAGGAAAAGAGAACCGTGAGAATAAATCTGTTTTAGGTCATCCTGATCCATTTCAAAACCGTTGAAGTACCTGCATCCGTGGAAGAAACTGCGTGCATTTAAGTAACATCGACCCATGACAAAATTTCGAAAAAGTATCATGTCAGTGTGGTGGAGACCCCTGATGAAAATGTGTATTTTCAGCAAAAATCTATCATAAAAAATTCACTTGATTCCGAAAATACAATGTCTGTACCAAAAATATTGTAATTTCACCTATTGCTTATTTTCGCTCGTTGTGAGGCTGTCACGTGGACAGTACAGTAATGTACACCCTCATTTCAGAAATTGGAAAATTCAATCATATTTTGATTTTGAGCTTTTTGAATGACTGCGGTTCCTCATCAGTCTGTTTTTGGTCGAGTTCTTGTGTGGCAAAGATAGCTATTTACCTATATGAAATCTAGGTTCGATTTTTGTGAAATTTCCAGGTTTTATGCGCCTAGGTTTAGCCTAAGGGCGACCAATAGTTGTGTCTGTTCACTCATCATTTTCTCAAGATCAAGGGAGTCCATTTCGCTCATATCTGCTGGGTAATTTGCGGGTGTCTCCAAGATGATTACTTATTGAATTCATGACGTTCCGTAAGTAGAAGGCATGGCACAAGTGAAAAGGCGAAAAAAATCAACATTATCAACAACTAATTCATATTCATGTAGATTTCCGTTGTCTTGGAAAAGCTATGAAAGTACAGTAGGCTATGAAAGTCTTGATTAACCCTAATTGGACCATGGTGTCGCTAGTGTCACCGAAACATACCAGGAACTCCACAGCTGTCCCAAGGTGTCACTGGAGTCACCAAAATTAAATTACAATTTTAAACGTAATATACAGCGGAATTTTTGAAGGGGCTATTCAAAGACTCATAATATTGTTATGATAAAAAAATTTCCAAGGAAATCAATGAAACAATTTTCAAAATGTTTGTCAACATCAATTTTTTTTATAACTTACAAAATTAACATATCCGTGAGCATTCGGTCACCAAGTCACCAAAATCAATCATTTATTCTCAAAAAAAAAAAAAAAGACATGGACGTGTATCATTCAGAGTGCATTTCATGAGTTCGTGAAGAGCCCGATTTCATGTTTTTGAGTTCGTCCAAACAATCCGCTCAGTAGGACAACATTCATTGCCAATCACTATAGATATCTTTTGGAGGTACTACGTAACAATAAGCTAGTTTCCTCTTGTCTTGAAAAAGCCGAGTTCTTTGCAGAGTGATCTATATTGAAAAAACGCTTGCATACGAGTCGCATTGGGACATTTTCATGTCTTTACCTATTGCTTTTTACCTCACTATAGGATTTTATAACCCACCCTTCGTTATTGTCAGAATGTGAAACGAATCATAACCATAATAACATAGATATATTATGTTACAAATTGACACAATTATTAATATTAAGAGGTAGGTACCTAATTTCAATAAAATAGACGATTCCGGATTAATTATCTTCTAGACTCACGATCATTAGTTTGTAAACAAAATATGAGAACAGTTATGCCCATAGCTCCGCTATTCGTATAGTCAATATGTTATGGAGAACATGAAAATGTTCGTTAAATCGAGAGCTTTCCAACGAGTGGTCAATGATTTTTGTGGGTTAAAAAGTGTAGAAAAGGAACAAACCTAACAACGGGGTCGTTGTAAGCGGAAATCATCATAAAGGCACTGTAACACAATTTCGTTACGCAATTTCGTGACAGTTTTTTGTGCTATGTGCCAGGGCAAAGAAATGAAAATGTCAAAAATTCGGTTCTGTCCATTAATTTTTAAGTTGAAATTTAAATCTAGTTAATCTGGAGAACACCATGGGAAAGCTCTGACATTCCTACGATGTTTTTGGTGATACTAGTGACACCATGGTCCAATTAGGGTTAATATCAGGAATTATTCTACTCTAAATAATGTTACGTGTCTGATAGCAATGTTATTCTTAGTAATTTTAAAAGAAAGGGTTTATCAATTGAAAATTTGTACATTGTTGATGATTCTTCGAAAATTTGCTGCATGACTTCTCGATGATTGTTGATTGACTGACCTTTTTTTTTGGCAGAAATACCAAAGATGTCGGTGAACATGATGTCGGCTGACGCTGGTGATGACAACAACGCTGAAGAAACGACACCTCGTAAGTACCTGTTGTTTCCTATCATAAACAAACTGTGGATTTCCTGTGGAAAATTCAACAGAAATTATCACTGGTCAGTGAGGTGATAAGCAGTTTTGATGGTGGACGAAGCGCTGCTTGTCTTCGTATTCACTTGGCATGAGTTTTCGAAAAGCTGACGTTGACTTGAGTGTACAGTTTAAAAAAGATGAAAAGTAGGGAATAACAGTGCATGAGTGTTTAAAATCAAATGAAAAATAGATGACAAGTTACTCGAACATAGAAAACTACCTTCCTATATCTAGTCACAAGTCTTCAACAAAGAAACTGGAGAAAACATTACCTATATTGGTTTATTTTCCTTCATATCCCCTATGGACCAGTTACCGTGCTTGGTGAAAAAACTGGTAGTATCAATATTGAAATATTTGACCAGTTTCCTCTTTGCCAATATGGAATTGCCCTTTACGAAATTTCTCCAATTATAATTTACTGAGAAATCCAATTTCCGCACCTAATTGTACCAGTTTGGAGCAATAAATGTATTTTAAATTCGGAATAAAAACACCTGGAATTGCAGGGGCCTTGGACAGATCGACTGTCAATAGTTTGGTTATAATTAGAGCTCGGAAAATATGCACGAAAATTTCCCGAAAATATGCACCGGAAACTGGAAAAATATGCAAAATATGCATTTGCCCTTAAAACTGCAAACGGCTTTGGAATTTCAGTATTTTAAGAAAGGATGTTCCATATTACTACATTTTTTTAGCCCTTTTTTCTCCTAGAAAAAAGTTATGAAGCATCAGGTAAAGTAAACAAGCAATTCAAAAAATCAGTTTTACATTTTTTGTTTACTTTTATACATTTATACGAACTAGGTATAAAATGTAAAGATGAACTACATATTATATTGGACAACAATTACACGCTCCAAATTATCAGGTGTAAAACAGTTTCTCCTGTCACTTAAAATCAATGTCACATCGCAAGATACAATAGGCAAACTTTTAAAAGTGGAAATCTCTTTTGGAGAGTAGGGAGAGTCCCATGAGCTGTCTTCTCCTTTGAGAATTTTCGCGATTTGAACCACTGAAGACCACACTGGATTTTTCGATAGGACCCCCTCCAGTTTATCCTTGACGGCTTTTCCAGTTGTTCCATGCCAGTGGGAGCTTATTTCGAGCAGGTCGGAAACAGCACCTACGGCAGAGCAGAGATCCATCCCCCTGGTCTCCAGGTGGTTTATCAAATGGGGTATGGTACTAAAGTTGGCATTTATAAAGGCCAAACGATGGGCGATCTCCCTGGCTTCCAGAGCGTCCATGGTTTTTTGAATAGCCAGTGCAGAAGATGGGTCGAAACCGCAAATCCAGAATACGCAAAAAACTGGTAAAATATGCTGCAAAATATGCAAAAATCCCCAAAATGACCAAAAAATGCAAAAATCCCCAAAATGACCGAAATATGCAAAAATATGAAATTTCAATTTCAATTTAAACCCTTCAGAAACCTTCAAAACGTTCAAATACAAAGATATACCGCATAATAAAAGATATCCAAAATATGCAAATTCCGAGCTCTAGTTATAATTATTGAGGAAACTGGATGGATTTCGCTTTCAAAATTGGCACAAATTAAATTTAGTAAGGGAAATCCTAATTTCGCTTTTATGAACTTATGGTCTTTTACCAAAGCAGAGCGTTGTCTATTTCCACTTGAAAATAATGGAGTTGCAAAGTTAAGTCGATTTCGAAGGTTAGGACATCAATAGTAACGAAGAATAACTGAAGGTACATAACAAAAAGCACAGCCTGTATAGGTGAAAGGGAGCTCGAATACCATTGGTCGGGAAAGTGAAGGGCATACCCAATTAGATCGGTACAGATAACTGTGTAAGGATACATGTTTGTGGTATCAGTGATGGTTGGTGAGTTGCCTCTAGACGGCCTGTTGAGGATTTACTCGTCTCCTGTAGTCGACTTGATGGTTAAACCATTCTCTAATAAGGTACGTGAACAATAAGTGAAAGGTTAAATTTAGAGCAGTGAAAGGAACTGGGAAGAACACTTATGTCAATCAAAGCAGACAAAGTGAAAGAGTGGTTTAAACGTTGGTGAGGATTACATCATGAAGAGGGGAGAAACCAAGCTATTGCAGGAATGTGCCTATTGGTAAAAAATATGCAGAAATTACCCTATTTAGACTCTTACAACCTGTCATCTTTAATTACAATTTTTTTTTTCCATTGGCACATCCAACATACCTACATTTTTTTTCTGCAAAAATGAGGAAATTCCTCAAAAGATTGGGAAATTTAAAATTTAAAAATGAACAAACAGCTTCCAGGTTTACAACCCGTGAATAGAAAACTTTACCAAGAGGTTTACGATTAAGTTGGATCCATCTTACCGCAGTTATGGAGCACCGGCCGAGGAACGAAGTGTCTCCGACTAAAGGGCCCTTGCTGATGTTAATGTGATCGCCGATTCGATACAGTATGATCTTGCCGTCAGCTAAAAAACAGGAGATTCACAGTCGTGATTCTATTACATTTTACTCAAGTTGGATGTAACATGAACTTGAATCGTGCGAACTGGAGAAGTCCCTGCCATGCTTGGTTGATACAAAGAACAATTTTATAGCATCGACTTGAATGGACCGAACACACTTCAGTGAACACCAGGCTAGGTCACCCTCCAAGATCTACAACAGTTTATTACTCCATACTGATGAACCCCCATATGACTGAAAGCTGCTATGACCCCCATATGACTGCGTAGGAAAGTTGTGTCGCACCAAGGAAAATTGACTTGTCACTTTTCAAGAATGCAATTAAATAATAACGAGGTTGCGAAATGAGCGATTATAAACCATAATTTAGCTTAAAATTTATGGGATTTTGGAAATTGGTTTTTGGATGACTTTTTTCGAAATCCTAAGCTTGGCCTGTCATCCGACATAAGTTGTCGGAAAGCTCACCTTACTTTCCCTCACCCCACGTCATCGTCCGACCTCCCATCACCCCCTTCATCATATTCCTCCTCTCCTCCGCCGTTCATCGCCATCCATCTCCTCCCCTACTCTACCGCCTTTATCTCACTCACCTCACCGGTCGTCTCCTCGATAATCCGGGCGACTCATGTGGCGACACGCCGCCTCCACTTCCGCGCCGCCTTCACAAAGTTGTGACACGCCTTGAGATGAATTACTTCCCAAGTCACACCGACGGTGCTGCTACCTACTAAGTCAACGAAAAATAGTTTTCGAAACAAAAATCCCAAATTCTTAAGTTATGCTCCTCAATGATATAGTGCAAATTGTTGTAAAAAAAAATTCTAAAGAGAGGAAAACATTTATTGAACATTTTAGGAGTGAAAAAGTCCGAAGGACTCCAGAAGTTCTTGTTATGTAAGAGATTTGCGAAAAGTTCAAATTGAGTTGTCAAATTATTGTAAAATAATTTCAATACGAACCACCTTATGATGAAAACGTCGCAGTAATTTCCCATCAAAATTTCTGTAATCATTACCAAACTACTTTTTCATGATGATAGAATAATGTCCACTGAATTTTTGTAGTTAATCCATGTTGTCACCACAGAACGAGTCGTCCAGTTTAAACCCCACCTCGCTCTCTTCAAGTCTCAATTTAGATCTTCAAGCGCCCTCAGACCTCTAAATATTCCCCGTTTCACAGCTCCAAAGGACGGTAGAGCCTAGGGAGGCAACTAGTCCTCTTTGATGGCGGAGAAATATAATTAATTATGTACGAACTAGTGAGGCGACTAACCGTTTCTGGCACCTCTACGTTTCATTTGCCAAGAGATATCCTTCCTTAACCCCCCTCTTCCACTCGCCACACTGCCTTTCAATAGAGTTCTTCCACAGTGGAGAACAGTCAGTAGCCTTCCTTCTCCTATTTTTGGACTCATTGCAGTTTTAAAACGTCTGCCAAATGGGTGTGGCACATAGATTCCAAAGTTACGATGCATGGTAGCTAATCTCAAAACATCAATTACTAAGTACCTTGCACTACCCTCATAGGGGACCATCTACACGTCAACCCGTACAACTCTGAATATTTCTTCGAAGTCGGATGGAAAATGTGGAAATTATGGCTGTGACGAGTAATTTTTCATTTGCGCATGCGCAGTGGTACCTATCAGTTCCGGAGGCATGATTTTCACAGGAGATTATCTACACGCCAATCTGAACAATCCTGAAAAACGCCATCAAAATCGTATGAAAAGTGTAGGTGTTATAGCTGTTATAAGGATTTTTGAATGAGCATGCGCAGAGGCTACAGTTCATTTGGGTCCATGATTTTCAAAGGGGACCATTTACACGCCAACCCGCACAATCCCTGAAAATTTAACTGAAATCGGATGGAAAATATAGAAGTTATGGCTGTTACAAGGAATTCACATTTGCGCATGCGCAGTAGCTATTATCAGTCCGGGGTGATGATGATTTTCATAGGGGACTATCGACTCGCCAACTCGCACAATTCCTGAAAATTCCATCGAAATCGGACAATAACTTCGTTTAGTTTTGCCCGTTACAAGGATTTCAAGACTGACACACAGACAGACAAACACGAAACCAAAATTGTTCGGGGAGGTCTAAAACGTTAAACTCGAGTGGTAATTTTGATTTTGGAGAACTTTTTTTCTACTTTGAAAAGTAAAAACAATGCTTCCACTACCTAGGTAGACACGGAAGCAAAAAATTGCCATTAAGTTAAAATCTACCTCATAAGATCTTTTTCTGAATCAATTTCTTAACTTAGAAATCTTTATAAGAGAGAGCAATCTCTTACTGTAACGTTTTCCAAGACGTTTAAATAGGTGAGTTGATTCCAACACGTTCCTATACGTTTAAAAAAAACCTCCACTTTTGATTTCCAAAAAAAAACTTTTTAGCTTCAGTTTATTATTTTCTTTGATAACTATAGAAATCGGAAGAGGCACGATTAAAAATAATATATAATAATAATAATAATAAATCAAGTTAATAAATTAATTAATTGAACCCGTTTCTTGGGTTAGATGTTTCTTTGCGGAGATGTAGTGAAGTGACTCTTTGGGAAGACCACCAATTCAGTTAAGTGCCGAGTATGACGCGGGTGGTGACACCTCGGAGTCGCTTGCAGATATTTGTAAATCACGTAGCCCCGTGGCACTTCGCTTGCACCGGGCCGTGAAACACCACTGAATTCCTTCATATTTTTCGAAAATTCGTTTAAACGTATGGTTCGAGACGTCACACAACTTCCTTTGCCCGTATAAACCTAAAAACGTCTGCCTTGCAAGTTTCTTTCATGGGCGTATTGATTTATATTTGGTATTCAAGATTCTGTTGAAGGTTGTTTGCGTTTTCACTAGTGGCTCCTACTGATGAGATCTTGATGAAATCAATCAACGAATGAATGAGTGAATATGTTTTATTTGTCGTGTACAATAAATTTGCATAACAATGGTCAAAAATACTTAAAGCCTAAAAATAACAGTAGAACAGTGTGATACAACAAACGGTGAAAACAAATTTGTGAATAAAAGGAAAGGGCATGCAAATACAAAAATTGAAAATAACTAAAAAGCCACCCATGCACAAAGGCGGCCAGGGGATACCCAGCCGGGCTCGGCTCAACAATCTTTTAGACTCTCAACTATCTCTAAATCTTAGCAAAATCTCAACTATCTATCTATCTATAACTATAACTATCTATCTCAACTATCTCTAAATCTTAGCAAAATTTCAACTATCTTTCTATCTATAACTATAACTTTCAATCTCAACAGTTGAGTATAGTTACTATCTCTAAATCTTAGCAAAATTTCAACTATCTTTCTATCTATAACTATAACTTTCAATCTCAACAGTTGAGTATAGTTACTATCTCTAAATCTTAGCAAAATCGATATTGCCTTTTATTAGGACCTTAAATACGTCGATTCTTAGTACCTAATACGTAATTCAAACCCTACTGGTGGCGAACTTGAGCGTTATTTTCAATCCACCTCCAACGCCCCATCAACACCCTTTTGAAAAACTAATAGAAATCGTGTCTCGTCTCAATTAGTTTTCAGATCATGCGTCTCCCCTCACCATCCTGCCCAAGAGTTCGTTGTAGTCAATCTCCAATAAACTCGATATTCAATTAGGCACAACCATAAACGGTCTCAACCCTCAATCTATCTCCCGGAACACCTTTTTTACGCCGGAAAACCCGATGTGAGAGAAAGAAGACCTGCCTCAACGTTGATCGAGGTAACCGCATTATTCCTAAATGAAATTCGAAAAAAGTGGTGTTGTTAACTCGTTGTTAACACCTTGTAAGCTGTTCTAAGTTCTACCTAAAGTATTTTAACACGTCATTTAGATTGATGGTGTAGATAAGCCCTCTTGTTTCTTAGAACAGGTCCATTTTAAGCCAGATAGGTAATATTAACTCGTTTCAATATTAAAACTTCAAATCCACCATTAAAAAATTCACGAAATTTTATCATGCAATCAACATAATATGTAAATTATAGAAGAAAATAGAAAGAAAGAAGAAAAATTATTATCATAATATGTTCTATATTACAGAAGAGTAGTTTGATTGTCCCTGCCGATCAAATTTAAAACTTCAAATCGACCATTAAAAAATTCACGAAATTTTATCATGCAATTAACATAATATGTTAATTATAGAAGAAAACAGAAAGAAAGAAGAAAAATTATTATCATAATATGTTCTATATTACAGAAGAGTAGTTTGATTGTCCCTGCCGATCAAATTTAAAACTTCAAATCGACCATTAAAAAATTCACGAAATTTTATCATGCAATTAACATAATATGTTAATTATAGAAGAAAACAGAAAGAAAGAAGAAAAATTATTATCATAATATGTTCTATATTATAGAAGAGTAGTTTGATTGTCCCTGCCGATCAAATTTAAAACTTCAAATCGACCATTAAAAAATTCACGAAATTTTATCATGCAATTAACATAATATGTTAATTATAGAAGAAAACAGAAAGAAAGAAGAAAAATTATTATCATAATATGTTCTATATTACAGAAGAGTAGTTTGATTGTCCCTGCCGATCAAATTTAAAACTTCAAATCGACCATTAAAAAATTCACGAAATTTTATCATGCAATTAACATAATATGTTAATTATAGAAGAAAACAGAAAGAAAGAAGAAAAATTATTATCATAATATGTTCTATATTACAGAAGAGTAGTTTGATTGTCCCTGCCGATCAAATTTAAAACTTCAAATCGACCATTAAAAAATTCACGAAATTTTATCATGCAATTAACATAATATGTTAATTATAGAAGAAAACAGAAAGAAAGAAGAAAAATTATTATCATAATATGATCTATACAGGGTGTCACCCTAACTCGAGGACCAAACTTCAAGGATCGATTCTACAACTAATTTGCAAACTTTTTGCAAACACCGAATTTCTAGTTGATTGAAGTTTTTGTTGAGTTCAAAGGTGTTACTTCATGCTCACTACCACATTTAAGAATAATGCGTATTTTATGTACGAAAAACGAAGGTTTTCTTCAAAAAATCCACTTTCTAGCAGTCGGAACCATTCGGAAGTATCACTATTTGATTCAGCGTAGAAAATTACATAGGAAATGATACCAAAATCGTCAAGCCATCTTGAGGTCGAGGGGGACTAGAAACCGCTTAAAACACTGGATTTGCTTGTAAAACACACGTTTTCGGGCATTCAAACTTCATTTACTCTTCTAATTTGAATGTTAAAAAGAAAAATTGATAGACCGTTGGAAAGCTGAGATTCTGGGCAAGTTTTTTCCGTTGAGTGCCCGCCGATACGGCTGTTTATTACATAAGATGAGTCAGCCTGAAAAATGGTGATTTTCGAGAAAGTTTTAAATTTCTGACTTTGACCAATTTATTCACTTATACGAAAGGCTTAAAAAGCTTTTAGGTCCTGATGAACTGATAGGAAATTTAACGTTCTTTCCAACGGTATACTCATATTTGAGTTTATCCAGTAAATTGAGGGAGTTATGGCCGTTTTAATGGCTCAAGGTCGAAAACACGAACAAAATCTTAAAAGTGAAAAAAGTATAATTTTAAAGCGTTTAAAAAAAAAATGTCACGAGACAAAAAAGTTTGCAAATTAGTTGTAGAATCGATCCTTGAAGTTTGGTCCTCGAGTTAGGGTGACACCCTGTATAATAGAAGAGTAGTTTGATTGTCCCTGCCGATCAAATATTTATCTCCCTGATGTTACAAGACTGCCCTGGGAGAAGTAGCCTTACAGGAGATGAATGAGAGCTCTACAGCTCTCACACCTGATCTAATCCCTCCCTGCTCTTTTGAAAAAAAAAAAATCGCCGACCCATGACACACCGAATTGATTACCTCCTCCCTCGCGCGCCTTCGGCGCTTTGAAGTTGGTCACAAAAATATATAAATGTTGATGTCATTGAAGTGTGCCTACTTTCCTCCCACTACTGATGCCATTGATACTAACCTGCTCTCTTATTTATTCCATATTAATTAAGAAAGTATTACCGTAACAATAAACACAAGAAAAGGTAAGCGGAACAGGAGAGCTCCCTTCCCGGTCGGACTACTTTAGTGGGGAAACTCCCACCAGGACGTCCCTCAAATAAAAGGACGTGTCCTGCCCGTTGATAACATTTCCTGCTAGCTCCCAAAGTTATCAACTCTCTCTTTTTCGTTATGACCGTTACAAGGAATTCATGACAGACACACAGACACGCTTACACATAGACAGACAGACACGGAACCAAAATTGTTCAGAAAGGTCTAAAAACAACGCGCAGTGAAAATTTTGATTTCGGAGAACTTTTTTTTTCATCCTTGAAAAGTGAAAACAAAGCTTCCGCTACCTTGGTAGACTCGGAAGCAAAATGTATGTTTTGTTTTCCTCTGAATGAATGGCGGTCAATCCTACAGTTTCCCTTTTGGGGATTTCGTTTTTTTAATTTTTAATCGTAAGTAGACCTCACCCTGAGAATTTAAACACCAGCCATTCTCTTTTGATTGAGTAGATCTTTTTCTATGATTTTTCTAAGTTTCGAATGTTTATGACGTCACGCGCAATAAACATTGCTTTGAAAAATGATAGAAAAAGGTCTTCTCACGCTACAAGGTGGCGGTTGGTGTCAAAATTCTCAGAATGAGGTCTAGTTTAGATTAAAAATAACAATAAATAGTTTGTCCCACCCAAGCGCACACCCCATTAGCTTCCGAATACCCTGTCAGCTCGTCTTTCTTTTTGGAGTACTCTAGTTCGCGATCCATCTCCCCTTTCAGATATCGCGAAATTATTCTTACCAAGCGGTTCAATTTAGGCCACATTCGCACACATCTTCAAAAGAACTTTGTTTGTCCTATTTTCCTTCACTCAATATTCACCCTTTTTCTGGGTCCGTAACCTGATAATATAATATAATTTACGAGTGAATGTCAGGTTTGAAATTGGACTTGGGAAGTATAATTTTGAACTGGAAAAACCAACTCACTCCAATACTTTAAGGCCACGAAATCAAGCATTTGATGCCTATTTCTGTACAACAATCTTTTCACTATTTACTCTTTGATCAGAGTAAATAGATAAACTGAAAAGGGATTTTGAATCGGAATATTTTTAAGAGTTGTTGGTTTGTGCACGGAGAAGTTGTGTGGCTACGCACAGAAACCATCCTTTCGAGAAATGAAGCAAAAAATGGAAATGTCACCTTCCATGAATCGTGTAAAAGTATTTTTATCTGGTCAGTTGAGTTCTTGTGAGCTGCTTGTCGAGCGTGGTAGTTCAACGTTTTTTACAAGTGAAAAACACTGGAACAAGAGAGCTCGATGTGGGTAGTCCGACTGTCAGAATTCTTGGTTACAACAATTTTTTTTTCAGTTTAAAAAAAGAGGTTTAGGCTTGATGAGAAGTTTTAAATGGTTTAAGCCCATCATGTAGACCTACGTAAGCGTGTTTTTTGATATTTCTCGAAAAACTCCTGAGTACAAATCTTGGAATGTTCTACAGTTGTGGCATGAAATTTGTATTATATTTGGCGTAGAATCACGAATGTGCGATCCTTGATATTTTGAGTGGAAATCTGAATGTTCAATCCTTTTCAAGTAATCGCGAATTTTCCATCCTTCACTCTTCGATATTGTTGGTTGAATCTGGAATGACACTCCATTAATCCTTGTTATTCTGCGTAGTCTCCCGAATGTTCAATTCTTGATATTTTGGGTGGAATCCCGAATTTTTAATCCTTCAACCTTGATATTTTGTGTAGAATCACGAATGTTCAATTTTTCAATCCATGATAATCTGCGAGGAATCTCGAATATTCAATCCTTCTCTCCTTTGTATTTTCCGTAGCATCCCGAGTATCCAATGTTGAAAAGTTAACCCTCAATTTCCCACTTCTTCAAAAAAAATTTGTTTTTTCGGATTTTTTAAATCAAATTTAGATATATTTTGACAAATGAGTGGAATAATTGAGCAGATGTTTCCTAAAAGGCTCTATTACAGTGTGTCAGCTCAAGAATGATCTTTCCTAGGGCCACACTAGCGCTATCTGCGGCAGAAGAATCTATCTATAAACCCATTTTTTGAGAAGAAAAAGAAGACTTGGAAAAATCCTTGATGGGATGTTGGGGTCTGTTTTTTCTTAAAGCACAGAACCAAGGAATGATGTGGAGAAGGTTCAGTTCATGAATAATGGGATTTGTGCTGCCTCAGACAGTGGAGCCATCTCTGATGAGGAAACCGAACCAATAGCCTACAAGGTGAGAAATGAGGCCCTATCACTGTCTGTCGACTCGATAATTATTTAGTTTTTTCTTTGAGTTATTTTGGTTTTACTATTACGTTTTCTTACACAATCAATAGATGGAGTATCAAGATAGCCAACGGCTATCAGTTTTGGTTTAGAAGTGGATAAACTATTGCAGGTAAAAATTGGACTTCCTAAAAGATACCTCAGGATATTAAGGGTTAAATTCTCTCCTGCTCGACCATGAGCACTGAAATTTAGCACAAAACCTCTTATGGACCCCTGAAGATTTTTTTTTGTTTGTTTTAACATGGTTTATTATCAACTGAATATTAAAATAGAATCCACCCAGCAATATTACATATCATTTGTACACTCCTTGAGAGCCACTTTACAGTAAAACCCAGCCCCTTCTCAAAACAGAATCTACAACACTGAGCTATAATTGCACTTTAACAGCCCAATGGTTTTTCTCACTTGAGTCGCCGGAGTTCATCTTCGTTGTCCAAAACGTAAAGCATTTCCGGGTTTTCATGATTGTGGAGGCGTTTTTCGTCTACCTTGTGATAATTTCGTGGACTGTTTCCACCCTCAAGTCTCGATGAATATCATCGTTCCTCGTGTACCAAAGTGCACACACTTCTCAGCATTTTATTTTGGGAGGTTTGTTTTTTTGGCACACAACTGCATTCCATAGGTCCATAGGGCGAAGGATCTGCTTATAAATAAGCAGTTTATTGTGGAGAGAGAGACGAGAATTCCTTCCCATCAATAAATACATCTTTCTGAATTTAATTCTAATGTCTTCTTCTTTCGTTTTTATGTGTTTTTTCCAGTTTAATTTGGAGTCGAGGGTCTTACCCAGGTATTTGACTGCATCGGTATGGGGTATTTTATTAGAATTGTTCTCAACATCCATGAGTGGAATTTTTTGGTTAGTAAAGTTGATGTGAACTGATGGAGACGATTGCGAGAAAGAATTGACAGCATAATGGGCGAACTCTCACCGTATTCCTACTCCTATCCAGTGCTGTGCTCGCCTATCTCTGGGCTATTTAAAACTCGCCTCTTCCAGCTCTTCACTTCCCCCCTCTTTCTAACAGTCATTAATCGCCACCTTTTGACGTTGTCCAACCGTCCGTGTGACACGTCGTTCTCGAAACGGTCCTTTTCCAAGTAACAAATGCACTTTAAAGAGGTTTTTAGAAGTTGGAATCTACTCCTTTTGTCTTTGTTATAATGCTGAAAGAATAGGAATGTCTCCCAGTTCATTAGTCTAACTGCGCATTAGTGTTGGAATAAATGAAGGATGCCAGAAAATAAAGCATGTAAAAGCCATTTTTTCCACAATGTTTTTTACTTGTTTTATTAACCATGGCTTTGTAAAAGAAATAGAGTGTGAGAAAAATAAAAGTAAACTGTCCCAGATGTAAACTAGTAAATACACTAGCACATGTATACAGGGTGTTTCATAAGTAACGGACCACCCTTTCAATTTCTGTTATTTTTGTGAAAATCAAAAAACTTGTCGAAGTAGCCTCCTCTTATTTTTTTGCAAAGAATTCGAACATCAAATTTTCAAGTGCGCCAACTTTTCAATGTTGAAAGTGCGCGCAGTGTGCACCAACTTTGTTTTTTCAAATGGAATTTTACTTCAACAACTTTCTTTGTTTTTGAACGCGCGCAACCTGCCCAGCGAACGCTCAAGGATGCGCAACCCAGGGATTGTGCCACAATTGAGATTAACCCCTAATAGCCCAAGACATGAAATAATTCGAAATTTTCTGATTTTTTTTTCTTGATTTCTCGTTAAAAACACCTCTTGCTACGTGAAAGTGAAGAAAAAAAAAATTATTTGCTCATATATCAAATTTTAAAGTTTTGTCGCTCCGGTGCAACGTTGGGCAGCCGGGTAGAATTTCTTGTTGCTTGGCTGCAACATTGGGCTATGATAGTCAAGAATTGTTTGCAATACTGGGAATAGTAGAGCTTTCAGAGGTACTCATTCCACGAAATGATTCCATAAATCATTATTTGCAGGCGTTTTCACCAACAATCAGTAGGTAGGTATTAGAAAAAAATTTTTTTTTCTCATTCCCCTTCTAACTATGGAACTCGAAAAAGTAACTTGACTCAGTTAGACAAGTGCATAGGCCATTTATTATGATCAATCTTATGACCAATTCATTACAACATTTTTATTACATCGTTGTCGAATATTACATACCTACTTGGTTCCCAAACGATCACTTATACATAAGTTGCTCATATGATTGGACCTCTAAAACGAGGTGTTTTGGAACTCTTTCAACATTATACTTAGCTAACGACAGCAAACGAATAATTTTATACTAGCAATTGTCAAAATGCATCACAGATGAAGCAAATATTGAAAGGAAATCCAGATAAGGAATTGTGATATTCAAAGAATAATGAACAAAAGCCACTAGTTTCTTATTCTGAGAATTATGAAATAAAGTGTCAGAATTAGGAATTTCAATTTGAACTCCCCAAAGAAGGCAATTGGTACTAAGACCCCCCCCCCCCCTTTTTCAGAAAGTAGGTACTTATTTCAGCGAAACCCAAAGTGCAAAATGAAACATGAAAAAATTGAACAGTTTGGATAATACAAAGGGTCCAAGCACGGCCAACTTTGTAAATAAAAACATTAAATTATTATTGGTTCCCTCATGAGAACTTCTAAAACAATTTTTTGATGGCGATAAAGCACAATAGGACATTCCACTTTTTCATTTTCGTATCTAACTTTCGTCATCATCGTGTAATTGTAGAACTTCATCATGTCTGATGTTGATGTGAACAAAAGTTTCTATAAGAATAGGAAAAAACAAATTATTGCTCAAATAAATGTTTCTAGTAGTTAGGTAACTACTTCTGTCCAAATCTATGGACTAAAAATCCCCAATATTGCGAAATTATCCATCTTGCATGTTGCATGGGTGCAACAGTGGGCTATTAGGGGTTAAAGTAGACCTCAAGTGTGGCACATCACTTAGCACTGTTTTTCTACGCTGAATCTCGTCGTGATATCCCTTTCTTGATTTGATTTCATTTAACGCATTTACAGTAGGAAAAATCACTTTTTGAGGTGGATGTCATCGATTTATTTATGAAGGGTAATGAATCAATACCAATGAAGAGTGTAAAAAAAACTGTAAAACTGATAAAATTGGAGAAATAATTCGTGAAGGAAACGACAGTCGGAAAAGATTCAACGGAAACTCGATGATTCACTCCTCTAAAAGTGACTTTTTCTGCTGTAAATGCGATAAAATAAAACTAAATCAAGAAAGGGATTTCACCTCGAGATTCAGCGTTGAAAAACAGTGCTAAGTGATGTGCCACACTTGAGGTCCACCTTCATCTCAATTGTGGCACAATCAATCACAAGGTTGCGCATCTTTGAGCGCTCGCTGAGCAGGTTGCGGGCGTTCAAAAAAAAAAAAAAAAAAAAGTTGTCGAAGTTACATGTTTATAAAATTTGACGTGGAATCCGAATCTGCAATAACAAATGATCGGTTCCATTTGAAAAAAACAAAGTTGGTGCACTTGAATATTTGATGTTCGAATTCTTTGCAAAACAATTTTGTTTGATTTTCACACAAATAACAGAAATAGAAAGGGTGGTCCGTTACTTATGAAACACCCTGTAGAAAAGTACATAGTACATGTAAAGGTACATCAAAACTCAACATTTTTCTGAGCCTTAATTGGTACAGGAGGTCAAAATATGTTCCATGCCAGTTTGAGGTAATTTTGATCGAATTTTCCGGCATTGCACGTGTTAGCTCTAGAAAAGGCCTCTTGAGATTCTCATAGCCTATGAGCATTTGCAATAATCGGATCATCTTTCCCCGAAGATGAGGTTGTGCTTCCACCAGTCTTCTCCATTATTCAGTCGAACATTTGACAACAAAATCAACCAGTTTAACATTTTGAGTAGTTCAATTGAGATGTTGGAAACTTTGGTGACCATGATAAGAACATCCAGTCACAATTGTGTACGCAGGTTCTTAAAACGATTTTTTCGTACTTCGATTTATCTTTATCAGATTGGGAAGACATTTTTAAATGTCACCAGATACTCAACTCTCAGTATACTTATCGAAAAGATTGATTTTTTTATTCAATTTATGGATTCCGAAGTGTGAAATATTTTAAAACCCTCAATCAAGTAATTTATAAGAAATTGCGTCAAAAAGTGTGAAAATATGGGAAATGCTTTGTGGACCACTATGATTTTGAGTGATGATATACTTTTTGTTGATAATTTTTAGGTATTATGACTGTATTATCTTTAGGTGATGTTCAATTGCATATAATAAATTATCAAACATCTTTTGTCATCTTTAAAAATCTATTACAAAGAAGACTGTTTTCTCCTCCAAATTTCTTAGGGACTTGAGGGTGATGGGCCTTTTGCTTGGGTCCTTCAAGAAGTAATTCTAGATCCGCTAGTAATACATAAACGTAGGTATTTCTCCAGGCAATGAATATATTCTTATCTCATCCACGAAGGAAAAATAAGACCTGAGACCGTGACGACCCAGAATCCTGAAATATGCCCTATATTCGTGTAGGATGCTTAGACCCTAAATTTGTACACAGGCCTCTGAGCCCTCTATAGATTCCGCTTTAGCTATATTATTCTTCCCCTTTCGATTCTGCCCTTTTTTCGAATAATAAATCTTTGGGTCCTCCCCCACTTTCGGCAAGAATTTCGATAATGTATTCCCCACATCCCAGGGGCGTTCCTTGGAACAGCCCCGAGGACGACCGCTATCCTTAAGCGTAGAAGATACGAAGCTCGTTCCTCCTTCCTTAAAAGCGTCCTGTATTAAGGACGAAAGTGTAAGAGGAAAAGGGAGAGAATTTTCGTTCGGAAGGTCTTATCTTCTCTCCTTCTTTCCCTTCTACATACGATCATTTGCATACAGTCGTATCTGCAGGCACGCGTCGGCCATTATATGTTAACGACATTTGCATTATATGTTAACATGGTAGATCCGAGAGATGGGATACCAAACTCACACTCGGAAGGCGCACAATGAGACGGCCGAGTTGGTTCCAATAAACCTGCCAAAGGAAGACAAATCGCTCCTGACCCTTTAGGTCCCCCGAAAGATCCCAAGTTGGATCAAGTTACACCGTTACGTGTCATTTGGCAAGGAACCTTTTCTGCATCTTTCGCTGTGTTACTTTCCCCAGGGTGACCACTTAACTTGTACAAACTTGGAACAGCCCGCGAATTCGGACACAAGACAGAAAATTTCTTACGTTAAACCGTTTTTTAATAATTTTTAGGTTGGAAAACCAAGTTGTATCATCAATGAGTAGGTAGGTATCCGCCTACAGTCCTTAACATGAAATCGTATTTTTCCCTCTTTTGTACTTGATGGTTCCATCTTTACTTATAATCAACACGTTAACCAACTAATTCCTTTCAAACTAACGTAGCTTAACTCTTAATATCCTGAGGTATCTTTTCGGAAGTCCGATTTTAAACTGCAATAGTTGATCCAATTTTAAGCCAAAACTGATAGCCGTTGGCTATCTTGATACTTCAACTATCGATTGTGTAAAAAAAATATGATAACTTGGAGAAAAAAAATTAAATAATTCTCGAGCTGACAGACTGTAGGAGGGCCTTCGAGGTACTTTCTATCCTCAATCCTCCCTCACCTTGTAGACTACTAGTTCGTTTTCCTCAGAGTAGGCAGCACAGATTCCTCTATGAAGTGAACCTTCTCCACCTCATTCATTGGTTCTGCGCTTTATGAGAAATAACATACACCAACATCCCACCAAGGATTTTATCAAGTTTTTTTCTTCTACTCCAACAAAATTGGATTGGTAGACAGATTCTGCTGATGCAGATGGCCCTTGGAAAGATCATCGAGCTGATAGACTGAAGTAAAGCCTTTGAGGTACCTTATGCCCAAACATTCAATAGATTTGTCAAAATACATGTAAATTTAATTGAAAAAAAAAATAATCCGGAAGAAAAACTAATTTCTCGAACCATTGGGAAATTAAGGGTTAATGGCTTTCAAAATAACTGGGCACAATTTTAAGTTTGGCGTACAGTGGAGTCCAAGGTAGGTACAGCTGCTCTCAAGTATCCTCGTTATCGACGCCTCCAATGTCATACTCAATGGCGAGACTTGAAAATCTACCATGATTCAATGGGTTCCTGAACACAGTACTCTTGACCGCAATGATTGAGCTGTTGTTGCTGCACAAATAGGCACCATGAACGGATATATCCTCTATCTTATTGACTCATCCAGGTTTGTAAACCACGTTTAGCCTCTTTTGATTATGATCATGACATGATTTTTTTCCACAACACTTTCACCACTCATTACAATTTTATGAAGTTCCACCGTAGAGTGGAAGTAGTTATCTTCAATGATACCAAAATTTCTTGCCAGTTGTTGTCATGGATCTACGTTAAAATCGCCATTTCATTCGATGAAGAGTCTTGGAAATCTATCATGATTCAAAGGGTTCTTGAGCACTGTGCTCATGACGGCAATGATTTAGCTGGTGCAGCTGCCAAAAGAGCACCATGAACGGAAATACCATCCTTCCATTGCCCTGACCGAACGGTGAACAAGTGGATTCCTTCCTGTATCTGGGAAGCAACGTTGATGCCCAGGAAGGATCTGATGGTGACGTGAAAATATGACTAAGGAAGGCGTGTATAGCGAAATAAAAATATCACTCAAGAGCCCAAGCTGCGCTTATTTAGTGCAAAATGCCAAATCAGTTCTCCTGTATGGGTGCGAAAGGTGGAAGGTCACAAAAGCCCTGGTCAAAAAGCTCCAGGTTTTTGTTAACTGATGCCTAAGGCGTATTTTGCAGGTGAGGTGGTCTGAGGTGATCTACAACGACAAGATATTGAGTTCCAACCAGATACCCAGGCTGGAGGGGCGCGTGACGTCATAAACATTAGAAACTTTGTAAAATCATAGAAAAAGATCTACTCAGACCGGCTGATGTCAAAATTCTCAGAATAAGGTCTAATTTCGATTAAAAATTGAAAAAAAAATCAGACACCATTTTACGCGAATCTTGAAGAGAAATCCGTTTGCTTTATTTGAATATGTTGTCCCGTTCTCAAATGAGGAGGAAACGAAATTTGACACCTTAGTGGTGCCATCTCTTATCTCATAATCTCACTAAAACCTCGTGACTTTCCCCTTGATTTTTTTCTTCAAATTTAGCTCTTTCTTGTTGTAAGGATTCTGCAGGATTCAGAAAAATTCAGAATGTGTTTGTAATGGAAAATTACATTTTTAAATTTTCTAGGAATGTTGTTGCTTTATTTTTTAGAGCTCCTAATATCAGCATGTTTTACGTTATTTCAATTTTGGTTGTTCAATGTATTACCCTTTTGTAAATGTTGCTATGTGTTGCTTCTGTTGATTTTGTATCCGGTCCTACCTACCTTTAATTTCTTAGCTGACCCTAACTAAAACGACCAGGTTAAATGAAAATCCCTTTTACCCTTTCCCAAACAAGATTGGAAAGGGGAAAAACCTCATAGACGGTAAAACTCGGGTGAAATCGAGAACAGACCCTCCTCGCCCTTCAACCCAGGAATCCTCCTGAGAAGATTGAGAAATTAAGAAAGCTTCAACCAATCCAGAGTCTGAGGGAGGGGAAAAGAGATCCCGTCAGGACTTTCATTACGGATATTGTCAGCGTGTACAAATGTTGACAGATCGGGGGTGGATGGAGAAGTATTCTTATTGCCGCCCCCGGGGGCCGCAGAGGGGGCGGCCTCCTTCGAGTTTCCAGTCTGGCGGGGGCGGGAGGGCCATGACTTGGTTTTAGAGCCTTGAAAATAAAGTCGAGGGGAAAAGGTGACTATCTTATCTAAGTTGAATTGCCTCGTCGGGGAACCCTCTTGAAAAAGTTGAGGCAGTTTGGGAAGAAATATTGTTCAGGCAATGATAGATTCTGAAAATGGTGGCTTGCAACGCAAAATTCCCTTTTTTTCAACTCCTCAAGTCCACCAAAAGGAAGAGGAAAGTAGATTCGCACTGCAGTTGGCCGTCATCCGATGATCTTGAATAATATTTATAATATATAACAATATAATATATTTTAATCGGATGTCAGCGGGCTCTTTCTACCCAGAAGCTCCTCAGAAGGGGTCGAGTCTGCATAGGAAGTGTTCAGCAGAGTCCTCTTCTTGTTTGCATGGACACATCGGAGTATTCGATTATCCATAACGTTTAGCATTCTTCGAGAGCCATAGTGACAAAGTAAACGGCGATGGTATTTATAGGGGACCATTCGAAGATACCACGAAACGTAGAAGATTCGATGGGAATCGGACAATTATTTTATGTGGTGTTTATAGGACTTGGATTTGAAAATATTCCTTGTTTCCTCAGCATACGCAAGGAACAAAATTTCACAGACTCCAAAATTTGAGCTATTTTGAATAATTGAGATTTGATGAACTATCGTTTTAAGAAATTTACGTGCTACTAATGATCTTACGGCTACTAACTTCTCGTGGAGTGCCGAAGGAATAATCCGCACATCCCTCAAATATTTCATTGGGACAGTTGCAGGTACCACATTTGTACATATTTGCCCAATAAAAAGGTTTTACCTGGGGTAGACGAACAGTCATTCAAGGAAACGGAATTGTTGAAATAGCTCTAAAACACAAACATCGAGGCCATTGAAAATAATGAACTAATAAAAAAATGAAATAAATCATAAAAAATTAGAAAATAATAAAATAATAACCGAAAATTGAAAAGTAAACTTTTGTATCCATGGCCTGTATAATATCGCTTTCAAAACCTCGTAAAATTTAGCTGGAAATTCAGGATCATGGAAGAACGCTTGAGGATTCAAACAATACGACATCAATCTTGGTGGAAAGAGATCTTCTTGGGAAGTGAGAAAGCAAAATCCCGAAACATCACCTCCCTTTTAGCTCTTTGTAAGTCTGAAAGGTGGCGCCGGAACTCACGACGGGGTAATTCAGCGCCGTTTGACTTATTACGAACTGGTCTCCAGACAGACCTGCAGACACGGCTCGACACAGTTTCACTTCTCACCTCTGCGGTTTCTCTTTGGCTGAGTTGCATTCGTCCACCCACGATTGCAGTACCAACAGATCCAATAGTGTCGAAGAATTCCAACAAATCGGCCTTCTATAAGGCTTAATTCGCAATTATTTAAATATCTAATATTGACATTGCTTAAAACAGATGCACTTTTTACAGTTTATCACAGAATCAGAATCTTCTTGGTTCGTCCACTTTAAGTATCATTTTAGGTTTTGGTCTTGGAGTGGGAAAGAGTTTGCTCGTTCTTTGGCAAATAAGGACAAAATGCAACCTTATGGATTACAACTTAACCAACTAAATAAAATAGAGGGTGAGGTGGTTAACAGAGCACCTGGGCAGGGCGATGAATATTGTAGGTACGTATTTCGTTTCACTCCGGGTTGGAGCATGAGACTTCAATGAATGCTTTCTATTTTGTTCTATTTCCTGATCACTGGCTGACTTCTGCCACCATAGACAGTTGCCTAGTTGCTCTGGATCGCCCTCGTCGTCAAAATTCTTGTGAGTCCTAGTCAAAAACACTCCGCTCTATGGCTCCTTCGGCTTTTCGCACCCCAGCCAAGTGTGACGTCATAAACATTCGAAACTTTGAAAAATCATAGAAAACGCTGCAAATTATTACACAATGGTTTATTGTTTTTCTACATAGATCACTCGTCTACAAAATCACCAACCATCCAATATAAAGAAAAAAATAATAATAAAAATAAAAGCAAAAATAAAAAAAAAAATAAAAAAAAAAATTCAAAAAAATAAAAAATAAAAATCATCAACCATCGATCGCATTTCGGTCAGCTCTAATTTGAACGGAGATTAGGCCTCTTTTGCGATTCACACTAGTGTTTTGATTTATATATATATATTTCAATATAAACCCTTAAATTTTCATAGGGAGCGAACGGTTTGTCCTACAGAGCTCCGCATGGTCTCAAAAAATTCTAAAAATTCTATAGAATCTTAAATTGAAGGAAAAACAATACCTTTATATCGAAATTTTTTGAGTTAGGGCGTTTTCAAAATTTCAAAATTTATTTTGGAACCCTTAGAAGTGACCTACATCAACCAAAAGCTTCGGGGCACAACTAGACCCCAAATGGAGCCTACATACCAAATTTCATCAAAATCGGTCAATGCTAAGTGGCAAAAGTGCCGCGTACGGCGGACGGACGGCCAAATTTTTATTCGATTTTTGGATTCTACGTTCCTTGAAACGTAAACCATCAAATTTTGAGGGGGTGTTGAAATTTTTTTTTTCTTGGTCGATTCCAAAGGTTCATTATTGAAAATAATAAACCAAAAGGAAGAAAAATGGAAAGAAAAAATCCCATGTTTTGAAGGCAAAACCATCCTGTTCACAGAGTATGGGTTGGTTGGTGCCCTCTCCTCATGTATGACTACCATTGAGACCTGATGAAGGAAATGTATTTTCCGAAAGCAGGGCGATAACGGCGTTTTTCTGGATGTCCACAGTTCCAATAATTGACAATTTATGAAATTTACATGACATTAGAAGGCTTCACCGGACTCATGGACCACAGCGACATCAATTTTTTCTGCCAAAAGTCCAACGATTTATTTCAGTCGAAACGTGTGACTGTCTATTACTGGACCCTTGTCTGCTACTGGTCCCATTACCCTAAATGTTGCATAAAACGTGGTCACACCGTATACCGAATTCGATTCCACCGACAAAATATGCAAAATCTGAACTCTACCTATTTATCTGTTGTGTGAATCTTCGCACGATTTGGTCGTCGAAAAATTCCTTAAGGCCCCACTTGAACGACAGTCTATTTATAGGGGTTAACTCCGGCCTTTAAAATCCCTTTAACTACCTACCGACGTTTCACCGTAGGAAGGATTTAAGACGGTACGAGGCGCCTGTCCAAATTGGAAGTTCATGGAGCTGACCGAAAATCGCTCCGAGGGAAAATTTACGATTGTCAACGAATAGTAGCGGTTCGGAATTCCGTATTTAGACGGTTTTTTGTGTTTGCCAGTCTAGTCTAGAGTCCTAAGTTCTCATTTCAAGAGATAATAAAAACGCTTTTCCGATCGTCTGGAATTTTTTTGGATTGCCACCAGCATTTGAGACACTAAAAAGATTTGAAATAGAATTGTGAGGGTCGTTTCTGTTGACTGTGGTGGACTAAAGAGCTTAACTTAGATGTGTTGTTGAGGCTATTTTGGGCAACGACGTCAGAGAAAATTGGTTCATTGAGTCTTGATAAATCGATGGTCAAATTTCATTTATTTATTAAATCTGCGTAACCCTACGTTCCTTAATATTCACTTTACTACCTGACGAGAAGTAAGGTGATGAGGGGTGGGGGAAGTTCCCGTAGGTTCAAATGGTTGAGTTCCCGCAAATTCAAATTTGTTCCATTTGAAATGATAAGCCAAAAAATCAATAAAATCAGTGAGTTCTTAGAACCTTTGTTTTTTTCTTGTTTATTAGAACCTTGGTTGCAATCCCTGATAATCCCCCACTACTGGGAAAGTACCATGGGAGTATTCGACTTTTTTTTTAGAACGCCTCATTACGAAAGGTGCGGGAACTTCCCCCCGTTTACTCTAATAGTTGTTGAGTATCTTAGTGATCCAGCATTCCCAAAACCATGTACCTTGTAGTGCTATAATATAGCAATAATGCTATATGCTAGCATTATATTTAATGCTATAATTCAAAATATTATGTTAAATTGACCAATCCTCAAAATTTTAGGGTAGTAATCAAACAAAAATAGTTGCGGGACATAATGGGTTAATTTACCGTGTAAATGCAAAAATAAGGGCACCGTTGGACAGAGCGTTAAATTTCCCATCTTCTTAATGCCTAATAAAAATATTTTGAGCAGATCTCATTTATTTGTACGGGCATTACTCCCAATGACAGAATATTATTATTATACCAGCTTTACAAGAAAACAACAGCCCCAACAAAAATAATAAGTGCTGCTAACTGCAAATAGTATTTACTAATATAAAAAAGCTAAAGCAATCTCTTGAACTCAGTACGGTTAATCCACAAGCTCTCTGAATTTGCCCAACGTTAGGACAAAAAACTACATTATCCTCGCTATTTAATCGGTTTAATAATCTCTGCGCTCTGAGGAGTGATCACAGAGCAGCTTTTTATGTTTTTTTTTTCTTTCAATAATGAACCTTTGGAATCAACCAAGAAACAATTTTTTTAATCTCCCTCAAAATTTGTTGGTTTTTGTTTCAAGGAACGTTGAATCCGCAAATCGAATACAAATTTGGCCGTCCGTCCGCCGTACGCGGCACTTTCCCCACTTAGCATTGACCGATTTCGATGAAATTTGGTATGTGAGCTCCATTTGGGGTCTAGTTGTGCCCCGAAACTTTTGGTCGGAGGGTTAAAAATAAGGGTTGACGTTTTGAAAACGCCCTAACTAAAAAAAAAAAATTTTCTTTTTTTTGATTGTTTTCCCATTGATTTAAGATAGTATTGAATTTTTAGAGACCACGCGGAGCCCTGAAAGACCAAACCGTTCGCTCCCTACGAGAACTTATTCACACGAGTGTGAATCTCCGTTCAAATTTTAGCATAATAAATGAATAGTGAAAATGGCAAAGCCGTTTTCTTTGCAGACGAGTGATCTATATAGAAAAATAATAAACCCTTGTGTAATAATTTTCAGCGTTTTTCTCATGAAGAAAAAGTAGCTCAAAGTACTTACAATTTTTGATAATTTTCTAATTGTACTCCTTTTTTAGCTCTTATTATGTGGAGTTTTTGAGAGACACTCTACGGGGAAAACTTACTCAGAATTTTAGCTTTCCAACAGTCCATTAAAAACAAATTACAATCAAATTTAGGAAAAATTTATGTTTAAACGCGAAAATGTGATTTTTTTCGAAATCAGCGTTCCGGCATGAGACTATGGGGGACCATTGAAAGGTAATGTGATTCGTAAGTTATTGATCTCATTGTTGAGCCTCATAAATTATCTGTGAATTTGCTTGTCGATACCAGTAAGTAAGGGACAGAGTTTGATGAGAAGGAAAGACAAATTATTATAAACCTGTACTTCTCCATTAGACTAGTATGAACGAGAAATTACGCGCAAATTGTCTCTTCCGACCATCTTGATTCTCGAGTTCACTCATGAGAAACCCCTGATGGCGTCATGAGCAACATCGAACTGCTCCCAGTTCTTACTCAACGGTTTTATGATGCGATAAAGTTGGAATAAGTTGTGCCAAAGCGCGTTCGACAGCTCAGTGGCTTTTGTTTGTCGATTTTGCTCATAATGTATCTCGAGTAGGTGCAGGGAGGTAAGTTCTTATGCATATTCAAGGGGTTGGGATCATGTGAATGAATGTTCCGTTTTAATTTATTCCTGAGCCTCTGGCAGCAAGAAGATGTTCGTTTCTCATGAGGTTATTTACACTCTTCACAATTAAAATGTCACAGTGTGCTCGTTGTGTGTACGATGGAACAATACAATACAGGGTGTGGACTACTACTACGGCTAATTTCCAACGATATTTCCACTATAACATTTTTTCCGAAATCATTGTTGAAAAACATCACGTTTTTCCTCGTTTAACAGCAATTTTCTCAGAAAATTAAGGAGAATATTTGAACACACCGTTGGAAAGTTTCTGAATTGCAGATGTTTTTCCCGTAGAGAGGAGCGTTTGACAATGCGTGGATATCGTTTTAAAATTCCGTTAAATTCAACAAAAAATTTGATCTTGACAAAACTTTTAACGTACTCAGTTCGCGTATAAATTTGGAATGCTGGAATGGACCATTAAAATCGAGCAAGAAAATAATTTTAACACCCCCCTCAAAATTTGATTGTTTACGTTTCATACAGGGTAATATACAGGGTGTCTCAAAAGTTGTTCACCCCCCTGATAAAATCGTCCAGATAGTGGTAAAAAAAAATTTTTTTAGAATCTTCATGATTTTTCCCAAGGATCTCAAATATGACCATATTGCGCATTGCTTATGCGCAAATCGTGCGTAACGCACACCAACTTCGTTATTTCAAATGAGACCCCCCATTTTTTTATTGCAGATTTGTATTCTACGCAAAATTTCATGAAAAAAGACCCATCACTTGATTTTTTTGGTTGCGCGCAACCCGTCCCATGAGCGCGCAAAGTCGCCCAACTACCAAATTGCGCAAAATATGGATTCACGTAAACCCCAAGTGTGGCACATGTTTTTTCATTATTTTTTGACGCTGAATCACGTGGTGGTATCCATTTTTGAATTTGATTGGAATTTTCGAAATGGTGGTCGAAAATTCGGTTGTTTTTAGCGATAAATCGCTCTTTTTTTAGAAGAGCAGTTCGAGTTTACGCCGAGCGGTTCCCGGATAGGCGCCACCCCAACAGACAGATGATTCTGACGAGCTAAATAATGTTATTTTCTTTCCCTCCTTCTTTCTCAACCGGGCTGGGGACCGGCTACGGCGAAGTTAAAAGAAAAAAATTAATAAAATTTCCTTCTTTAAAAAAACGAAAAAAAAACAACGTTAAAGCACCTGCTCGAAATGCAGGCATCCTTGCTGCAAGCAAAGTTAAAAGAAAAAAATAAATCAAATTTCCTTCTTTAAAAAACGAGAAAAAAAACTTCAAAGCAGCTGCTCGAAATGCAGGCCTCCTTGCTGCAAGCAAAGTTCTGCCCGATTCAGCCAATGATCGTGAAGAGCACGCTGAATAGATTCGGTTCGAAGGGCTCGTGCAGAATCCGTTATCCGTCCCTTCAGTTCCTCGACGGTCTGAATTGGGGTATGATTCTCATACACCTTGTCCTTGAGGGAACCCCAAAGGAAAAAGTCGAGTGGCGTGAGGTCGGGGGATCGAGGAGGCCAAGGTATAAGAGCGTTGCGCCCTATCCACTTATTCGGAAAACGATGATTCAGAAAGTGCCTCACGTGAGCAGCATGATGGGCAGGAGCACCGTCCAGCTGCATCCACATCCTTGCACGAGTGGCGAGCGGCACATCTTCCAACAGAACAGGCAGGTCGTCCCGCAAAAACTGAAGAAATCGGTCACCAGTTAAAGTTCTGTCGTAAAAGTGAGGCCCTATCAGCTGGTTACCGATGAGCCCACACCAAACATTCGTCGAAACGATGACTTGGTGACGAGTCTGGCAGGTGATGCGAGGATTTTCCATAGCCCAGGTCTGGAAATTCCACCTGTTCAGTACGCCATTATTTGTGAACTTCGCCTACATACCAAATTTCATAAAAAACGGTCAATGCAAAGTGGCAAAAGTGCGGCGGCGGACGGCGTACAGTGGGGCCGCAGTGGAAAAAACTCCATTTTTGCAAAGTGACTAAAAAAGAAATGTAATATGGTTTTCTTAAAGTCTATTACCTGTAGAATCAGGGTGTGAAGGACCTTCAATGTTTAAAAATTGTTTTCACTGCTAAATGGGGGCACAAACCTGATATTTCGAGATTTTAAGCACTTTGAGAGTGGAATTTGAAAATTTCCCAACACGTTCTATGTGTTTCAAAAAATTTAAATAAAATGATATAGGTAATTTTGGATACATATATGTAGTATCTCTAAAAAATACTAATTATTTTTTCATAACATTTTAGCTTGAACATTAGCTCCAGATTTGGGTTTTCATAGCGAAATACAACTTTAGAGGAGTGGAAAAACCGAGCTTCGCCTTCCTTCGGTTTGGCTCATTTTTTTTCTTGAAAATCTGACCATTATCAAGAAGCTGTAAAAATTTCATAGCCGTATTTCACCGAATTTAGATGTAGTGGGTTAAAATGTGATTAAAGGTACACCAAGAACGCCGTCTCTGCCGTCACCGCAGCTTCAGAGTAAAACCCTTCTAAAGGTTGTAACTTCTACATTTTCCTCTCGAAATCGATAAAATTTCCAGGGATTGTGAATGTTGACATGTAGAATATCCCCTATGTTGGCTGTTAGCTACAATCACAGAGTAACGGAGAGAAGTTAAGGTTACAATGATCGGATCATCTATACAATCGGGTTATGGATACTGGGAAGCTATGTGCCACACCCATTTGGCAGACATTTTTTGTTTTATTTTTTATTGGAAAACAGAATGATCTAAATAGCGACGTTTTCGTAAAATATTTCTGCTAAGAGTCAACAAGGTTCTGTTTGAACAAACCAGGTTCTTCGGATTGTCATTCGCAGTAGTGTGGTCATTTTGTTCTGTCGTGACATACCGAGAACATGTCATCGTTGAAAATCTCTTATTCGGATTTAGCAAACGTTTAATTTGGATTCGTTCCAATATTCGATCGCTTACTATCCAATTTTCAGAGGTTTTTATCACTCAAAATTTCGTCAAAATTAAACATATAAATATATATTTACACATATATATTTACATACATATATAAAGAAACCTCAATTCAATCATCTTTATCGTATCCTATAACCTCTGAAACGAAGGAAAAAACAAAATAACACACACCCATCGCCTGTAAAACTGCTTTTCTGTTTTTTTCAAGATTTAGTACTAAAATAATAAATTTAAACGTCAGAAAACATATTTTCCAATGTATTTTCGTATTCGGAATCGAATAAAACCATTCCCAAGATAATGACTTTTTCCCGCTTTTTGGCCATTTGGCCCCACTGTGCGGCGTACGGCGGACGGACGGCCGAGTTTTTATTCGACTTTTGGATTCTTCGCACCTTGAAACGTAAACCATCAAATTTTGAGGGGGTGTTAGACATTTTTTTTTCTTGGTCGATTCCAAAGGTTCATTATTGAAAATAATAAACCAAAATAATAAACCTTTGTGTAATAGTTTGCAGCGTTTTAACTTATTTTAGTAAAATAACTTGGTATATGTTTGAGAATCTCACACGATTATAAATTTTTATTGAAAAGGAAATATATCATGCATCTCCGACATAATGATCAAAATCGTGAAATTATTGAAATTTCCTAGTGTCGGTTCCGGACATCCGTAATGGCTAAAAATGGAATTTAAAGCTCTTTCCATTTTTTTGAATGCTCTTTCAAATTTGAATTTACGTAGGTATAATTTTAGAAAGAGCGGCTAATTTCACGAATTAGTAACGAAAACACGAAAACAATTATTATTAAAAACAAAATTGCGGGTTGGATTTGGGTTTTGGAAAAAATGTACAGGTACATATAGGTCTATATGACAAAAGTTGTTGCAAATTAGTTCTGGTCCATAAGTTTGGATCATAAACTCTGCGGTTTAATGGTATTAAATGTATGGAGTTAGTTCCGCTAGTTATAAGAATACAATTTTTATTATCTTCGCACCGTATTGGAGAATCTGTCGGAACCAGCTACTCGACTTGCTGGTTACGACCAGTTCTCCAATACGGCACGTAGATAATAATTGTCTGCGGTTTAACGCTGTACAAAAGGGATTTTAAGCCAAGTGTACTATCTATTGTTGCATTGTCTCAAAGCCTGTAAAAATATGGGATTGACGGGTGTGAGGGAATAGTTGTGGGAGCGGAGGAAGTGGTCAGTGGTGGTTTAGCAGTATAGCAGCTACCGCCCGCATCAACCAATCAGAGTCAATAGAAAATGCAATCAATCAATCAGAGCCAACGAGGCCGCCGTCAATTAGTGACACGTAATACCTATAATGACGAGGGACCTAATCACGGCTGGAACGTGGCTTCCAAGGTCAGACATCCTGGGTCAACTGGGTCTCTTTGTACTGTGAACTTCCACGTTTATAATTATTATTAAATTCTCTATAACAACTTTGATTTATCTGTATCTTAGGTGTTTTAAATAGTTAGTAACTCATATCCTTTCTTTGTGGTAATTCCTTGAGACTGGGCTCATTCAGGTAAGTACGAGGAATTGCATTACTCCATATCTGTATCATGCGATCATTATAACTGCGTTTTTTCCCATTCACAGCGCTATAATACTCACTCATTATAGCACTCTTAGGCCTCTCTAGATATTCTCCCATTTTGTATTATCTAAGGGAGAATTGCCTCCGAGACTACCAACGTCAGGAAATGTAGCAGAATCATTCATTTCACTTTTTAAGGTGGAAAAATCCTCTTAAATCAAATTTGCACCTCTATTTTCACGTTTCGGAAGTTTCTGGACAATTTTGGTTTATTATTTTCAATAATGAACATTTGAAATCGATCAAGGAAATAATTGTTATCCCCCCCCCCCTCAAAATTTGTTGGTTTACGTTTCAAGGTACGTAGAATCCGAAAATCGAATAAAACATTTTCGGTCCGTCCGCCGTACGTGACACTTTCTTTAGTTACCATCGACCGATTTTGATGAAATTTGGTATGTATATGGGCTCCATTAGAGGTCTAGTTGTGCCCCGAAGATTTTGGTTAATGTAGGTCGCTTCTAAGGGTTGAAAAATAAGGGTTAAAATTTTGAAAACGTCCCAACTCAAAAAATTTTGATATAAAGGCATTGTTTTTCCATCAATTTAAGATAGCATTGAATTTGTAGAATTTTTAGAGACGACGCGGAGCTCTGTTGGACAAACCGTTCGCTCCCTACGAGAACTTAAGGGTCGTACTTGCGATAAATAAGAAACACGAGTGTGAATCACAAAAGAGGTAGGTGCAACCTCTGTTCAAATTTTAGCTGACCAAAATGCGATCGCTGTAGGTACGTGTTAGGTAGCTAGTATCTATAATTGGTAAGTGGTGACGATGGCACAGCCGAGTTCTTTGCAGACGAGTGATCTATATAGAAAACGTCTGCCAAGTGGGTGTGGCACATAGCTTCCTCGTATCCATAACCCGATTATATAGATGATCCGATGCATAGTAGTTAATCTCAAAACACCAATCTCTAAGTACCTTTCACCACCCTCATAGGGGACCATCTACACGCTACTCTGGATAATCCTAGAAAATTTCATCAAATTCGGATGAAAAATGTAAGTGAGTCACTACTCAAAAAATCCAAAAATTTCTTGGCACGGCTGGGAATCGTACCCGTGACCTCTTACATGTCAAATTGACTCGCTGCACATGTGCTACGGGCGCCAGACGATAGTGTAGAATTTGGGGTTGTGACGTACGCACGGCTGTTACACGGATTTTACGTTCGCGCATGCGCATCGACTACTATAAGTCCGGGGGTGATGATTTTCATAGGGGACCATTTAAAATGAAGGGTCACGGGGAAAAAGGATCAAACTCCATTTTTTGGCCGAATTGAGATAGGCACGCCATCGTGTAGCTTGGGAGGAGTAGAACTGAAGGGATGTTTCACTTTGTGGAAGAAAGATCGCATTCATTCTTTTTAAAGCTAAAACAAATATGGGGCTCCGGGGAAAAAGGATCAGATTCCGCGCGCTCGCAGGGAAGAAAGATCAGAGTCCGATTTAAAGAGCCCTTCCCTCGTCTTTGCATGAGTTGTACGGCATCACACCGAAGATTCATCAAGCTCAGAAGCTCCAACTTCTGAAAATACCAGACAGTTTTCACAACCCCTTCTACCTCGAAGAAGAAGACTTCAGTACCAAAAGCAGCTAACATTGGGAAACCTTCACAACGGCCCCATACCCATCAAAACCAGCAAAATCAAAGGATTTAAGAACACTTGTGTCAGTTTCTCGTCAACCCCGATGCTAACATTTTCTGAGTCACTGTCCAACAGGTTGGGAATGTAGGAGATGATGACGACATTTCATTTTGCGACGATCCTTTAGATGAATGATTTATTTATTGATTTTTTTGCCTTTTTGCAATTAATGTTTTGTACAAAACTATACCTAATTTGGAAAATTAAGCCACTTTTTGCCCAACATTTTCAGGAAGTGACACTAAGGTACCTACAAACCCTAGTAAACTTACTGAAGTGAATTACGAGATTTGAATAAACAATAGGTAGCATGGTGATATTATTTTAGGTATTATGGTGACCGAAACGCGGATATTTGTGGGGAAAAAAGATCAAAGTCCTTACCTTGTTTGAAATTTCTAATTATTTCTGGAAATTATCTTCGACCTACTTAATTTTCTTTCTTGTCACTTGAACATAATTAAATTTCTCGTCAGGTGGCCCAAACAGTTCATTTTTTTAATGCATAGTGTCTGTCTGGGACGACTTCAAACTTTGTTTTTCGATTTTCTCGGAATTAGGAAAAGAGGAGTCTGATCCTTTTTCCCCGTGACCCTTCAAATCTAATCCGCATAATCCCTGAGAATTTCATTGAAATCGGATGGAAAATGTAGAAGTTATGACCGTTTTAAGGAAATTCACGTTTGCGCATGCGCAGTCGCTTCTATCAGTCCGGGGATGATGATTTTCATAGGGGACCATCTAAATACTAATCTGTAACATCTCTGAAATTTTCATTGAAATCGGATGGAAAATGTAGAAGTTATGGCCGTTACAAGGAATTCACGTTTGCGCATGCGCAATCGCTTCTATCAGTCCGGGGATGATGATTTTCATAGGGGACCGTCTACACACCAACCCGCACAATCCCTGAAAATTTCATCGAAATCGGACAATAACTTCGTATAGTTATGCGCGTTACAAGGAAATCATGACAGACGGACAGACACACAGACAGACAGACACACAGACACGGAACCAAAATTGTTCAGAAAGGTCTAAAACGCAAAACGCGAGTGAAAATTTTGATTTTGGAGAACTTTTTTTTTTCATCCTTGAAAACTGAAAACAAAGCTTCCGCTACCTTGGTAGACTCGGAAGCAAAATAACAAACCTTTGTGTAATAATTTGCAGCGTTTTATTTCGTGTCTGTCTGTCGGTGTGTGTCTGACAATCCTTGGAGCGGGAAAAATTGTACGATGTTATAATCCGATTCCGATGAAATGTTTAGGAATTTTGCTGGTTGGGGTGGTCCCATATGAATTCCACTATGCATCTACTTTGAACTGGTAACAGCTTCTGCGCATACGCAAACTTGAAACAGTTATATCAAGACTTGTTATACTTCGAGCATAACATACTTCTAGTTTCCATCTAAACTCAATGGGATTCTGTGGTCGTGTCTCTGGATAGCTCCCTTCAAAATATCACTTTTGTTCCAATTTTGATTTTCAGGGGTTGTGTGGTTAGGTCTCTAGATTATTCCCAATGAATTTCATCTTCATCTGAACATCCAATTTGTGTTCTTTGTTATAAAAACTTTGTTTATTCGTGGTAAAAAAAATGTGTAGGGTAGTGGCAGTGTAGGTACTTGGCGATTGATGCACTATGCGCCAAATAATCCACTCAATCGTGTTATGAATGTACGAGAGCTGACACAATCTCTCATAAGAATCTTTTAGTTCCCAAGAAAGGTTTCGTTTGGATAATAGAGAGAAAATGGGACGAAACTTGTGCCAATTCTGAAACGAATGAGACCTCTTGATACTCTATGACTGTGTGCAACAAATTGGAGTCTCAGCAATTTTTCAAATTTTGGTTTGAACACTAAATTTCCATGAAAGTAGTGATTTTATCAAATTATATTATCATTTTGAGAAATATCACTCCTGTTAAGACGGTTAAATACTGGCTTTTGTGTAGAATTTTCTAGGTTGAAGAAAAGGTAGGAAGATTTAGATGGAGATTGTCAGCCGACCCGAAACCGATTACAAGACATAGGCGAGGGAGTGAGGGCAAACCGGCATGAAACCGTATGTAGATGTGGGTGTGGTGGTTAGGATGATCATCTGGCTTGAACCGGTTCAAAGATCCGTGGAAAAGCGAGGGGAGTTATCAAGAAGAGATTTTAAGCTAGAGTGGATCCTGAGGGTACCTCGAGTATCCATTTAAACGACTGATGTTGGAGGGAGACGAGTGGAGGTCTGAAGTTAGAACCTCCAGTCTCGGTCGTTGCAAATGAACTCTGGCATGTCGAGGTACCTTCACACCATTATTTTATTATTTGTGGAATATTCACAAGAAAGAGAGGTTACAGCAATGCCGATCACTACTAACTACTTATTCATGGTGGTCCTCCAACACCATATTTCTACGATTTTTTAGAGAAAAAAAATCCACAGAGTCGCGGATGTTTTACGGATGCTTCTCTATTACATAAACTTTTTCTTCGAATTTCCCAAAACAGCGCTACTAAAAGCATCTAAAATTAGCTCAAAGATCAATGTTTAATAATTTTTCCTCAATAAATAATTTGATGAAATAAATAAATTTCTATTCGCCTTGTTAAAAATAACGACTGCACATGACATTTTATTTATTTATTTTTTGAAAATAACTTTCTTGGTGACCCAAAATTTTTATTTATTCTCTGGATAATCATGCAAACTTACAATATAGTTCAATTTTGTTTCAGAACAATGCGGCAAATGCAGGGCAGGAACGCGTCGTCTGAATATGAACAAATATTGCAAAAGGGACTACGGTGAGTACTAAAAACATCACGTGGTTGTATCTAGTACCTATTGGTAGTAGCTTAGCATAATATTGGCTGATATTTGGAGAAGAAAATTTAAAGTTAATGGTAAATAAATGGTGTTTGAATGCAAAAAAAACGAGTTATTTCAGCAAAAATTAATTCTTTTTTCATCGTGAATGCAAAAAAATCATCATAATAATAAGCATTTTAAGCGGGATATAAAAAAGTGCTCGGAGTACTCTTAGTTGCAAATTAGTTGTAGAATCAATTCCTGAAGCATTGCTGATTGATTTCGGGACAATAGCAATTCACCTTTCAGAGGTTTAAATTCCCCTCAAATTATATGCTGAAATATCATGTTTATTTTTGGGATTCACACACCATTTTCCCTCTCAAATTTCATAAAAATGGGTTTCCATTCAAAAGCTGATGAAATGGAGCATGTTTTACGCTTTTGAGGGCCTCTGAAGAAGACCGTATAATATACCGTATAATATATTGATATGAAGTTCAAGTCACTACTAACGTTATAAATGTCATGTGATTGGTTGGTAACAGTACGTTTGGTTCGTGATATAAAAAGGTGTTGAGTTGTAGAGATTCTCGAAATTGTCGTGTGCTCTAAAATCTATTTTGTATTGCTATTCCACTGTTTCATAATAAACCTTTATGTGCAATCACTGTGTTACACTGGTGTCAGAAGTGAACTGACAGCAAGATGCAGGAGTCAAATGATAATGAAGGTATGTCGTTGAGGAGAGCTCGTGTTGTGGCTAATGACGTTCGGGAACAAGAAGCCCAAAATGATCAGCCAATGGTAAGCGATATTGATCAAGGTAGACAGCTTCAATTGGAAGAGTTCCGCCAGACAATCATGGGAGAGGTGACAAACATGCTGCGCAACTTTTTTCAGGATATAAGAGATGAGTTTCGGGGTCATGACCTAGTCGAAGAGGGAAGTAACCAGCGACCACCAAAGCCATCTGCAATCCAAGAGGACATCCGAGAGCCGGGCCGGGTAGTCACCAAAGGATTTTTCAGGTCTGAGAAATTTGATGGTTCTCAACCCTGGGAGGAATACCAACCTCATTTTGAGACTGTTGCACGTTCCAATGGATGGGATAAGGTCATGATGGGTTCTGCATTGGCATCCTCTTTGACAGGCGTGGCACTTCCCATTCTTAAAGAGTTAGCTGGTTCCCAAGACTATGGCGAATTGGTAGCTGCCCTTACTTCACAGTTTGGGGACTCTAACCGTGCTCAGCTTTACATGGACCGTCTTCGCGTCCGCAGTCAATTGCAAGGAGAGGACATTTCAGTATTTGCTCGAGAGGTGAGAGTCCTAGCTCGGAAGGCCCTGCCTGGGATCCCAAGGGACAGCATTGAGCTATTGGTAGTATCCCAATAGCTCAATGCTGTCCCTTGGGATCCCAGGCAGGGCCTTCCGAGCTAGGACTCTCACCTCTCGAGCAAATACTGAAATGTCCTCTCCTTGCAATTGACTGCGGACGCGAAGACGGTCCATGTAAAGCTGAGCACGGTTAGAGTCCCCAAACTGTGAAGTATGTGGCAGAAGACGGGGAGGGAAAGTCAAAAAGGCCCCCTTGCAGGAGTACACAGTGGGCGCACCCTTTGAGCGAGTTGCCATTGATGTCGTCGGTCCTCTACCAAGGTCTGACAGTGGTAACAAGTTCATAGTGGTTGTCATGGACTACTTTACCAAGTGGCCTGAGGCATTCCCTGTGACAGACCAGAAGGCAGAGACAATTGCACAGGGCTTAGTCAACCAGGTGATCAGCAGGCATGGCATTCCTCAAGAGCTACACTCAGACCAAGGCACAAATTTAGAATCCAGTGTATTTCAGGAAGTGGTGAAGATGTTGGGAATTCGGAAAACCAGAACCACCCCTTTGCACCCTCAAGGCAATTGCCTGGTGGAACGGTTCAACAGGACACTTTGGGAAGTTTTGTCGAAAATGGTTGCTGACCATCAAAGAGACTGGGATCTACATCTTCCACTTGTGCTTCTAGCTTACCGGGCAACAGACCACACTTCAACGGGATTTTCTCCAGCAATGATGATGTTCGGGCGGGAGCTGAGACTGCCAGTAACATTGCTGTATGGCCGAGTACCACACCAGACTACAACTACAGAATTCGCAAAACAATTGGAAGAGCGTCTGGAATATGTGCTCCAGGAGGCAAGAGAACATCTTGGAAAGGCAGCTACGAATTTGACCAAACGTTACAATGCTCGAGCGGAACAGCCTACTATTCGAGAAGGAGATTATGTCTGGTTTTATTCACCAAGGCGGAAAGTGGGCTACTGCCCTAAATTACAATCACCCTGGGTTGGGCCATGCAAGGTGAAAAAGCAAATTACTGACGTCGTGTACAGGATCAAGTTGCCCTCGGGCAGGGAGTTTGTTGTTCACGTAGATCGGCTGGCTGAATACAAAAATAATGGGAGGGAGTAGTGATATGAAGTTCAAGTCACTACTAACGTTATAAATGTCATGTGATTGGTTGGTAACAGTACGTTTGGTTCGTGATATAAAAAGGTGTTGAGTTGTAGAGATTCTCGAAATTGTCGTGTGCTCTAAAATCTATTTTGTATTGCTATTCCACTGTTTCATAATAAACCTCTATGTGCAAGCACTGTGTTACAATATTATATTAGCAGGAAAAAATCACCAAAATTTGTCAACAGAAATAAACAAATTGTAATGTTTGAGGTAGAAATACTATCCTTGTGAACAGTTTTTCTGAACTGGGGAGCTCATCAAAAGGGAAATTTAGCGCTCTTTCCAACGTTGTAATCGGATTTGAATTCGCTAGGAAAATATGTAGGTTATGACTATTCTAGTGCCGCAATTTGAAAACACGGAAAAGTTTCTTATTTTCTTGTTTCTTGTTCTACTCGTGTAAACTTTGGATTTTTGCCGAATTATTATATTTCACTTGAATGCAGCATTGTATGGGAGTTCGTTTACTTTTCCCTTCAGCGAATTTCAAGCTTTTTTAAATCAAATTCAGATTATTTATAAGTAAAGGGGGGGACAGGAAATAATTAGGCCCTTTCGTCCAACAACCTAGTGATACTTGCCAGCAACAACTTCTATTTGTTTTGGAGCAATCCAGATTGTATACATTTCTCTATCTAACTCTGTTAGTACTAGTGTATTTATATGTAATCTGACAATTATATTTCACTGGCAGCTATTCTGGCGGTGGTCTTGGAGAAGGAGACAATAGAAGACTGGGCCAAGTTCAACACAGCAGTTCAGAGCGTCTACAAAAGAGGACGAGACAGCGGGCTGCGCAGAGGCGGCCTGTCCCTCTGGGTCCACAACCAGGACCTCGCCTGCAAATGTCCGAAGATCAAAAGCAACAAGTAAGTTTGGTACTTCAAGAGAGTGTTATTATCGCGCTTTATATTGGTTAGTAGGTACTTTGATGGGTGCTCGCTGGCCATTGAAAATTCCTGCTCGAGTCGAGGAAGTGAGAAAAAGGAAAGCCTCGACAAATAGGTGAAGATGTGTCTCCAGTAAAAATGTATTTTTTCGTTCAAGTATAATGCAACTGCCTCGAAAGTAATAATTCCAATGCAACTCACTCAAAAATATGCATTTTGCAGTGAAATGGATAAATACGACTAAGCTTGATTGCTCGGTAAATACTGTGATAATAAACCTCCTACTGATGAGATTCACTGTTGTTCTTGTTGGTACGTGATTGGCACATGGTGGGGGGGGGGGGGGGCTTGGTATAATGAATGCTATTTTTGGAATGTTCCTGTGATACACTGGTAACAGTCACAATCAGGCGTTCCAGTTCTATTAAGAATTCCATCTGTGGCGTCAGGTGACAATATTCGTCAGGCAAACACCTTGACTAGTCTTCGAGGAATAAACAATAGTGAAAAACGCAGCAAATTATTACACAAAGGTTTATTATTTTTCTGTATACATCAAGCGCCAGAACACAGCTTTGCCATTGTCACTACCTACCAACCATGTTTTCGCTTCATAATCGAGCTTATTTAGATGAAATGCTTCACACTCCATTCAAAGAAATAAAGAATTGCTTCATTAAGAAACTTGATTACTAGGGATGGGTATCGTTGTAAAAGTATCGATATTTTGTATCGATACTGTATCGTATCCGAGTATCGATATCCCAAGTATCGTTGGGCATGAGTATCGATATTTTAAAATATCGAGTATCGATACTTTAGTGTCACAAACTATCATTATAATCCAATTTTCTCAAGGAAAAATAATTTTTTCAACAACTTTTATTCATTTTTCACTATTAAGAGTCCAAGCAGAGTGATTTTTTCCATGATATAAATGTTATTTGTGCAACCAAAGAGTAATGACCCAAAAGCCTCTCTATCTTCTTCATTTTTTAGCTATTTCTTCATTTCTCTATCTTTTCAAGTTGAATTTTCCGCGAGAACAGTATCGATATTCGATATTTAGAAATATCGGATCCAAAGTATCGATATCCAAAAATATCGGATAGTGCAGTATCGATACTAAAATATCAAGTATCGCACGAAAGTATCGATATTTTGAAATATCGAGTATCGATACCCATCCCTATTGATTACTGTTGCTAAGGAAGCGTAACCCATGGCTCATCTTCCAATTTTCTCTTCTTTCAAGGTCATGAAACAGCTACTCAATTGTTTGCCTTGGCTGATCCTGTTATAGTGGGGGTATAGCAATACTCGACCCCGAGCTGACCCTCTGCCTACCCGCCGATCGTCTTTTCTCATCCAAAACAGTCCCGCAAAATTAATTTTTTTGAACTGCTTGCCTTGCATCGCCGGGCCTCACGCTAGTTCGCGTATTATCCGCAATCCATTGTAGTTACCGCTCTTTTCAACTTGCAGGTGTGTTGCGGGGTAGTATCCAAGACAAAATACGTTGGTACTTATTCCATTCTCCTGTTTCATCTAACATCCTTGGTAATAATGAAATAGTCCCCAAATATTATAAAAGTTTTTCAAAATCGGCTAAATTTTACTTGCAAAAAATGGAAATATAGGAGAATCTCACTGAAAATTAATTTATTCATTTTGAATATTTTTAGTACCTAAGGCAGTGTTTGCTATGTTTGCCTGGAGGAGACGCCACTGAATTCCATCCCTGGAGACAGTTAGCAATGAAATAGAATTTGCTATCAGTGATCGACTTAGCATTTCAGACTGTTGCTAAATTAACTGCGTCTGTATGTATTTAATTTCAAATAAATAATGTGGGGAATTTGATCTATGGACCAGTTTTAATGTTCCTCTGGAACTGATAACTTTTAGATGTTTACAAACATCCAATTTGTCTGTCAAATTGATTGGGAATGGGGTCTACAGGAGTTAAACTCCTCCTTTGCCGTCAATTTATCACTTTCCTTAGGGCTCAAAGGATGTGCTACCGAGTGAATATCACACTGGCGTGATTAACACTATTCTCTCCAAGCTGTAGATCCGCATGTTTCTGACTTCAGATGAAAATAATGTTTCAAATTCCCCCAATTTTTCATTTTACCTGCAGTAGCTCCAAATCGTCATTTCCCACCACTTATGGTGGAATCTGTACCCACTTGATTGTTAATTGACGCTGGTGTGATGGTAACACATCCTTTGAGCCCTGAGGAAGGTGGTTAATTTACCGAAAGCTCGGCAAAGGACTCCTCCTTTCCCCATTCCCAATCAATTTGTTAGAGAATTATTTGTTGAGTCGATCATCATATTTGCTATCCACTTCGTCCAGTTAGTAGGAAATTAGCGTGTTGAGCAGAGTTGCCTAGCTGTGCTGAGAGGAGCTCAATCTCAAACTATTAAAGTGGTTGAGTTCGGCCTTCATGATTCTCAAGGAATCACCTGCTTTTTTGACTTCATCTGCTTCTGTGGTTTTTCAGGCGATATCTGATCCTCGGGAAAGAAACGGATGGAGACAAGCCCGGTCTGACCATCACACAGAGGTCAATAGTCATCGAGTGGAAAGACGAGTGGCTCAACCGAATGCGGAGGTTCCAACGGCGGGCTAAGCAGTGCAAGTAAAATCAAGATGGCCGCTGCACAAAACAAATCTTCGCCCAAACCCTTACTACGTCACTACCCCAAATCGGATTATTTCGTATTTAATTTTACGTTGCTGAAACCTTTTTCTTTCCAATCACTTCGTTTCTGCCTCTGTAGATGAATATTTACCTATATCTAGGCATGAAGAGAAAATGGAAAGACGTCTCGGCACATCTTGGTGCTGCTTCTGAGATTGTCTCCTCTTTTAATGATGTTCCATGTCGAGATAAACTCCTACCTACCTATTTTTCAACATCCATTTCTACAAGTAGGTAGGCAAAGGAAAAACCAGTAGGTAGGTACTTGATGGTTAGAGATTTTGTTTCAACAAGTGCATAGTAAACCTGATGTACTCGTAGGTACTTAGGCGATAAGTTTCTAATCCCTTCTACGTATCGATCTCCTGATTTTCATCAGAAGCCCTGTATTATTGTTACACCTATCATCGAAATCTACCACTTGTTTAAGGATAGAAGACGAGCTGTTTAAAAAAATGTATTTTTCGTTTTCCAAATACTTATGAATCTTACGGATGAACCTACTCGTATGCATGTCAAATTTTGTCTTTCTTTGACAATGTAATATAGCGTAGTTACTTTTTGTATATGTACGTATTTTTAAATTATTGGGAATACCTTGGTACCTACCCGTTATTAGATAACCTTACGTAAAATACATTATCGACGAGTGTCCAAGTTAGTGAAGGTGTGTACTTACATTGTACAGTGAAACATATAGGTACCTGTGGTGGTCCAGACTGTGTCCCAATGAAAATGCTGAGGTAGGTACCTACCCAGAGCAACTGAATCAGACTTTAAAGCTTCCAACTTCACATAATATCCATCTTTATTCAAATTGGAAATTCCTTCCCTACCTTCGGCCAAGTTTTGTGTATTTCTTCGGCATTTTTGCACCCCACTTGTGGAGAGCCTCTCAGGCTTCTGAATTATAACTCATTTTCGAACGAGTAAATCTCAAATCAGCGTTATTTTGCTCAAGCGTCAGCTCCAATTTCCAACACATGTGCTCCCTGAGTTCGGTAGGTACCTACCTTACTAGGTCACCCACACTCTCTCCATACTTGTATCATACTACAATAATAGATAGGTATCTACTTTATGATATTATCTGTCTATACTAGTTGTTGAGCTACCTTTCTTCCCCCGTTTTATAAGAACAACAACCACTTACTACATTTTGTGATATTTACTGAGCCTGATGTTACCAGAATCGTATTTTACAAATAATGATACCTACTTCAACCTAAACAATATTTTTTACTTTTCAAATTTGATTTTGCTGACAACGATGCGCCAAATCTTCTGTTGAAGTAATCTTGGCACCCGTTTCCTTGCTGAATCTGAACATATTTAGACTGTGCAGAACCTACCGAAAGGTGGAATGCTGTAACCATTAATCGTAAACTACCTGCGCGTAGTTTGAAGTCGTTGAATTTACGTATATAACTAGCACTCGAGCGAAGGATGTAAGGAATTCCAGGCACTTCAATTAAAAAGGGGTTGCTTTAAAAGGGTCTGATTTAAAAAGGGTTCTCAAGGGTGAGTTCCCACGTATAATCCAAGCTCAGGCGAAGAGATTGCTAGATCAGTGACTTATCAGATCCGTCATCATTGCCAAACTCAGTGACTATACAGATCTGAGCCTGCTTTCCATGTAGTGTTCTCTGATCAACATGATCTGCTTAATAAAAGATCGCAAGGATCAGCGTCCTCGAAGAATCCAAGCTCAGGCGACAAGCCAACTAGATCAAAGCCTGCTATTGCATGTTTCAATGAATGAAATGACAATGAAATCAATGAAATCAGTGACAGCTCAAATACGTTATTGCATACATCAGTGACCTTGAGGACTGTGGCTAGCTTAGATATGTAATAGATGTGGATGGGTTTCTGCGTGGATCAGCTACCATGCAAATCGGAGCCTGCTGAGTTCAACTATAGCTCAGATCCGTTATTGCTTACATCAGTGACCATGGAGACCGTGGTCTGTTTAGATCAGTGACAGCTCAGATCCACTAATGCATACATCAGTGACCATGCAGACCATGGCCTGCTTAGATCATTAATGCTGAAATGGGTGTTAGCAAGATTCAAAGACCATGCTGATCGGAGCCTGTTGAGGTCAGTGACAGCTCAGATCCGTTATTGCATACATCAGTGACCATGGGGACCGTGGCCTGTTTAGATCAGAGCCTGCTCAGATCAGTGACAGCTCAGATCCGCTATTGCATACATCAGTGACCATGAAGACCGTGGTCTGTTTAGATCAGTAATAGCTGAAATGGGTGTTGGCAAGAATCGAAAACCTTGCTGATTGGATGGAGCCTGCTGAAATCAGTGACAGCTCAAATACGTTATTGCATACATCAGTGACCTTGAGGACTGTGGCTAGCTTAGATATGTAATAGATGTGGATGGGTTTCTGCGTGGATCAGCGACCATGCAGATCAGAGCCTGCTGAGATCAGTGTCTGCTTAGATCCGTTATTGCATACATCATTGACCTTGAGGACTGTGGCTAACTTAGATCTGTGATAGAGGTGGATGGGTCTCTGCGTGGATCAGCGACCATGTAGATCAGTGCCTGGTGAGATCAGTGGCTGCTTAGATCCGTTATTGCATACATCAGTGACCATGGAGACCGTGGCCTGCTTAGATCGGAGCCTGCTGAGATCAGTGGCTGCTTAGATCCGTTATTGCATACATCAGTGACCATGGAGACCGTGGCCTGTTTAGATCAGTAATAGCTGCAATGGGTGTTTGCAAGAGTCAAAGACCATGCTGATCGGAGCCTGCTGAGATCAGTGACAGCTCAGATCCGCTATTACATACATCAGTGACCATGTAGACCATGGCCTGCATAGATCAGTAATAGGTGCAATGGGTGTTTACAAGAATCAAAGACCATGCTGATCGGAGCCTGCTGAGATCAGTGACAGCTCAGATCCGCTATTACATACATCAGTGACCATGGAGACCATGGCCTGCATAGATCAGTAATGCAGAAATGGGTGTTAGCAAGAATCAAAGACCATGCTGATCGGAGCCTGTTGAGGTCAGTGACTGCTCAGGTCCGTTATGACCTTACTTCATCCACACTGGCTGTACTTTAAGATCATGAACTTCTCCATAGACCATTGCTTACACTGCCGGATTACATCGACCTACCTACTCTATGGATTTTCCACCCACAATTTATCAGGAATTGCGTACAACCTCCCATCTCTTGCCTGATTCTCATTCCAACCTTGTTTGAACCTTCCACACACCTAATTTTGACGTCTTTCTCTCAACTGACCACTATATTATTCTTCCGGAACTAGGTCTCAAATTCTTCAGAAAATCAACAAACAAAAAACACCGAATTGTGACATGAGTCAACCACACCTAAATCAACAAAGAGGAACTGATTTTTTTTTTTAACTCGATTTCTTCTCTATGTATCAATTCTTCCTAAATGTCCCCCCACCCCGTTCCCTCCCTATACTTTCTCTTCAATCTTGTGTATAATAATTTTGTAAATAGGTGTTATATATTTAATTTCTTCTCTTTTTTCTGGGAAGGAACATTTTATTACGCTTTCTTTATATAAATATTTATATATAATAGATTATATTGTTTTAAAAATTGTAAAAAAAAATATTTATTTAAGTTTTACACGTCGATTTTACTCTAACTCGTTTTCTTCAATTCGCTTTTTTCGTGTACTTTAATTGGTTTCTAATTTTTAGGCCTAAACGTTTGGTTCATTTATTTATTTTTTAATTTCTGAAGCTTATAATTTATTTGTATTTTCGTCGTGTCCATTCTTTTGTCTAGGATTGTAGTTGAGCGAGAATTGTCTCGGTCAATGTAAGTAGTGAATGGGTCAGTATTTGAAATAAAGTTTTTTTTTTAATGAAATTTGAAAAAAAGTGTACCTAGTACTTAAAAAAGCACAAAGTTGATACTTGATTTTTGATAGGAAGTTGTTTTGTATATTCAAAATCACGTCATTCAGAAACTTGGGGTCCTTGGTGGTTCCTTCATACACGTACACACATCACCTGTCAACAATTTTTTTGGTTATTACTCAATTTTGTATTGTATGGCTATTTTTACGTAAAAATGTTCAATTACTCCTTTTTTTAGTATTAAAATATGTACCAGGTACTTCATTTTTACAATGCCGGAAGGGACCACCATCCCTCTCTCATTCGCCCTTGTATTAATGTTGTTTTAAGTAACAAAGAAATTGTATCGGTATTAAATTTTATTATAATATTTAGATGGTACTGTGAAATGCGTGATAAGTGTGAAGGGGTCGAAGCAAGCGTTTGGCTTCAGGAGTCAAAACGACGCATAATTGTACAAAATATAAAAAAGATAGGTCGTACCTCCTACCCCTGATACCTTAATCCTGGAATGGAAAGGTGAAGTAATCAAAAAAAAATTTACTACTGGTTACTTTGATATGGAGGAGAAGACACCATACGCCGTCTATGGCTGCCCACTATTGGGTACTGGAGACTAGTTAACAGAGGAGAAAGCCAAAGTTAACATGGCGGGTAAGCGTTCTTGAGGCAGCCTCAGCAGCGCCATCGGTGGCAAGCTAAGGAACTACTACGGAAAATAATGTGGTGGAGGGGTCATAAGTCTAAATCACCCCTACAGCATTAGTTCATCCATCCTCCGCTAGGGATAGTAAAGCATTTCTCCCTTGAATCACCTGCATCGCTTTATCTCAAGCTTTACCAAAATAGGTCATATGATTCAAAGGAAAAACGCTTTATTATCCTTAGCGGAGGATACATGAACTAATGCAGTAGGTGTGGTTTAGACACTCATTGGTGGGGGGTTCCTTCCAAAAAACCAGAAATTATTTATTTTTTATTTCTTCATCATTTAGACTTGCAAGAATAACCTGGAAAAACCAAATAAAACGGAAAGTAATTTCAAGGTTGCTCCATCAATAGTTGATGCTCCTACTGCAGGTAGTTTAAATTTCCAATAGGCAACTGCCACTCATATAAACGTTCAAAACCCAGTATATTATTGAAAATCACCTCGAATTCAGTTATAAATATCGAGAAAATAACTATGTTATCAAATTAACCTTGCGTCGGTCGCGTGTGCGGTGATTACACCACACTCGGAAGAAAAATCTTTGACCAAATTTCCAAAAATTCACCTAACCCCCTCTGTATTTTTTGTTTAGGATCCCACTCCCTAGATTGCATGTGAGTCGCCACGTTGTGTGTGAGCAACATAAAAGTTGCTATTCAGTTTTGCTTCAGGCGTCATCGAGTAAGACTTGCGCTGAGTACCTAGCGGTGTTTGGACAGCTGCGTGATGAGACTTTCTGAGGTTTTATTGTTTTATTCAAGTTTACATATTCTACCCAATATTTTGCAATTTTACGAATAAAAATGTTAACTGAAGCAAGCGTCCCTCAATTTATTGTCTCTCAGATTGTCAAATTTTCAAATATTGATCAAAACACGCAACCAGAATGCTTGCGGTGTAAACACAGCAGCACGACCTACTTTGCGTGTGGGAAGGCGCGACCGACGGAAGGTTAATTAGGTACCTAATTTGATGCAGCCTTTACGCCCCAAGGAGAAAAATATGTGTTAAACAAGGTGACTTGGTGTGATGATGTTGAGAGAACGTAATCATGCCCAATCTCTTGTCGAAAGCTATAACTACATCCTGCAGCTCCACCAATCAAAATGCTTCTATTCTATGGCTCCCAGCTTTAGCTTTCATCCCAGTGCTGCCCACAGATGTCCTTTCTAATGGAAAAGGCTTGGTACAAAACCACTGGGATGAAAGCTAAAGCTGGGAGCCATAGAAGCGTTTTGATTGGTGGGAGCTCCAGGACGTAGTTATAGATGAAGTCAACAGATCGTGTTCATGATTGCATTCTCTCAACATCATCACAAGTCACCTTGTTAACACATAAATATTTTTCTCCTTGGGGCATTACCAGGCGCATCAAAGTAATTAATTTGATAACATTTGATAACAACGAGGATATTATCAATAATATACTGGGTTTCAAACGTTTCTATGGGTGGCAGTTGTCGATTGAGCATTTGAGCTACTGGCGGTAAGGGCTACAACAATTGATAAGGCAACTTAGAGAAATCTCTCGTCTCGATTGGATTTCCTAAGCCTTGTTGCAAGTCAAAATTATGTAAAAATGCAAAATTAACAATTTCTAGTCATTTGGAAGGAAGCGGCGTGTCCCCCAACCCCTCCCACCACTTTAGTTTCCGTAGTAGTTCCTTAGATGAAAGTAGATAGCGCAACTGAGGCAGCATCAAAAATGCTTGCACGCCATTTTAACGTTGGCTTTCTCCTCTGGTACTCTGTGGTTGGCACAAAACTGAAGAGGACATCTGAGGGGTCTCCCCCTCCACACCTAGCAGCTTCAAACGCGTGTGGAGTAAAATTTACTTCACACTCCCATTCCAGGGTTAAAACTTCAAATTTACAAACGCCGCCATAATTAACGTAATATTTTTCTCTAAATTTCGATTTATTTTTAATTTTTGTCGATTCATAAGTACACTTATGGAATTTTGACAAACGCTGTACACAAAAGATCGCTCTCTCAGTAGAAATTTCTTAGTAGGTACCTTCAAGTAGGCAGTAGACGTAGTTGTACCCCTCAGAAGCGTTTGCCTTTTCTCTTATTTGAAAAGCTTGAAAATGTATATTTAGCAACAAAATGAAACCAATAAATCTGCGATCTAATCAACTAACGTTTTTTTTTTTTTTTCAAGGTAGCTTAATGTTGAAAATGAAGCCGACGAGAGCCTCTTAAATTTGACCTAATGGCGCTCAATTTGTTTCGCAATAAACCGTGACCATGGAACAATAAAGTGTATAAAAAAGTAGTACTTACTCGGTTTTGTTATGAGAACTTTTTTTTTCAAAGTTTTTACATTCGTTGCCGCTTTTTCTTTACTTTTTTGAATTTGATAATTGTAGGTCGTGCCTACCTATCGAAGAATCTCATACTGACAGTCTGAATAAAAAGGGCCCAAATGCTTTTTTCTAGGCGGCTTTTCACGTCAAGTTGAACTGAATCAAAATTTTTGGTTTTTAGATCTTAACCCTTAATATCCTGAGGTATCTTTTAGGAATTCCAGTATCTTGATACTCAATCTATTGTGTAAGAAACCGTAGCAGTAAAACCAAAATAACTTAAAGAAAAAACTAAATAATTATCGAGTTAACAGAATGAAATAGGGCCTCATTTCTCACCTTGTAGGCTATTGGTTCGGTTTCCTCATCAGAGATGGCTCCACTGTCTGAGGCAGCACAAATCCCGTGATTCATGAACTGAACCTTCTCCACATCATTCCTTGGTTCTGTGCTTTAAGAAATAACAGACCCCAACATCCCATCAAGGATTTTTCCAATCTTCTTTTTCTTCTCCAAAAAAATGGGTTTATAGGCAGATTCTGCTGCCGCAGATAGCGCTAGTGTGGCCCTAGGAAAGATCATTCTTGAGCTGACACACTGTAATAGAGCCTTTTAGGAATCATCTGCTCAAATATTCTATTCTCTCCGAAGGGTCGGTTTATGCTTTCAGCAAAAAGTAGCTATTTTGTTGATAGGCTTTCCCACCGAAATTGGAATTAGAAAAAGTCATTGAATCCAGAGTGGCCTTATCTGTTTCTCAAAAAAGAACCTCACAAGTTACCAGTTTTAATTAAAATGGTTTTCTTGGTTGGTTCCCTTCTGGTTAACACCTTGAACGCGGGGGAAAAAACGCGTTGGTCCACTGTGGCGGAGAAATTTATTTCATGAAGCGCGCAATGATAAGAGAGAGAACAAAAGAATAGGAGCAGATATTCAACCTTTTGCAAGAGGTGTTTGCATGACATAGACGCGGCCAGCCACAGGGACCCCGGGATTTGCGTGACATAGACGCGATCCGCGTCCAACGTGTCAACGCTTTCCATTTAAAAGTATCTCTCGTCATCTTCAAGTACAAGGCTGAACGTCACTTCATCTTGCTTCAATTGAGAGAATAAAGTGGTAGTACTCCCCAAGTTTTTCTTTCAATTCATTGACTGGGTGGGTCATGAATCTTCAGATCGGAAGTGAGCCACTCATTAACCTGCTAGGTCTGATTGACAGTCTCAGCTGCCTACTAATATTCTGGGGGATCCGAGTTTGAAAACGCAAGGGGTTTGGGTCCTTACGATGTGGAAAACATAAGGGGTTTGGGCCCATGGGAAAAACGGAATAAAATGTCATTCGTCGCTACATTCTTCTCCTTTCCAATTACTCACGCCGGTAAGATAGGCCATGAAGTCCTTGTCCTCAGAATACGTAGTCGACAGTTGTTCATTCAGCTAGTAAGCGTTCTGATCGTGAAAGTTAGAAGATTGGAGGTTATGGTGAAAATGGGTATGCCGCATGGGGTCACGCAACTGAAGTTCTCACTACCCACCTGAACTTGCAATTCTCTAAGTTGTACAATTGTATCCTAAATTCATCAACAAGAGGCGATTACTTGAATTGAACTCAGAAAGAAAGGCTCTGTTCCCCATTTCCTCCATCTTTTCCGCGGGCCCAAACAAACCCCTTACCCCTTTTATTCTTCATTAGTGCATACAGGTTGATCAAAGACAATCAATTTTGCTAAAGTTCAGCTTGACGTGTGGGTTGACATAATTTTCTTTCTCTCATTTCCACTTCTATGCTTACATTCGTTAGAACTCACTTCTAGGTCCCAGTCTGTACAACAAAACAAATAATAAACCACTTGTAAAGGAACTGATGACCAGGAATGGCAGTCGGAAAAATTAAGTAGAATTCACATGGAGCGGAACGAACATACTTCCCTTGCATGTGCAGAGCTTGATGGAAACGGTTCCTGGTAGGTTCTATTCAGCTTAGATACATACGGTGTGACACATCCTCAATTCAGGGCTTTATTAGAGAGTTCCTAGTAGGTTGGTTTCAGTTAAGATACAGTGCACCATAGCCGGATAGCCATGGTGTCAGTATGGCACGCTGGATTGCCTCCTAGTAGCGTAATCTACTGTAATAGAGGGTTCCTAGTAGGGTCAATCCAGCGCGCCAGAACTGGATCGTCCACCATGTTTTCAATTTTTCAATATGGCGCGCCGGATTGCCTTCTAGTGACGTATTCGACCGTAACATATGTAACGTAATATGGCGCCGTATCGGATACGGCTCGTTCTTATCACAATTCGGCGCCGGATTGAGAGTGTGTGTGTAATATGTCACGCTGTAGGTATCTGAACCCACTAGGAACTCTCTAATATTACGGCACCAGATCGGATATGGCGCGTACTTCTCACAATACAGCGCCAGATTGTGAGTGTGTGTGTGATAAGCCACGCCATGTCTAAGCTGAACCAAACCCACTAGGAACTCTATTGTTGATAAGTATGGTCAGTATCCAATCCAGCACCTTAATTAAATAGTTCCTAGTAGGTTTGGTTTGGCTTAGATACGGCGTGACCTTTTCTCAATCTGGCGCCATAATGTGATAAGAACTCGCTGTATCCGATCCAGCGCCGTAATATTGCGGTAGAATCCGGCGCCAGATTGAGAAAAGGTCAAGCCACATCTAACCCAAACCAAACCTACTAGGAACTCTCAGCTGTAGAAACAAGCGCTGGATTGGATACAGCGCCGGATTGTAGATACGTCACACCGTACCTAATATCAAATGTTTTGGTACAGACGAGAACCATTCTGTACATTACGTTCATTTTGTTCAGTTGATTTTTAAAAATCAAAACCTAATAAATGATTAGTTAAGGAAAACTGTAGAAAAGCTTAATAATGTAGTTTGTAATTTCGCAAAACCTCACTAACTCTGGCCTAACCCTTATGAAATACCCATCGACATATCACCTTCCTGCGCTCTCTTTCGTTTTGTACTTCTCGAAGACGCTAAAACCCTCGAATTTCCGTTGTAGGTACGTATCGTTAGCCCAGAAAACCTCGCCCACGTACTCTGCGTATGAAATTCGTAAAATCTTCCTCCATTTTCCTCCCCAAATGAAGACTACAAACCTGATCGATAGATCAAGTAATTTTTCCCTCATTGTTTCGAGAGAAAAACGATTTTTTTCGTCATTGTGACAGCATTACAATTTTATTGAATGTAATATCTACTTGTATTGATAAAATTATGTGTCCTAGTGTATGATAAATGTGCTACTTAAAGAATATTAGACCGTAAAATTTGGAACAGACGAAAAAAAACAACCCTAATTAAATGTACCTATAACAATAAAAAAAATTACCAATTTTTACATTGTAGGTGTATAAAAAATAAATAAAGGTTTTGAAAAACTAATATTTCGATTTTGTAATTATTTCTGACACCCATTTCTTTGTTTAGGTTCATCTCCGTTTATCACCTGTAGAAGTGATGGGGCAGTCAATTTTCGACTCACCTGATCAAAGGTTTCAGTTTGAAAGATATTCTGATGGAATAACCTCGTATTTCTAGTCAATGATTCATAGCATTTGCCCTTTGAATTAAACCTTTCGCGAACTGAATGAAACTTTCCTCAAAATGAATTAGACATTTCGCAAAATGAATTAGATTCACATAGGTACAGTGTTACGATTGAAAGAAAGCGGCTGGCTTGGTGAGGTATCCATGTGAATTACAGTCCCAAAAACGTTGTCCTTCTTCTACCTGTCACTCGCGCAAGGGAAAAATGAGACCGAGGGTGTTGCCTACCGACCGATGACGAAGTGGAAGGTGTGTTTATTACAGACTGTTCGTGGTAGGCCAAGGTTTCGGGTTTGACCTCTAGGCAGTGGTTCCCAATTATGTACAGAATATCTACTATTGAGATGGACCACACTTTAAGGATCAGCTCTAGAACTAATTTTCAACAAAAATCCCTCTTAGCAGTTTACATAACCCCTTATTTCTCACGCAGAATCCGTTCAAATTTTAGCTGACCAAAATGCGATCGATGTTCATTTATGGAACTGCCTATTTCTTCGAAATAAATTTGATTGTGAAGTAGCTAGGTAGTGACCATGAAAAAGACGAGTGATCTGTACAGAAAAATAATGAACCTTTGTGAAATTAAATAATTGAAAAGGTTAAAAAATTCATCTTTGTTTGAGATTGGGAGGCTTGGGGTTGGTTTCTCCAGCCGGAACACACCTCATTATGACTCGAGTTGCTCAATACCCGGATTAAGAAGGTCTGAGGTACGGAGGCTACGGCCCTTTTCCAGCCTGACACACCAGGCTACCTAAGGTTTTGGAACAGGTAGTCGTCTATGTTAAGGGCCCCATTCACGTGTATGCCTGGAGTCGCCGCCGCGGCCCTAGCCACCATCAAAGGGGAAAACTACCCGTGAATGGTTAACAAAATCTTGAGGTCTGGCAGTCGTCCGCTGCTCGGCAGGTAATCGAACATGCTCGAAAATTGCGGCCAGTTAATCCTCGGCAGCCCCGTGAATGGTTGAAGTGAGTACCTACTGGTCGCACTCCCACCAGTACAGCATGTAGCCCTACCGTTTTCCTCACTTCTAGTCATCTGAACAAGCAGTGGTTGGAAGCAGGCCCGCCAATCGGCGGAGTCAGGAGGTTTTGGTAGCCAGGTGAATGGACTACTGCCGTGGCTTCGGGGAGTACCTGGAGGGACGCGGCGGCGACTCCGGACATACACGTGAATGGGGCCCTTTAGGAGGTATACCCTTCGGGAAATCGGCTGGCCGCTTTCTTTCAATCGTTCGTGAAAAGTATGGAACCACCATGGTCCCAATTGATAGTGCAGACTAGGGATGTCCCAAAAGTATCAATAATTCTTGAAAAAAAGTAGGTATCGATACATATCGATACTTTTTTCCATGATATATTTCGGAATATGTTTAAATGCGGTTCCCCGTTCTTACCTATTTCTTTCCCAAAATCGAGGGAGGACTTGGATACCAGATGAGGGGGGACAACCTTCCAGGCGTGCATGCGCACATGTCCCCTTCCCTTCTATCGTTTGAGGAGCTAACTGGCGAGGTAGGAAAAGAAACGCATCAGTCTGCTTCCAAAGCTTGTATGTTTCAAAACGAATATAACATTTTCCATTCTTTCTATTTTTCTCTTTTATTTTTCCCCTACTCTTTGATGTAGAGAATCCTTTCTCGAAATCAGAAAGTGGGATAAGCAATTTCCGCGCTTACAAATTTCGGTTTTCTTTTCTTTTTTTTTTTTTCTTTCGTTTTATTAAAAAGTTCGAATCGCGTCAACACGGGGTCAACACACTCTACCCACGAGATGGCGGATGACCAAATCCCAGAGGAGGAAATCCCGCAGCCGACGCCCCCAATACCTGATGCCTCAGGTTTGGAACAAGTTTTGGGTGCCTTACTTGATCGAATTTCCCATCCCCCACCAACGCAAGGCCGACTAAAGTTCGCGGTGTTCGATCCGGCAACAGTGGCACCGAAGACATGGTTGAGGACGTCCAATATAATCGTCAAAAACCGGGTAACCAACCAGTCTGATTTGGTTTTGGCGTTGACGGACGCCATGAAGGGAGCTGCGTCCGAGTGGTTTTCCGATGTCGTCGATGACACTCTCACCTGGACCCTTTTCCAGCAACAGTTCGAGGCGAAGTTTTGTCTCGTCGATACGGCCGCAGCGACTTTACACCAAGCCATCACCTCATACCCCAAAGACGGCGATTTAACCAAGTTAATCACTGATCAGATAGTGAAGGTTAGGGGTGCCTTCCGAGGAAAAACGAGTGACGAATGTGCTGTTCTTGTTGCTTCAGCTATAGCCGCCCGTCACGATCCTGACGTTCGAAAATGGTGCTATGTGCAGGACAGTCCGACAGAAGTAGACCTATTGAAAGAGGTAAAAGCTTCAAAAGTGACGAAGGGCAAGTCTGGACCTTTCTTCACTCCAAGAGGTGGTCAATTACAGACTCCAAGACCATCGAGCCCATGGAAAAGGCCTCATCAAGGGCAACAACCTGGACAACAACCACAGTTTAAAAAGTGGCGTTCAGACACCCCATTTCAATCACGCCAACCAGCCCCTGGCCCCTCGGGCATACAGCAAACCCAACAACAGCAACATTCTCAACAGCAACTGTAATCTAATAGATGAAAATCTAGAGACAAAAAACACCTTCTAGATTCACTTTCGAAAACATTCAATTTATTATTTTCAATTTTGGAACCGAATCAACATAAATCATGTGGAATAATGAATTTATATCAATTCTGAAGTTGAATCGGAAACATTCTCGGGGGCGCCAAATCCTTTCTTTAGAATCTTTTTCTCCGTCTTTTATTCTCTCCTTTCTTTCCACTCTCTTTCTTTCCTTTCTTGCTCAAAATCAAATTCATGACGCTTCCTTTCTGGTACCAACCCCTTCTCTACAACATCTTTCCCTTTTCTCCGCTTTTTTCTTCTTCTGTTTTCCTTCTCCTTCTCATTTTTCTCATGTTCTTTACTACTTCGTTTTTCATCTCTCATTCTTTCTTTTTTACTCCACGTTAATGCTGCTTCTTCTCTTTTCTGCTTCACATCTTGATTTTTATCTTCGTTGCCAATATTTGCAGCCAACTCTGCCATCTTTTCATGGTTATCAATTTTTATTCTCCTTTCTCCCAAGCGAAACAGTTTTCCACCAGCGACTATCAGACGAGGCTTTTGTTGCCCTAGCTTGATTTCATCTTTTCCTTCCACGTCTCCGTCGTAGAATAGGCTTTGTCGATCAGACTTGTTTTCCTCAAACTCGACACTATTCCTTTTCCGCTTTCTTGGCCCATATTTTTTATTTCTTGTTACTGTATTCTTCTGCTTTTCGTTCTCCATATCAGTTTCTTTCTCCAGCTGCTTTTCGTTCTCAGTCTTGGGTTTTTTCATCTGTTGTTTTTCCTCCTTTGCAAAATTTTTATGTTCATTCCTCCTGCGCTCTCTATCTTTCTCTTGTTCGGTATCCTCCAGTTCATCTTTGTCCTTTTCTACCGACTCAATATCCTCCCAATGCACATAATGGAAATGTGATCTTTCGCCTTCCTCCGAATATTTTTGAGACAACTTGCCGTGTAGGACCCACCCTAACCATGTTTTTGACACTACTGGACCATTCCATGGCCCGTGAAATATTTTCCGGGATATCAGAAGCGGCCAATTATCTTGACCAATTATGATTTGAGGTTGAGCATTCTTCAGGGACGCCACCTCACCTTTCAACACAAAAGGCCAACGTTTGGCTATTTGGTTAACGTCGACGTTTTGGGGCCTCAAGCATAATCTATTTACAGTTCGGACTTTGTTGAGTGAGTATTTTTTGCTACCAACTTCACATTTTGAGATTTGCAACTTCACCTGCTCTGATTTGGACTCATATCGAGTCATTGCTCCTGTCCACTCTAAGGAAAGTGGTTGTGGTAGTCCTCTTAGTCCCAATTTCTTCGCTAGACTGTTATCCATCATGGTAATGGTTGAAGCGTCATCGAGTAGAGCATACGTGTCTACTGAACCATCAGGTCCATGAAGACGTACAGGTAATACTTTGACAACCGCCTTACATTTTCCGCTCCCACTCACCATGTGTAAGTGCTGTGCTTCCCATTTTCCACAATTTTCTTTACACCCATCTATTCCGTGCATTTGATGACTTCCCCTAAGAGAAGCTCGGGTTTCACCAACTTTATGAAGCAATGTTTCATTGACTATACCCGGAGAAGCAGCTTTATTCTTCTCTCCTACCTTCGCTCCTGACTCCCTTAGATTACGAGGACGTTGTTCGTACAGAATGTAACTCATAGCCTCAGCTCTTTGTTGTAACCATTCTGACAACTCATTTACCCGAGGAGTAGCAAACTTGGACGTGGCCCACAAATATTCCCCCCATTTTACTCTAACAGATGGTGGTAGCTTCTTCACTAAGCATTTCACCATTGAAGGTTCAATAAGGTAATCGTCGCACTCAAGAGTGGCGACAGACGTAACATAATTTTGCACTTCTGACGAGAATTTTATAATGGCTGCAGTTCACAGAAGCCTCAGCAGCAGTCGGGCCGAAAGCGGTTCTGCAAAACATGCAATTCAACTTCTCACGACTGGCCTCACTGTTTCAAGAACCCGAACCGGGTTCAACTCCAGCCTCAGCAGCAGGGCCAAGGACAACAAGAGAGACGGGTAAATGTCCTGTCCATTAACCCAGTTGGTCAACTACAACACCAAGGTAATGAATTTCCATTTGTATTTGATTCTGGGAGCGAAGCATCCCTTTTATCACATGATTTATTGCCTCAATTTATTGGCCTAAAATATAAAAATCCAGTAAAATTAACTGGGATAGGTCAAGGTCAAGTTATTGCCGATTTTCAAATTTCTACAGTTGTCACAATTAATGATATTGACATCCCGGTGTTATTTTATATTGTCCCTGAAGGGACCACTCTGAATAAAATTCTATTAGGCCGTGATGTTTTACAGTCAGGGATAAGTGTAACAATTTTAGCAGATCGATATGAATTCACTAAAACTGAAAAGAAAAAGGAAGAAAAACAAAAATTAAAATCTAGATATTTAGAATCAAAGCGAAAATCCGCGAAAAATCTCCCTAAAATTCAACATGACCTTGAACCAGAAGGTGAGAAAATTTGGCCAACACCCTGTTTAACCCCTATGGTTGATAGGCAAGTAGAATCTATATCCGCGATGGAACGAGCTCCGCGGATTATTCAGGGATCTACAGCCGGAGCTAGTGAAGGGGAATATTTTAATCCATATACAGAAAATTTGGATACAAATTTGACAAATGAAGCTGATATTTTAAGGCTTCGCCAAATTTTGGCAAAATTTCAGGATAGTTTTACACGTGGTTTACCCCGCCGGGAGGTAACCACGGCTGAATTTAATATTAAATTTTTCAATGAAGAACATATAGTGTATAAGCGTCCATATCCCATGCATCCTAGAGATCGCGAAGCTGTTCGCGAATATGTTCAAGATTTATTAAACGCTGGGATTGTAGAGCCTTCCATATCTCCCTTTTCTAGTCCGATTCTTTTGGTTCCCAAATCCAACGGGAAATGGCGTTTATGTACTGATTTCCGGGAAATAAACGCGGAAACGGTTCCAGAACGTTTTCCCATTCCACTAATTCGCGATCAAATCGCAAGATTAGGTGGTCAAACTCTGTTCAGTTGTTTGAATGCTGCATCTGGATTTTACGGGATAAAAGTTGGAGAATCGTCTCGTCCCAAAACGGCATTCTCAACTCCAGACGGACATTTTCAGTACCGTCGTATGCCTATGGGTACCAAAAATGCCCCTGCCACATATCAGCGGGCCATTACGAATGCACTAGGCGATTTATCAAAAACGTATTGTTTAGCTTATATTGATGATCTTTTAATTGTAGCTGATGATAAAGAAGACGCTTTTAATCGATTGGAAATTGTTCTAGATGTGTTAACTAGAGCTGGTTTTACGTTTAATCCGGATAAATGCTCATTTTTGAAAAATTCAGTTACTTATCTAGGATACCATGTACACAATGGGGAAATTTGTCCACATAATGCTAGGATAAAAGCTCTTACTGATTTGCCACCCCCGCATAGCGTTACCTCAGTGCGGAGTTTTCTTGGGTTATGTTCGTATTTCCGACAGTTCATTCCAGGATTTGCGCAAAAATGCGCTCCCCTTTATGCCTTAACATCCCCAAAAACTCATTTTAAATGGACCCCTGAACATGAAAAAATCAGACAGGAAATAATTAGCTACCTGACTAGTGAACCGTGCCTCACATTGTTTCGGCCTGAATTTCCAATTGAGGTATTTTGTGATGCCTCACAATTGGGATTCGGTGGAATTTGTTTTAATATTATAGACGGCGAACGTAAAGTAGTAGGGTACTTCAGTCGAAAAACTACACCAGCCGAAGCCAAATACCATTCATTTGAGCTGGAAACGCTAGCTGCTGTGAAAGCGTTTAAATTTTGGGAGCATTTCCTATTATATCATGATTTTACGCTGGTTACTGATTGTCAGGCTTTTCAGGCGTCGTATGTCAAACAGCACCTGAATCCTCGAGTCAGGCGATGGTGGTCATACTTACAGATGTTTACCTTTGAAATTCGATATAGACCCGGATCTAAAATGCAAACAGTAGATTTTCTGTCTAGGTATCCAGTTCTTGACCCTGAGGATGCCATAAATGTTTTCGAAACGTCGGTAGACGATTATCCGCCGACACATACATCTTCCGATTACCGACTTATCCAATCAAATTTACCTAAAATCACAGATTTTGAACATGCTAAATTGTTTGAAAAACGGGTCAACTTAGTCGAACTCACTGGGGATTGGCTCTTGGTTACGCAGCAAGAGGATCCCGAGATTAAGTACATAATACAGCAATTAGAAAACAACACCTTACCACGTCATCTAGCCAACACGTATGAACTGAAAGATGGGATATTATTTAGGAAATTCCAATATAGAAAATTGAATCGTAAAGCTCCTTAGGTCCCCAAATTTTACAAATGGACTGTTACAAATGCAGCCCATGAAGCGGTGCTCCATATGGGACTTCAAAAGACCATGGACGCGGTTTTGACTAAATTTTGGTTTCCACACATGTCAAAATACATCAAACGTTTTCTTGAGAACTGCGTCACATGTAAGGTCGCGAAGAGCCCATCTGGAAAGCAGCAATTTGAATTGCACCCAATTCCCAAATATCCAGTTCCATTTGATACGGTACATTTAGATATTACAGGCAAACTTTCAGGTTCGACGGGAGCGCCAGATTTTTATATTGTAGCAATTTGTGCATTTACAAAATATGTTATGCTGCACCATACACGCTCGTTGACTGCTAAAGCAGCTGTCAATGCATTATCTGAATTAGTTCAATTTTTTGGATCACCCAGGCGTGTGGTGGTAGATATGGGAGCGTCCTATTCAGCCAATACATTTGTATCTTTTTGTCATATGAATGATATCGAAATTCATGCCATTGCCAGTGGCACTCCGAGAGGGAACTCTCAAGTCGAGCGTCTCATGTCGACCATTACGAGTCTGGTAACAGTGGCGCAATATATTAAGCCACAATCTGTTCGTCAATTAACTTCTAGAATCCAGCTTGTTTTAAATTCAACTGTGCATAGAGTTACAGGTTTCAGCCCGATTGAATTATTAACCGGGAGGAAACCGCATGTACCCGGAATGCCAACTACGGATGACATTATAGATCCACCAACGCGCTCAAAATTGGATGAAATACGTAACATAGCTGATAAGAGCATTCAAAAACAATCAAATTATGAAGTTCAGCGTTTTGCTGGAACAAAGTCACTTGTTATTCCATTCGAGCAAAATGACCTTGTGGTTAGACAGGTAGAACCACGCGTTTCTCAAAAATGTAGTCCAAAATATCGCGGGATGTATCGAGTCGTAGAAATATTACCTAACGACAGATACACTCTCGAACATATAGTCACAAAAAGACGAGCAAAATACGCCCATGACAAATTACGTAAAATTACTCAGGATATTGGACTAATACCACAACTTTGTGAGGATAGTGGTACTGAATCAGAATCCGAAATATAACAAATTTTTTTTAATAACAAATTTTTATTCCATGGAATGTTTAATGTTTTCAATTTTCAATTTTTGTCTGTGTTTGCACTTGACTCTTGACATTTAGGCTTCAGATTGTTATCGGTGGCCAACGATATCAATCCTTTGCCTATGATAACGTCGTAGAGGGCGACCCTGCTCTTGGACACGATTAGCTTCAATTATGTCGCTTGGTGACTGGGGTCCTCGCGACTGTTGTCAGGTGGGCAATGGCTATCCCCTTGGCGGTGCTTCCTAGGAGCATTCGTCTATAGGTGCCGTCTCCCGGTTCAAGTGGGGATTGCAATATTTTATTTTATTTATTTTTATTTTTCCGAGTGGCAAACCGGCAAGATTCCGTGACCGCCATCGGACAAAATTTTTTTTTTTATTTACTGGCCACGAGCCTCGAACAAATTTTATGTGGGATTACTGTTTTGCTCATGCAGACAGTGGTTTTCCACCCCCCTTGGACCCATGACGGTGGCAAGCATGTGCATATGCCTGGGTCAGCATTCGGCTGGCACTGGTCGGTAGCATTATGTAAAGCCAGAGATTTGTCCTGGTAGCACGCCGGCAAGATTCCGTGAACGCTGCCAGGGCTCCTCGTATGGCAAGCCGGCAAGATTCCGTGACCGCCTTCGAGGTCACCGTGTGACACGCCGGCAAGATTCCGTGACCGTCACCGGTGAATTTTTTGGGCTGTGAAAACAGTCAAGGTGGATATGTGGCCACCATTATTTGAGCTCTATCTATTTCAGAGGATGTTACCTCTTAAAAAACTTCGACGGTGGGAAAGACCACATTCCCAAGTTTTGATTCAAGTTGCGCACATTATACTTGTGGGACACCCACACTTTGCCTGGTAGCACGCCGGCAAGATTCCGTGACCGCTAACAGGACAAAGAAGTAAACTCATGAAAATATCAAAGAAAAATAACTCAAGTGTTCAGAACTGAAAACATTCCTAATTTTTTTTTAAATTCTATTGACGAATCTGTCATACAAATTTTTTTTTGGAGCCTATTCTCATATTTACCCATTATCTATTAGTGCTCACATTATTTATCACAAGATAAATCGATATTTAAATGGATCTGATACAATATTTCATACAATCGACTCTTTTATTTTATCAATTTTACATACATTTTTCGTCAATCGAGAAGTTTAAAAAAATAAAATAAATAAATTTAAAAAAACTAGCCACATGGGCATTTGCTCGCCAAATCACTTCAAAAGGGAAGGCGAGTTGAGGTTTGGTCAGGATGGTCGAATGGCAACATTGTAATGATTTGGCCCTAGGTTGGCAGGTATAAGTTTCATGCCCCAGGCCCCAAACTACGTTTTTTTTTTCTCTCTCTCTCACACAAACTATTTCACAATCCGTCTTCAGTGAATTCTGTGTACCTGTTTACTTCGCCTTGGGGAGCGGGTGACGCCACAGACCTTTTGTACTTACTACCTATTGGTGTTTTGAGAAACCCTTTGTCTGAGGGCGCCGCCAGCTAACGTCGGTAAGTCACTCCGTCGCCCAAGGTCCATTTCTTTGCATTCCACTAATGCCTGTTTGAAATTTTCAGAAGGAGATCGCCGCCAATAATTCGTGTCCGGCCCCAAAACAAACCGACAAAAATGTTCTGAAATAAAATTAATATCTACATACTGTAAATTATGAATGACAGGCCCCATATTTATATTACTAATGGAATACAAACTTGCGATATTTTTAAGATAAGTACTCGCCAGAGGTTTTATTTTTTTTGCTGATCATATTATGACGCATTAGGTTTTTTTTCCGGGGGTCGACAGTGTGCGAAAAGCCTGTCTACGCCTGTTTTTCCTGATGCGTCCAACAGTCATTGTTAGTAGCTCCTTTAGGTAGGATTAGTGTAATCTTGTTAGGTTAAATGCACTAGGTGCTTGCTGATGAAATATTGTAAATAAATCTTGTTGTAACCAAATCTGAAATTGTAAATAAATCTAAAATTTTAAATAATCTTAAATAAGTTTTAAATAAATCTTATTTCACGTGGGACCGTGAAATGGTCAGAATGGCCGTTTCGGAATATGTTTAAATGCGGTTCCCCGTTCTTACCTATTTCTTTCCCAAAATCGAGGGAGGACTTGGATACCAGATGAGGGGGGACAACCTTCCAGGCGCGCATGCGCACATGTCCCCTTCCCTTCTATCGTTTGAGGAGCTAACTGGCGAGGTAGGAAAAGAAACGCATCAGTCTGCTTCCAAAGCTTGTATGTTTCAAAACGAATATAACATTTTCCATTCTTTCTATTTTTCTCTTTTATTTTTCCCCTACTCTTTGATGTAGAGAATCCTTTCTCGAAATATATATCGTAGTATAGATACTTTTTTCCAGTATCGGAGGCGATACTTTTTTATATCTCACATTTTATCTGTTTCAACACCTACGACATGAAGTACCTACCTTGACATACTTCTTGAAGTACGACTTTAAAGTACCTCTATTTCTACGTAGATTGTTTGGAGACCAATAAACTTCAACAAATTAATGATGCTGTTGTTAGATGATGTAGTACCACCTCCAGCTCTCTATGATAACCTGCTGTCCTCCATAATCGAGGAAGGACCACCAAAATGTTAAACCAAACAAGTGCCTAAACAAAAACAAGTTTCAAATAACAAAATGAGTGTTTTATTGTTGTGTTCATTCTATATTGACTATTTATTATCCTCGTGATGGAGAGATGTCACACTGATAGTGATGGCAACAACATATCGATATTTTTGAAATATCGATATTTTGCTTCCGATATATCGATATATCGCCATCGAAAAATCGTGCTACGATATATCGGGAATATCGATATTTTTTAACCGATATATCGCCCTAGTAGATAATAACTGGTGAATGTCAGAAACTCGCGTTTTCGTGGGTTGTGTTGAGTTGGTAAACCTGATTCTTTTCTCCTTTCGTTTTCTATGTAGCTATGCTGTCAGCTGTGTTGTGTTTGTTGCTTTTCTCATAACTTAGCCTCACATCTTTGCTCAGAGTACACTTCAGTCACTTGTGTTTGTCTAGTTCATAAGTATAATTACTCATTGTGAGAAACCATAAGAGATTTAAATATGCAATAGGCCAATGGTTATTTTGGTAATTTTTATGAAATAAATGTGTTATTGAATGAATTATGTTTGTTGTATGATCTTCCAATCATTTATTTAACCACCAGTTTCGACTTATATTTAGCAATATTTTAATATTGCTTATTTTTTTTTTGCAGTAGGCCTCTATATTTTTATTGTGTTAAGTAGTAAATAATTAAATAAATCAACTCAAATAAAGTGTGTTTTCACGGTAAAGCTAATGGGAGGATCAATATATTATATGTTCTGTGTTTTAAACCAAAGAAAACAAATTAAAATTATTATTTACAAGAACAAATATGGTTCGATATTTTAATCCCGATATATCGGATATATCGATATTTTTGCTCCCGATATATCGGTGCCATCGATATTTCCCTTCCGATATATCGCAAACCCGATATATCGATTTTTGTAAAACTTTTGCCATCACTACACACTGATGGAGAGAAACATAAACGACAATTTCACCAATTTTGTGAAAGTATCGATACTTCAAAATATCGATATTTTCCGAAAGTACCTATCGCATCGATACTTTTTGATATTTTCTAGATATATAGATACGATATTATATCGATAGTTTTGAAGTATCGGACATCCCTAGTGCAGACTCTGCTGATCCAGAGCCTGATACCTTCCTGTTGCTTGGTCCACAATCCTTCTCGTTGCATGGTTCAGTATTCCTTCTCCGTGTTGTTTTTCCTCAACCTATAGAAACGGAGGAAAACAAATTCCTTCTCGCTTGCCTCGTTCATAATCTCAGTTCTTCCGACTCCTTCTTGGTAAACTGTACGATTTTTGTAATTAAATTAATTATTAAAGGAAGCAAAACTGAATACAACTCGAAGAAAAGAACAGCGATCGCATTCTGGTAAGATAAAATTTGAACAGAGATAAGGGTAGCCTACTTTTCCGTGGTCAATGACTTTACCCCCTTGTTGGTTTATTATTTTCAATAATGAACCTTTGGAATCGACCAAGAAAATAAATTTTTTAGCACCCCCTCAAAATTTGATGGTTTACGTTTCAAGGTACGTAGAATCCAAAAATCGAATAAAAATTTGGCCGTCCGTCCGCCGTACGCGGCACTTTTGCCACTTAGCATTGACCGATTTTGATGAAATTTGGTATGTAGGCTCCATTTAGGGTCTAGTTGTGCCCCGAAGATTTTGGTTGATGTAGGTCACTTCTAAGGGTTCCAAAATCAATTTTGAAATTTTGAAAACGCCCTAACTCAAAAAATTTCGATATAAAGGTATTTTTTCCTTTAATTTAAGATTCTATAGAATTTTTTGAGACCACGCGGAGCCCTGCAGGACAAACCGTTCGCTCCCTACGAGAATTTAAGGGTTTTACGTACGATAAATCAGAAACACGAGTGTGAATCGCAAAAGAGGCCTAATCTCCGTTCAAATGCTTGAAACAGTCTCGAAAATTATGAAACAGACTGGGGGAGAGTGGGGGGGTATAACGGAAAGGTACCAAGATTAGACCTCTTTGGTGATTCACACTCTTGATTCTGTTTTATCGAAGGAAAACCCTGAAAGTACTTGTAGGGACCGAACGGATTGTCCTACACAGCTCCGCGTGGTCTCTAAAAGTTAAATAGGTACTACTATCTTAAATTGGTGAAAAAACAATACCTTTATTTAGAGAGTTTTCTAGCTAGAGCACTCTTGAAAATTTCAACCTTTTTTTTCCACTCCTTAGAAGTGACCTACATCAACCAAAAGCTTCGGGGCACAACTAGACCCCAAATGGAGCCCATATACCAAATTTCAACCAAATCAATCCATGGTTGCTAAGAAAAGTGCCGCGTACGGCGGACGGACGGATTTTTTAAAATTCGATTTTCGGATTCTACGGACCTTGAATCGTAAAACAACAAATGTTGAGGGGGGGGGGGGGTTCTTGAAAATGTTTCTTGCTTTTACACGCCCCTAGGAGCGAGATTTGAACGCACGACCTCCCGCTGTAGTCAGGTCGTGTCTCCACCTAAAGAATGCATGCCAGAGCGATCGGGGCTATACCGGACCCCATAGCGAACAGTATTTGTCTCACAAAATGTAAGCAAAATCAATAAAAAAGAAAATAATTTTTTTTTACGAGTTGTGTATACATCGCACTGCGAGTTCTCAAGGGGCGCTTTTGGGTACAAGGGGCGCTTATAAAAAAAATTTAAAATTACGAGTAAAACACGCTTGAAGATTTTACTTTTTTCCCAACTCAATTGTGTCACTGCTATTTTAGCTAGATTTTTATTTTTTTCGCATTCTGTTGAGAATTTAGTGTACTATCGATGTAACTAAGGACTGAATCGGATCCAACCAATAATATAGGGAGAAAGACGTAAAATCACCAAAAAACGTTGGAATTTGTAAGAAGGCGTTTCACAGGAAACTCAGAGCACAAGGGGCGCTTTTGTAAAACGCCTATTGGCCTCCTAACCGAACATGACTTCACATTGTGATGCGCTGCCGACCAACTGAGGGTCTCATCAAGCGCCCCTTGGTTATGAACTTTTTCCTTTGTTTCTCTAAATTCCATAAGGGCTTATAGTGCTCTCTTTCGGTAACGGATGGAGGTATCGAAAAGCCAGTGGTACCAACGTGTAGATCTTGGTTTTGCGGTTCCGGCAGTGCAATTTCAAAAAATGAAGTACAAGGGGCGCTTTTTGTAAAACGCCCCTTGTGAACTCGCTGTGCGACATGATGAACTCCTTTAGGTCGGCCGACTACTTTCTTCGCTCATTCATTTTCACGTGGGTATTCTACAAAAATACGTTTGTTTTTTTTCAATTAAAACTGTATTGCTATAACAAATGAACAATAGCGGTAAGTCCATAAACATTTTTTTTCTCTATCAGGAACAATGTTCGTACTAAGATTAGTAACAATTCGAAAAAAGTTCAATAATAAACCCAATTTCATCTTGACTTTTCTTTTTCAACATAAATAAATAATCAATTTCAAAATACCAATACAGATAAATAGAAAAAATGAGGCCGTGATTTCATTTGAAGGAATGAAAGAGCTAAACATAAATTTTCCCAATAATTTAAACGTCGAAATTAAATTACAAAACGGCATAGAATGATTAATTTTATTATAAAAGAACTTTTTCGTATTACAATATTGCTTGGGATACATCGAAATTTCTTGTATTTTTTTTCTCTTCATGACGTGACACAATAATACAACACGAGGCCGAAGTCAAAAGAGGTAAGCCACGTCGCCTAGGCCAGATTTATTTGTTTTTCTGTAGATCGAACCACAATTAAGTGGAGGAATCCTGAAATGAAAACCTTAAATAGCAAAGATGTGAAACAATAATAATATCAACCAAGAACCAACGTGTTACCTTGATTAGTTTCAAATAAATTAAAATAAATTAATGAAATAATATCAAAGGGTGATAATCTCATTGAACAATGGGAGTTCTCGTTAGTATTTTATGTACTATTTTAATGTATTATCAATTTATAATCTCTAAAAGCGCTTTCCCATACACTTTTACAAAAATTGTCTCCAACACGGCTTTCGACAAATAATGAAAAGAAATCGTACCGAATATATTATTAAATAGGCCAAATCGCGAGTAATGTAATTTTGTAGGCTTTTGACGTAGAATTAGGGGTTGAATACATTTTTCAGAAGGAGAGAGTGAAGTTGGATCATCAATTCGTTTATACATTGGATTTATTCGCATCTTTTATGCCCACTCTTCCGCCCACACTGAACTCATTGCCTGTATTGGAGTCGTCGTAACACGACTTTAAAATGTTAGAGCTGTCTAAACGAGAAAATGCCGGATTAAACATCTATTGAACATCTTTTGGTGAAACGAACATCGTCAAATCTCCATCTGGTGGAAACTTGACACCTTGCGTGATAAATTGAGAAATCGAGCCCCAACAGTAATCAGACTTCAATTTTATACGGATTTAACACACTGGAATGAGAAATTGTCCACGAAAGGGATTTTTCAACATTCAATGAGGAATTTCACCATGTCGGAATTTACTATTTTTGACCCCAAAGTCGGATTCAGCACCTCGAAAAACCACCTAAGGCAAACTTTCAGCCAGAACTTCCTAATTTACGAATAAATAAAACAGTGTAGAAAATATGAACGTTTAAAAAAACCGGGAGGATGACGTCAACCTGGAATAGTTCATGTACGGCCACTTGAAGCGCTGAGATCGTGAAATCTAAAGTCCTCAGATGAGACAAACATTGTCAAATCTCCATCTGGTGGAAACTTGACACCTTGCGTGATAAATTAAGTGAGAAGTCGAGCCCCAACAGTAATCAGACTTCAATTTTATACGGATTTAACACACTGGAATGAGAAATTGTTCACGAAAGAGATTTTTCAACATCCAATGAGGAATTTCACCATGTTGGAATTTCCTATTTTTGACCCCAAAATCGGATTCAGCACCTCGAAAAACCTGGATGGAGGATGACATCATCCTGGAATAGTTCATGTACGGCCACTTGAAGCGCTGAGATCGTGAAATCTATAGTCCTCAGATGCAACATTGCACAAAACCAGTAAAAATCAAAATCAAAAAACTGAAGGAAAAAAAAAAAAAAAAAAAATAGAAAAAGCAAGACGGGAAAAATTAGATTTTCCCTATTTTTGTTTGATAAGTTTCCTCTTAGATAACACGATTTTGTCGTTCCATCGGGCAACAATGGGAGGGGACGGCGATCCGAACAGCCAATCAGCGAGCGTTTCCCCTTCACGTTGAAGAGGTCCGTTTTCCCGGTTATTTTTTGAAATCGTAAATTTTGATTGTCTCCCAAAAATAACAGGAGACTCATTTTCCGAAATCAACCCGATTTTCATCGATCCCACACCATCAACTATTCAAGAAAAATGCAAACAGAATTCGGTGAAATTCCCGATTGAAGTTATCAGAACAATTTTGAAGCTAAATTTCGCCTAGTTTTGCCAAACTACGAGTAGTTAGTAGATAAGAGGATGGTAGAATAAGCAACCATCCCTCCAGTAAGCGAATCATTCCTTGGCCCATTGAAGGAAGTAGACTCACTCACTCACTGCCCGGGGAGTCTAAGAGTCTCGCGGGAGAACACCAAAACGCACAACTAGCGCTCCAAGCAGCTTTGAGAACGTACTAGTCAGCTGATTGTGAATCATGCGAGGTACCACTGGGTTAGGCGGTAGTCACTAGTTCGAAATTCTAGTATGGTTTCTCCTCAGGGTTCTCCAATGTTCTCTCTATTTCTGTTATCTCAAATGTTTTCTTTATTTCTGTTATCTCCAATGTTCTCTTTATTTATGTTATTTCTGTTATCTGTTGTCTTTCCTTCAATTTAATTTAATCCCCTCAATTTAGAGTGAGAACCAAAGTGGAACTCAGTCTAATACTGCTTTCAAGGAGTGAGACCTAAACATTTATTCTGTCTCAAATGTACCAAAATCTACTTTTTACAAGATCCTAAGAGCTAAAAACTGAAAGATTGATTTTTTTGTTGATTTTCTTTCCTCCTTTTGGAATAAAACATTGGACAAATATGAAGAATCTGAATAAGAAACGTCGTGAACACAAAGCTTCTGTTTTTCGTTTCTGATCCGCAGAATAAGTACTGATAGCATGGAAGCAAAAAAAAAAAAAATAATAATAATAATAATAATAATAAACCGCTGACATGTTAATAGCACAAACTAGGTACTTCTACAAACGATAGTTTTATTTCCTGATGTTGCTTTTAAACCTCTTTTGAGATGGTCCCCAACCGCCTACCCAAAATAAATATATATTTCAATGCCCAGCTCATCATTTATTCCAGATTCACTAAAAAGCGTCGAGATTCAAGAGTAAACTCTTCACACTTGAGTCCAATTTGAGAGGAAACACCACCTAATGAAAGTCTCTACCAATGGGGAATTTGCCTAAATTTTAGATTCTGAAATGTCAAGTCAAATCCTATAATAGGGCTCTGGAATAACGTTAAACACCAGGAATACCCAAGGGAAAAAAATCACCGTAGAAGCAAATGCCTAAGGCCCACTTTCACCAAAAGTTGTTCTAATGCCCACTTTCACCCAACATTCGAAACGAGTTTAAACCAAAAGAGGCGAGAGATAATCGATGTGTAGTAATAGGTAATCTTCTTTCACCAGAGCTATTTACGAGTTTAAACTCCATCTCGGGGGGGTTCGAGTTTAAACGGTCGAAAATCGGCCGAATAAACTAGGTTACCTCGTTTAACTACCAATGCAATATGGCTGCGCATTAATTTGTGATTGTTTTCGAAATGAAATTGCGAATTATTTTTGCATTTTGAATAATTTTTGACTCGTCTGACAATGACGACGACGTCTGACTCAATTATCTTAAACGACGTTTAATGGTGATTTGGGTTGGTGAAAGACGCTCGCCATCTTGCTAGGTTTATTCCTACAAGTGAAGCGGTGTTAAAAACACTGCGAAGATCGAGGAAAACTGATTACGTCACTCCCTGGGGTTCCTCACGTAAAACTGTGCTCTGGTTAAGGGTAAAAAGAGTTTCGGCAAATAGTGTAAGAGAATGTCAACAGGTAGAGTTGTAGGCCCTCATGACCACATGAAACGATCCACTCAAATAATGTGATTCAAATATCAAAGCTAACTAATATAGAAACTAAATAAGAGAAGGTGAAGCAATAATTCTTGATAAAATAAAAGGTAGAATCGTATTGTAAAAAAGAGTGAGTAAAATTGTTTCTTTTCGTCACTTTCAAGTCTGGGTTTGTTCTGCCTGTTCGTGGAGCACTTCATATGTTCGAACACGTAAGCTATAGGTCTGCCACTGAAACTTTGTATCCCTTTGGCGCATTCTTCTGGAGAACATAGAACTACTTATCTCTTATCATCAAGCAGATTCCCGCACCTAAGAATTTCGGGAATTTTTCCCTTAAAAAGGGACTTGATATCCTTCTACAACAGCTTGAAATTCGTGAATTTCCGAAATTGAAATTTCATGGCACTACACGAACATTAAATTTCTCAGGGCTCTAATATCCGTGTCAAGGTTTCACCATGGAAGGTTGAATCGATCGTTATAGTTCGCGGATTTGCCACCTAGGGGGCGCCACACGGAAGCAAAGTTTCTGTGGTAGACCTATAGTTGTTTCATATGCGCTATCAGAGGTCTTTTAACACCTTGAACGCGGGGGACAAAACGCGTTGGTCCACTGTGGCGGAAACATTTTTTTCATGAAGCGCAATGATAAGGTGTCACTTTGATGACTGCTCATGACCTTCAACATCGACCGATTCATCTCCGGATTGAACCGCTCGTCTCATAAATAGTTCATCTATCACGAAAAACAGCTAGAAAATAGTGGTAGCCGAGAACAAAAGAATAGGAGCAGATATTCTTGAACCTTTTGCGAGAGGTGTTTGCGTGACATAGACGCGGCCAGCCACAGGGACCCCGGGATTTGCGTGACATAGACGCGATCCTCGTCCAACGTGTTAAATGAACGCCCAGTATATTTAAAATTTCCATGTTTCTTAAATTCTCTAAATTTGTTGAATGCGTTTTTGAGCAACACACTAGGGTTTTTTTCCTTATCAGTGAAACCTCTTTCGAAAAAAATTGTGAGGCAAATTCCCCAATCTAACCTGGTTTCTGGCATTCTTGGCAGGATTTGGATTTTCTATGAAACGACGTGAGCGACATCACAATTCCGAAACGCATTAAACGTATCAAATTCAGGTCTGATTACTTCCCAACAACGAAATTCGGGACCTCCTCAACTACACATCAAAACTACCTCACTCTCTCCTAAAACTGAATTTAGCCCGAAAAATCATGATTAAATAATATCTCACCTATTGAGTAAGAATTACGTTTTCAACATACATTTCTTGAAATTTCACTAGCATGATTGTACGTGTACAAAACATCGTAAATGCAACGTCTGAAAAAGACAAGACAACGTCAGACAAGACAACCTCCCAACACGAAAAAATTGACAGATTCATCAACAATATTGATTGTTTTACCGAAGCGTTGTACCTGATCAACACTGTTAACAATTTCATAACTTATGTATTATTAAAAAATTCATTTTTGTTTAAACTTACACTTACACAGGAAACTGACTGTACGATTTTTTTCTTCTCTTCAATTGACTTAGAAACCTTAATCTAAATTGGTATTACAGAGCACACTGGAAGTTAGCTATCACCCGCACCTATGCAGTAGTGGCGCAGTGATAGAGCTAAAAGGGGAGGTTTTGTGCAGGAGGGGAATGTGCAAATATTTAGGAATGTTCAATTCTTAAATGTAACTATTTTATTTTAACAAGGCAATGACTGCTTTCAGCGACAACAGTTCAGTTTGTTTCAATGGAATTGCGAGAACTTCGGAGTGAGAAAATACTTCCAAACGAATTCATCTGTTCCTTGGTTCGCTCTTCAGTCCGGAGTAAGTGGGCTAATGAAAACATCAGATAATTTGTAGTACGAAACAAGAAAAAACGCGAATTAACATGCTGAGTTGAACCAGTGAGCTTAGTGTAGGCAACACAAACATTGTGTCTACCACCGGTCTGCATAGCAAGTAATGGCTCCCTGTAAGTAGCAGTTTTGTTCTGAAGTTTCCTGTATGAAAAGACGAGTCCGCGAATATAATAATTTAAAAAACCAACTTGTAAAGCCTTTCAACCAAGTAATTTCCCGAAATAATTCACTTAGGAAGGGAATGTGGAACAGAACCACCCGTGACTCAGGAACTGTTCCAGAATGGCTCAATTTACCAATAACCATCTCAGAATAGACGCCATAACCTGAAAGGGGAGATTGTACTCCTAGAAACCGCTGTTAGCGTTATAAATCTTATAGTATGTCACAAAGGAGTAATGGAGACACATGAAAGGGAAGAAAGCTACTGTTAAAATGGGTGTAAGCATGGCTGAGTGGATACAATGCCGCGATGGTGGTGCAGCCTGATGTCAACCTGAGGTACTATTGATTGATTGAGGGGGTCTCAGTTGGTCGCCATTCGTTCCTCATTTCGGGTTAGTTTTTCCCTAAATCACAAGCGATAGAACTTTAAAAGTTGTACCTAAATTTGAAATTTTCAAGAATTTTTGAAATTTATTAGTGCAGCACAGTCTAGGGAATTAAAAAACTGAAAAATTGCAACTGGAATCATCAAAATCAAACAATAATTGCCAGAGAAGAATGGGAAAAAACCGTTCAAGTTAGGTCTCTAGACTGCTGCACTAATAAATTTCGAAAATCCGTGAAAATTTCAAATTATGGTAAGCCTGTAATTTAGGGAAATACTAACCCGGAACGAGAAACGATCGGCGACTGACTGAGACCCCCTTAAGTGGAGGGGGTCAAGTGGGGGATGGGGGCCCCATTTTCGCTCCTTTTAGCATGGAACATGCTTAATTATTGGACGAACTATTCGAAAAACGTAGCATAATTGTGGAACGCGAGGTTGCATTACTTCTGTATATCACGCAAGTTGTGGGATGAATTTTGCTTACAACAATCCTGTTGCTTCAGGACTCATTCTGAAGCGGACCCAACTCAGCGGTGCAGTTCCTGGTGGTCTCACGAAGCAAGAGATGAAACTGAGCATCCAGGAACAAAGATGAATTCGTTGGAGATGTTTCCATTCGCCATCCATATTTGAAAATAAGAATCTTCAGAGACAAATTTTCTTCAAAAACGCGAAAGACTTTACTCATGAAATGAGAGAACTGGTCATTCCCTGCTCTCAGAATCAAAATTTTAACAAATACAATTCACCATATTTTACATTTGACAAAAAACCTAGGTTTTCATTCGTCTTCAAACGTCTCGATAAGAATTAAATTTCGTCACAAAGTACAAGTTCATTCATTTCAAGGGTTTTTCAGTTCACTGAGCTTTGTATAAATATAATAATAAATAAAAAAACTGAGATTCTAACGATGTTTCAGAAATGACAGAAAAAATATATTAAATGCCAACTTACAGGTTTATTTGAATTGAAAAACCACTTAGGGTGGCATGTTTTGAATGACTAATTATTCACCGAGTGATTTTTTTCATTTTATGAGTCTAAATTACCTACATTGGACGGTTTTAGTTGGTACCTACGAGGGTCGATCAGATCGATATAAACGAGCCTTTTGGTCTGGCAGGCAGGAAGATGGCTGGAGAGCGTTAAGGTGGCCATTCACCAACGCTCCATCCAGCCAAAGGGCGCGGTGGCACGCCTAAGTGGTTGTGTGAATGGGAAAAACCACTGCGATTTCGATAGAGCGGTCTGCTGGGTTTGGTATCTAGGCCGTCAAAAATCCACCGCGCCACTTGGAGCGCTAGTGAATGGTCAGCTTAACACCTTCAGCGCAGATGATGTCATATGACATCATGCTGTTCTTGCGGAGCTACGGGTGATGTCATATGACATCATGCCTCTTTGGAGAGCGCTCCCCACTCTAAGGCTCCTACGAAGGCGAAGGGATGAAAATGAAGGGCTGGAAAGTACTACCGCCCAGGCGCGTGATGTCATATGACATCATGGTTTAAAACCAATCAAAATGGCGTCCAAATCAATTTAACACTTCAAATACATTGCCTAACAAAAATTAAAGCGCCTATGTCAAATTTTGGGGAAAATATTTTTTAAAAAAGTAGTCCCACTTTTTACCTCCCGCGTTGAAGGTGTTAAGGGCGCTTTGTGCTTACGGGGGAATGTGTGGGGAATCACTCCCTTGCTGAGACCATCCTCAGTCATCACCCTCAAGATGAGCGAGAAACAAGTACTCCTCTCTGTTGCTCAAAGCATGGTTGTCAAGTTTTTGACAAAAGAAAACGTATAACTGGCCGAAATCCATCGAAAATTGTGTGAACAGTTAAGGGAAGAGACCTTATCATGTAGTGAATTCAGAGAAGGTTGTCAACTGAGCGGACCAGAGCCGCAGACCTAACTCCATTGGGAATCCATCTTGGTCGGGTCAGAACCTGCGTCAGATCCCCCTCTACGATGTATTAAGCCCCTTTGACCAACCCCAGTAAGCACCACCATCACAACTACAACAAAAAGCCTCATTTTGAGCCAAATGGCGCGGTGGCACGCCTAAGTGGTTGTGTGATTGGAAAAAACCACCGCGATTTCGATGGAGCGGTTGGCTGGGTTGGGTATCCAGGCCGTCGAAAATCCACCGCTCCACGCCATTTGGAGCGCTAGTGAATGGCCAGCTTAAGGGCGCTTTGTGCTTACGGGGTGATGTGTCGGAGAATCACTCCCTTGCTGAGACCATACTCAGTCGTCGCCCTCAAGATGAGCGAGAAACAAGTACTCCCATCTGTTGCTCAAATCATGGTTGTCAAGTTTTTGAGAAAAAAAAGAAAAAAAAAAAAAAAACGGGACGGGTAAAAGCTGGGTGTAGTGAATTCAGAGAAGGTTGTCAACTGAGCGGACCAGAGCCGCAGACCTAACTCCATTGGGAATCCATCTTGGTCGGGTCGGAACCTGAGTCAGATCCCCCTCTACGATGTATTAGGCCCCTATGACCAACCCCAGTAAGCACCACCATAACAACTACAACAAAAAGCCTTATTTGGACTTTTGAAACTCTTTCTTTTGTTCTAGTTAGTCAGTGTTACGTGTTTCTCTCTGTGTTGTTCACTCAATATTACTTATTCAGGCTATTCACAAGTGTCCCCAAGTTGTGATCTATCATTAACATATGATTCCAATAACATAAGATGAAGGAGCAATAATTCGTTTGAAATGGCTCCTCTCGCTACAGGGGTACAACTGGAGGGTCCAGTCAGGTGGTAGTGTCCCACCCACCTCTGGCCTGGTCAGGTAGCAGTGACGCCACATCACACAATGTTAACCAGCAAAAACCAGAGCAAAAGCATCGGGCAACTGTTGATCACCCCCTCCCATTCAGTCCTTGTCACCCTGTGACTACCTTAAAATGTTTGGACCGCTGAAACATTCACTTAGGGGCGAGCAAGTAGGTCATTAAAGAGTTGATCTACAAACTCCTTCCACTGCGACCTAACGAGGTTTATTGTGGAAAGCCTCTTAGCCTACTAAGATGGGGTTGGTAGCTAAACATCCCTTCTCCCCACTTTTTAGCAAATGAGAGAAGATCGGTGTAAGCTACCTTAGAGATGGTGTCAGGAGCTAGGACATCACTTCCGAGAATTGTGTATCTAGCTCGACCCAGTGCTTCACAGTCGCACATGATATGTTCAGCATCTCCCAATTCCATATCACAGAAGCGGCAGATATCCGTTGTTAGTTTGCCAATCTTATTTAGGTGATATCGAAGTGGGCAGACCTGTTAGTAGACCCACGAGTTTTCTGACGTCCTACTTAGGCGTAGCTTCGAGTTCGTTCGCCCGTTTCTTTGAGAACGTCATAAATAGTTTTACCTGTCTCTGGCCTAGGAGGTTCTGCCAGTATCTTGCTCGTTTCTTTCCCAGTTGTTAACCACGTACTGTAAGCAGCTTTTGGTGGTTCCCAGGATCGGTTCCAGTCCTGTTGGCAAGATGATCAGCAGTTTCATTACCCTCATGACCTTCATGTCCGGGAATCCAGAGAAGTGTGACCAGATTGTTCTGGGCAACAGCTTTGCGGGTATTCAGGCATTCCCACACCACCTTTGAACTTATAGTGTATGAAGCAATGGCCTTCAATTCAAGGGCAGCCTGACTGACAAAATATATACTTTCGTCTTCAATTAGCTGAGTACCCACTTCTTTTTTTTCCAAAATAGTATTGAAAAGTGGATAACCCGTGAAGGGAGTCTCAACAAGTATCTAGAGAAAAAATAAATTGTTTCCTTTTTTCGTAAAAATAAATTGTACAGATGAAAAGGCTCGTTTATCTCGTATTTGCATTTCACGTAAAAGAAAATCTTTTTTTCTAAACTGAATAAGTTGATAGTATTTTGCTGTTATAACACCCCATTTTCAGAACGTTTCTCACCGTCATTCAAGAACGATAAAACCACTTATTTCATTACATACAAAATTCAGTCCAAGACTTATGATATTTCATTTCAAACCCAAATCCAACATTCGCACCGCTTCGTAACCAAACCACTCTCATACCTGATATGATCGATTGAATATACACTAGAAATCCTACCTACTTAATAAATTGTTATAATATATAATTAAACATTTACGTACCCTCTATCAACAATTTATTAATATACTCAATAAATCTCTTTATATGGTAATTTATCTAAAATTGCATCACTAATAATGAAAATCGTGCGTAGTCGGAAAATAATTTCCCCTACTTAAGAATGTATTATAAAATCAGAGGGTACCTACGTAAATTTTGAGATCTCAACCGATTTCACTCGTAAATTTGCAACGAGTGCGATCGAAGTTCATAAATTATTTCAACATTGCACTTCCCTATAAACTAGCAAGTCTTTCTGTTTCGAGAAATCCCTAGGAGTACATTCTCATCCGCACAAGACCCTGTAGAGAGTGAGAGACGAATTCAACTTTTTCAAACCCTTGAAAGGAAACCTTGTGCTTTGTAACGTTGAAAGTTGAGAAATCAACAAAAAACAAAACCACCAAAATTGAACTGCGTTATCATAAATTGTTACTATTGTAGAACGAATTCGACACGAAACTAAAACTAATCATTTCCATTAACCCTAATTGTACCAAAGTATCACTAGTGACACCAAAAACATCTCAGGAACTTCACAGATGTCCCAAAGTGTCACCGGAGTCAAAATTAAATTGTAATTTTCAACAGCATTTTTGTGGGCTATTGGAAGTCTCAAAATAGTTATGACAAAAATATCCAAATTTATCAATGATGAATTTTTTTCAAATTTTTTGTCATAACATCATTTTTTGACATCTAATAACTTACAAAAAATGTTTCAAAAAAGTCAACTTTGTCCATCAATCCTAATCACAGTCTCTGTTTCTGTCCCAATTGTAATTTAAATCTAGTTAATCTGGTGACACCTTGGGGCGGCTGTGGAATTTCCAAGATTTTTTTGGTGACACTAGTGACACCATGGTCCCATTGGGGTTGAAATCATTCATCAAGTTAGGCAACCAGCACTTAGACCTTAAGAGACTTCCTTTACAGTCGACAAAAATGTAATTTTCGTGAAAATAAAGCTCGGCCCTCGCTAGACCCCCAGATGGTTACTGCTTAGAGCCTTCGGCTAAAATTCAAGGAACATGGAACATGCTTTAGCCGTGTTTTGTTTGTTTGTTGTTTCCTTTTACTGACCAATCCTCCTAAACTGAATTTAGTTGGTCAGGGAGGAGTATAGTTTCCAATTCGAGACTCCCTGTGAAATTTCAGCTCCGTGGGGCCACCAGGACCGAAGTCAGCTCACCCAGCTGATCAGTGAGGAGCTGATGAGTGATCACAGAGACTCCCTGTGAAATTTCAGCTTCGTTTCAGCAACGACTAAGCAAAAATCCGTGACTCGATACCGTTCCCGAAAAACGTAACACTTTCTGCCAGTTATGTCAAGGCTAAAGCATGTTCCATGCTCATAGGTTGAATTTGATTTTTGTTTGTTGTTCCAACATGGACTACCATCCATCATAGACTATCACATCGTGGACTATGGAGAGGCTTAAAATAATCGATTACATCAAATAGCTACTCCGGCTATTGAAACATGAGGTACATGAAGAATCAACGCCAAATTTACTAGATAAATCGTTAGGGAAACTATTTCTTTTCACAAAATCAGATGTTCGTCCACTGTGCGAGCATTCTTTTGGTCAAGTCGTTTGGCAACAAACTATCAAATCTGGTAAAAAAACAAGCTAATATGAGCGGCCAATCAGATTTTCCAGTGGTATTTTCTTAATAATTCAAAGGCCTAAATTGGAAACATAAATAAATAAGATAAGTAAAGCTATTGGTTAGTCGTATTTTTGTTATTTTCTTCAATGTGTTAGTTTTAAACAATACGAAAACGTTGTTATGGACGAACACCGTGTATATTCAAGTCAACTGTAGGCTGTAGGCGTCAGAGAACGCAAAATTTACGTTAAAATCAAGAACAAATTGAAGATAATATATAGCATTTCCAAGCCAAATGAAACCTTTTCCAAGTCAAATAAAACCTTTTCCAAACCAAATGAAACTTTTTCCAAATCAAATGAAACCTATTGAGAAAATGAGTGAAATGAGGTACCTAGATAGGCAGATACTCTGCAAATTTCAGATCAAATAGGAAACAAGTAAGTTTGAGAAATTTCTTACTGTTGAATGTGAGTGGGTACCTACCTACTCGCCACGCCCACACGGAGAAACCGATAAATAAGTGGAGTCACCAATACTTATATTGACTGTTTGAACCTCTAAGACTGAATTTCTGAAATTTTGTAATAGATTATTCATCTACGATTGTTTACTTTACAGAAATACACTATGTTTGGAAAAAGTTTCATTTGATTTGGAAATAGTTTCATTTGGTTTGGAAAAAGTTTCATTTGATTTGGAAATAGTTTCATTTGGTTTGGAAAAAGTTTCATTTGGTTTGGAAAAGGTTTCAATTGGTTTGGAAAAGGTTTCATTTGGCTTGGAAATGCTATATATCTAGGGTGTTTCTTAAATAATCTTCTTCTTATGACGCCGTCTCCGTCCGAAGGTTGGCGATCATGATGGCAAGTGCACCTCTTGTTGAAGCGGCACGAAATAAGTCGAGCGAAGAGCATCCGAACCATGAACGAAGGTCCCTCAACCACGAGTTCCTGCGACGCCCAACTGACCGCTTGCCCTCAATTTTTCCTTCTATTATAATTCTGAGGACTTCGTACTTATCTCCACGCATTACGTGACCAAGGTAATGCGTCTTTCTCTCTTTCACAGTCCACAGAAGTTCTTTCTCTTTCCCCATTCGGCTCAATACTTCGTCGTTCGTTACTCTGTCAACCCAAGGAATCTTGAGGATTCTCCTGTACAAGTACATCTCCAGAGCATTTATGCGATTCTCCAAATACGCACTAAGAGTCCAAGACTCACACCCATACAAGAAAACAGAGAACACATAACATCGCAGCATGCGAGTCCTCAACTCCAAACTTAGGTCCGACCGCACAAAAAACGACTTCATGTCAAAAAACGCCTTTTTCGTTTGGGCAATTCGGGATACCACCTCTGTTCGTAGATTGCATTGGTCGGTTACGAGTGCGCCCAAATATTTGTAGGACGATACCTGCGCTATCTCCTTTCCACCAATCCAAACGGACCCAACTTCTGGGGTCTTTGAGAACACAATGACTTTTGTCTTGGCTGCGTTAATACACAACCCATACTCTGCACTAGTTCTCACCACCAAATTCATGAGCTGTTGCAACTCACTCTGACTTCGTGCTAAGACAACAGTATCATCTGCGTACCTTATTGTATTAATGTGAACACCATTGACCCGGATGCCACCCTCTGTATTCTCCAAAGCTTCTCTGAAAATCGATTCAGAGTACAGGTTGAACAAAATAGGAGACAAGACACAACCCTGTCTCACTCCTTTCCTCACACGAAATTCCTCAGATCGGATATGCTGTCCACCACAACTAGTCAACCTGACCTCAGCTGTCTGCCGCCAGTAAAGGTTTGCAATCTTAAATAATGGATACGTATTATTATCTCCATTATTTGAAGGGGTAGAAAAAAGCTTTGAACGGGAACCCCCGTAATGTTTTACAAGGAATTCGACGAGCACTTTGGCGCAACGTGCAAGTGTAAAACGCGCGAACCTCGCGCTAACTTAGTTTTTTCAACTAGGTACCCTCATTTTTTATTAAATATTAGCATTCTACGTCGAATTTTTTTTAAAACTCTCATCGAATGATTTGTTCATAGAGAAGCCTTTAGGAGCACGCAAAGTCGCATAGGTCTGGAAAAGCGTGTATTTTCAGATATTTGGTAAACAGTAGTTTTGTACAAGTTTAAGCACTATTTTCCAAAGTTGATATCCGGTTTTTGTTTTGATTTCATTTCAAAGCATTTATCCAGTTTCAGAATAAGTTGACGAGGTCGATCACGTACTGTCAGGTGGGGACACTTGGGATTTGAGTGGAGAGTTGAGAATTCCTTCAAAAAGTTATGAGTAAAGCCACCAGGAGAGCTGACGTCGAGTTAGCGACCTGGTTCTTGTAGAAACTCCTTGTAAATGCCTTCCCGATGATAGTTATCGCTTTTATCAGTTCAAAGCGCGCCAATTCCACCCTCCCCTCAACAGATGTTTTCAGTGCTCAGTAGAACCCAGCATAGATGCTCTGCCCCTCTCAGCTGCAACCAATTCAACCTGAGAGTGCAAGCATGAACGCAAGGCCTTCTTTTTCTGGCATTAACGCCTTTATGGCTTGACGCTGCTCCCGAAACTTATATTGGTTTGAATGAAAAACTCCTCAAAACCCGCACCAAATTAATATAAATTTCGGTAATGTTGAATATTTGTGCCTATCTGGCGATCAAGTGTTTTCAAATTTGGACTTGTGTCGTGGACAGACAACACTGTTGGGCGGCTGTCTTGGAAAGGGATGTCACCTGGCTGCTACTTGGAAGGAAAATGGAACATGTGAGGAGGGGGGGGGGCGTGGTGGTCCCATAGCGGTATTGTCAGTGACCTATGAGAGTTTTTGCAGGCCACTACCAGGGCCTGTGGAACCTCTTCATATAGCTTGGAGTTCGTGGGTGACGATGAATTTGTCTCCCAGCAACAGCGGGCTACGATGAAAGGGTTCCCCTGACAGTCGCCCGTTCCTAGAGGCCCCAGCACGAGCGCCTCCCCCCCCCCCCGACCATAGTTAACAGGCCTCCTCTTTCAACTGGGTAGCATCCTTGATTGCTCGCGGTAGTCTCCTCCTAACGGGTGTTACGTGAGTAACAAAAGGTGCTGACCGGAACCCCATGAATGGTGAGGCATTAATGTTATGAACCCATTGGGATACTTCCTGCCAAAGTGAGTCATTTCTTTTTCTTCATAATCTAAAACCATATATTGAATATTGTTTTAGGGGTTCAATTCTCCGAGTATATTTCCTACTCTTCTATTCAACATACATGGTTTCCTCGTACCTACAATACCTGTGACGCTGTCATCCTCAGCACTCCTGACGCCAACTTATTGATAACTAGCCTACTAAAAGCAGGCAAAAACGATTCCTCCGACTATCCTCGCCTCCCACTCCCTCTGACTCCTCCCGCCACCAATTCCTCCGACTCTCCCCACTCCCAAGACCTCTCTAACTTCTCCCAATTGGCAACATGCATGCATACGCACGTACGTACAGTTGGCGTTTTATGTATATAGATTAGTTTGTTAAGAAAAAATAGGGACACTAGGGAATTAGGACTTAGGCTAGGGCGATTTAGAGCGGTGCTGCACGCTGATTGGCAACCTACCAAATTTGATGACATTTCAAAACCGAATAAACTGTTTTTTTGTATTTCATTAGCATTTCTCTTGAATGGCCCTATAGTTTCTCCTCTAGCTAAGGGCGTAAGCAAATCAAATCATATCAGAGGAGTGGGACCCATTTTGACTTTTTTTGGTACCTACATAATCCTATCAGGCACAAACCCTCCCGAACTCTACCCATGCTAGGACTGGCCACCTGATGGTGCAAATGAGGTGAAGCTGAATAGTCGTAACACGGGGCCTGTCAGATTTTGGCAGCGAAAACTCTCTAATATAATAAAAGGAGAGACTTCCCTTCATATTTACTGAGTACCTATTTCTACCTTCAATTCCCTCACTCAAATGTTCCTAGGAAACGGGGTATAACAGTTAATTCTTCCCATCATTCCTGACTTCCTCATCATCAACCATCATTAAGATTTCGCCAAATCAATTACTCTACGCCCAGTGGTCCCTGAGGTAACCAACAGGTATTTCTCGGAACTTAATTAATCTAAATTCCTCAACTAACTCACCCTTCATGTCCCCAAATTAAGAATTTCAGTCCTATCAATAACAAAGTAATAAGTCCACTTCCCACCACAACACTACTGTTTCAGATATCAACCGTTACAGCTACATTTTATAAATTTCCCTACCTCCGATTCACATTCTCACCACAAGTGTCGCATCGTGGAGTTTTCTGTGTCAGCTAAACAATAAAAAGACGAATAGCCCTCCAGTGCCTCGTTCAAATTGGTTTCTTTCATTAAAACCATCCCGTTTTCGTTCAAGTTGTTCAGTGATTTCAAACTAAATCTTCCCTTCACACCATCAAATACTAAAAACAAATAAGTATTGTATAGTATTTCCGAGGTAGACAAGAACTAAGCCCAAATGCATTATGTAGAGAATATAAAATATAAAAAACGGTGTTCTGACATAACAACATCTTCCGTTAATTCCTTTATAACACTTTCAGTTAATAAATAATCTCAAGCTAGGTTCAGAGGATTTCATCTGTTTTTCCAGCGCAAACAACTAAAGCAATATCTAAGTTGTGCATTTTAAAAAAGAGCGTCATTTTTGACATGTTTTTTACAAATAGATTTTACTGAAAAGGTTTCATAAACCGAAAATCTACATTCCGAAGGTTATTTTTAGGCGCTATGTACCCTTGGGAACAAATACATTATAATACCTCAATGACGATGAGCATCGAAACCAATAGTACCGAAATCTTATATTAACAGTTAGGTTCTTCGTTCAAACGTACCAAGAGAGAATACATTAGAGTATTTTTGTTCGTCTCGTATTTCGTTATATAAAAACGTAGAAACAAGCAGCTAGACCGAGTATGCGCAGATGCTAACCTTTCCTCGGGGTGTTTTCATTCGGATCATCTTTCCAAGGAGGTGTTTTCGTAGACAGAAAGAACACGCCTTGACGGGCCAATGAGCGCATTCGCTTTTTGTCTATAAAAACTTCTCTGAAAACGAAAAAAGCTGTCTTCCCATGTGTCAAAAAGGTCCTTATTAGAGTATTTTTGTACTTCCCGTTTTGCCGAAATGAGAAACGTGGAGGAGAGCAGGTAGAGCGAGCACTCGCAGATGCTAACCTTTCCTTTTTTCAGATCGTCTCTGTGAAATTGTGAACTCCTATAGTCGTTTACTTGATGCTTGTTTGACAAGGTTACTTCTGTTACTTTTTAATCCTTGTATCCTAATCGATAAAAAATCTTGTTTCCTTTTTGGAGGAGTTGTGTTGGATCTGTCCTGATCCCTTGGGGAATCTCTGGCTGTAACGTGCTTTCCCAATTACCAACCAAGCGATGGAGATTCCAAACTATTGAGAATCCCCACACAACTCCCCTCCCCAATTGATAGATATAGGAATTTCAGAGGTTTGCTCCGTAGCTTGTTATCACTAGTCTGGCAAATAATACAACGCATTCTGTTCCACTATCCTCAGGGTCACCAACTTTGGCGAGAGGAGTTGTGTGGGATCTGTACAGATTCTGTGGAAAATCTCTGGCTGTAACGGCTTACCCAATTTCCAACCAAGTGATGGAGATTCCAAATGATTGAGAATCCCCACACAACTCCCCTCCCCAATTGAAAGATTTAGGAATTTCAGAGGTTTGCTCCGTAGCTTGTTATCGCTAGTCTAGAAAATAATGCAACGCATTCTATTCCACGTGTTTCTCAGGGTCACCAATTTTAGCGAGAGGAGTTGTGTGGGATCTGTACTGATCCCGTGGGGAATCTCTGGCTTTAACGGCTTTCCCAATTACCAACCAAGTGATGGAGATTCCATATCATCGGGAATTGTCACAGAACAAATGTCGATGTGGGTAGTGGTGCAAACTGAAATCTTCTTCTTCAAGTCCAACCCCCAACAGGCAATTGTTGCAGCCAACGGGCATCGTCAGCTCAATGAGCCCAGGAACATCAACCTAGAGCGCGCAATCACGTTGCTAACTGCCCCCAGTGAGTAACGCCAGCTGGAAAATATGTTGGTCCATGGTCATTGGCATCACAAGTGACACGAATTGCTGGAGGCACGCTTTGTTTATGTTATGTTGCCTTGGTAACGGATGGAAAATGGAAAAAATTGACAATAAAACAGCCACAGGCCCGCCACGTTCATGGATTCTAAACAGACTTTTTTTTTTGAAATACAAAACTTTATTTCACCAATAATTAACTGTGGACAATCATGAACCTTCAAAATTTTCTGACGTTGGTACATGTTTCTGTGGTGCTCAGCCACTTTCTTCCGCCTGCATATTGCCTCAGTGGAGAGGACTCCCGATGTTCAATTTCTCTTTTCATTAGAAGGGCATGAGAGCTCCGTCTTCAAGCCCAAGGCATCGGACCTTACGTCTTGTCCCTCAGATTCTCATGGAAACTGCCCGTATAACAGCCATCTGGGTCCTCACCCGTATCCATTGGGTCACTTGTGACAAGGGTTTGGACCATTTATCTGCGAGGACTGTAGCGAGCCTCTTCAGGAAGCAGTTGTACTCCTTGTGTAGTGAGCCCTCGCAGGATACTACCAAGGGTGTAAATGACCCTCTCAAGTCTTCGGCTGCATCATCGTATTTTCTATGTTTGGCATTGGCGGCATTCTGGGAGATTGTAGTCCAGGTTTGCGAGCTGTAGGAGGAAGCGTCAGCGTTAATAACACGGGTATCCAAATACGCCGTCCTCTCTACCTCCCACAAACCATGGATTTTCAGATCTGTGACTAGCCGTGGGGTGACATCGTCGTTTTCCTGCATCACGGGCTCTATCTCAACCACGTTAAATGCTAGATTAGCCATCTTCGCACACTGATCCCTGAGCTGGTTGTGACCATGCTTGACCTGGCCCCCTTTCTTGCAGTTCAGCGCATGGCAAAGGTTCATTGGTTCACTGCAGCTGTCGCACCGATTAGGCATCTCTTTTGGCTCCCTTCCATACCTTACTGCGAGTGCATCTCTGAATTGCATTGGTGAGAGGTCCAGGTCGTCTTTCATCAGAGGGATAATCGTCAGCCACCCGGATGAATTGCTCTCCGTGATCCTTTTGATGGTTCTTGCCTGTTTCTGGGGAAGAGAGTTAAGAATCCGATCCTGTCTAGCCCTGGCAGTAGCTTTGTTGAGTACTTTTTCGTCCTCCTGTACTTCTCTCATCCATTGCTCATGCATGTCCATGTCAACATCCGTCCCCGATCTAAGAGCTTCTGCCAGGATTTGGGTTGCTCTCTCTGAAGCCCTGTAGTTGAGAGTAGCGGTCTTGACTGGGTCTTCTATTGCTAGCCCTCCAAGCTTTACTGTGAGTTCAAAGCTCTCTACCTCGGTTTCGCTGACTGGGAACTCGACAATAGAGGGAATGAACGAGCCTTTAATGCAATTCCGAAGGGGTCCATATTCATCATATTCACCTTTGACTACCCTTTGTGCGAAGGCCCACTCCTTTGAAAGGGATTTGGTGAATGCTGTGTAGCCTGCCTGGGGGCTTCTCTCGGCTGCTTTAGCCATTTTTTCAACACTAATTACCCAGCCCTGGACTTTTGCCTTCACATACTCTTTTCTGAAATCTGCACTCCCAATCATGCCTCCTAAAAATCGTTGCGAATATACAACTTTCAAGTCTGTGTCCCCAAAAAGCGTGCGAGCTCTATCCTCCAGACCGGGTTTTTTTACCAAATAACTTTTACTGGCCTCGGGAAAGTAACCCCACTTTGGGCCTTCGGTCTGTAGGATGGTGAGCCACTGTTTTAGATCACAGAGCTTTCCAACGCAGGCTGAATCGTCAATTGGCAACGCTTCAACAAGTTCACGTTCCGTGGATTCTGCACTTTGTGAAAAGGTTACACAGGCACTTTAGTGGCCAGGGAAATAACTTTCTATTGTTGCGTTGTATTGAAGGTTGTTTGCTTCCTTGGGCAGTCCATGGAAGAAAGACAGTACCTCAATTCCGTCAACTTTGAGGTTATCCTCTTGGTAGGCGATATTTTCTTCATGTAAAAAAGACAACCAATTTTTGGAACGCCAAAAGCTGGCTTCTCGTGTCAATGGGAACCTTTCCACCTAAAAGAACCTCTTCGCGTTTGAGAGTATGAGGAGAAGGAACGGCAAGTACAAAAATACTCTATTGTATCACACAGCTGTGAGAAGAGAATTACGGGAAGTACAAAAGAACTCTATTCATCTGTTCTCCACACTTTACAACTAAAACCGCCTAAAGAGATTTTCAACGGTTTTCTAATTTGATTTTTTTAAGTTCAAAAGTATACAAACGCGATTTGCTAACTTGAAGTACACAATTAATCGTAAGTGCACTCGTCTAGGGCGTAATAAAAAAGACTCCGTTTTCACTTTTCAACTACGTGGCGGACCAGATATGAAAGATGTAGGTAAAAGAATGTCAACAAATGAAAATGTACGGAGAAGCTAGCCTCGAGGGCGTTACGCTGAATAAAAATATGAAAGACCGTACTTTGTTTAGTAGTAATTAGTTATATGTATCAATAATCTATTTTATTTCTATTCTCGTATCAGTTTCGGTGATCAATTCATCATATTACCTAAGCATTCGACGGAATCGAAAGGCTAGCGCTCCGAAAATAAACTTGAATAAATACGTGTCCAAGGGACACAGAGAAATGGTCTGTTCGGAGAGGCAGTCCTGAACGGTTCAGAGGGGTTTGGAGGAGCCCGGAGGAGTTCGATAGAGTCCATTCGCCTCTATCCCCTCCCCTTTTCCTGTTTGGTTCCGAACTGATTCCCGACTGGCTCTCCGAACAGACCCAAAATCAACATTTATGAGTGAAGAAGTGAGTTTTTACGAGAAAATAAGGGACAATTCGAGATAAGAGTAACAAACGGTTACAAAACTATTTATACATCGTTTTAAATTCCAACCGCGAAAAATCGGTACCTAAATGACTTGAAAAAGTGATGCTAGAAGTCACATTTTAATCTTTCAAGTTGAGAAAAGATAGGCCGGTAAATGGAGATGGGCAGGAGAGGTAGCAAGTACAGGAACGAATATTCGAGAAAATGGAAGATGATTAAAAACACTATGACTACTTGGTAGAACAAGTTAGCCTACGTTAGTCTAGCCTGTTGAGTAGCCTGATAGTACCGAAGGTCATTCAAGGCTACAAATTAAGCATATTTTGGTAGCCATTCAATACTGGATAGAAGTACAGTAGTGTAGGCCTATGGGAACGACATTTGAACTTTGTATGGCAGCCACCAAAACGAATACTGCAGTACGACCAAATGAGGCTAACTTGCTTGTAGGTCGGAGACCCTTACAGAGGAAGCGACGAACAGAGGTAGGGCGGGGGACACTTGGTGAACCTTTTTACGCGAAGAGGCCCAACCGATGGACTTTCGCAGAAAGGAAATTATGTAGGATGAAGACGAGAGGCTTCGGGCAGCATTCCAGGTCCAGCTCCTGAAACGGGAAAAGGTAAAATTCGTCAGAAACAATTACTATTTGCACCTGGAAAGGAAGGTTGATGCGGAATTGATATGAAACGTGCCATTCATAATACAGCTACAGTCTGTCTGCAGTGAGAAAACCAAGCCTGCCAAGTGGTTGTGGCACATAACTTCATCGTATCCATAACGTATGAATCTTGGAATCACCAGTTACTTCAGTGCCCGTAAGTTTGGGGAATAGCGGAAAATGTAGAATAGCTAGAAAGATAATATGCAATGAGAGGATTGAAAGATTACCACTAGAGCTGGGCAGTAATTAACTACTTGTTGTCAGCTTGAGGATATTTTGGATACATTTGGAATGAACCTTCCTGTTGATGCTGAAATCATACCAGATTCTTGCTCAATTCATGGATTTCTGACCTCCCTGCCTTTTAACTTCCTTATTATCGACATGAATCTGGCAACAGCTTCAAGGGTCTGCTCAGACTATGAAACAATCGCCTTCCCGGAATCCTCGCCTCATCTCCAGAAATATCTCACTCAGGATTGTAATGATCATCCTCTGTTCAGTGGCTCAGCTATGGGTTTGTGACAAGCACATTCCAAGGATCTTAGCTGCAGGTGTCAAGGCTGATTTCTTCCCATCTGCAACTGTGCTGTAAGCGACACAGCCCAGCATTTTACTGTTCAATGTCCTATCTGAGTAACCCCCGCCTGGAGTTTCAACTGCCAGTGTTGCCCAGTTTCAACTGCTTCAGTTTTTTTTTTTGCCAGTTTCAACTGCCCCTTCATTTGAAGAACATACAATTGAATACTCAAGTCGAGAGATCGAAATGAGGCCAACAGGTTTTATTATCTAAAGGAAGCAAGTGAAGCGAGACTGGTTATTGTAAGTTCCTAATAGGTGGATTTAATTGGACAAGGCACAACATTTGTTCCATTATAATTGCCAGTATAATTTGCATTGAATGTTTATCTACAATGAAAAATGCTATGAAATTAGTCGGACTCCATTAAGCCAGCGAAACTGGATTGATACTCACAATTCTCACACCAGCCAAGAACAACACACGCAGATCCGTTTAATGCATCTAGTAAAGCATGAAACTCAAGATTTTCTGGTAGTGTACCGTCTCATTCAAACGTCCAGTTTCTAGTAAGAGTAGGGAGTTACAGCAACATTTGGAACTGTTCAGACTTGAGAAGCTGCTAGGGCGAGCATCGAGTGGATGCTAACTTTCCGATGTGAGGCTCACGTGATTGACGTTGCTTTAGATTTTTCAACACTCCATAGGTAACATCAACTCAATCCGCGGTTTTTGTTTTCGTTGAACCGATAAAGGAAAACAGGAAGGAAAATATAAGGAAATCAATGAAGTACGCTCGTTTACTACCCAAAATAATCGTGAAAGTATAACAAAATAAATGCAAAATGAATGTGAGCACCTAATCGTGCATTTCAGTCCATCCCCTTGTCTGAGGAGTAGATGACAGACAACCAAATTCAACGAGATTGGTAGTTTATGATTGATTTTCCTATTATATTCCAATGTTACCTTTTCGAAGTAAAATAAATACGAAGTCGGTCAAAAGGTATCATCTGCCATCCACACTTCAGACGCCGCAACAGACCGAAATGTATAAGGGAGCAATATTCACTTCAAGCGAAATGTATAAGGGACCAATTCTTCAATCTTCAATTCACTTTACCGCAACCCCGAAGATAAAGAACTCGCAAAAGATTCACCGAAACTCTTCAAAACGAAAGAAACAGACTGATCAGCTGATTGATGGTGGCCATTAGCTCAGCCACACTGCCGTGAGAAGGAAAAACAGCTTAAATAATAAAATCGCGAAATTGAAAAATTTGGTCGGAAAAGCTCAACTAGAAATTCTGTAGTTTAATGTGGAGGAAAAACAGCTTGCCTTTGATCGTTCGGAGGAAAAAGGGCTTATCTTTGATGGTTAGCACGCCTTGGCCTGGTCTTTCGTAATTTAATGTGGAGGAAAAACCACTCAACTATACATAAGCTGTTTTTCCTCCAAATCGTTCGACTAGATCTTTCATGCTGAGCCATTTTCCGCTTCAGCCAAGTGGTTTTTCCTCCTAATCCCCTCACTCCATTGGTAACATCAGATGTTTTCCCTGAATTTGAGAAGTTGTTTGAACAGCTGCTCGCCGCGCGTCTGTACACTCTACACTGCATCCGCAGATCTGGTCAGTGCCTTTCATGCGTTTTTCATGTCACAACGAGACGCTGAGGAAATAACATTATGGCTCGACAATAATTGTCGACAACGGCCAATTTTTGTTCTGAGCTCCGCAATTATTGCGGAGCTCAGAACAAAAATTGGCCGTTGTTCAGCTACTTAGTTTTTATTGTGAATTCTACGTTAATTGCAGCAAAAACAATTTACAATAATTTCTTTGAACCTGGCCATACTTTTATGTCAGCAGATAGTTTCCACCATCAAATTGAAGTCCAGCTAAAAGCTGCTGGCAAGGTTTACTACTTCAACGATTTCAAAACCTGCGTGAAAAAATCCTGTAACGGTCACGTAAACGTGAAGGAAATGAATGTAGATGATTTTAGCAAATGGGAGGATGGAAGTAGCAAGTACAAACTCAAAAAAATGGAAAACCGCCCTTGTTTAGCGGAATTAGTTATACTTAAAGCAGAGAGAAGCAAATATTTCCTCTACTTTGCAAAACAGCACAACACTTCTGACTTCGAGGAACTTCATTTTCTGAAGAAAAGTATGGAAAAGGGGATCCAACTTCCTGAAACGAACACCACTGCTCGCGGAGTGCCTCCTGAAAAGAAAGCCGACGTAATCGCCAAACTGGGAAGACTCATCCCTCCTAACAGACTTCCGTTTTGGGAAAATCTGCCAACGGACAAAAATTCCGCGGATTTGATCACAACTCAAGGAAATTAACACGCAGATATTGATTGTAATATGGTAACCTACCTAATAAATTTAATATGACATATTAAATTTATTAGGTAGGTTACCATATTATAATCAATTGTTACATTGTAATCATGAATTTGTGAAATCTTCATTTTTTTAGTCACTTATGTGTAGAAGAATAACCACTTGAGCTGGTTTTCCCTAACATTATAAGTGGTTTTCTCAAATATAATGTTCGTTTGATTTGTATAAGATGTGGAGGAAAAACAGCTCAAGTGGTTTTCCCTCCAAATCGCTGCCAAAGTTTTGGTTATTAACTGGGAGAAAGAGCTTAACTATGAATAATCGAAGTAAAATCGATGTTTCTTGTATTTAATCGATATCAGCACGATCGATAGGATGTAACCTAACAGACGATCGAAAATGTGGACTTAAACTGGAGACGAATAATGGAGTGGTAAGCTCAAAATCCTTGAGGCATTTTTCGGGCGCCCAGAATTTTATAGATAAGCTGTTTTTCCTTCTCACGGCAGCACAAAAACAAGGAGTTGACCTAGTAGGTTATCTCACGTCGAAAACGCGAGAGGGCCGAGTCAATTGTCTTCTGTGAGCCACACATCATGCGCGAGGCTCGCGTTTTTGTACGTATCTTGGCCCTCTGTAACTCTCTAGTAGCTAAGATATTACGAACGTTTGAGAAAATTATGGGTTGCTGACGATAGTCCACACCTTCCAAATTGAAAGTGCAGGAAGAAAAAGGTAAAATACACATTCAAGGGACACTTACAATATCAGCTTGGTCGGGTCCGAAATCCAACCAAACGAGTCGCTGGCCGTCGTCTGCCGATGACCTCAATCGATGGAAAGGAAACTGCCAGACGGTCACTCGAGACTGGATAAGACGAAATCCGTTCTCGCAGTGCAGAATCAGCTGACTAGCTTCACCTTTGAAGACACACCCTGAAAGGAAAATAGGAAAATTAATGCAAGGAAGGAGTTAATTAACTAATACGAAGCACTTGTTATCACACTAGTTTGGAGTCGTAAATGCGAGGGTCGTCCAGAAGATAAGTTCTGTTTTGGTTTGTAGGAGTGGTTTTTGCCCAATCCGGCAACACTGTATGAAAGAGGGGACTTTGTGAATATAATGAGAGATAGATGGTCTCAGTAGCCCTTACAACAAGGTCAGGACAGATAGTTGAAATGGAGCTTCACTTCAAAGAACATCAAGCAATCCAAGCAGTGGAAACTGTGCCGTGAAGAAAATTTAAATCTTCCGCCACTTTTGAATTTGAGCGGTGATGGCGCCCCTGGCCACTGCCTTCTCCTTGGGTCCGGAACCAAATGACATATTTTGGTGATACATTCTCTTGTTTAGTGAGAAAGTAAAGTTCTTTATTTTATTCGTATTATTTTCAAAAATTTGGAATTGATTTGGACCCGCAAAATGGAAAAAGCAAATTTGAAAAGCATGGAAAGCACGTGTATGGTTCGGAGCTGCTGCCGCCTGCTGGAAGAAGTGGGAAAATTACGTTTCCTTTGTTCTCTCGTTCGCCGTTGAATGCCATCTCAACTCTCTTTGTTCTCTCGTCCGTTTTTTTTGCCGGTTGTACAAAATTTTCCGAAAGAAAATCCTTCCGTTCTTGAGTTTCGTGAGGATCATCTTCCTGGATACCGGGGATAAGACGTCCTACTGCGGCCTCCTCCATTCTATACTGAAAAGGGTAAGACCTACCTACCTGTTGCGCTGTTGGTTACTCCTACTCAAAAATTTTATGAAAGATCCATAAGTATTCAACAAAGGTTTCGTTCGTTCTGTATCAGATTCAACCTTTCGTCTACTTGATCGCCGAAGGAATCAAACATCACTTCGCATTACTTCGGAAAGCATCGTTTTGGAGTCAACCCAAAGCTGACATCGCCTATCAAGGGATTCAACATTATCGTACCGGTAGGCGCATAATTCTCGTCAAATGTCGAATGTTCTTGATTTGTACAAGCGGTAACAACGAAACTATAATGCAGTATGGTTCGTTGTTCAGTTTCAGGTACCAGACCTGACCAGCCAAGATCGAGGCGAAAATTTTGTTCCTGGGACTCCTTTCCCCTTCTCCTTCTCGAGGACCGATCTGCTTCTGTTCCGAAAATGAGTCATATTGTCTAAGTACCGAATATTCGAACAAATAGTATTAAATTCCACGGTCGTTGGAGTAAGTCTCAGAACTATTATAATCAATAGGATTCTCGTTGATAGGTAGTTAGAAAGTTAAGTCTATATCGTACCTATCAATTATATCTGTGATTCCCTGAGGATTAAATTTTATTTTATTCATTTATGTTTGGGAGCAACCAAACGTTGGTTTAATAAACCTGAAAATTTCAGTTCAAAATTTTGTTTAAAATTTTTTTGTACTCCTGCTTCATTTTCTGATTGAGCTCTCCTTTCTGTGGGTTCAACCCCACAAAATTTTTAGTTATGTATCACAAAACACACCAACTCCCGAAGAACCAAAACATTCAAAGTTGTGAAGTCAACGAGGAAAATCATTACTTCTGTTTTCTGGGACAAAAGGAATTATCCTGATTGACTTTTTCCTTCAAGGTTAAACAATTAACGCCAACCTCTACAGTAAAATTCGAAGAAGCTTCGTCGATCCATACAGAACAAGATATGAGGAATGTTGACCTCCAGTCTTTGCCTTCCCCATGACAACGCTCGGCCTAACAATGTAACTTTTGGATGAGTTTGGTTGAGATATTCTGACCCATCTACCTTACAGTCTAGACTTGGTCCCGTCAGACTGTCACCTTTTTACCAAAATGAAGGAGGGATTGGCGGGAGAACGTTTCATAAGTGACGAAGAAGTGAAAGAAGCGTCACCTACTGGACCAAGAAGGTGGCCACAAGCTTGAGGAATTGATTCCGAAGCTCATTTCGCGATACACCAAAGCGTCAGTTAACCAACATAGAAAATGATAAAACTGGTTAAGGCTCTCAAGGTTTGAAATCGGTAGTATTCGATTTTATTTGAGATGATCACGCTACCTGTTGGCCTGCACTATAACTAAGCTTACCATTAGATCCAGAGAGTAAACGCATTGTTGAGTAATGCATGCATTCCAGGGTGTTGTGTTACCTAGATGCTTCACATGCCATCTCGCTTCACGGACTACATGAGTCTCTTCAGTTTGGACAAATCAAATCGCATGACGTGGTTAATTATGGATGGACTCGATTATGAATATGTTCAAGTTTGAATTACGTTTTTCTGTTGATGTGTGTGAACAAGATCCCTAGCTCGTTTGTTCTACTGTTAGTTCGTTGAATAAAACTATTACCTTCCTTAGCACACTAGTTTATCTCTCATCTTTACCTAATATTTTCTGGCGACCGTGACAGGACGATATCGAAATGGAGAAGGTAGAAGTGACAAAGAAGCGTGCTCAGGTAAGGCGATTGTTTACTAAATATTATTCCGAATTTAAAACTTTGATAAACGAAGAAATGGCAACGACTACCCAGATAAAATGTGTCTGGCGATCTTTGGAGGATAGACAGGAAAAGTTGAAGGCGACGATGAAATGGAAGTTATACTTCTAAGAACCCCGAATTTAGACGGATCAGAATTAGAGAAAGAATTTGATGATAGCGATAGCTACAGGAGTAAATTTATAGAAGCTTCGACGCTTTACGAAGAAAAATTTGCGCAGACCCCTGTGGTTGTAGCTGAAGATAGTGTAAGCGTTTCTTACCATTCTTTAAATTCAGCATTGAAGAAGTACCATCTTCCAAAATTAGAACTTCGTAAATTCGATGGAAATGTGAAAGGTTGGCTTGGGTTTTGGGGATTTTTCTCAAAAGTTCATGACGACTCAGAAATTGATCCACGCACCAAGTTTGACTTTTTGGTGCAGGCTACTGAAAAGGACTCCCCTGCTAGAATTCTAGTTGAAAGTTATCCGCCAACAGCAGACAACTATTCCAAAGCTGTGAAGGACCTCAAACGGCGATTCGCCCGAGATGAACTCCTTGTTGAAGTGTATGTGAGGGAACTTATACAGCTCGTTATTCAGCAGCTTTCAAGTAAAGGGACTACCAGATTACTATCATTTTATGATCAGTTGGAGACACAAGTGCGCGCACTTGAGACTTTGGGGGTAACATCCGATAAATATGCCGCAATATAACATCCACTAGTAGAATCATGTCTGCCGCATGACCTTTTGATCATCTGGGAGAGAAAAAGATCAGAGCACCAGTACAGCATATCAAGTAGGAAAGTTGATAACACCCCAGACACATCGGAATCTGTGGATTACCTACAGATGCTTCTGAACTTTTTGAGGATAGAAGTGGAGAGTGAAGGTCTACTCGCACTAGCTCGTGATAGTTTCAAGTTTAATTCAGAAAAGCCCACGAAGGTTCATGATTCCAAGACAGAATGTGCAAGTGCAGCATCTTTGATTTCTTCTGAAACCCCCAAGGAAAAGCTATGTGCATTTTGTGGTTCAGATCACGATTCCTCAGAATGTACAAAAATTAGTAGATGGTCTCTGGACAAGAAAAAAACTTCTCTCATGAAAGTTGGAGGATGTTTCATCTGTTTGAAGCTTCGTCACTGTGCTGCTAAATGTAGAGCTGAAGTAAAATGTCAAATCTGTGGTAGAAGGCATCGTACAATTATGTGCGACAGGCTGGATAAGCTGGTAGAAGACCAAAACAATGAGCAAGTCGAAAACGAGAAGAAAACCACTGACCGCCTGGATTCTGATCACACCTCAGAAACATTGTTGACTTCGTTTGGCGATTTAACGTATCTCCAAACCTTGGTTGTCAGAGTCAGTGCTAGTCAGAGCACTGTTTGACTCTGGTTCTCAACGCACCTATTTGGCCACAACCAGCTTGGAATTTCTCGATCCACCCGTTCTCGGGAAACAGACTGTCACTCATGGTTTGTTTGGAGGAGTTGAGAGACGTTTGGTTCCTCATACGATCTTCAAGATTCAAGTTGAAAATAGGTGGGGAAAAGAAAAGTTCAAGAAAAATATCGCCGTCCTAGACCAAGAGAAAATTTGTACCTACTTATATTCCTAGACTAGACATTAACAAATACTTTAGAAAATTGAAGAAGAATCAAATAAAGTTGAGCGATCGAAATCACGATGACCTTAAAATTAAGCTTTTACTGGGAGCAGATGTCTTGTCCGATATATCGACGAGCGAATTAGTTTCTCTGAATGACGGGTTAGTGGCTACCAGAACCAAGTTGGGCTGGACTGTAATGGGTCAGTCACAAAGTAATTTCCCAAGTAGTACACTTGCCAATGGTATACACTTAAATCACGTTGATATCTCAGATCTACAACGCCTAGATGTTTTGGGAACCACAGACAATGCAGCTGACAAAGGTGGAACGGGAATCGAAGAAGAAACTATAAAATACTGCAACGATAGTAAATCACAGAATAGAAGAGTCCGTCAAATCCACACCATTTGGGAACATTTGAGTTCAAGATTTCGAAAAGAATATCTCGCACTATTGATTCACAAGGGCGATAAGAAGACCAGAGAAATCATCAAGAAACCAACGACAATGGAGGAAACCAACGTAATACCCATTGAGGAACAGAAAGTACCTGGTCCAGTATCCAGTAGTTCATCAGAAGACTCACTAGTAAAGATACTTGTCACCAACAGAAGCAGACGCCAAGTGAATCATCCAAAACGGTTTGACTGAAGCAAACTTACATACTTGCGATTTCTTCTGTAAAGGAAATCGCAACGGTGGGAGGATGTTGTGTTACCTAGATGCTTCACATGCCATCTCGCTTCACGGACTACATGAGTCTCTTCAGTTTGGACAAATCAAATCGCATGACTTGGTTAATTATGGATGGACTCGATTATGAATATGTTCAAGTTTGAATTACGTTTTTCTGTTGATGTGTGTGAACAAGATCCCTAGCTCGTTTGTTCTACTGTTAGTTCGTTGAATAAAACTATTACCTTCCTTAGCACACTAGTTTATCTCTCATCTTTACCTAATACCAGGGGACGCCCTGGAATAGTATTTTGAATTAGAAATAGTGGACCCCCCCCCCTTCACCAATAGCCGCCATTCGCCATAACATTTCTAGCGGCTTGCAAGCCTTGAATTTGAACAGCATTTTAAAAAATCCATGATCTACAATACCCAACATGCGGATTCCAACCCCAACCCCCCTCCATTGTTACTCAACGCTTCTATTGCCTCAATACGTCATAATGTCCAACTTTCATTCGTTCCACTCGACATTTCAAGATTAGCTAAACTCGATTATCTTAAACGACGTTTAACAATGATTTGGGTTGGTGAAAGACGCTTGCCGGGTATATTCCTTCAAATTAACTGTATAGGCGTTTAGCTGAACGCGTTTTGAACAACTTTTGGTGAAAGCGAGTCACTTTTCTGTACACCTTCAATGTGAAAGGCAGAAACGGGCTCAACTACATCATCACTATATCCTGCAGTAAGAATCTAGCAAAAAATAATAATGAATTGGGTCATTACGGAAAGAAATCTCCATCTGATTGAGAACAGCGTTGTGGCAGCCAGTGACGATAGCGTGAGCCCAGGCTGCTTGGTCGCGGTGCGTCTGTACTCTGAGGACGTGCGTCTGCACGCCATCGTGGGTCCCACACCTCACGGAGAACGTGATTGCCTCACTGTCCTGCCGACTGCATCCCACAAGCCTGAGGAAGGAAGTTCAGTAAAACAATTGACACTATAATTGACAACTATAATATTCCACGATGTTGCTAGATTAAATGCATATATGCTCATACTGGAGCTTATCAGCTACAGATGGTCATAATCTTGAGCATGAGTACATAATTCTAGGAAACATTGATTCACCTTCAAAACATTCTGAAATTCAAATAAGAAGTTATCTAAATTAGACCATTTCAGATAATTGGCCACTCAAGGTTACCCAATTTTGAACGGAAAAGCAATAGCCCAGACGAATTAGAGAAAATAGGAGAAATAATTCATAGTAAAGAAATTCCTTCACGAGGGTCTTCCTTCATACGTTGTTAATCATGCCTCAAAAGTCCCCTAGGGTGGGGGGTGAGCTCGAGGAGTGAGAGATTATTTTCTCCTATTCTTTCGGTTTTTTGCCTATAACTTGAAAACGCTGCAAATTATTACACAACGGTTTATTATTTTTATATAGATCACTCGTCTACAAAATCACCAACCATCCAATTTGAAAAAAAAAAAAATTAAAAAAAAAATCAAAAAAAAAAAATTTTTTTTTTTAAAATAAAAAAACGCTGCAAATCATTGCTCAAAGGTTTATTATTTTTTGTATAGATCACCCTTCTGTATAGATCACTGGTTCTCCATCAATAGCACCTACCACCATCTGTATTCTCCATTGACCCGCCCTCTCAAATTTCAGGTTCCTGCGTTCAACAGAAGAGAAAATGGCCTTGGAGCTCACTCAGCTGATCAGTGACCACTCAGGCGCCTTCAGCATTCTCCTTTGACCCTGCCTCTCAAATTTCAGGTTCCTGCGTTCAACAGGAGAGGAAATGGCCTTGGAGCTCACTCAACTGATCAGTGACCACTCAGGCGCCTTCAGCATTCTCCATTGACCCGCCCTCTCAAATTTCAGGTTCCTGCGTTCAACAGGAAAGGAAATGGCCTTGGAGCTCGCTCAGCTGATCAGTGACCACTCAGGCGCCTTCAGCATTCTCCATTGACCCGCCCTCTCAAATTTCAGGTTCCTGCGTCCAACAGGAGAGAAAATGGCCTTGGAGCTCACTCAGCTGATCAGTTACCACTCAGGCGCCTTCAGCAATCTCCATTGACCCTGCCTCTCAAATTTCAGGTTCCTGCGTTCAACAGGAGAGAAAATGGCCTTGGAGGTCACTCAGCTGATCAGTGACCACTCAGGCACCTTCAGCAATCTCCATTGACCCGCCCTCTAAAATTTCAGCTTCCTGCGTTCAACAGGAGAGGAAATGGCCTTGGAGCTCACTCAGCTGATCAGTGACCACTCAGGCGCCTTCAGCATTCTCAATTGACCCGCCCTCTCAAATTTCAGGTTCCTGCGTTCAACAGGAGAGGAAATGGCCTTGGAGCTCACTCAGCTGATCAGTGACCACTCAGGCTCCTTCAGCATTCTCAATTGACCCGCCCTCTCAAATTTCAGGTTCCTGCGTTCAACAGGAGAGGAAATGGCCTTGGAGCTCACTCAGCTGATCAGTGACCACTCAGGCGCCTTCAGTATTCTCCATTGACTTTTGATTATGGAAATTTGATTACTGGTTGGTTACGCAGAAGGCAAAACTGTATACAAATCGAAGAAATGAACAGCGATCGCATTTTAATCAGAAAAAATTTCAACGGAGATTAGACCTCTTTTGCGATTCACACTCATGATTCTGTTTTATCGAAGGAAAAGCTTCAAGTACTCGTAGGGACCGAACGGTTTGCCCTACAGAGCTCCGGGTGGTCTCAAAAATTTTTAAAAATTCAGTACCTACTATTTAAAATTAGTGAAAAAACGATACCTTTATTTCGAGAGTTTTCGAGCTAGGGCACTCTTGAAAATTTCAACCCTTAATTTTCACCCCTTAGAAGTGACCTACATCAACCAAAAGCTTCGGCGCACAACTAGACCCCAAATGGAGCCCATATACCAAATTTCATCGAAATCGGTCCATGGTAACTAAGAAAAGTGCCGCGTACGGCGTACGGCGTACGGCGGACGGACGGAAATTTTTTTATTCGATTTTCGTATTCTACGTACCTTGAAACGTAAAACATCAAATTTCGAGGGGGGGTTAAAATTTTTTTTTTCTTGCTCGATTCCAAAGGCTTAATATTGAAAATAATAAACCAAAAAAAAACAAAATCACCAACCATCGATCGCATTTTGGTCAGCTAAAATTTGAACGGAGATTAGGGGCGGAATTCACAGTCTCTCCTCAGGACTGAGGCCGGCCTCAAGGTGGCTTTCGAGGAAAGTTTTTACTCATCCGTATTCAGAGTAGCAAGACTTTCGAGGAGAGTCGTGTTTGAGCCGAGGTTGGCCTCAAGGAGGGTTCCCGCCTCCTCAACCTATTCTGAGTTGTTAAATTACGAGGCCACCCTCAAGGCCAGCCTCGAATTTCCTATTCAGGAACGAATTTCGGAGATGAGTCAAGATTTTTCTCGACTTCAAAGAGCTCGAAACCCTCCTCCAGCTGAGGTAGCCTAGAACCTACCTTGAAGTGCTTTTTGTTTTCAAGGTGAGAAGTGTTTCGACTAGTGTTGACAATTGACTAGTGTTTTCGTACCGTTTTATTCAGTTTATTTACATTTTGTTTTTATTCAAACATTTCTGCGATAGGAAAAAGATGGATAATTGGTTAATTTTTGATTGGGACGACCAATAAATATTGTATTCTCTATTCTGCATTTTCAACACTTCTTCAACAAACTCTAGTTGTATAAGGGAAGTCGATGTTTTAAAAGAACTTTAACTTTGTTAAGAGAGAGAAAACCATTAATTTATTGAACATTTTAGGAATACAAAAGTTGGACTACAGTAGTTGTCGAAAATGTTTTTAAAGAACCATTTTTGATTTCAGTTTGCTATGTAGGTACCTACCTAAGTATGATTGATAAAGTTGTATTTTTTGATGTTCTTCAAGCCTCCATTTAGATTCAACGGGATTTTTAAAGTTTGTATAATAAATTATTGTAGTACCTACTAATCTCCTTTAAAAAAAAATCTCCCTACAAATTCGACCAAACACGATTTTTTCAAATTTTCACTGAGTCAAAGGAAACTTTTCAACCGGCGTCAGGACAACGGCTCCAATTCTAGTGTACAAAATATTTTACTTATAATCAGAGAACAACAAAACAATCTCACTTATCAGAGATTGATCACAAAATAATAGTGTCTTCCCCAGGAACAATGCTCTTTTATCCAACTACGAAAAATTAAAGATTCGCCATTAAACTGTTTCGAATATATTGAAACATAGTTCGACTCACAATCAGTTACTTCATCATCCCATTTTATGATCAATATGTTGCAGAAGAGAGGGATGATGTGAACTTCCTCGAACCACCATCCAAATAACTGGACACAGTGGAATAAGTATTGCATAGGTATTTGTGAAAAATGAAAGACCTAATGAAAAATGGCTTGTGTTCGAACGTAAATTCTAAGAATTTCGAATTTTTCACAACAAAGGTGAAAACGTTGAAACACATTGATTAACAAATTGCACGTCTTTGAACCAGCGCGCTTTGTACTTCAAGTAGGAGGAATAACAAAAGTTATTTAACTTTTAATTTCTTTAAATTATTTCACAACAGTTTATTAGGATAAAAACATGAAAATATGATTTTACAAAATCCACAATAAAAATATCTTTAAGGTCGGCATCATAAGCGGGATAAACGTCACTGTCTCTTCAAGATTATACAATCATGCCCTCAAGGTACCTTCTGAATTTGAGATGGTACAACTCCCTACACGGTACGATCACATAGAACACGGCAATCGCATATCAATATTTACCTCAAAAGAACTGGAGAACACGCACTGTAATAACAAAATTCGCACTAAATTTATCCGCAATCACATAAAACACGGCCTACAACAGCAAATAGGACAAAAAATGTTTCCACAGAAAAAGAAAAAAGAGTTGAATGCATTGAATTGAAAATGTGAAAAATGTTGAATGAATTTCTCTTATTTTTCACATTTCATCTGTCTCTGTAGAAGCATGGCCAACAAAAACCATCAACATGGAACTACCAATGACCATGGAATAACGAAAAAACATGCTTTTTGCTCGCTCTAGAAGACAGTTCTCTCCCAACCCACCTCGAAGCCACCTTGAGAAAAGTTCGAGTCGAGGCCACCCTCGAGATATGACTGGTTCGACTGTGAATACGAAACCTTCTCCTCGAGATCGATGTCACCTTGACTCGAGTCAAGAAATTTCTTGACTTGAATCGCGACTGTGAATTCCGCCCTAGGCCTCTTTTGCCATCCACACTCGTGTTTTGATTTATATATATATATATTTCAATATAAACCCTTAAATTTTCGTAGGGAGCGAACGGTTTGTCCTACAGAGCTCCGCGTGGTCTCAAAAAATTCTAAAAATTCCATAGAATCTTAAAATGAAGGAAAAACAATACCTTTATATCGAAATTTTTTGAGTTAGGGCGTTTTCAAAATTTCAAAATTGATTTTGGAACCCTTAGGAGTGACCTACATCAACCAAAAGCTTCGGGGCACAACTAGACCCCAAATGGAGCCTACATACCAAATTTCATCAAAATCGGTCAATGCTAAGTGGCAAAAGTGCCGCGTACGGCGGACGGCGTACGGCGGACGGACGGCCAAATTTTTATTCGATTTTTGGATTCTACGTACCTTGAAACGTAAACCATCAAATTTTGAGGGGGTGTTAAAATTTTTTTTTTCTTGGTCGATTCCAAAGGTTCATTATTGAAAATAATAAACCAAAAGCAGGCGTTCTAGCGAATTGTGCACTATTACTAAAATTAAAGTACATAAAATTCCCTACAATTTTTATCTCTGAGTTAAGTCTCTATGATTAGGCGTTCCGCCGCTAGAGCGCGTTGAAAATAGGTACCGTTTTGAAAAATCGGCAAAAAGGCCTTTTTATGCTCTTTTTACCCACTCAAAAATGAATCTTAAAAAGCCTCTAAGTAACTTAAATATGCTCATGTCTTGTTTTCCGAACTTCAGGGATGCTCAGACAGTGAATCGAGTAGGTTTTGTTTCCCCTGTCACTTTTACTCAACTTTTCTAAGAACACAATCGTGTTGGTCACGATAGCCCCTGAAATTAAAGTTCAGATTAAAGTTGAGAAAGACGTCGTATTTTCTTTTGAAAGGGGTTATTTTTGAAGCCTCGGCGAGCTCCTATCCGCAATAGAAATGTTAAAAATAAAAAATCGATTATTTTTTTTTAAACAAGCCTATTTTTGGTCCAATTTGTCGAGGCTACAAGGGATAATATGTCAACAGAATTTCAGCTCTATCTTGATTTCACATTATTAGCCATATGAGATGTTAATGCGGTTTAGGTTGTACAGGTCAAAGTAAAGAGTGGCATCCATCATAGCTGGAAGTTATGACAAATTTCATCCAAAATTATAAAGAATTACTAATAAAATGCTAATAGATTCATGACTATACATATATCAAAGATGGAAGATAAGTAGCGTGATAAGAATAGATCCAATCTGTTAATCAGTTTAACCTGGATCTGCAAACTTATGGTCTGTTCGGAGAAGCAGTCCGGAACCAGTTCAGAACCAAACCGGAACTGGAAAGGGGAGGGGATAGAGGAGCCTGGACTTCTCCAAACCCCTCCAAACCGTTGAGGACTGCTTCTCCGAACAAACCTTTAGAGATTCGTTCAAGAATTGGCCACTCCTCAGAGAAATTTATCAGCAAATCAGTATATGACGATGTAGCAAGATGTTTGTGAAAACGTGATCTGATGGAATTAGTGTGGTAGGGAGTTTGGCTAGCAGTACCAGAATATTCCTGCAAATTTTGGGGTGATTATGATAATATAAATTCTACTCAGTACCAGCCCGTGGACAGCTCATAAAAATTGAATTTGTAAGACATTTTTGATTTTACTGCTATGCAAGCTCCGTTCAGTACCTGTCTCATACGGGTAAGACAAAATGTAAATAGGATCCTCAATGAGTTGAGGAACAATGTATATAACAAGTTGTAGGTTACAATAAAACTACCAATTCGAATTGAAAGTATTTAGATTGAATTTGACAAGGTTTTATGGTGTTTTATAAGAAAGCAAGAGGTTCGTTTCAAAAGAGTAGTACTTCGTTCAAGACTTACCACCAGACTGTGTCAAAGGCCTTTGGAAGCAGAATACTTTTAGGAGTTCCCCACTCCTGTGCTTGGGGACTCCTCAAGATTTGGCAATAATTCTTAAGGGTTGGGGATTTCTCAGGGGAAGTTGTCTGGCTGGTGGAAGGTCCATCACTTGGTCTTTGGTTTATTTTCTTAAAATTATAGTAGGTAAAAACTGGGTGGTTTCCCACAATCTTCAACTTCAAATGGACAGGTTCAAAGGAGCTTCAAATCATAAAAGTCAACGACAGGACGAGCAGGATTTGAATTCTCAGAAAAAATTTACCTGCAGGATTTGAATTCTCACGAAAAAAATTTACCTAGTCGACACGAGTGGGCATGTAAGACAAGGCGATGCCCAAGCTTCAGCAGACCAGGGCGCTCCCTCGTACAGCCTCAGCTCTCTGTCCGTTATGACTCCAAAGACTGCAACCCATTTCTCCGAAGATTCTTCAGAACTATCACAACTCCCATTCTGTAAAAAGAAAGATACGATTAGAATGAGACAAGAGAGGTGATTAGGCAACAGGATATTCTCCAGTAACCAAAAATGAACTATTGTATTGACAATAAGACTTATTGAACTTTTGGCAATTCAATTTGAGCTTTCGGCAAATCCATTACGTTTCGAACACTACTGGAGTCCTTGTCCACCTTTATTCCTTCTACAATGTTCAATAAAGTGTTTATTCAGGAGCATCTAGAACACGTCCCGCAGGAATTGCGCGCGCTTCCTAGCGACAATGCAACGAATTTTTTTTCCTGTTATCGACTTGACTAAACTAAAATGGCCTTCCTTCAATCATACGTCAATTCAAATCTTATTGCACCGTTAAAAAAAGCGTTAAATTTCCAATTTTCATTATTTTCATTTTCATTATTTGTTTTTCGTTATTTCATTTCATTTTAATATTAGTTCGTCTTTGTTTTTCATTATCTTTGCTCCAATTATCGGTCACATCGGTCATCCCAATTATCCTGCGCTCCTCGTGAGGCCAGGGAGAACTAGCTCCAGTATGACACCTGCGTCTAGTCATCAGAGAGCATTAATTAGATAATTGAGAGATTCGCCGTAGTGTCGCTAGGAAGCGCGTGCAGCACCTGCGGGCCGCGTTTTAGATGCTCCTGTTTATTATCTCTCAAAAAAATGAGACTCTATTGAATTACTATTGCAATTACGTAAGATCAGAAGTCTTTAGATCAGAAGTCACCTTGGCAACGGAACTCATTAGAAGGCTTTTCCAAGTTATTATTTGAACAAAAAAAAGGAAAAAGCCTGCCAAGTGGGTGTGGCACATAGCTTCCTCGTATCCATAACCCGATTGTATAGATGATTCGATGCCTTGTAGTTGATCTAAAAACATACATCTCTAAATACCTTAACTACCCTCATAGGGGACCATCTACACGTCAACCGACACAATCTCTGAATATTGTTGGAATATGTAGAAGTTATGGTAGTAACAAGGAAACACACTTTTGCGCATGCGCAGTGGCTACTGTCAGTCTGGGGGCGATGATTTTCATGGGGACCATCTACACGCCAATCCGCACAATCCCTGAAAATGTCATCGAAATCGGATGATGATTGTAGAAGTTATGGCTGTGGCAAGGATTCCATGTCAGACACACAGACAGACACGGAACCAAAATTGTTCGAAACTAGTTGGTTCACTCGAGAGACAAGACAACTCAAGACTTCAATTTACTTACTTCAATACCTTTGAGGGAGTTTAGTTGTCATAGTGGGTATCCCTTAAAAACCCTATGGTTTCAAGCAACAACCATCCAAATCCGGATGGCTAAGCAAGGCTATGGCTCAAATATGTTAAACGTAAAGGGCATTGAGAGACTCGCAAAATCCCAGACCAAGGGTCCAGGGAGGTGTTTCATGGGCTTTACAATTATTGTACCCACTGAGATATCCACACAAAAATTGATTAAAATAAAATAAATTGATGATCAGGGGACTTTGATCATAGAGGTTTTCAGTAGGTTAGAGTAGGTGGATTCCTTCCCATACTTGGGATCACTTGTCATTTCCAGCAACGATGTGTCATCAGAAATTTCTGCTAGGCTCATTTCAGCAAACAGATGCTACTTTGGTGTGGTGCGGCACTTCAAGTCAAGAAATGTGTCCAGAAGCACCAAGGTACTCCTGTACAAGACTTTGGTACGGCCAGTCCTCACTTACGGCTCAGAGACGTGGACACTAGAGAGTTCCTAGTGGGTTTGGTTCGGCTTAGATCCGGCGCGCCGGAACCGGATCGACGCCATGTTTTCAATACGGCGCGCCGGATTGCCTCCTAGTGACGTATTCGACCGTAACAATACGGCGCCGTATCGGATACGGCGTGTTCTTATCACAATTCGGCGCCGGATTGAGAGCATGGAAGAAGTATATTCCAGTGTGTGTGTAATACGTCACGCCGTATCAAAAACCACTAGGAACTCTCTATTATCTGCGGCAACAATTAGAGCTCTCGAAGTAATTGAGCGCAAAATCCTGCGAAGAATCTTCGGACCTGTGAGAGACGGTGAAAGCTGGCGAGCCAGGTATAACCAAGAAATTTACCAACTTTTTGATGACCAACAAATAGTTGGATTCATTAAGTGTGGGAGGCTCAGATGGGCTGGCCACGTTGCTCGAATGCCTGACACGGAAACACCTCACATTGTCCTGAGAGGTGGTCCGGGTGGAAGACGCCCAAGAGGAAGACCGGGTCTCCGTTGGCTGGATGGAGTCGAGGAGGATTGCCGGCAAATTGGTGTCCGTAACTGGAAAGCGGTCGCCCAGAACAGGACAGAATGGAGAAGGCTGCTTGTGCAGGTCAAGGCCCGACATGGGCTGTAGCACCGAGGGATAGGTAGGTAGAGTAGGTTTTCAAATCGAATGTTCAAGTTTTCCTCAAGTCGAAAAGTTTGACTGGCGGAGTTCCCTTCGAGTGATTTGAGCTATTCTTACCAATAAACCTGAACTACCTGCTACAAGAGTATTGGCGTTTCAATTTTCCAGAATATTTTCAACTGGGAGGGCGTCCTTCACTTTTGCCTCACTAATTCAACACGACTGTACTAATGCTGATGAAGCAGTAATTAAATGTTAAATTCCGATGAGCGAATTATGACTGACATACTCTGATTTAATTTCCTATTCACGGGGTTTTCCAAAATGTTGCCTCAAACCCGGTTTGTCTGAATAAATTAATGTTACTCGAAATGTATGAAAAAATTTCAAACATAACCTGAATTTTAATTGGTTTTAAATAGTTATGTACAAGCCGTTTTAAAATATTTCGTTTTGTTTACAAATTAATAGCTATTTAAATTTCTTCTCAAAAAAGTGGCTATCAATTAAAAAAAACAAAAATAAAAAAAAACATTGAAATCAGGGACATTTAGCCGTAAGGATTGTAATGAAAGATATTCGCTCAGAACAATCTATTTGAGATCTTAAACGGATGATAGCGTTACCTGGAGGTTGGGTATTCTGGAGAGCCACCCAATGTGATGTATTTCTCCCGTGAGAGAAGTGAGGAGAGAATTGGCGTGGCGCAGGGCTGCTTGCGTCAGCCCTACGAGGACGCTGTGAACGCTGTTGTACCACGCTGAACACTCGACGGCTTCAGCGGCTCTCAGGATGCAGCTGTGAACGCAGTCTGGCGAGTGAAGCTCAAAACATCTATTTTCTGCCAAAGATCAGGAAAAAAATTGAATAAGTACGACATGAACAACTAGAGAACCTAGTTCTAACAGGCCAAAATCAAATACCTTCTAGTACTTCACAGGATATTTATTCCGCGAGTACTTCCTTCCTTTTCATCTGTCGCAAGTGTCGTGTCTGTGAAAATTTGTAAATAAAAAACAGGTGTAAGGGTACCTCGATCAGGCCACCTAGGGATGTCAGATTCTTCAAAATTAATCGATTTAAATTGAATCAATCTTTTAAAAAAGAATCATAAAAAAATCGATACGATTTTCGATTATCGATTTTTTTAAAGAATCAATACTTTTCAAGCAAAAGTAAAATTACCAAAAGCTGGAGCAAACTTTTGATCCCCTCGTATACAAAGTTCACTTAAATTCTGTTAATATGAAAGATGCAGGTAGTAGGATTTGAAACTTTATGTTTTTTGACAATTAATGTCACAAAAAAGGTGTATGCCTCCTGCGTAAATGATAACTAACTAATTTTTCTTCATGGACTGGGGATAAGAGAATGAAGTCATGAATTATCAGGATAGGTTGAGGTGGTGTTTATCATTTTGTGATCATTAGGTTGTAATAATCAATGATCTTCATAAATTTTCCTTCCCCATTGAGGTTGTGTTGGTTGTTGACTATAATTTATTTCTCTTAATCAGCTAATGAAAAGAATCGGACCGATTCTCGAATTTTTGAATCGATTCTCCGATTCTTCAGGGAAAAAATAATCTAAAAATATCGAGTGTTTCAAAAGAATCGATTTTTTAAAAAATCGATACTTTTTTGCCATCTCTAAGGCCACCTGCAAACTCATAACGTCATAACGGTAAAGACTTGGGACACCAGTTTCATCATAAGTTGCATATTAGCGAATTTTCAAGGAAAATGAAGCTATTGCAATGGCCTCAAAATTTTTAGAATCGACTTTTTCGAAAAATTTTTACACTGAAATCCGTTTTGGAACATTCTGAAACGATCCCTGAAGTTTTTCCAAAAATCATATGTATATATATATATGTGTCATTCCGGACGATAACTTGAGTAATTGTTTAGAAATTTTTTTTTAGTTTATGCCAAAATGTTCGTAACAACAAACCATAGGTCAAGTTCGTTAACCAGCAATTTTGGACAATCCAAAGTGGTCCAAAATTCAAAAAAACTTCAAAAAAATGGGTTTTTTCCGTTTTTTGTGGTTATTACATTGAAAATCATGGTAATATATGGTATATTCGGATTCAGCACAAAATTTCTGATATGAATGCATTTTTCAAAAATGAAAATTGTCCAAAATTAAGAAAAGTTTGTAGCTATATATATATATAATGAATACGTGCGTATATTTGTTGTACCCAGAAATGAAGTAGCCGTGTGGGTACTCTATGAGTTCGTAGAGACGAGTAGAACACGAATATGGACTCCTAAGATCTTCAAAGCATACCCAGCAATAATTTGCAGCGTGTTATTAGCGAATTTTCAAGGAAAATGAAGCTATTGCAATGGCCTCAAAAATTTTAGAATCGACAAAAAAAAAAAAAAAAAAAAAAAAAAAAAAAAATAAGTCCTCGTTTAAATATTCTATCGACAACTGCCACCGATAGAAACGTTTAGAACCCAGTGTACTATTGAAAATCGCACGATTTTTTCGTACAAATCGCGAATATAACTAAATGTTATCAAATTAATTACTTAGATGCGGCCGGTAACGCATCAAGGAGAAAAATGTTTGATAAACAAAAGGTGGCTTATTGCGATGAGGTTGGGAACATAGATCATGAACGCGATCTGTTGCACTCATCTTCAACTACGTCCTGGAGCTTCCCCAATCAGAACGCTTCTCGGGCTCCCAGATTCAGCTTTCAGCCCAGTGATTTCACGTCTTCCGGTACGTCGATTACACTAGATTACAAAATTTAGGGGTGGTCAGGCTGCCTCGTTCTTTCACCACTTTTCTTATGGTATTTGGTGCGCTGAATCCGAATCTGACGTCAGGTTTTTCTGTTCATGTCGGATTTTCAAGATATAGCTAGTTTTAAGATTTTTCTAGTTCTCACTTTTCTTAATTTTTTAGTGAGAACTTATCTTGCTCAAATCTCCTCAAAAAGTACTCAGACTTATAGGAAATTTCATGTAGAATCCGAATATGTACTTAGTTTTTAAGTTAAACTGTGTTAAACCCCCTATTTTCCACAAAACATATCAAAAAACACCGGTTCTCAACGTTTTTTCTTTGGGTTTTCCCTTACATTTTGCCACTTGAAAAAAAATTAAGGCTAAAAAAAATTGTCTCGGGCTTTTACTTTGTAGGGGGGACACCCCAGAGGAGAATGAGACCAATCGCAGCCTCCTAAACCCATTTATATCGAAGGAATGAGCTTTTTCATGGCACTGAGATGAAAATTCACAAAAACCGTTAATTAGTTTTTCGAGATAAGTATGTGCGTTCCTTAATCTGTTTTCCTCAAATGGATTTTCCTTTCTTCTATATTTTTTATGCTTGTCACCTATTAAGAGTAAGATCGAAAATAGGTACTCAAAGGGGGAGTAAATCATGAATATGGACTCCTAACATCTTCAAAGCATACCCAGTGCATACAGTATGTTGGTATGGTAGGAATACTGAAAATAGGAAAAAAAAACAACAATAGCCGTGTGGGTACTCTGTGAGTTTGTGGAGATGGGAAGAACGTGAATATATACTCCTAACATCTTCAAAGCATACCCAGTGCATACAGTATGTTGGTATGCTACACTGAAAATCGAAAAAACCAAGAATCGAGTAAAAAAAAAAACGTTCTAAAAGAAATTGCAACACCATTGTTCCTTCTCTTAACCATACCTTTAACTGAAAGATTTCTTTGAAAATTCGCTCATTAATTCATGCTGCATGAATGGACTTTTTAAAATATAAGGGCAGTCCCGAAGAACCGCCATGATTATTCTAGTCCAAAATCTAGCCTCACCTCAACCTTTCACGTTCATCTAACGGCTTCGGGCCGGGTAATCTGCCCTTTTTAAAATAAAGTAAATCTATATACGGTTTTGAGCCAGTTAGATCTACCCTCAGTAATCACCTTTACCTAAGTCTTGTAATCGGTTTTTGGCCAGCTGACAGGCTCCATCATCAATCTTACCACTCTATCTACCCTCAAGTAACTTCCAAGTATGAATTCATAGTCAAAATTTAAAGCGGTCAAATTAATTAAATTCGTTACACTCTTTATGGAAGACAGTAAAAATTTCGAGTCTTCAAAAACAAATGAATTCACCCTCTCTCAAAATCAGTTCCAACCTCAGTCAGTCTGATAGTCATAATTAACCTATATCTGGGACTTAGTAGATGAGTTAGAACAATTTAGAACGGAACTTGTATTTTACAAGAAAGTAGTTATTAAAAAGAAAGTAAGGCACATATTAAATCGCATTCACATAAAAAAGAGAGGAATTTGAAATTGAGGAAAATGGAATCAGTTGTCGTTGTCAGGGTAACTTGTCAACATGATGTTAAAATAATCCGGCCAGGCGACTTGTAGACCCACAGCACTCCCCTCCCAGTGTCAACGATATTTGGCTGGAAAGCGCACATGTCGACCACTCCTTGTGGTCGGGGGCGGTGGTACATGGTTGACGTTGGCGGAAGGAACCACTGCTGGACCGTTGGGTTTCTGTGTTTCGCTCGGTGGTTGTGAGGGTGGGTCCGCACTTGGGTCCTCTGCTTCCTGCGGATTCAGCAGAAAGGCTGGTTTCAACCGATCCACAGATATTGACTGCTCGCCTCTGGGAGTTAGAACTTTGTACACTTTGTCAGTGCGCGCAGTTACTAGGTAGGGACCATCGTAGGTAGGTTGTAGAGGTCGGCGTACGGCGTCGTGGCGAATGAAAACATGGTGTGACGTCGGTAGATCATGGTTGATGTATGGCGTTTTGAGAGACTTGTGATGGAAGGCAACTGGACGGATGCATGGTCACGTAGTTTGAGGACCAGGTTGGGGATGTCCAATTGGTTGGAGGTGTCATAAAAAAAATCCGCCAGAAGACGCACTGGTTCACCATAGAGAATTTCTGTAGGAGTAACTCCATAGTCAGGTAGCACGTATGATCTCAACCCTAAAAGAACGATCGGGAGACATGTGACCCAATCCTCTGTCAGTTGAGCCTTCAATGCAGCCTTTAGAGTGCGGTGCCATCTCTCTACTGCGCCATTAGCTGCAGGGTGATATGAGGTGGTACAAATGTGTTCAATCCCGAGGATTGTTGCAAGGCTATTGAAGAGGTTACATTCGAATTGCTTTCCACGATCTGTGGTGATGCGTCGAGGAACCCCGAACCTGGCAATCCATGTAGAGACTAATGCTGTTGCCACCGTATCTGCAGTGATATCAGTGAGAGGAACTGCCTCTGGCCACCTTGAAAAACGGTCGATGACGGTTAGGAGGTAGCGGTAACCTTGAGAGACTGGTAGGGGACCAACAATATCAATGTTGATATGAGCGAATCGCGACTCTGACGTTTGATATGAGCCAACAGCACTTGACGTGTGTCGCCATATCTTGGCACGTTGGCAGGGAACGCAAGTTCTAGCCCAGAGTGTGACGTCTCTCTTCAACGAAGGCCAACAAAAACGGGTCTGAACCAGCTCGATGGAAGCTGCGATGCCAGGGTGTGCCAAATTATGGAGTGAGTTGAAAATGCTGCGTCGAAAGTGTTCTGGAATAAAAGGTCGTAATTTACCTGTTGTAGTGTCACATACGAGCTTGGTACCATCATCGAGTGTCATGGATTGTAGTTTTAGCTTGGAGGTAGCAGAATCCATTAGATGACGAAGCTCGACACAAGTGGCTTGAGCGACAGCTATGTCTTGTAGAGTCACTGCAGAACACAGTTCAATGGCTGCTATGCGAGAACAGGTATCCGCTGGAACATTTTCTTTGCCAGGCACGTAGCGAATATCAGTAGTAAACTGACTGATGTAGTCTAGGTGTCGTAATTGGCGAGGCGTGGCTCTTTCAGGTCGTTGCTCAAATGCATAAATGAGGGGTTTGTGGTCCGTGAAAATTGAGAACTGACGACCCTCAACCATGAACCTGAAATGTTTGACACCAAGGTAGGCAGCCAATAACTCACGGTCGTACGTACTGTAAGAGCATTGTGCTGGATTCATCTTTTTTGAAAAGAAACCAAGCGGCTCTAAGGTATCATTGCGAAGTTGGTGCAATGAGGCACCTACTGCAAAGTCAGATGCGTCTACCATTAAAACCATAGGTAGGTCACAAGAGGGATGAGCGAGTAGAACAGCATCTGCAAGTGACTGTTTAAGTCTCTCAAAGGCAAGACGGCTGTTGTCAGTCCACTCCACTCGTCGGCGATCACGTTTCTTCGGGCTTTGGCATAAATTGAACAGTGGCTGTTGCAAGACTGCCGCTTGAGGTAAGGATCTCCTATAGAAATTAATTAGCCCAAGGAAACGGCGCAGCTGTTCAATAGTCTCTGGCAATGGATATTCCACAATGGCAGCAATCCGTTCAGGAAGAGGTGTAATACCACGAGCATTGATGATATATCCAAGAAATGCCATTTCAGACCTGCCAAAAACACATTTGGTGACATTGATTGAAATGTTGTGGTTATTGAGGCGTTCAAACAAGAGGCGCAAATGGGTTGTGTGCTCTTCTGGTGACGAAGACGCAATCAAAATATCATCGAGATAGACATAGATAAAATTCAAGTCCTGTAGGATTGAGTTGATATACCGTTGAAAAGACTGGGCAGCATTCTTCAGTCCGAAGGGAAGAGCCAAAAATTCGAACAGTCCAAACGGTGTTATCACTGCTGTCTTAGGAATGTCTTTTTCTGCTACCTTTACGTGATGATAGGCGCGTATCAAATCTACCTTAGAGAATATAGTTTTACCGGAAAGTTGCGCGTTGAAGTCCTGGAGGTGAGGAATAGGGTACCGGTCCGGAACTGTCACGGCATTCAAACCTCTGAAATCGCCACAAGGTCTCCATGAGCCATCTTTCTTTCGGACTAAATGGAGAGGACTGGACCATGCGCTTTTCGACGGACGACAGATTCCCAAGTCGATCATATGCTGGAATTCTTGTTTAGCTTGGGCCAGTTTGTCAGGTGAAAGTCGCCGAGCTTTAGCTGAAACCGGAGGGCCTTTTGTTTCAATAACATGATGAAAATCACTGCTGGCGTTGCAAGAAGTAGGATTTTCTCGAAGGATATTAGGAAACGATAGGAGGAGGGCTGCATATTCATGGCCGGGATCAATAACATGGATTGAAGAGTGGTCAGTTGCTTGTGCCTCAATTGCAGATTTCCACAATTGGGTCGCTGAGTCCATTAGGCGCTTATTTTTTATATCAATAACTAAGCCAAATTTGCTCAAGAAATCAGCGCCAATGATGGGGTATTTGACTTCTGCAATTGTGAATGCCCATCGAAACTGTCGGCGTAGGCCTAGATCGAGTGTGTGCAGCTTCTCTCCATAGGTGGGTATGCGAGTACCATTACAGCGAAAAGTGAGCGCTTCGAAGGGTAACGGCGGTCACTGGACTCTGGCGGAATTACTGAAATGTCAGCACCAGTGTCGACTAGATAGTTGACGCGGTTTAGGTGGTTAAATACAAACAGACGACTAGAGTGTTCAGAGCCCCCGCCCCCCATCGTCGTATTTAAGGAGGGGGCCGTTAGTTTTCCGCCGGTGCACCTAGAGGAGGTTTGAAAGCACACGGCATGAGGCATCTACGAGCATTAGCTCCGTAACGTTGATGGAAACGGCAAATAGAAGCATCACTGGAGGCAGGCTTTGGCGTTTGAGAGCGAGAGCGGTTTGCCTGTGAATTCCTTCCCCCAGAACGAGAACGGTTGGACTGGTTAAGAGCTGCAACCGTGGAAGTTAGCTGAGCAATTTGTGCCTCAAGACGATCAAAACGATCTGACGAAACGTCAGTGCCACTAACTGCATTGATAGAATATTGACTAGGAGACAATTCAAATACTTTATCTGCCATGACCGCCAAATTGTCGAGAGGATCAGAGGACGAGGCCAGGATTGCACGAATGTGGACTGGAAGGCGTTGAAGAAACATTGTTTTGAGAAAGTCGTCTTGAACCTGACTTCCTGCCAACGAGCGCATCTCACGTAGAAGTTGAGATGGTTTACGATCGCCCAGATCGAGTTCAGTCAAGAGTTTACTAACTTTACGACCCTCAGAAATCTCGAATTCTGTCTGTAGCCTGATCATCAGATCTGTGTACGGCGTATTTGATAGCGGCTTAAGAAGCAAATCTGAGATGAGTTCGGCTACGTCGCCGTCAAGAGATGCTAGCACATAGTTGTACTTGGTTAGCTCTTGGGTGACGGGCGAATTCGCAAATTGAGCGTCTACTTGTAGCCGCCAGACCTTCACATTCCGTCTCCACAAAGGTGGAATTTTGATGGATATTCTAGCTATTTGCTCACCTCGGTTTCCGCTTTCGTCACTGCCGGATTTCGATGTGCCTGTAGCCATTCTGTCGTTCTGTACCTACTGTGTGTCACAGAAAAGAACTATCTCGGGGTCACCAATATATCTGGGACTTAGTAGATGAGTTAGAACAATTTAGAACGGAACTTGTATTTTACAAGAAAGTAGTTATTAAAAAGAAAGTAAGGCACATATTAAATCGCATTCACATAAAAAAGAGAGGAATTTGAAATTGAGGAAAATGGAATCAGTTGTCGTTGTCAGGGTAACTTGTCAACATGATGTTAAAATAATCCGGCCAGGCGACTTGTAGACCCACAAACCTTCGGGTGGGCGCTTGGGCTGCAATTTGGCAGCCTTTTCACAAAAAACGATCTTGCAAAGACAAAAGCAATTCACAGCGCAACGAAACGCACAGGTATTCTCTAATTACAACATAAGACACCAGATGACAGGCAAAAGTTACGTCAAGATTCGAGAACGACGATCGTAAATCAATGTGTAAGTTGATGACGACGAATTTTTTGAAAAGTAAACATGTTGTAGTAGGTCACTCAAGTACATTTTAAACTCACTTTATTGTGTTACCAATATTATATTGTGATATTGCATTATAAAAGTTTATGCTGTGTTACGGGAGAAAATACTGAATACCTACTTTTTGGTTTATTATTTTCAATAATAAGCCTTTGGAATCGAGCAAGAAAAAAAAAATTTAAACCCCCCTCAAAATTTGATGTTTTACGTTTCAAGGTACGGAGACTACGAAAATCGAATAAAAAAATTTCCGTCCGTCCGCCGTACGCGGCACTTTTCTTAGCAACACTGGACCGATTTGGTTCAAATTTGGTATATGGGCTCCATTTGGGGTCTAGTTGTGCCGCGAAGCTTTTGGTTGATGTAGGTCACTTCTAAGGGGTTGAAATTTTCAAGAGTGCCCTAGCTCGAAAACTCTCGAAATAAAAGTATCGTTTTTTCACCAATTTTAAATAGTATTGAATTTTTAAAATTTTTTGAGACCACCCGGAGCTCTGTAGGACAAACCGTTCGGGCCTACGAGTGCTTAAGGGTTTTCCTTCGATAAAACAATCATGAGTGTGAATCGCAAAAGAGGTCTAATCTCCGTTCAAATTTTATCTGACTAAAATGCGATCGCAGTTCATTTCTTCTATTTGCTTTCAGTTTTGCTTTCTGAGCAACCAGTAATCAAATTTCCATATGAAGCTCTCTATTTGTCGAATAGAGTGTGAAGCGTTTAGTTCTTTCTAATAAACTTGATTTTGAAGGTGTGGTAGGTAAAAAAAAGTTGGTAGGTAAAAAAAAAGCTGCAAATCATTGCCCAAAGGTTTATAATTTTCTGTATAGATCACCCTTCTGTATAGATCCCTCCCTACCACCCGTAAGTACTTACCACCTACTAGGGAATTTTTGAAAATTTCAACCCTTCATTCCCATTAGGTTGGTGGTTGAGGTTGAAATTTTCAAAAATGCCCTAGTGGGTAGTAGGTACCTACGGTTGGTAGGGACGGATCTATACAGAAGGGTGATCTATACAGAAAATAGTAAACCTTTGGGCAATGATTTGCAGCGTTTTACATTTGTAACCAAACCGATGAAATTTTCAGAGATTGTTGGCGTATAGACGGTTCCCTGTGAGTTTAGTTTATGTATGGTCTCCTATGAAAATCATCGACCTCAGACTGAAAGTAGCCAATGCGCATGCGCAAACGTGAAGCCCTTGAAACAGCCATAACTTCTACATTTTCCATCCGATTTCGATAAAGATTGATGTTTTGAGATTTAATTAACATCAGTGCTTCGGTTTACATATGCAATCGGGTTATGGATACGAGGAATCTATGTGCCACACCCACTTTACGGACTATTTTCCAACTTTGAAAAGTGAAAAAAATGCTCCCGCTACCTTGGTAGACTCGGAGACAATTCACTACAAACAAAATCACTACAGTGGCAACCGTTCACCCCACCAAATGAAGAGCTGGGCCGAAAAGGGGTACCTACACGTCACTTTTTACGATTTTTTTTTTTTTTTGCGTCAAATTGAAGCTTGAGGTTTTTTCTACACGATTATAGAATAAAATATCGATATTTTTAACTTCATGGTTGTTTTTTTGCGATGAGAGCAAGTGAAAATGTGACGCCTCCAATAGACGAATAGGGATACATGTTCCCGTTGCTAGGATGATCACCCTAGTTACTCAAAACCCACACAGTTACTAAAAACCCGACGACCGCATGTTTTCTTCTCGCAATGGGGAATTTGCCTCACTTTTTTTTTTTTCGAATGAGGGTTTATTTTTATGGAATAAAACCATAGTGAGCTGCTCGAAAACGCATCCAAAAGATTTAGAGAATTTAAGGAAGATGGAAATTTTAAATGTGGTGGCAATGAGTAAGAGGCAGCCATGTTTGAAACGTAACGGATATTCTACCAATCTGACTTCAAAGGAGGTTCTGTGGCGCTTACCACAGAAGCGGAACATACACGAACTTTTAGCTTACGAGTAGTGCGCCGCAAACTGGCAGGAAGAACCCAGACACAAAAGTGACCAAAAGAAACAATATTACTCACTTTTTTACAATACGATTCTACCTACTAGTTTATCAAGCATTATTAGTCTTCATCTTCTCTTATTTAGTTTCAAGATTTGAATCACATTATTCGAGTAGCCATTTCACTGGATCATTTTGTGTGGCGGTGCTAGAACTCTGTCTGTTGTCGGAGTTGTTTTCGCCTCGTTTTTTTTTTTTTTTCGTATGACGTCAACAATATTCCTCGATTTTCGCGGTGTTTGTAACAGAGGCTTCACTTGTTTAGTCATTTTCTCCTACGGTAATTTTTTCCCATTGGTTATTCCTAGTGTTAAACGTTATTCTAGGGCCCTATTATAGGATTTGACTTGAAATTCCAGAATCTAAAATTGAGGCAAATTCCCCATTCTAAGCTATCAAACGTTTTGTAATTCAGTGTTTTTCGTTCTTCAAAGTCTGTTTTCATTAGAATTTTTATAAAATTTATATTAAAATGGACGGAGTGGTATTGACGACCAACGATGTCGATCGATTGAACAAGTCCCGTACTAGGTCAATCAACTTTACAAATTTACTTCAACCCTTTACATATTTATTTCAACCTTTTAGAAATTTATTCAAACCCTTTACAAAATTATTTAAACCCTTTTCCCCTTTATTTGTAAAAGGTTGAAATGATTTTGTAAAGGGTTTAAATTATTTTGTAAAGAGTTGAAATAAATTTGTAAGTGCTATAATGTGTAACTGCGCCACAAATAGAAAGCTTTCTTATATTATTATACGGTACGTATTAATATATTATTAGCTTGTAGGAAATCTGATGGAACAGGGGTACATGTTCGATTTAGCTTGTGAATTCGTGACCGCATGATTGGGATTCGTTTTTTGGCTCTCCTGTAAAATTCAAAAAAGGAACATGTACCCCTTTTCGGCCCAGCTCCTCAATTCACTACAAACAAATTCACTACAGTGGCAACCGTTCACCCCACCAAATTCATAATTCTGTAGCTTCATTTATACTTGACTGGGGGTGCTATCACCAGGTTTCACAATGAAACATTTCCTATTATTCCATACTGTAATGTCTTCTTATTTCACCCCACGACTAATTTCAATAATTTAAAAATAAGTTCAACTCAAACATTTTAGTAGCAGATCGTAAATTCAATCAATTTGAAAAACTATCAGATCATGTCTGGTGTTAAGGAAATTATCGTAGGAGCTGCTTTGTAATATTTCAAGTCGGGTTTCCAGTTTCATTCTATCCCTAAACGTAACGAGCAGAGAAACTTCCCGTGAAAACAAATTACACACTCGCAGATGCAACGTTGTTCCAGCGAATACCCGTTTTCACGTTGACTCCACCGGGATGTCGGTGAAAAGGAATCCGTGTGTTATTTAAAGGAAATCTGACCCAATTAAACGGGCGCTCATATTGTGGGGGTTTAATGGAACGAGGCACCAGGGGGAAAGAGAGAGGTGCAGGTGAGAGGGGAGATTTCCGGCTCTAATGGCTCCCACTCTTCTGAATCATCTATAGAGAAAATGGACCAACCGGCCTTCGGATAAAACCCTCATCTGCTATTCAAATTATATTTTATTCAACCTTAACTACTTGAAATAAAAAAATAATAAAGCAGCAGAAAGATATAGAAAAAAAACCTTGTAAATAGGGTTGGCACGTGAGATATAAGAATGTAGATTAAACATCCATTAATTACGTTGTTTGAGTGTTCACACCAAACGAATAGGTGAAACTAGGTAGATGTTATCAATATTTAGTAGGAATTCAACACTAGACGTTAGGTGTCAGACCGGCGCTAGTTCTCCCTGGCTCCACGGGGAGCGCAGGATAATTGGAATGACCGATGTTACCAATAATTGGAGCGCAAAAACCAAACAACCGCCAATGGGGTGTGCGCCTTGATTTTTTTTAGATTTTTAATCGCAAGTAGACTACATCCTAGGAATTTTGGTACCATCCTCGACCTTCTAGCGTGAGTAGATCGGTTTCTATGATTTTTCAAAGTTTCGACCGTTAATGACGTCACGCGCCCCTCTCGCCTGGGCGGGACCCCCCAGCCCACTGTGACGTCATAAACGGTCGAAACTTTAAAAATTCATAGGAAAAGATTTACACACACTAGAAGGTCGCGGTTGGTAACAAAATTCTCAGAATGAGGTCTACCTTAGATTTAAAATAACAATAAACAGTTTTTCCTACCAAGGCGCACACCCTATTTATCGTTATTATATAAAATTGCATTAATCTATAAATATAAACCAAGACGACTAAGCGCCAGCCCTTTGTATCATTTTACACATTGTACAATGGTACCTAATGATTGTTTTATTACATAACTCTTTTATAACTTCATCTTCATACTTCATACCTCATAGCTCATGTTTCATAGCTTGCCCATACACTGCGAGTTCATTAATTCAGCTGTTTCAACGAAAGAGATACCTACCAAAATACATAATACGAAACAGTAAAATGAGACACTTGCAGTTGCTCCAGGGAATTATATACATAAATCCAAACTAATCACCAATATTCATGAGTCGTTTGTTTGGTAACTTTTTCATGGTGTGTCGTAGGGAATTGTGAAATTCAAAATGCCTTTTTTACTGAATGTCGCTTAGTAAGTACCTATAATATAGGTACTTCCTCATATTATGAGGAAATAGTTCGATTTTCTAACAAAAGGAGGGAGCAAGTACCCAAAGAAATTGATTCTACTAGCGAGATGAATCCAACGATAGGTACTTTTGTATTGTAGGTACGATCGCATAACGCGGTCTAATTGATGTTAAAGCGTGATTAACAAGACTTTGATAGTTAAATAGGTTTGAGATCAATATGAGAAAAAATGTCTATAATTTGCCTATGCTGCTCTCTCGGAGCTGTCTTGTCAATCACTCATTAACACCAAATTTATCGGTAACATCAGTCATCCCAATTATCATGCGCCCCCCGTGGGGCCAGGGAGAACTAGCGCCGGTCTGACACCTAACGTCTAGTGGAATTCAACTGTGCCGTGGACAGAAAGTTCATCGTCTGTCCAACCCCGCAATATCACCATTTGAACAGCAAATCTATCTCTACATCTGTCAGATAGACACTTCAGAGTTAAATTTGAAGAAGAATAAAATGGCTTACGAATGATTGTGCTCTACCTACTATACAGGGTGTAAGCCTAACTGGTCTGCCATACTGTACGAGTCGATTCTAAAACTAATTTGCAACAAAAAATGTCTCCTAGCAATTTTGTTGAAAAGTCTTCGTTTTCGAATTATTTTAATTTTAAACTTTCTGACATGGATATGTCTTTTGGCTTGGGGGTCAAGGAATTTTTCGCGACACTTTTTTTGCCACAAAAATGCAACGCTGGAACCAGTAAACAAAATCGGTAGCTATGAAGCAAGGTTCTCTAGAATACTTCGATATTTAAGAGCGATCGGAGAGTTTTTTTTTCAGAAAAAATTCAGTTTATTCATTGAAAAAGTAATAGGTAGGTAGGTACATATTATTCAAATAAAGTATTATTTCGACATTATCTCTTCAAAATTCTGTTTAATCATTGAAAAAGTAATAGGCAGGTACTGTAGCATCATGATAAAGTCAGTAGGTACTTCTCAACTACAGTACAGCTGATGAGTCCCGTTTTGTCATAGCGTAGCAACGGGAAGACACTTTTAGGAAGATGATTATTATAATCAAACTATTATTATTCAATTATTATAATCGAACTATAATAGTTCGCATGACATATTTAGACTAGAGATGGGCGAAACGGTTACATTTGCGTATTAGGTTCCAGCGTTACCGCACTGGGTGGGTGATAGGTTCCAATAACCTGTTATTTATTAACAGGTTATCTCAGGGACCTTCTCAGAAGCTCATTCTGACATAGCATTCCAAGGTATCGTTTTCGTGATTTCTACTTATCGTTCCCAACCTACGCTCGTTTGTTTTTCATGTTATATTGCTATTCCATTCCAAAGTATCATTCCGTTGATCTCTAGTTTTCGTTTCCTACCTAAGTTGGGGTTTCTATCAAGTTATTCCCAACATATTTACGTTTTAGTGTATTTTCACTCTTTTTCGATTAAAAAGCCCAAGCTATTGTTCTGGCTCCACACATTTTGGAGCCTTCCCTGGAACGTTATTTAGAAACAGGATTATTTTGGTAATAGGTTCCAAGCGGAAACCCAGTAATAGGTTAGTTCTAACTGTTACGTTAAATACCGTCCATCTCTAATTTAGACCCACATAAGTTTGATTATCAATTGTAATGTTTTCAAAAGCTATAAAGCAGCATAATAAACTGTTTGTTTGTTGGTTTATTATTTCTAATAATAAGCCTATGTGATCGTATCGCAAAAAATTTTTATAACCCCCCCTCAAACTTTGTCACTTTACGTTTCAAGGTGCGTAGAATCCAAATTTGCCAAATTTGCCAAATGTCCGTCCGCCGTCCGCCGTCCGCCGTCCGGGCCATAAAAGGCCTTAGAATCGGTCTAAAAAACCCGATCTTTCGCACATAGACTCCATTTGGGGTCTAGTTGGTCCTAACGTCGAACTATTCCGATCGCTTAATTCGTATAAAAGTTATGGACAAATAACCGGCCAAAAAAGAGGTTTTTGCTCAAATATGCGTGGGGTGACATTTTCCAAGTATTTTTCTTCATGTTGGATGGTTGGTGGCTTTATAGACGATTATATAGAAAAATAATAAACCATTAAAAACCAATAAACCATCAAAATAATAAACGTACGATAAATCAGAAACACGAGTGTGAATCGCAAAAGAGGTCTAATCTCCGGATGGTTGGTGGCTTTATAGACGATTATATAGAAAAAAACGCTGCAAATCATTGCTCAAAGGTTTATTATTTTCTGTATAGATCACTCTTCTGATTTGAATAGGATTGAAAATGGCCTTGGAGCTCACTCAGCTGATCAGTGATCTGAGGAGTGAAGAAGATCTCCTCGAATGCTGGAGACGCCTGGAAGAGCACTTTCATTCAATAGGATTGAAAATGGCTTCGGAGCTCACTCAGCTGATCAGTGATCTGAAGAATGAAGAAGCTTTTGAGCAATGATTTGCAGCGTTTTTTACCAACCAACATTTTTTTTACCTACCAACTTTTTTTTACCTACCAGCTAGGTACTACCTACCACACCATACTGGCTTCACACCTTCACAATCAAGTTTATTAGAAAGAACTAAACGCTTCACACTCGATTCGAAAAATAGAAAGCTTCATATGGAAATTTGATTACTGGTTACGCAGAAGGCAAAACTGTATACAAATCGAAGAAATGAACAGCGATCGCATTTTAGTCCGATAAAATTTGAATGGAGATTAGACCTCTTTTGCGATTCACACTCATGATTCTGTTTTATCGAAGGAAAACCTTCAAGTACTCGTAGGGACCGAACGGTTTGTCCTACAGAGCTCCGGGTGGTCTCAAAATTTTTTAAAAATTCAATACTATTTAAAATTGGTGAAAAAACGATACCTTTATTTCGAGAGTTTTCGAGCTAGGGCACTCTTGAAAATTTCAACCCTTAATTTTCACCCCTTAGAAGTGACCTACATCAACCAAAAGCTTCGCGGCACAACTAGACCCCAAATGGAGCCCATATACCAAATTTGAACCAAATCGGTCCAGTGTTGCTAAGAAAAGTGCCACGGACGGCGGACGGGGGACGGCGGACGGCGGACGGCGGACGGCGGACGGACATTGCAAATTTGGATTCTACGCACCTTGAAACGTAAAGTGACAAAGTTTGAGGGGGGGTTATAAAATTTTTTTGCGATACGATCACATAGGCTTATTATTGGAAATAATAAACCAATAATAAACCATTAAAATAATAATAATAAATAATAAAATAATAAACCATAAAAATAATAATCGTGCGATAATTTCAGAAACACGAGTGTGAATCGCAAAAGAGGCCTAATCTCCGTTCAAATTAAAGCTGACCGAAATGCCATCGATGTTTCTCTTCATGTTGGATGGTCGGTGGCTTTATAGACGATTATATAGAAAAATAATAAACCATTGTGTAATAATTTGCAGCGTTTTTATATTATAAACATTAGTTCCGAGTTCCTACAGGTACATATCTTGTGTGTATTTTATTTCATCATTTTAATTTTCAAATTACACCTACAATTAAGGACATATCCACGATCCCCCCTAAGGGAGAAATTTCTTCGTGTACTTTCGATTTGCCACATTTTTATAATGAACAGCTTCGTTAAATGCGCAAATAAATTCAGGAAACTGCGTAATTCCTCCATGAAATTCGGGAACTTTATCCATTTGCCACAAAAAATGCAACGCAATACCAGTAAACCAAATCATAGCTACATATCTGTGGCAACGAACCAAGGTTCTCTTCTTCGAGTTGTCTTCAGTTTCTGTAGGTACCTTCTTCTATAATCCAGTTTTCTAGTGATTTGGACTTTACGCTATGATAATTAGCTATGATAATTACAATATGAGGATACCGTTGGAAAGAACATTAAATTTCCCATCGGATAGGTCCCTTACCTTTTTTGAGTCAAAGTTTAAGGCATGAAAAGGCCCTCTGAAAAAAATTTTTACGTATTTTGGGAAACCTCGAATTTTTTCAATAGCAAATTGAACTACGAGGACCTATATTTTTTTCAAGATGCAAGAATAGTAAAAATTGCGCCAAAATCTCAGCTTTCCAATGGTATAGTCAAAAAACATTTTACAACCAAATTTAGGGGAGAAATTTGTGTTTGAACGAGGAAAAACGTGCATTTTTTTCAACGAAATCAGCGCTCCGGCCTCGCTGTCTACTGCGGCGCCGACCCACCCACTTCCATCCTCCGATCCCTCAGATCATCTAGGCTGATTTCGTTAAAAACATGCACGTTTTTCCTCGTTCAAACACAAATTTCCCCCCTAAATTTGGATGTAAAATATTTTTTGATTATACCAATGGAAAGCTGAGATTTTGGCGCAGTTTTTAATATTCTTGCATCTTGAAAAAATATAGGACCTCGTAGTTCAATTTGCGATTGAAAAAATTGGAGGTTTCCTCAATTACGTAAAATTGTTTCAGAGGGCTTTTTTATGTCTTAAAACTAGACTTAAACAAAGGTAAGGGACCTATCCGGTAGGAAATTTAATGTTCTTTCCAACTGTATCCTCAAATTGTAATTATCATAGCTAATTAAAGGAGTTATGACCAATTTAATGACCTACGATCAAAATCACGAGAAAAAAGTTTAAAATAAAATAAATCGAAAACGAAGCCTTTTAAACAAAATTGCTACGAGACCTTTTTGTTGCAAATTAGTTGTAGAATCGACTCGTGCAGTAAGGCAGACCAGTTAGGCTTACACCCTGTACAAGAGACTTCCCAGAGACGGCAGGAGCTGTCACAGCTCACAGCTACCTTTGCAGATGACAGAAATCCTAGCAGTCGATACAACAATAGGGTGTGCGCGTAGGTCGGAAAAACTGTTTATTGTTATTTTTAATCTAAGGTAGGCCTCATTCTTGAGTATTTTGGTACCAACCGCGACCTTCTAGCGTGTGTACATCTTTTCCTATGAATTTTTAAAGTTTCGACCGTTTATGACGTCACAGTGGGTTGGGGGGTCCCGCCCAGGCGAGAGGGGCGCGTGACGTCATAAACGGTCGAAACTTTGAAAAATCATAGAAACAGATCTACTCACGCTAGAAGGTCGCGGTTGGTGCCAAAATTCTCAGGATGTAGTCTACTTTCGATTAAAAATCTAAAAAAAATCAAGGCGCACCCCCAATTGGGAAAGCCTCTAGAAAACTGAAGCAGTATGTAAATACTATCAGCAAGTGAACTAATAGTAGAGAATGAAACTTGACGAGTTCAAGTCAACACATTTTCAACTTCACCTATTGGAAAGTAAATCCTACACCAATCGAAATAAACTCGCAAATTATCCCTGATGCAAGCAGGTACCTAGTTAAAAAGCTGTATTTCAAAGAGAATGTCAAGAAAAAAAAATCCACCTAGCTATCAGTACACCAAAACTCATCTTTGCTCAAGCTGGGGTCGTCAGAATGCCACCAGGCTAACTCCACCTATTTTGCACTACGCCATTAGGAATTTCGATGTAAAATTAGGTGAGTAACATCAATGCGTCATAGCAGAACAGTAGTAAGGTGGGATCCAATAATTCAGGTTTCTCTAGAAATTAGGCTTTACGTAGCTCATATTCATGCTCACATAAAGAAGTCGTAGAGATTAGCATCTGCACATGCACGCTCTAGTTATCAAAAACTTCAAGCAGATACTTATTTTCTCTTCAAACTGCTCAAATTTCTTAACTTCACCCAATCCAACACATAATGTCAACTTGACTTGCGTTATACTTGTTGTAACTTGCCTACATTACTTTAAGGAACTTCGCAGCAGTCAAGCAGTGGCAACCCTGGGGAAATCCAGGGGGGAGGATTGATGGAAAGCTCATACCGATGAAGCATCTACGAGAACCACTTACCTGGGTCGTGATATGCATAGTTTCTGGTGAGGAAGCAGAGCTGAAGAGGTAGGTGTCTGGTGTGAGGGCGATGAGGGGACTTGGGTGGTGGTTGCGTTGAGGACAGAAACCCTCTCTGCAGCTCCCAACCGACTTCCGATATGAGACTTGCTTTCCTGAAGTATGGAGTTACTTCCCTCAGGTACTTGACTGGAAAAAGATGATATGTAAGTAGATTCAATATAGATATGACTGTTGGAATTGTTTTAAAAACGGCATGATTTGGATATTTTGAACTGGTTTGGGCTCTTGCATATTAGGGTACTTCCAGAATCTGGTGTTCTGCGTTTCTTTAAAGCCATCCCTTGCAACTTGGTACGTTGAATTCCTTAAGGACTGCAGAGATGCAGTGATAGACTAGCCACATTAAACGACTACGAAAATGCAATTTTAGAGCCGAATAATTAAATAATATCTATTTTTGAACTCAAGACCAGGGGGAAGATTCAGGAGAGAACATTTCCAATGATGCTGGCCTGTACCCACCTCCATAACCTGCAAATGGATGAATTATGTAATTCTGAAGACTGGCCAGAAAACAGCACAATCTCCACTTACTGGGTTAAATTATTCCAATAGCTTGGAGACACTGTATGGTAGGAAGAGAAAGTAGAATGGAGATTAGGCTAAACGTCCTGCCTTAAATTCAGGATCAACAATATTCAAACGAAACAACAGTATAGTACGGAGATACGACTATATTGGAAGCTATTTGTTTAGGTAATAACCTAAACAAATAGCTTCCAATCTCGACGCAAATAATGCTGAATTGGGTTTTCCAGTTTTTGGTTTATTATTTTCAATAATGAACATTTGGAATTGAGCAAGAAAATTATATGGTTTACGTTCCTTAGTTACCATGGACTGATTTTGATGAAATTTGGTATATGGGCTCCATGGTTACTGTTTTTTCACGAATTCAAAATAGAATTGAATTTTTGGAATCCATTCAGACCACCCAGAGCTCTGTGGGACACACCGTTTGCTTCCCTTGAGGTCTTAAGGGAAGGACTTAAATAAATCAGAAATACGAGAGTGAATCGATAAAAATTTGTTCACTGACGGAAATAAGACTAATATTCGTTCAAATGTCAGCTGTTCAATAATAGAGTTTCATGTCACTCAGTTGGGAGTTCCTTAGCAACCTAGAAGTGAGTGATATGAGTAAATTCCGTAATGTAAGCACTAACAGCTCTCGGGTAGCGATGTTATTGCCTTTAGGTAGCATTAATGGAAAAGCCGAGTTCTGTGCAGACGGGTGATCTATACAGTGAATTAATAAACCACTGTGTAATAATTTGCAGCGTTAAAAAAATTATATGACTAAGCGGCGATCCAACAATCTATTTCTTCGCACTTGAAGCACCAGTAAACCGTAACATCGGGAAAGTGTGTTTGTTGGAGGACTACCGAGCCTTAGTAGATGGAATCGTTCCTCTCTAGTCTTCAATTAAGAGAGCCTGGGAGAGATGGCTCTGAGGCTAATTGACTTTCACTCAACTTATCCATTTAGTTTTCAGTTCCGACACACTTCGAAACGACTCGAGTTTAACTACTCGAATACTCACCTTCAAGCTGGACGACTTTGCCAGCCCTCTTCAAAGCTTTGACAGCCTCGTCGTGAGTCGCCTCGCGAAGGTCCTCCCCGTTGACGGACAAAATGGCGTCTCCGACATACAGCTGTTCCGTCTGATCGGCCGCCATCCCCTTGAAGATCTTAGAGATGAGAATCGGCATCTTGTTCTCTTTTCCTCCTTTGATCGAGATTCCCAGACCGTTGTTGTCCGATTTAATGACTCTGACAAGCCTGGAACAAATGAGATCCCATTATGAACCAAGATGAAGACTCGAGAATAATGTTAAAATATTTTAAAAATTCAAACGATTGATTCCTAATTGAAAATACATTAATGTACACATTAAAAAATACATTTAGTCCATAAAAAAATACTCCACACTCCATTCAAAAATCCGTAAAAATATTTTTAAAATTCAAACGTTTAAGTATACCTAATTTAATTTAAAACAAATTTAATTCGATTTTTAAAAATTGTATTATTATTTGTTCAATCTATAAATTTTTTAAAATTTTAAACAACGTGAAGTCTTGAAATTCCTTCTGGTTGAAGTTTCGTGTCGGACGAGGGGCGGTGGTTAGTGGCGAAGAGTCAGTCATTCTATTTTTTTTTTTTTTTAAATCTCCCCTCAAAGACAAAATGTCTTTTGTGACGGAGGGGGCACGCCATAAAACGAAATAAATAAATAAATCAAATATAATGGGGAGGACGCCCAGGACTCACCCGATGCCGGCCCTAGGGATGAGGGATGATGAGGAAGGTGGGGGTGGGAGAGAGGGATGAAGGGAAGTGCCTCTATAAAATGACCACCAGTTTAAATATGAGCCGAGCAGTACGCGGCGGGTGACACCACGGAGTACACCTACTGAGATGCCCAACTCGCGCAACTCCGTGGCACTTTTCCCGCACCACACTCCGCGCCACGACAAGGTCGCAGCCATCACCCTGATGTTGTTGGGTGCCACTCCTTTTAGCTCTGACACTGCTTGCCGTAAATCATCTCTATCATACTTTCTTATCTTAGCCCGCCAGGTCTGCTCCATGTCCATGCTGCCATTAACAACCTGGACATCCAGGATAATGCAAGACCTGTCGGGCTTGACGGCAACAATGTCAGGCTTCTTGCCCTGGTCACTTGGCATGTGGTATAATCTCTCCCTTTCAACATCCCAGCCGCTGGATGACAAGGCACCTGCTATCTGCTTGGCGACCGCATCATGACGTAGGATGCGGCCCCCATGAGTTCGTGGACACTGCTGCACTACATGATACAGGTGTTCATTTCCACTCCGACAGGCACGGCAAAGGGTATCTGTCATCCCACGACTACCCCTTGAACACCGTACCGCTGTTGGCAGTGTTGCCACGCGGACGGCGTGGAAGTTCCGGTAGTCGCAGGCCCCAATGCCCTCCGAAGCCCAATCCACCCATTGGGATGAGATAAGGCTTTCGGAGCACTGTCGGAGTTCTTTACCATCTACTGACTCATGCAGGGCAGCAGCGAACTCAGCAGACGAACTGGGTTTTGGAGCAGATGGTGTTGCTCGGTCGCACCATGCTAACTGCTGCCTGACAAAATCAAGACCAGCAGCAACACGGGCGACCTCCCAGCTCGACCCCTGAAGGGCTAACAGGCGCTGGCGGCGCAGAGAAGGGATACATGCGGAGAGAGCCACAATGCCAAGCCCACCGGATTTGACCGGTGCATGGATATAGGCACTTGGGACACCAGGTGGGAACCTCAGCCAAGAGCGCACAGCAGAGCGGACTTCTCGATCTAATTCCTGCAGCCTCCCCGCCGTAAGCCTACCGAAGACTAACCCGTAGGTTAGCTTCGGCAGTAAGTACGTGCGGAGGAGGCGCAGCCTCTGCTGTGGCTTCAATGGAGCCTTGGTGATGCGGGCTAGCGCCCTACCAAGGTCCACACGGCTGGCAGTAATGGTGGCCACCCCCATGAAGTCGACTCCAAGGTACCGCCAGACCTCCAACACAGATCGAGAAGGAATGGGGGCTTGTCCTATGACAAAACCCCCATCCACAACCTTCACTTTATGTTGGCGACCCGACGGGACCAAGGAAACCGACCCACATTTATCGGGGTTGACCACGAGTCCACACCTGGATAGCTGCTTAGCAAATGCATTGAGGGCAATCTGCAAGCCCTCGCGGGTTTCTGCGAGTAGGATAACATCATCGGCAAAGGCCAATGCTCCTACTCGCACCCCAGGGGCGAGATCAAACCCTACTTCTGTGGGCAGCTTACCCAAGGCCGTATCCACGACCAGGTTAAAGAGGAGTGGTGATAGGGGATCCCCCTGGCGTACCCCACGCCCTATCCGTACATCCCCTGACACCTCACCTCCTGCCTCGAGGACCGTCACGCCTTCATGGTACAGACAGGCCACATACTCAATTAATCGAGATGGGGCCCCGACACCACGAAGGCAATCGGTCAGGGCAAGGTGACTGACTGTGTCAAAGGCCTTAGCGACGTCCAGAGCGGCGAGATGTAATTGCCGGCGTTTAATACGGGCCAACGAGATGACAGTTTGGAGAACTGTAAGGTTCTCCGCTGTGCCATCCGCTGGCCGAAACGCTCTCTGGACGTCACCAATGACACCAGCCACCTGGAGGCGAGATGCCAGTACTTTTTGGAAGTGGCGGAAGACTACCGAGGATACTGAGATCGGTCGATAGCCTCCAGGCCCACTTCCCCCTTTCTTGGGAATAAATACGGTTCGGGTACGGGTTAACGCTTTTGGGGGTCTTCCCGCGAGCATGAGCAGGTTGAGGATGAGCAGCTTAATCGTATTAGGTGCTTTATTCCAGCGACGGGCAGAAATACCATCCGGTCCAGCGGATGTGGAGTTCTTGACACGGCACTTGTGTGCCTTGAAGTTTCGTGTCGGACGAGGGGCGGTGGTTAGTGGCGAAGAGTCAGTCATTCTACTTTCCTCCCCCATAGAATCCATTAAAACATTTTCTTGGCTCATTTGGATCGAGCATATCGACAGCCCCACTGCAAAACCCTGTAAGTTCCAATTTTTCCAAAAATAAGGATTTGAGCCTTTCCCATAGATTGTGCTCTTGCGCACATTATAGTGTCGCCAAAATCGGGCTATGGCTTCTCATTTCTTTTCTGTAGTGAAATGTGATAACCTGTAAGCCAGGTTCATAGGTTAGAAATGTCACAGTTTTTTCGTCTCCTGGAAACTTTTTGGTATTGAACATACAGGGTTTTGCAGTGGGGCTGTCGATATCCTAAGTGTATTTTCTCCCAGTTCTCTTGAAGAGCCTCCCACGGATGTTCAGTAGCTTTTGATGGGCTTGATCGAGAAATATCGCACTTCTCACACCCTTTCACAAGGTTTTCAACGTCTCAATCAACTTCAGGCTAGTATACGAGGCGACTGGCTAACTATTTCATTTTGCTACTACTTAAGTGTTCTTTGTGTACTTACTTCTTCTAGAATTATTGATATGAGTCTAGTTGTAATAACCATTCAATTTCCTCCAAACGGAATTCCATCAGCCTGATTTTTTTCTGAATCATTCGTACTCGTTGAAAGCTCTTCTATCTTCGACAACTCTGGAGATTTTCCACTTCTTTCTTTATTGTTTCCGCAGTGATTTTTTGGTATGAAATTTGGAAAATTACTACAATTCTATCTTCATATTAAGGGAGCTATATTTACCTAGTTTAAATGTTTAAAAAAGTGTTTCTTTTTTCCATTTTAAAGGATATTTTGAGGTACATGAAATGTCACTTTGATTGGGATGGAATAATTTTTTACGGATGAATCAGAGCATTTAAAATAAGTAAAAGCACTTTTGTACAAATTTTAGTTATAAACCAAGAAAATAATACAGAAGAATCCAGGAAATAATAATTGAGATAATTCGATTTACGCACAGTTGAACTAAAAATATTATGTCAATACAGTGCACGAGTTTTTCAAGATTAATTTCTGTTCCGAAAGTCTTTTCATTACAGTTTTACGCCCTTCTGTTTCTGGCATTCTTCAGTTTGAAGGGGTTGCGACATACCATTTCATCGCGACTTCTTTTGGTGGACTCGGCTTTGAACAAGGCCTTCATTCACAGCACGCCCCCAAGCAGTTTATAACCGCTCACAATTGGCTTCATTCATTTGGGTTTCAATTGACTGCACGGGGTTCATTGAATTTAACACAGGGAGGTGCACTGCGCGTTTCTTTGGAGAAGGAAGCACTTCCTCAAACTCGACCGCTCTTTTAAGACGAGAGTAACGACTAACAATCAATGGAAATTCAAGAGGAACGATTAAATTTTCAGTACAAATCCCGAATCAGTGATCTAAAACGACGATCTCAGTTATATTAAACTAACCGATTCTAGTTTTTCAAATCAAAATAAAGGTTTTTCGATTTAAATTAACAACCTCCTACATCAACATTTTTTAGAAAAGCTATATTGGTTTAGAGCTAAACAAGAGCTTTCTCGGATCAATCAGATCTCGACTAGTAGGTTGTTGGTTAATTGGTTATCCTACGGAGGATCTATTCTAAGATGATGATAGAAAATCGATCATTTCCCTATTGCAAAACTTCCCTTACAATCTATCGGTGGAATGAGAAAAAATCGAAAGTTCCATAAACTGATGTTTTGTTTTAGTTTGATAATAAATATTTATTCAATAAATTTTAGACTATGTAACCACAATTTCTAAATTTTCTGTTTTATGGGGGATAGGAGGTCCATAATAAGAAATACCCAATACTCAGGGTGTTCAGCGATTTCCCGAGTTTTCCAGGGTCAATTTTCAACCTTTCCCAGGGTTCTAAATGGATTAAAATATAAATAAATGTAGTCATAATTTCTCCACATTCAGGTATTTAAGGATCTTTTGAAATGAAAAAGCATCAGAAATATAGTAGCTTATCTCAGAACATCAATCTGTAAGTATCTATCAGTCCAGAGCCATGATTTGTATTTGCATTCGCACAATCCCTAAAAATTTAATCGAAATTGGACGGAAACTGACAGTGGCTGTCAGTCAGAGGGTGATTATTTTCATAGAGGAACAACTGCAACCCAAATCGCTCAATTCAGAAATATCTAACCCAAACCGAAGAAAAACTTCGAATAGTTCTGCCCGTTACAAAGATTTCATGATAGACACAACAGAGACATCGATTCTTAGTCGAGAATGAACGTTAAAATCATCGGAATTCGCAGGCTTACTCGAGAGAAACGACCACTTCAAAGGCTTGTTTTCACCTTCGATTGTTTAAAAAGTCGAAAATGAACGTTCAAATCATCGAAACTTGTTGGTTTACTCGAGAGAAACGACCACTTCAAAGGCTTGTTTTCACCTTCGATTGTTTAAAAAGTCGAGAATGAACGTTCAAATCATCGAAACTTACTGGTTTTCTCAAGGGAAACGGCCACTTCAAAGGCTTTTTTTCACATTCAATTGTTTGAAATAGTCGAAAAATAAACGTCGAAATCTGCGAAACTTGTTGATTTACTCGAGAGAAACGACCACTTCAAAGGCTTATTTTCACCTTCGATTGTTTGAAAAAGTGGAAAATGAACAATGAAATCATCAAAACTTGATGGTTTATTCGAGAGAAAGGACCACTTCAAAGACTTGGTTTCACCTTCGATTGTTTGAAAAAGTGGAAAATGAACAATGAAATCATCCAAACTTGATGGTTTACTCGAGAGAAACAACCACTTCAAAGGCTTATTTTCACCTTCGATTGTTTGAAAAAGTGGAAAATGAACAATGAAATCATCGAAACTTGATGGTTTACTCGAGAGAAAAGACCACTTCAAAGGCTTATTTTCGCCTTCGATTGTTTGAAAAAGTGGAAAATGAACAATGAAATCAAAACTTGATGGTTTACTCGAGAGAAAGGACCACTTCAAAGGCTTATTTTCGCCTTCGATTGTTTGAAAAAGTCGGAAATGAACAATGAAATCAAAACTTGATGGTTTACTCGAGAGAAAAGACCACTTCAAAGGCTTATTTTCACCTTCGATTGTTTGAAAAAGTCGAAAATGAACAATGAAATCAAAACTTGATGGTTTACTCGAGAGAAAAGACCACTTCAAAGGCTTATTTTCACCTTCGATTGTTTGAAAAAGTGGAAAATGAACAATGAAATCATCGAAACTTGATGGTTTACTCGAGAGAAAAGACCACTTCAAAGGCTTATTTTCGCCTTCGATTGTTTGAAAAAGTGCAAAATGAACAATGAAATCAAAACTTGATGGTTTACTCGAGAGAAAAGACCACTTCAAAGGCTTATTTTCGCCTTCGATTGTTTGAAAAAGTCGAAAATGAACAATGAAATCAAAACTTGATGGTTTACTCGAGAGAAAAGACCACTTCAAAGGCTTATTTTCACCTTCGATTGTTTGAAAAAGTCGAAAATGAACAATGAAATCAAAACTTGATGGTTTACTCGAGAGAAAAGACCACTTCAAAGGCTTATTTTCACCTTCGATTGTTTGAAAAAGTGGAAAATGAACAATGAAATCATCGAAACTTGATGGTTTACTCGAGAGAAAGGACCACTTCAAAGACTTAGTTTCACCTTCGATTGTTTGAAAAAGTGGAAAATGAACAATGAAATCATCGAAACTTGATGGTTTACTCGAGAGAAAGGACCACTTCAAAGGCTTAGTTTCACCTTCGATTGTTTGAAAAAGTCGAAAATGAACAATGAAATCAAAACTTGATGGTTTACTCGAGAGAAAAGACCACTTCAAAGGCTTATTTTCGCCTTCGATTGTTTGAAAAAGTCGAAAATGAACAATGAAATCAAAACTTGATGGTTTACTCGAGAGAAAAGACCACTTCAAAGGCTTATTTTCACCTTCGATTGTTTGAAAAAGTGGAAAATGAACAATGAAATCATCAAAACTTGATGGTTTACTCGAGAGAAAAGACCACTTCAAAGGCTTATTTTCACCTTCGATTGTTTGAAAAAGTGGAAAATGAACAATGAAATCATCAAAACTTGATGGTTTACTCGAGAGAAAGGACCACTTCAAAGGCTTATTTTTACCTTCGATTGTTTGAAAAAGTCGAAAATGAACAACGAAATCATCGAAACTTGATGGTTTACTCGAGAGAAAAGACCACTTCAAAGGCTTATTTTCACCTTCGATTGTTTGAAAAAGTGGAAAATGAACAATGAAATCATCAAAACTTGATGGTTTACTCGAGAGAAAAGACCACTTCAAAGGCTTATTTTCACCTTCGATTGTTTGAAAAAGTGGAAAATGAACAATGAAATCATCAAAACTTGATGATTTACTCGAGAGAAAGGACCACTTCAAAGGCTTATTTTCGCCTTCGATTGTTTGAAAAAGTCGAAAATGAACAATGAAATCAAAACTTGATGGTTTACTCGAGAGAAAAGACCACTTCAAAGGCTTATTTCCACCTTCGATTGTTTGAAAAAGTCGAAAATGAACAATGAAATCAAAACTTGATGGTTTACTCGAGAGAAAAGACCACTTCAAAGGCTTATTTTCACCTTCGATTGTTTGAAAAAGTGGAAAATGAACAATGAAATCATCGAAACTTGATGGTTTACTCGAGAGAAAAGACCACTTCAAAGGCTTATTTTCGCCTTCGATTGTTTGAAAAAGTGGAAAATGAACAATGAAATCAAAACTTGATGGTTTACTCGAGAGAAAAGACCACTTCAAAGGCTTATTTTCGCCTTCGATTGTTTGAAAAAGTCGAAAATGAACAATGAAATCAAAACTTGATGGTTTACTCGAGAGAAAAGACCACTTCAAAGGCTTATTTTCACCTTCGATTGTTTGAAAAAGTCGAAAATGAACAATGAAATCAAAACTTGATGGTTTACTCGAGAGAAAAGACCACTTCAAAGGCTCATTTCACCTTCGATTGTTTGAAAAAGTGGAAAATGAACAATGAAATCATCGAAACTTGATGGTTTACTCGAGAGAAAGGACCACTTCAAAGACTTAGTTTCACCTTCGATTGTTTGAAAAAGTGGAAAATGAACAATGAAATCATCGAAACTTGATGGTTTACTCGAGAGAAAGGACCACTTCAAAGGCTTAGTTTCACCTTCGATTGTTTGAAAAAGTCGAAAATGAACAATGAAATCAAAACTTGATGGTTTACTCGAGAGAAAAGACCACTTCAAAGGCTTATTTTCACCTTCGATTGTTTGAAAAAGTGGAAAATGAACAATGAAATCATCGAAACTTGATGGTTTACTCGAGAGAAAAGACCACTTCAAAGGCTTATTTTCGCCTTCGATTGTTTGAAAAAGTGGAAAATGAACAATGAAATCAAAACTTGATGGTTTACTCGAGAGAAAAGACCACTTCAAAGGCTTATTTTCGCCTTCGATTGTTTGAAAAAGTCGAAAATGAACAATGAAATCAAAACTTGATGGTTTACTCGAGAGAAAAGACCACTTCAAAGGCTTATTTTCACCTTCGATTGTTTGAAAAAGTGGAAAATGAACAATGAAATCATCAAAACTTGATGGTTTACTCGAGAGAAAAGACCACTTCAAAGGCTTATTTTCACCTTCGATTGTTTGAAAAAGTGGAAAATGAACAATGAAATCATCAAAACTTGATGGTTTACTCGAGAGAAAGGACCACTTCAAAGGCTTATTTTTACCTTCGATTGTTTGAAAAAGTCGAAAATGAACAACGAAATCATCGAAACTTGATGGTTTACTCGAGAGAAAAGACCACTTCAAAGGCTTATTTTCACCTTCGATTGTTTGAAAAAGTGGAAAATGAACAATGAAATCATCAAAACTTGATGGTTTACTCGAGAGAAAAGACCACTTCAAAGGCTTATTTTCACCTTCGATTGTTTGAAAAAGTGGAAAATGAACAATGAAATCATCAAAACTTGATGGTTTACTCGAGAGAAAGGACCACTTCAAAGGCTTATTTTTACCTTCGATTGTTTGAAAAAGTCGAAAATGAACAACGAAATCATCGAAACTTGATGGTTTACTCGAGAGAAAAGACCACTTCAAAGACTTATTTTTACCTTCGATTGTTTGAAAAAGTCGAAAATGAACAATGAAATCATCAAAACTTGATGGTTTACTCGAGAGAAAAGACCACTTCAAAGGCTTATTTTCACCTTCGATTGTTTGAAAAAGTGGAAAATGAACAATGAAATCATCAAAACTTGATGGTTTACTCGAGAGAAAAGACCACTTCAAAGGCTTATTTTCACCTTCGATTGTTTGAAAAAGTGAAAAATGAACAATGAAATCATCAAAACTTGATGGTTTACTCGAGAGAAAGGACCACTTCAAAGGCTTATTTTTACCTTCGATTGTTTGAAAAAGTCGAAAATGAACAATGAAATCATCGAAACTTGATGGTTTACTCGAGAGAAACAACCACTTAAAAGACTTATTTTCACCTTCGATTGTTTGAAAAAGTCGAAAATGAACAATGAAATCAAAACTTGATGGTTTACTCGAGAGAAAAGACCACTTCAAAGGCTTATTTTCACCTTCGATTGTTTGAAAAAGTGGAAAATGAACAATGAAATCATCAAAACTTGTTGGTTTACTCGAGAGAAACGACCCCTTCAAAGGCTTGTTTTCACCTTCGATTGTTTGAAAAAGTCAGAAATTAACGTTAAAATCATCGAAACTTGTTGGTTCACTCGAGAGAAACAACCACTTCAAAGGCTTATTTTCGCCTTCGATTGTTTTGAAAACAAAGGGAGGTTAAAATTTTTTTTCATTGGTCGTTTTGGTTCATTATTGAAAATAATAAACCAAAACGGTTTGTTACTTTGAATTCCATTGTCAAAAGTTACTTCCTCACCCTAAACGTGGAGTTCTCTTGAGCGCCAAACATTCAGCACTTACACCGCGGGTTATCAATATCTTGCTGTAAGCCCAAATGTTAGAAACTGCTCTTTTTGCCGAACCAGTGACCGAAAACCTCTACACCTGTCATCTAAAAGTTCAGAAGCTTTTCTCTGTTTCAAATGTTGTCCAACAACTTTCATTATCCTTGACTTTTTTCGGATTTCCAGACACGTAGGAACCTTAAATGCTGTCAATTGGAACCGAAATCGACAGTATTTAGCATCATTTTTCTGCTGATTTTGGCGCGGTAGCGTCAAGTATTGACATTTTCAAATTTTATAAGCATTATTAAATCTTCAAATTTCAATTTCAATAGCTGATGTCTCTTGAGTGTCGAAATTGACCGCGTATGAAGCTAATATCTGTTCAATGCGAAAGTGGTGAATGCAGGGCGTGAGAAGAGATTAATTTTCTTTCAATTTATAGGACCTAATCAACATAAGGTTATAATGAGAGTTTCTTCAGTTTTCTATAGCAGAGATTCATGCATTTTTAGGACGTCCCACAGTAAGACTTGGGCGTCCTTATGAGATCGATCTGGAATGAAGGAAGACAACACTCAACAGAAAAAAAATTAAACACACAGTAATTAATTTTAGACCATTCTGAATCCAAATCCGCAAAAGAAAACCATAGGTGTATGTCTGTGTGTGTGTGTGACAAAATCTTGTGTACTCTGCACAGGCCTTAGTTCTCAACCGATTTTCCTGGTTCTTTTTTTTGTTCGACGCGGAAAACTATCTCGTTGTGCACTACGGCGCCGGAATTTCGAATTTTGCCTTTTAAGGGGCGGAAAGGGGGGGTTAATGCTCAAAAAACGTGCGTTTGCGGGCATAATCTTGTAAACTCTGCCCAGGCCTCAATTTCCAACCGATTTGCGTGTTTCTTTTTTGTTTGACTCAAATAACTTCCGAGTTGTACATGATTTTACCAGAGTACCAAAATTCGCAAGGGGAGGGGATGAGTGGTGGGATAATATCAACAAAATATCCGATTTTTTAATATTTCGGTTCCTTAATGCTTACTAATTGTACCCAAGCTTTGAAATTGAGGTAAAATTCCCATATAACTCCGGATTTTCATGAATTATTCTCTGTACCACCATGGAACTAATAGTGGTGCCACCAGGACACCATAAACCGCATATTTCGTGGGGTTTTTTTTTGTTTCACCTTGAATACGGATGTGAACCTCGATGGACCGCCTACTAAAACTAATAGATGAAAGTTTATGTTACGACGTATTTCCGCTTTGGTGCCAGACTGGCACCATTATTTGGGGTGGAGGGGAGGGGGGCGTTGAACTCTTATTCGCATGTTGGGTATCGTAGATCATGGATTTTAAAATGCTCTTCAGATTCGAGGCTTCCATGCCCCTAGAAATGTTATGGTGGATATGGGAGGGGGGATCACTATTTCTTGCCTAAAGTAATAAATAAATTACATCGAGTGAAACAGTTTTATCGCTTGCCAACTGGTCAAACTGATCTAAAGCTTGTCCAATGGGACGTCCCCTTGAATGCATGCATTACTAAACAATATGTTTAATAATAATGTGAGCTGGGTTCGATCCCACAAAGATAACTGCTCTTTATAATATCATGAACTGTAACTATTTGGGGTGCGATTGGTATGTAATGTATGTGCTCATTACAATATTATGTAACACATAGGTAGGAAATGACTGCATTATTCTTGAACGTCCAATAAAAGCCTGTCATTGTTAGAGCGCATGTTTTCAAACACACCGCTCGGATTTTTAAATTTTTTTCTTCAATATTTCAACATTTTCATGAAAATTTGGACAAAAATATGATTGATGGAAAAAATGAACTACCCCTGGTGGGACTCGAACCCACAATCCCCGGTTTAGGAGACCGATGCCTTATCCATTAGGCCACAGGGGCTCCCTTGCCGCGCCGAGGGGTTGAAGTCGAGTTGGATTGGGGTGGTTTGAGGGTGAAAAATACCCCCTCCCCCCTAGAGGTCACCGGTGACAAAACGACAAGTTATTGGATCCGGTAATCCGAGGATTACATCAGTTCAGCCTGGATTACTGAGGACTTCCCATCCAATAGAACCGCAGATACGAGGTACGAAGACGACCGTTCGACTAATGAACAGCATCCGAACGTTTGTTTGGTGGATTCGGTTCTCTTCCATGTAGAAAAATCTCTTCAGCCCTTGAAGCCGATGGGTTTGCGAGCATTCATGAAGAGGAGTTCGCAAGCATTCGACCAGCACTGGACTTGAGTTTTTAAAGAGGCTGGAATGAATTTGGGTTGGGATGGGAAACTGGACTAATCCCGTAGGACGAAGATGCAGCCTCCCTTCTAATAATTCTAGCTACTAGTCAGAGGTTTGTGAAATCCGTCATAGAAGTTTGATGTCAGTCCGCTATCTGACTTTAAGGCCATCAGCTTGTTTTACCCTAAATACGTTTTAGAAGAATCTATCGAAGAGTAATGAGAGCCTCCTCATTTGAACGATGGAATATCGATGGCTAAGAGACAACGTGTGATATGAAAAGAGTGGAAATCTAGTGTTGTGGTCCTTTTTTTAGTTCGAACCACTGGAAATGTTTAATTTCAAGTTTAGCAACACTTGTTATGAACAACAGTTGAGACAACAAGTGTTATCAACACGTTTAGCTACCTTTTATACAGATCCAAAGCAAGCAAAATAGAAGAGGTTTTCATTCTCCTGAAACCAATAGAATTTCCATATCACAATGTGATGTATATCATATCACATATGATATCACAACATGTCATGTTGTCTCTTAGCCATCGATATGGTCCATTATAGCTTCTTTCGTCTCTGAAGACTTTTGTGGGACGATTAGTATGCTTTCCTCTCATATTTGTAGGTACTGCTCCCACCATTTTTAATGATCGCTGAAGTATCTCAAACTTTCTTCTTCGGATCCCATACAGGAATAAAAAAGCTTTCACACTTATAGGAACCTCTACTACAGTATCACCTCCTTCTTTGAAACGGACCCAGTATGACTAAGAAGAATCATAAAGTTTGTTGTTATAAGGCCACAAAGACACACGTTTATGGGCAATAAAAAAAAAATACCCGCCGCAAAAGCCGCTAATTTACGCTTTTTACTACGGACAGTGACTAACCCCATGGCATCAACTTACGGAATGTGTGACCGATCTGGAAAAAATTTCGGATTCGACCGATAACTCGAATCTGCCAGACGAACGTCGGTGACAGACCTGAATCTGTCAGATTTTATCCCACGAACGAACAGATGACATCGGGCACTGGTCAGATGACCGATCTCGGGCATGAAAGATCGGCCGATAAGTTTATCGTGTTAAGGGGCAACGACCGATCTCATCGGTCACTCCAGATCGTTAGCGATATCTGTCAGATGAGATCGGGCGACCAAGTCTGTCGCAGATATCTGCTCGTGTATGGCTACCTGGTGGAGTGGCTACCTGGTGTGTGGCTACCTGGTTCGACTAATGAACAGCATCCGAACGTTTGTTTGGTGGAGTCGGTTCTCTTCCATGTAGAAAAATCTCTTCAGCCCTTGAAGCCGATAGGTTTGCGAGCATTCATGAAGAGAAGTTCGCAAGCATTCGACCAGCACTGGACTTGAGTTCCAGCTTTTATGGATACAAAATCTATGCTTGACCCCTGGTGTGTATAAAGTGTCTGAGAGACACGAGAGAAATTTCAATGAAGTATGTTGACAGCAGTGAGCATCTAGAATATCTCAGGCGCTCAGTACCGGCCACTCTTCATAGAAGAGTCCATTTCAAACCTTCAGCTGCGATCAAACCGCCACGAAAAGTACCTACCTCGTTCCCTAGTTTTTGAAAACCACCGTGTCCCTCAGACACTTTATACACAGGCAACAAAAAAACGTACGTTTTCGGGCATAATTTTGTTTTCTCTGCCCAGGCCTCAAGCCGATTTGCGAAATTCTTTTTATTTCTGATGACTTCTGAGTTCCACATTGTTTCACCTGAATATCGAAATTAGCATAGGGAGGGGGTGAAAGGGGGGATAATATTCACAAAATATCCGATTTTTCCATATTTCGGTTCCTTTATAGCTTACTAATCGTACCCAAACTACGAAATTGAGGGGACATTACCAATATAGCTCTGGATTTTCATTAATTAAGTATTCTTTGTGCCACCATGGTGCCAGAACACCAGACACCGCATATTTCGTGGTTTTTTAATGTGTTTAACCTTGAACACGGATGTGAACTCCGGCGGATTACCTACCGAGACTGGCACTGTCGTAGGAGCATATGGGCGGTGGGGGGGGGGGGATCGAATTCGCATGTTGGGTTTCGTAGATCATAGTTTTTGAAATTCTGTCCAAATTAGACTCCTTGAGACCCCCATAGACTAGGGAGTAAGTCTAATTACTTTGTTTTAATTAGTAAAATGTAGGTTTGAAAAACATGTTAATTAACCCATCATGTTTCTCAAAAACAACTTTACAGTTGCTGCTTGTCTGTCAGACCCTTTATACGCTGGGAGTCCATCAGAAGGTTTATACACACCAGGGGTTAAGATCCCACTCTTCTGGGTTTTTGCGTACAATTCAATTAGTACCTAGAACAGAATATTTTCCGTTATCCGGCGCCATCATCAAAAACTCAAAAAATTCGGATATAAAGGTATTGTTTTTCCTTAAATTTAAGATTCTATAGAATTTTTAGAATTTTTTGAGACCACGCGGAGCTCTGTAGGACAAACCGTTCGCTTCCTACGAAAATTTAAGTGTTTATATTGAAATATATATATATATAAATCAAAACACGAGTGTGAATCGCAAAAGAGGCCTAATCTCCGTTAAAATTAGAGCTGATCAAAATGTAATCGATAGTTGGTGATTTTGATTTTTTTTTTTAAATTTTTTTACATTTTTTTTTGATTTTTTTTTCCATATTGGATGGTTGGTGATTTTGTAGACGAGTGATCTATAGGTATAGAAAAATAATAAACCATTGCGTAATAATTTGCAGCGTTTTTAAATGAATTTTCTTACTGGTGGAAACGGAAAGGATTCATGCCCTGCATCACAAATTATGCATCACATTACCAAATTCTATTAAACGCAAAAACGCTTGCATACGAGTCTGCAACGCATTGGGACATTTTCATGTCTTTACCTATTGCTTTTGGTTTATTATTTTCAATAATAAGCCTTTGGAATCGAGCAAGAAAAAAAAAATTTTAACCCCCCCTCAAAATTTGATGTTTTACGTTTCAAGGTGCGTAGAATACGAAAATCGAATAAAAAAATTTCCGTCCGTCCGCCGTACGCCGTACGCCGTACGCCGTACGCCGTACGCCGTACGCCGTACGCCGTACGCCGTACGCGGCACTTTTCTTAGCAACACTGGACCGATTTGGTTCAAATTTGGTATATGGGCTCCATTTGGGGTCTAGTTGTGCCGCGAAGCTTTTGGTTGATGTAGGTCACTTCTAAGGGGTGAAAATTAAGGGTTGAAATTTTCAAGAGTGCCCTAGCTCGAAAACTCTCGAAATAAAGGTATCGTTTTTTCACCAATTTTAAATAGTATTGAATTTTTAAAAATTTTTGAGACCACCCGGAGCTCTGTAGGACAAACCGTTCGGTCCCTACGAGTACTTGAAGGTTTTCCTTCGATAAAACAGAATCATGAGTGTGAATCGCAAAAGAGGTCTAATCTCCATTCAAATTTTATCGGACTAAAATGCGATCGCTGTTATTTCTTCGATTTGTATACAGTTTTGCCTCCTGCGTAACCAGTAATCAAATTTCCATACGAAGCTTTCTATTTTTCCAATCGAGTGTGAAGCGTTTAGTTCTTTCTAATAAACTTGATTGTGAAGGTGTGAAGCAGTATGGTGTGGTAGGTAGTACCTAGCTGGTAGGTAAAAAAAGTTGGTAGGTAAAAAAAATATTGGTGGATAAAAAACGATGCAAATCATTGCTCAAAGGCTTCTTCACTCTTCAGATCACTGATCAGCTGAGTGAGCTCCGAAGCCATTTTCATTCCTATTGAATGGAAGTGCTCTTCCAGGCGTCTCCAGCATTCGAGGAGATCTTCTTCACTCTTCAGATCACTGATTAGCTGAATGAGCTCCAAAACCATTTTTACTTCTATTGAATGGAACTGCTCTTCCAGGCGTCTCCAGCATTCGAGGAGATCTCCTTCACTCTTCAGATTACTGATCTGCTGAGTGAGCTCCGAAGCCATTTTTACTCCTATTGAATGGAAGTGCTCTTCCAGGCGTCTCCAGCATTCGAGGAGATCTTCTTCACTCTTCAGATCACTGATCAGCTGAGTGAGCTCCAAAACCATTTTTACTCCTATTGAATGGAACTGCTCTTCCAGGCGTCTCCAGCATTCGAGGAGATCTCCTTCACTCTTCAGATTACTGATCAGCTGAGTGAGCTCCGAAGCCATTTTCAATCCTATTGAACGCAGGAAACTGAAATTTGAGAGGGAAGGTCAAGGGAGAATACAGATGGTGGTAGGTGCTATTGATGGAGAACCAGTGATCTATACAGAAGGGTGATCTATACAGAAAATAATAAACCTTTGAGCAATGATTTGCAGCGTTTTACCTCACTATACGATTTTATAAACCACCCTCCGTTGTTGTCAGAATGTGAAACGAATCATTAACATAATAACTATCTATAGCTATTTGTTGTATTTTTCAAACCTCACAATGCGTTGCTGTTGTAAACAAAATATGAGAACAGTTATGCCCATAGCTCCGCTATTCGTATAGTCAATATGTTATGGAGAACATGAAAATGTTCGTTAAATTGAGAGCTTTCCAACGAGTGGTGAACGATTTTTGTGGGTTAAAAAGTGTAGAAAAGGAACAAACCTAACAACGGGGTCGTTGTAAGCGGAAATCATTATAAAGGCACTGTAACACAATTTCGTTACGCAATTTCGTGACAGCTTTTTGTGCTATGTGCCAGGGCAAAGACATAACAATGTCAAAAAAAAAAAAAAAAAAATCAGTAGAAATCCGAAAAAATTCATTTACAAGATCTAAGGATACAGGGCCTTTCGGGCAGATGCTTACTGCTAAGATCCTTTTGCTAAAATTCAAGAAACATGGAACATAAGGAGTGGAAGATAACCCCCGCACTCGACCATTATCCCTCTCGCGTGACATTTTTTGGGTGGTTAGTCCAAGGCTAAAGCATGTTCCATACTGAAAAACTGAAAAATTCCCCTCGTTCTAGTAGGTACCTACCAAGGATATTAACTGGGCGATGCAATGAAGGCAAATTATTCTCTGCTAGGAACCAGTAGAATTACTAGTTTTCGTACTAAGTACCATAGTAGTCATGATGAAAGACAGACGCAAAACCTCAGAGAGACTCTGAAATTAAAGAACCAGCTGGGTAATGACGTTTTAATGACTCCTCTTAGAATTACAAAAAAAACGAAGAACAAACTACCGGACACCCGAGACTCTAGAGAACGTGAAACACACGAACGGTAAAACGGAAGTCGACAAGCAACACAGAATAACTTACAGTACAGATGACGGAGGGCCAAAAGGGACTGAAGAACTGAGGAGTGTTTTTTCAAAAGGGAACAAATCCATTTTCAAAAAATTGCAAGGAGAAGAGAAAAACGAATTGCACAAGCAGTTTCATATTTTTTTCAGGGTTTCTGGGCGTAGTATTGTACAAACAAACAGAGTTACTCTTCTAGTGAGGTCAATAAACTTGAGAGTCAGACCAATAACACTATTTGAATTGTTCTTAAACTAATATACTTATCTGTTCATTGAAACGTAGGAAAGTATACCATTTCCGAGTCAAATTCAAGATTTTCTATACCAAATTCAAGATTATCCACTTCAAATTCAAGATTTTCCACACCAAATTCAACATTTTCCAAACCAAGGAATGTAAATTTTTCACAAACTAGGCCTTGTAGGTACTTGTTAGAAGAGAAAAACAGAACAATTCAGAGATACTAGATAGTTTTAAACCTTCAGGCATATGGAAGAGATGCGTGTAAAGAAGGGATGCGCGTAGAGAAGGAATGGACATACAGAAAGAATTCTTGGATTCTCTCATTACAGATCTTTAAATTAGCACTGGTAGGTACTGAGTTTTGCGAACATTAGTTACCTACGTTCATTTTTGAAATTGACTTATCAACTCTCAACAAATGTGTAAGTCAATTAAAAACGCTGCAAATCATTGCTCAAAGGTTTATTATTTTCTGTATAGATCACTGGTTCTCCATCAATAGCACCCACAACCATCTGTATTCTCCCTTGACCTTTTAATAATAAATCGTCGATGAAGTGAGTTTCAGGAGGTACTCATTTCCATGTCGGTAGGTACTATTTTTCGAATTGTATGTACCTTCAAACGGGAAACATAAAATTTTTGGTTTTCTTTGAGCAATGGCTTCGGAGCTCACTCAGCTGATCAGTGATCTGAGGAGTGAAGAAGATCTCCTCGAATGCTGGAGACGCCTGGAAGAGCACTTCCATTCAATAGGATTGAAAATGGCTTTGGAGCTCACTCAGCTGATCAGTGATCTGAGGAGTGAAGAAGATCTCCTCGAATGCTGGAAACGCCTGGAAGAGCACTTCCATTCAATAGGATTGAAAATGGCTTCGGAGGTCACTCAGCTGATCAGTGATCTGAAGAGTGAAGAAGCCTTTAAGCAATGATTTGCAGCGTTTTTTACCCACCCACATTTTGCTTCCTCACTACCGAAGGTAGGGAAGCTTTGTATTCGTGAAAGAAGTGAAAAAAAAGTGTCCTCCAAAATCAAAATTTCCACTTGCTTTTTGCGTTTTAGAGCTTCCCGAACAATTTTGGTTCCGTGTCTGTCTGTCTGTCTGTCGGTCTGTCTGTCTGTCGGTCTGTCTGTGGTCAATCCTTGTGGTCCGATTTTGATGAAATTTTCAGGGATTGTGCGGGTTAGGTCCTAGACGGTCCCCTATCAATTTCAGCACCTTCGGACCAATAGGAGCGAGTGCGCATGCGCAAACGTGAATTTCCTAGAACCTCGGTTTCTCGGTTTCTAATGAACCGATTTTGCTCAAATTTGGAGGTTAGTTAGGGACTAACTTCTAAGAGACAGCCTATAAGTTTCAATCAAATTGGTCAAGCAATAGCCGCTGCGCATGCGCGAACTTTAAATTTATTGTTACAACCAAAACTCCGCAACTATTCAACCAATTTCGATGAAATTTTCAGGGATTGTGTGGTTTAGGTCCTAGACGGTGGACCGCTAAATAAATTTCTACGTTGAAAATACAAAATATTATAAACTATAATACCTTATAAAAATTATAAAAATATTATAAACATTAATACCTGCAACCCTATCCCGCATATTATCGCCAATATTTTGGTATTCAATAACTCTTTGAATCATAATTTTTTCGCCAACTGATTCTATACGTCCATGTTACAATGAGTGAGGAAGCTATACTGCCCACCCAACTTGGCAGACTTTTTTTTTCTTGCTCGATTCCAAAGGCTTATTATTGAAAATAATAAACCAAAACTATCTTGAATTTGGTTTGAAAAAAAAATCTTGAATTCGTTTCAGAAAAATCTTGAATTTGTTTTGGAAAATCTTGAATTTGGTTTGGAAAATCTTGAATTTGACCTGGAAATGCTGTATAAGATTGATACACATAAGTCAAATTAATAACTGTGAATGATGAATGGGTTTACAATTCGTGAATTGTTTCAATTACAAACCGAGATTGTTTTCTATGTTTGTTCACGAGCACGAAGAATTATGTAAATTTTCTCCCAGGAAATCCGTTTTGGAACGTTCCTGGAGTAACAAACACTTTTGGTTTATTATTTTCAATAATGAACCTTTGGAATCGACCAAGAAGAAAAATTCTAACCCTCATTCAAAATTTGATGGTTTACGTTTCAAGGCATGTAGAATCCGAAAATCTGAATGTCCACAGTAGGTAATTGACACTTCGCCCAGTTCCTTGGACCAATTTTGATGAAATTTGAGAGACCGTTTGGGATCTAGTTGTGGCCCTAAGGTTTTGGTTGTTGTAGGGACTAACTAATAATTTTGATAATATCACAATAATGAGGAATTTCACCATGTCGGAATTTCCTATTTTTGACCCCAAAATCGGATTCAGTACCTCGAAAAACCTCCTAAGGCAAACTTTCAGCCCGAACTTCCTAATTTACGAATAAACAAAACAGTGTAGAAAATACGAATGTTTAAAAAAACCGGGAAAATGACGTCATCCTGGAATAGTTCATTTATGGCCGCTTGAAGCGCTGAAATCGAGAAATCCATAGTCCCCAGATGCAAAATTTCACGAAACAGTAAAGTTCGAAATCGAAAAACTGAAGAAAAAAATAGAAAAACAAGATGGGGAAAATTAGGTTTCCCCTGTTTTTGTTTGATAACTTTTCTCTTAGAAAACACGATTTCGTCGTCCCAATGGGCAACACTGGGAGGAGACGGCGATCAGAACAGCCCAATCAGTGAGCGTTCCCGCTTCACGTCCGTTTTCCCGGTTAGTTTTGAAATCAAAAAGTTTGATTGTCTCCCAAAAATAACAGGAGACTTATTTTCCGAAATCAGCCCGATTTTCATCTATAATATAACTATTCAGGAAAAATGCGAACAGAAATCGGTGAAATTCCTCATTGTGAAAATATACACTCCTGCTCAAAATTAGATCACCACCATCCATTTTTTCGTTTATCTCTTTCCTTCTTCCCTTATAAATTTTGTATCCTGAACTGGCCACTAAGGAGCCTAAACATGAATCCGATAGAGCATGTTTGGGACATACTGAAGAGAAGAATTCGAGCCAGAGATCCACCATCAGACAATCTTCAGCAGCTGGAAACAGCAGCGAAAGAGGAATGGGACAATATCCCCAGGAAGGTATCCAAAACTTGATTAGAGGCATCGGTCGATAGCTCCAAGCCTTCATCCTAGCTAGAGGAGGTAATACCAAGTACTGAAAAGCTAAACTGGCATAATTCAAACCTTTTTTTCACATCTTCAATTTTTATAATTTTACCACAAGAAGTAAATTTTTCTATAATTCATTAAAAACATATTTTTTTCTCGAATGTGTGACTTTTTTGGTTACCTTTTTCCTTCTGTGTTTGCAAACAATGTGTGCAAATAGATAAAAACTTGATAAAGGAGAAAAGAAGGGGGCTAACGAAGAAATAGATGGTGGTGCTCTAATTTTGAGCAGGAGTACCTATATTATATTGTTGTTGTTGTCTTTTGTTGGTCCAAACGACTCGGGGTTGGGTCCTCTTTGTAATAAAATCGCTGCAAATTATTACACAAAGGTTCACTATTTTTCTATATAGATCACTCGTCTGCAAAGAACACAGAAGTTATGGCTGTAAAGGTGTAAATTCCTAGACGCGACTCACGACTGCGACTGCGACTCGCGATTGGCCGCGTCCCACTCCTTCAATGCATTCTTATGGAACAACATTCCTAGGCGCGTTTCCCGACCGCACGGCTCAATGCGGCTGACGGCTGATGAGCGCGTCTGCGACTCGACTGGTAGGGTGAGCAGTCCAGCCGCACGCCGTCTGCGACTGAAGTATGCAAACCCGCTCGTCTCGCAAACCAAAAAGTGTGAAGCACAGAAAGCGTTGGAAATTTTTTTTTTTTAATTTTACATTTATTTTATTTTTCAAAAGGTGAGCAATACATATTTACAATGTTACGACCCCCTATAAGAAAATCTTGTGCTGGGGGTTGGAGTGTAATCTTCTAGTAATAATTAAGTATAATAATAACGTTACAATAGAAATCAATTGGCTAAAGAATAAAGAACAAAAAATGCATAGGTACCGTGCCTACTGCTACATACAGTATCAGAATAACCAAAAAATATCAAATGATATGGTGACACCTAATTAAGATTAAAGGAGAGAAATGAAATATTCTTTCAGTTTGTTTTTAAAAACAGTTAAGGATTCCTGTTTCCCGGTCAAATAGTTTGGAAGAGAGTTGAACCGAGAAACACCACAAAAAGAATAATATTCTTTTATATTTTAGATTATATTATAATCTCTGTCCCATAGCTGTTTTCATTCTCGGCGTAAGCAGGGTAATTTTGTCCGAAGCTCTTGTAGTATTAATATTTCTTTGTATTCTTCCAAGACAATACTCCTTGTAAGTGAAAATCAAAGTAATTTTTTCTGCAATCTTCCTCAAGTCGAGCACTGCGAACTCCTTGAAGATTAATGAAGAGGGGGATCTCACCGGCTTCTTAAGTAAAATCTTAATTAGACACTTTTGGGTTAGCGCTAGGGGATTCAATTTTGACGATCAATGACCCCATGGCAATTTTTGACAATCGTCAAGAATAATTCATCTTCCTCCTCTTCTTCCAACAGGAGCACTACCTTCTTCACGGACATCTTGAGCCAGACTGACACAGTGGCCAGCCGTACCTAGGAATGTTACAGGTTTGCGGCTTGCGACTGCGTCTGTCGACCAAAAATCGTGAGCCGCAGTCGCAGTCGTGAGTCGCGTCTAGGAATTTACACCTTTACAAGGATTTAACGTTTGCGCATGGGCAGCGGCTGCTATCAGTCCGTGGTGATGATTTTCATAGGGGACCATCTACACGCCAACCCGCAGAATCCCTGATAATTTCATCAAATCGAACGAGAATTGTAGGAGTTATGGCTGTGGCAAGGATTTCATGACAGACAGACACGGAACCAAAATTGTTCAGATAGGTCTAAAACGCAAAACGCGAGTGGAAATTTGGATTTTGGAGAACTTTTTTTTTCAACCTTGAAAAGTGAAAACAAAGCTTCCGTTACCTTGTTAGACTCGGAGGCAATATGCCACTTTTTCCGGACAGGATTTTATATTTTTTACAGTATTTTTAAATTTTTATGACCGAATTTTACGTTTACTCATGAGCAGATACAATTGTTCCGGGGATGGTGATTTTCATTGAGGACCATCTACACGCCAATCCGCACAATCCCTGAAAATGTCATCTAAATCGGACAATAACTTCGCATAGTTTGGACTGTTACAAGGATTCCATGACAAGTAAATTTAGATTTTGGAAAACTTTTTTTCAACCTTGAAAAGTGGAAACAGTGCTTTTCTACCTAGGTAGACTCGGAAGCAAAATAATAAATTATTTTTTCAACGCCTCAGTTTGACCAAGATCATTTTCATCAGGAAGCAAAATAAAAACAAAACGGGACTGAGCTTCAGAAGATAGCGAGACCAACAGCGTTCCTTATTAATTTCGTGCCTTATCATCTTATGCGACTGAGCGAGGTAAGAAAATTCCGGGTAGAAGGAAAATCACCGAGGAGACGTTGGACAATTCATAACAGGAAGAGTATAAACGCATACTTATCTCGAAGGATGATAAGATTGTCAATGTTAATATTAACATTTTGCAAAACAAAATCTACGTCATGAAACGGTTGCATATTGCATAAGCCTGGACCCATATTGAACATATCACAAGCTCTGCACGATGTCAAAGAAACCTGTGTATATTGTTTATACAATATTGAAAGATATGTTTCTAAATTTACAAAATAAACTAGCCGGAACGAAAATTAAATCAGTATTGAGTAAACTGTAGATTAAATATTTATTGTTTTGAAAGGTAGGTAGAAGACACACAATTATTAAATGGCTTTTAATGATTATCAAAATCAATCAATACGATGGTCTACACTACATTTTGGTTTATTATTTTCAATAGGTAATGAACCTTTGGAATCGACCAAGAAAAATAAAATGTAAACCTACGTAGGGCCTACGTAGGGTTTTTCATCTGATGAATAACTGGGGGGGGGGGGGGGCAATACAAAAGTTCTACATTAGTCAAAAACTTTAGTACAGCCCTCCACGGAAATAGCAGCTGAAAAATAACAATAAAAACATAAAACTCAATGAATTAATGGTTTCGTGCCGGATTTGATAATGTAATCCATAACGGTTCGTCAGTCATTCAACGGTTTGGGGCCGACCAACGAATCTCCTATCGAATTACAACCCTCTTTTTCTCACAAGAGTAGTTTCTAAACGGCCAAGTAATTTAGCGAGAAGTTTATAGGTGAAATTTTGTATTGCTCCCCACTTTCAAACTAATATTTCCCCTCATAAGCCTCACTCTTTTAAAAATTTCAAAACGTCAATCCCCGCTGATTAATGAGCTTTCAACGGGTAACCAATTAAATGTAGCCTACGTAGGGTTCTTCATCGGATGAAAAACTGGGGGGGGGGGGGCAATACAAAAGTTCTACATTAGTCAAAAACTTCAGTACAGCCCCCCAAGGAAATAGCAGGTGGAAAATAACAATAAAAACATAAAACTCAATCAATTAACGGTCTTGTGCCGGATTTGATGATGTAATCCATAATGGTTCGTCAGTTGTTCAACAGTTTGGAGCCGTCCAACGAATCTCCTATCGAATTACAACCCTCTTTTTCTCACAAGAGTAGTTTCTAAACGGCCAAGTAATTCAGCGAGAAATTTATATGTGAACTTTTGTGTTGCTCCCCACTTTCAAACTAATTTTCTCCTTTTAAGCCTCACTCTTTTAGAGATTTAATGAGTAATTTCAAAACGTCAATCCACGCTGATTAATGAGCTTTCATAGGACCAATTAAATGTAGCCTACGTAGGGTTTTTCATCGGATGAAAAACTGGTGGGGAGGGGGGGGGGGGGCAAAACAAAAGTTCTACATTAGTCAAAAACTTTAGTACAGCCCCCCACGGAAATAGCAGGTGGAAAATAAGAATAAAAGCATAAAACTCAATCAATTAACGGTTTCGTGCCGGATTTGATAATGTAATCCATAATGGTTCGTCAGTCATTCAACGGTTTGGAGCCGTCCAACGAATCTCCTATCGAATTACAACCCTATTTTTCTCACAAGAGTAGTTTCTAAATGGCCAAGTAATTTAGCGAGAAGTTTATAGGTGAACTTTTGTATTGCTCCCTACTTTCAAACTAATTTTCTCCTTTTAAGCCTCACTCTTTTAGAGATTTAATGAGTAATTTCAAAACGTCAATCCCCGCTGATTATTAGAGAGTTACAGCGGGCCAAGATACGTACAAAAATGCGAGTCTCACGTAGAAAACGCGAACCTAGTTTGAAGTGAGGCTCACAGAAAACGGTTGACTCGGCCCTCTCGCGCTTTCGTTGTAGAGTCGCGTTTTCGACGTGAGATAACCTACTAGGTCAACTCCTTGTTTTTGTGGCTGATGGCCGCCGTCAATCAGCTGATAATTCTGTTTCTTTCGTTTTGAAGAGTTTCGGTGAATCTTTTGCGAGTTCTTTATCTTCGGGTCGCAGTAAAGTGAATTGAAGATTGAAGAATCGGTCCCTTATACATTTCGCTTGGAGTGAATATTGCTCCCTCATACATTTTGGTCTGTTGCAGCGTCTGAAGTGTGGATGGCGGATGTTCGATCTCGATGACATCAGTTGGACGATCGATCTCAATTTCTTCCCCATTGAAGGCAAGTTTCCTCTACCTTTTTGAACGACTTCGTATTTATTTTTTATTTTAGTTAGAGAAGGTAATATTGGAATATAATACGAAACGATTTATTAGTCCGAGGTTGATCATAAACTACCAATCTCGTTGAATTCGGTTGTCTGTCATCTACTCCTTAGACAAGGGGATGGACTGAAATGCACAATTAGGTGCTCAGATTCATTTAGCATTTATTTATTTATACTTTTACGATTATTTTGGGTAATAAACGAGCGTACTTCATTGATTTCCTTATATTTTCCTTCCTGTTTTCCTTTATCGGTTCAACGAAAACAAAAAAAGCGGATTGAATTGACGTTACCAATGGAGTGTTGAAAAATCTAAAGCAACGTCAATCACAGGATGGACGTGAGACTCACGTCGGAAAGTTAGCATCCACTCGATGCTCGCCCTAGCAGCTTCTCACGTCTAAACGGCTCCAAATGTTGCTGTAACTCTAATGAGCTTTCAACAGATAACCAATTAAATGTAGCCTACGTAGGGTTTTTCATCGGATGAAAAACTGGGGAGCAATACAAAAGTTCTACATTAGTCAAAAACTTTAGTAAAGCCCTCCACAGAAATAGCAGCTGGAAAATGACAATAAAAACATAAAACTCAATCGGGCAACCATTTGTTTTTCAGAATAGACTTATAGATATTAGGTACTTAGGGTTAAGGTGCTACGGGGTTATACAAACATGGTTTTGAAGGACTCCATTAGTTAAATATCACTTTTAAACCTCTTAACTTTCGATTAAAGTATTTTCATGTTTCATCAGTTACCTCTGATAATATTGTTGTATTTTCTTTCTGTCAATGAGGAATTTCACCATGTCGGAATTTCCTATTTTTGACCCCAAAATCGGATTCAGCACCTCGAAAAACCCCCTACGCCAAACTTTCAGCCGAACTTCCTAATTTACGAATAAACAAAACAGTGTAGAAAATACGAATGTTTAAAAAAACCGGGAAAATGACGTCATGCTGGAATAGTTCATTTATGGCCGCTTGAAGCGCTGAGATCGAGAAATCCATAGTCCCCAGATGCAAAATTTCATGAAACAGTAAAGTTCGAAATCGAAAAACTGAAGAAAAAAATTTAAAAAGCGAGATGGGGAAAATCAGGTTTTCTCTGTTTTTGTTTGATAACTTTTCTCTTAGAAAACACGATTTCGTCGTCCCAATGGGCAACACTGGGAGGAGACGGCGATCCAAACAGCCCAATCAGCAAGCATTCCCGCTGCACGTCTGTTTTCCCGGTTAGTTTTGAAATTAAAAATTTTGACTGTCTCCCAAAAATAACAGGAGACTTATTTTCCGAAATCAGCCCGATTTTCATCTATCACACACCATTAACTATTCAGGAAAAATGCAAACAGAATTCGGTGAAATTCCTCATTCATTATATTTTATTTATTTATGTTTTCAACTTTTAAACAATTAATTTGTAAATTTCCACAAGTGCAATTTGTCACATGAAGAAAGGACTGAAAAATTGCAATTTTCACTGGTGGTTAAACTAATAGCCAGTGTGGGGCAGTACTAAAGTTTTTCACTGGTCTAAAACTTTAGCAGCTCTCGGTTTTTTAATCGATGAAAAACCCTACTTAGGCAAAATTATATTGGTTCTCCGTTGAAAGCTTACTAATCCAGTGGGGATTGACATTTGCAATCACTCATTAAATTTATAAAAGAGCGAGGTTTATGAGGAGAACTTTCAGTTTGAAAGAGGTGGGAAGTACTAAAGAACACCCCAATTTACCTATATCTAAATACATTAATTTTTACTTACTAAATTTATAATTCAAAACAGGGTAGAATAGTCTTGGCAGGGATAAACCACCCTTGGGGGTCCGAACAACATACGAAAAACTCGTAGCTCGCTTTTGCGAAGTCTATGTATAAATTGACAAGGCTTCCAGGTACGTTCTGTTCTCTTATATGTGAACAGTGAATATATAATGAAGTGGCTAAACAATCAACAGCTGAGTGGATAGAGTCAAACAAATTATGCCTAAACAGTGAAAAGACCAAAATCATTGATGTCACTCGAAAGCCTCGAACTGTCATGTCTGATGCCCTAGAGTCTGAGCCGGTTAAGTTTCTGGGAGTTGTGACTGACCCTTCATTGACCTGGGCTGCTCATTGCGATCAGTTGGCTGGTCAATTGCGCAAAGCAATTTATTTGCTGCGTAGCCTGTCTTCTCAGGTTTCTCCGGAGGTGCTCCGTCATGGATACTATGGCTGTTTCCACTCTCTGATGACCTATTCCATTGTGTCCTGGGGACACTGCTCATCTGCTGGCAAAATCTTTGGCATTCAGAGAAACGCAGTTCGAATTTTGGCTCAAAGAGGTTATCGCCAGGACTGTCGTGATTGTTTTATATCATTAGGTATACTCACATTACCTTCTGTTTTTATTAAAGAATGCTTGGTTCTGGCACATAAAAACAGTGCGGATTGGAAGAAGGGTAGCGAC